>OY744539.1:51716698-51884198 GCA_963556195.1 Sepiola atlantica | reverse complement strand
CGGGCTTAGTGAAGTCAGTAACATGCAATGAGATTAATGAGGGTGGTTCTGAGTAAAAAAGTGGAGGGGCGGGGGTGAACGGAAATAATGTGGATGCTTGTTAGTGAAGAACTAGGAAGGATGTAGGTAAAGAGGAGGGGAGGGGAGGGTCTGTGATTTTGGTGTGGGGGTAATGTCATATATTTAGAACAGATTTGAAAAAATGAAAAATGATGAAATGATGAAGGTGGTTCGAAAGCAGAAGGGGTGGGTGGGTTAGAGTGTGAGATAAGAAGTCGAAAGGGTGAAATGGGTGAGGGGAGGTTTTGTTGTGGTTAGGTGTGAATTTTTTGGAGAGTAGTAGTGTTTGACAAGCTGGCTATGTCAAGAATGTGTGGAATGTGTAAGTTAGAAGGTTTGAATTCGTGGTGAATGAAAATGGGTGTCTGTGAAACTCCATATGCCCCCACAAAAAAGAGGATTTCCACATGTTATTTAATGCCCAATACGAAATAATAATTTTCTCGCTGAATATTATTATTATTAGACTCACGCGTGGTGTGTGTCACGAGGTTAATTTTAATTACTAATGTGTTTCATTCATTAAATGCAGTTAAAAATTACTTACCACTACCTCTAAGTCTGACATGCAAAACCCCCAGACTTATAGTTATTTAAATGGTAGGTGCATTCATGATGTTAAGAGAAAATACAAAACAATAAAAATAGTGTGTCTGCACACCTTTTTGTGGAGCCCTCCCAAATAAAAACCCACAAAATAGTATAATAATATACGCTTAGTTAATACACACACGTACATACCGCCAGCATGAAAGCAGATTACCTCGAAATGGACTAGAAGATTGTGCTCATTTTGGTCTAATTAATACAGGAAACTGATCCCCTACTCTAAAAGCAAACTAATTAATGTATTGACAAAATTCCTTTTCGGCTGATATTTTTCACAATTAAAAATATATTTCATCCCGGTAAACGCCGGGATATATGTCCTGCTAGTAATACTCATAAAGATAAAATATATATATTGGTTTCACACTCACTACCTAATCACGCAGCCTTACTATGCGTCTGATAAATTCTAGCTCGTTTTACGAACATCTACAAAAACTGCCCATCTCTGATTTAAGCCAATTTTAGTCAATATCACAAAAATAATACATTCGAAAACCAATGATTTTTTTAAATACTCGGAGCTAGTATAATCCACACTAAGCTGTTTACTATAAATAATATAACGTATGAAACCGCTAACAATATTTTAAAATGCTTAACGTAATAGAATTTAATAATGTTACGCTAATTCGGGCGTTGCGGAATTTAAATTGTTAACATATTTTCTGGAACAATGCGAGACTATTCTTCAGAGCTTTCTGATAGCTGAAGGAAAATTAGTCGTACCGTAAATTAATTTCTTTCAATTAATTTTGAAAAAAATAAAAAAACATAGTTCAGCTGACATGTACGGAAAGCGTGGTTTAATCGAAATCGGCCGTGAAATACTTTCTTGTTGTGTCCGCGTAGACCTCGTTCCGATCGTGTATTGAATTAATGTCCTAAGCTATTTCGTAATGGTCATTGCGGAGATTGTAAGCCCAAATCTGACAACCGCGTAATTGTCGGCGCTCAAGGGAGGAAAGGTTAAGTTTCTTGAGTGAGCTTTCGTAAGGAAAATCCAATAGTTCCTGCACCATTCGAGTATCAAGTCTTTTAACTCTCTCCCGATGCTGGATATGAGTATGAGAGGAGGAGCCTGTATGTAATAGGAACCATGATAAACATATTTCCTATGAACGTGGGTGGCAGCGGTAGTAGATCGGGGCATGTAAGGGGCAATTACGCTGATTTCAGGAATAGCGATTACATTCTTTCGACCTATTACGTAATCGTTATTCACATTAATAGTTATTCCGGTTTTTAGAGAATGCAATAAACGAACATAGTTTTTTGCAGTATTTCATCTTTCAACATGGCGGCTACAATTTATTCAACGACTCTATTTCCGAATTATACACCGGCATTCTCCACAATTATCAGAAAGTGTATATTTTCTAATGTCTACACCTTACACACGCATAATATCCACAAACTGAAAATAACATCGATTTTTTATATAGAAATGACTGAAAACGTATTACTGGTGGAGCCTAGATTCGGTCACCTTACGGCAGATCGTACTATAACACACATGCCAGCTACTGACTGGCTTTGTTTCAATCACCTATTTTTCGTATGTTTTAAACCCGCTTCCGTTGCAGACTTTACCAGCGTAGATCCAAGACTAAAGGGGGTATGGTTCGATCCTAGTTGTCTGAAATAAGTTTTTTTTATATTGGTAAACATTTGCCTACGAAGGAAGGCCGGATTTTTATTCAGTCGGATGTTCTAAAAAGTTAGTTCATTATTTTCAACTTCTCTCCGTGCAACGCAGAGAGACGTGTCCAGCAAGTACTTTATACATATCAAATGGGATATTTTGGGACATATTGTTATTTATTTTACGGAGAACTTAATATAATGCTATACTGGGAGTGATATAATGTTTACAAAGTCGTGTTATATTGTATGAATTTTAATAAATATTGAGTCTCTACAGATGTAAACGAATATCATAAATATAATATAAATCTATATATATATGTATATATATAAATGACGTAAAGTAAGAAAAACAAGAGATAAACATAATATCGTTAAATTATATCTCATCTCACAGAGTCAATGTTTGATATGCGAGATAAAGCAATGGTGTAAGAAGATATGTGATGAATATAAAAAATAGATTTTATGCAAGATTTATTAAATCGTCAATTATTTTCAAAAAACGGTTATATATCAGTTTGTCTTTCCTTAATCCATGTATTTTCAAAAGTATGCTCTTATCATGAGAGGAAATTCGACGGATTAGGCAATATACTTACCACGAATCCTATTAAACAAAACCTGATTTTCACGTTTCGCTAAATATTTCATTAATTTCCATCTCTCTACAGATTGCTTATCTTCTGCCGTCCACAAATTCAGGTGTTGGGTCTCTATATGATATTTACACCGGTTAAACGATGAGAGGCAGACTCAGTCGTAATATTGGTTCCACAATCATTACTTTAATCGACGTGGAAACCGAAAATCTGCTTTCAATTATTCGTGTTCGGATTATTTTCGTTCATGCATTTATCAGGTAAACACCTTGTGTTTCCTATATATATATCGCAAATTAAATAATGACTATATATATATATATATATATATATATATATATATATATATATATATCACATGTTTGGTTATTGTGTTAAATATGTCCGTCTCCGCACGTGTTAGAGATTACCTAACATTTCTGTACATACATTTATTCGATAGGCAGAAATTAAAGTTACTTTTGACATCGACATTTAATTGGTTATGAATAAGCTTAGACCAAAAGTTATTAATTAAAACCTACATAACCGCCTTCCCCAAATAGGATGCTCTAATGACGACTATTATGTATGGTTAATAATCAAACACATTATCATATCGCCAAATCCACGCGGTGTAAATGGGACCAGTAATTATTCTCCCCAAATCAAACAACATGTACACAATCTTTAGAATATTGGCGGGACGTTTCTTTTTTTTGTTTTTTGTTTTGTTGTTTTTGTTTTCTTCTTTTTCTCGTATGATATATAGTGTCTCGGTTCTTAACTTGAATTATCGTAACTTTTAAAATGAGTTTTTTTCATTTACTTACTCAAACATAACCAATTAGTCCATGCTAACTTATTCTTTAAACTGACACCATATAAATTCCTTACTTGCAAGATCTCCGATTTAATATGTTAACTTATTTGTTTCGTGGCAAACCATTCGGTGTCTTTTATTCTTGTAGACGCTTTAAGTATCGATGTTTAGTATACACTTACCTAATATTGATGTTTTCATTTGAACACATACGTTCAATTTAATTTTGTGGTATTTTTATCTTTATGTCTCTGCCGTAGAAAGATGTACCCAAGGTACTTACAAATACCGTGATATTTTCCATTTTAGCGTTCCTACCGTTCCTCTCATTATGTGGGTAAATAACCGTGTTTTGTTTCTTTCCTTTCTCTCTTTTCTCTCGATGTGCGCAATTTGAATAGTTTCGCAAGCCTAATGTTTCTAGTTACACAACAGGGGTATTATTTTTAGTTAGGGTGTACCGTGGCAGCAAGGGGATGAAATAGTAGAGTGCGCTTGTGGGAGTTTAATGTCCAAGAGGGAGTGAATTAACAAAATACTTTCGATTGATATCAGTTTTTATATAGTCTTAGTTAGTTTTTGTTTGTAATTATTCATTCACTTATATTTATTGATTTTCCTCAGACGCGTTAGAAATGTATCACGACGGGCAGATTATTAGGTTGGTCGTACCTCAAATTAGGAAAAGGTAATACTTTGGCGATTGGTATCATGAAAACAGAACATATACTAACTGCACGCATCAAAGAAAGGGGTAATACCTGACAGGACGCTCACATGATAATAGAACATATGCTACCTCATCGTTTCGCACATTGGCCATAAAAATATAATACTATACATATTTCGGATTTAGACAATCAGGTTTTAATTAGTAATATATCATTAGTGCTGTTGTATTTATTAAAAAATCGGTTATTATTTATATTTAGTGTCTGTGTAATAAGAGAAGTAAACACACATACTACACCTTGCAGTTCAGGACTAAAAAAAATCTCACGAGTATTTTCGGGTAACATCTGTGTGGTGGTAGCTATCCCTGGAAAATACAAATTATGAATCCTTATCTCAAAAAGTCCGAACTCTTATACTGCATTCGTTTCTCATTTAAAATTAAGATGAATATTTTTTCGAATATTGCTTACATTTCAAGAAATGTTGCAATTAGGGTTGATAATCTGTATTATTTAAACTACTGTTCTAATGTTTTATATTCTTGTTGCAATGTTTCGTTTGATATCACCGGAGAACCTCTTCAATTGTCTAGTGTAAAACTCGGAAACTTATACTTCAGACTTCTACACGGCATATATATATATATAGTAGGTTATGAAAATATATGTATGGCAATTAAGCTACACAAAGGCTCCCGCGTTTCATCCCCGGGGGGAATCTTCAGGCTAAAATTTTAGCCTGATGATTCCCCCGGGGATGAAACGCGGGAGTCTCTGTGTAGTTTGATTGCCATACATATATTTTCATAAGTTACTACCTAGCTCTTCTTGCGTATCGAGGACTGTTGAAGAAAATACTGAAAATTGATACATAAAAAATTATATCTCCTTATAAAACTGTTATGTGGATACATGAAATACTAATACCTAAATATATATATATATATATATATATATATATATATATTATACATATATATTATATATATCATATTATATATAGTACATATACATATTATATATATATTATATATACATATTATATGTATATTATATATATACATATTATATGTATAGTAATGCTAGTAACATTGCTGCCGAAATGAAAAAAAGACTCCCCAAAGTGTCCAGTTGAGTTTTCTTCACTTTTAACTATCTTAAATGTATTTGGCATTTTACTACTTTCTAATCAGGCTACTATATTTTATTGTATTTACCGTGTTTTTAACATTTAATTTTGAGTTTCAAGTTTAACCCTTTTTCTCCGTAGCCTTCATTGTATGAATAATTAACATTTTTTTTCGGTTGCTTCCCTACTAACTGTCTATTTTTTTCTGTACTAACTATTGACAGAGAAACATATTTTCAAATGTATGTTTCTCTGTTAAGTGTACTGTAAACTTTCTCTATCTACATATATATATATATATATATATATATATATATATATATTTATATATATATATGTGGATACATTTTATTTTACTCTGCGGGGGTTCGGACATACCCGAGTAGTACACGGGCGCAGGCTATCCTCTCTCGAAGCGTTGGACCCGTAAGATCTTGTATGGGCATCACTCTTATGAGAAAGAAGACTCTGATTATAACACTTTGCTACTAACTACTTACGTCTTGGCAGCAAACCGTTGGGAGGGGAGGCCTCCGTAGTCGTGATCGACAACCTTTTTAGAACTGAGATCTCGAACAAAGTATCCGGTTTGCAAACCTATAATTGATTAAAGAGTAAATGAGCTATACCTATCGCCCGGCCTTCGTACTCTCACTCTGTCTATTAGTCAGGCGTAAAGGGGTAAGAACTGAAAGGTCTCTAACGACACCTAGTGCTTGGACTTGTTTCCTGACTAGGGCAATAGACGCCGTCTATCTTTCTCTATATCTGGGCAACTTGCGGGAATTTTTTATCACTAAGTCCTAGATGACTAGTCTGGGTCGCTCTTGTTCTTACAGGTTGAGGGTACAGGTTAGACAGCTTGTCTGGCTGCTGTTTCGGACTTATATTTAGAAGCCCAAACTCTTAGGTGGCGCTAAGAACAACTGTCACGTGAATAGTTGCATAATATCTTAGGTAACTGTATGTGGCATGTAGCTTATAGAAAGGGACCCTACACTTATCCCCGATGGGCTTTCCCGAGGCCAGAACCCCCATGAACCAAGTCACGACTAATGGGCTAGAAGTGTGAGCTTATTGGCACCGTACAAACAGCCACTTTGCCATTCCCACTCTTACTCAAAACACACATAAATTTACAAAATAAAAAACAACCTAAACTAGACATCCAACAACAATATATTCACCTCCGCCCTTGAAGTTCGAATTCAAAAATATCAGGGAATATAGAACCAACATTAACGACGTAGTAATTTTTCTGTTGATCAACTCCCCGGATATCCTAGCTCTAAGTGAAACGAACCTTCAATCCTCAATTCCCTCTAATCATTTTAACATGACTGATTATCTTCCACTCTACCGTTAGGACTCTGACAAACATAGCATAATTTAGGAATTTATGTTCGGAACATCCTCCCCTACACTAGATTCCATAGGTTAGAATCAGATGACCAAGCCTACATGTGCTTTAGATTTACCCTACATCAAAGCATTAGTTTTTTTTATATTTCTTATACCGTTCTCCTACGTCCCAGAAGTATACCCTGCTTGACTATGTCTCTTAAAGGTTAGAAAGAGCCCCTCAACTCGACGTGAATGCCTAAACACATGTATTTAGAGGTTTTTAATCACATAAGCGTGACTTGTTGGGATTTTCCAGCGTTACTGATACAGCTGGGAACTCTACGTTTAATTTATTTTTAACTCACGACCTCTCACAAACTGTCACTTTTCAGACCAGCTTTCCTGACCGTGCGGACCAGCTAGCCAAAATTCCAAACTTGTGTTTGACCTGTCTACTCAATGCTTCTGTTGTGAATACCCATAGCCCGCTCAGCAACTCTGATCACGTTGTGGTAATAATACTTATAACCTTAAAAAACTCGTCCAAAAACTGAAAAGTCGTTGTTCAAAACGACGAAAAACTATGAGCAGGCTGATTTTGAATCCCTCAGGGATCACACCAGCAACGCACAATGGGATGAAACCTTTACACTCTCTGCTGATCAGTGTGCAAATGAGCCGGCCAAATGGGTCAAAGCAGGCATTGATGCTAATGTCCCCACGCGAAAATCCTTCAGCAAACCCCACTCTCCTCAATCGTTTACATCAGCATGTGCAGCTGCTATCGCTGAAAGGCAGAAAACATTCCGAAAATTCGTCCGCCATAAGTCAAGATATACAGAGATAACCAAAAAACGCATTCAGTTATAGAAAGTAGGTACTCGGTATTTCTGGAAAATCTACAATAGTGTGATGAACCATGGCCAACTGACAATTCTTCTGCTATCAAATCTCAACGATGTTGTCTGCACGTCAACTGATGAGGCTGAACTACTGACCAATCGTTTCGTGTTAAACTCTACTTTTGACTCGGCAAACCACTCCCTCCCTAAATTATCATTGCGGACTGAAGCCACACTTTGGAACCTAGTCGTCACCCCATCTCAAGTCAAAGTGATCATAAAAAAACTTAACACTTCCAAAGCCTGTGGGCCTGATTATATTCCAGTAATAGTAATAAAGAAATGCTCTGCTGAACTGGACATTGTCCTCTCCAAACTATACATTAAATTCCTTGCTTAATCTTGTGTTCCTGCTATTGCATATGTGGTGTTAGTATTCAAGAATTCTGGACATAGAACTGATGCTCTAAACTAGCGTTTGATAAGTCTACTCTCTTTTGCTAAAATCTTTGAATTAGTAATCAATCTTGCTATAGGTCCGGCACATAGTTAATGCTAAACATCTTTCTGATCATCAGTACGGATTTAGACAAAAACGATTTACCGCAAATATCCTAACGGTCATCGCTGAACGTATAAACCATACACTGAACAAGGCAGGTGAAGTTAGGGCCATAGCGCTTGATATATCCAAGGCATTTGACAAGGTCTTACATGAAGCAATTCTCCTAAAACTGCACTCATATGATATTACTCAACAAATACTTAATATAATTAAATCCTTCCTAACAAAAAGAAAGATCGAGGTTGTCCTCGATGCCCGTTCATCTACGGAACGTTACATAAATGCTGGTGTACCCCAAGGGTCCATCCATATGACGTCTACTGTTCCTGATTTTCATAAATGACCTTCCTGATTTAATTGAGACTGAGAGTGGAATAATTACTGACGAGATCACGCTTTACTCTCGACATGTAGGCATCACCGACGCGCACATATCTGAGGCAATAGCTGAATCGTAAGAAAATTGCCTCCAGTCTGTAGTTGATTTGAGTCAAACACGGATGGTAACTTTTAATACCGCAAAGACAAAGCTACTTTTCTCTCAATAACTGCAAGACACCGCTTCAGCCAACGATTGTCATGGTAAATAACACCCTACCTGAGAGTTCAACATTCAAACTCTTCGGCCTAACTTGTTATACATCCTTTTATTCCGATGCATACCTAATTATTTTGTCGGATAGATATCCTTTAAAACAAACTTTCCCGAATACATACGCTCATAGACCCACACACAACCCACGCATGTATATATATATATATATATATATATATATATATATATATATATATATATATATATATATATATATGTACATATATATGTGCACATATATATGTGTATGTTTGTATGCAGATATATATGCATATATATGTATACATTTATATGTATATATATGCATATATATACACGTATATATATATGTATATACATGTATGTATACCTATGTGTATGTTTGTATGTAGATATATATGTGTATATATATGTGTATATATATATATATATATATATATATATATTACATAGTTGTGTGTGTTGTGTGTTTAGGGGGTTGGGGTGGGCTGTGTGTGAGTAAGTTTAAAGAAAGTATGCATCTGATTGTAATGCTATTGGACGTATTTGAATTTTAATCGTCCCATTAAATATTCGCTATCTTCTTCATCCATGCTCTTAATATTAAATTAAGACTGTAATCCGTTCTTCTCTATCGTATATCACATTCAACAAATTTGATTTCCTTCTACACAGATTCTGTTTTGGGTCAACGTAGACTTAATCCATTAAGTGAGCCTAACAATGCTATCGATTAATCATGGACTAGTAACAGTGTACTCTTATTACTCTGTGAATCAATATTGTTCCTATTTATTTGCTGATTCAATTGAGGCTGACAAACACACGCAACAAACTGATGTCACGTTCACTATTCCCACGCTATTTCAAACATCTACTGTGGAAGGTGTTTATATTCTTTATGTGTTATCTGCCGAGAGGTTGGTATCAAATTGGCAATTATTTGCTCATTGGATGCATCTATTCTCGTAAGCAATGTCTAAGTTATGTTCATCATCAGCGGACTTTTGATTAGTCTTATTGCTATAGTCTTCAGGCAGCTTATAGCTAACCTATGTTTAGTTAACGTGTTTATTCAAACGGTTTTGCTGCCTACAAATAATATCAACAATCTGACAACAGATCATAACTTATTGCGGATATGGAGGAATTTTTTTTACAAACATCACTTTAAAAGATCGTAGTGATTCATTTTTCATGACGAAACTATTCTTATATATGTATCATTTCTGAACAAATGTTTAATAGGAAAAAAAATTATTTTCCATTAATACGAGATCTAGTATAATTAATATTTCATACAAATACGGAAGTATTTATGAGTTTAACCCATTTTTAAGACTGCTCCCAGTAAACATGACTTGTTTAATACATTAAAATTGTGGTATACTGAACATATTACAAACATTTGAAGAGATTTATAAAGTTATTACCTCTTTTGATGAACACTTCAAAGCTTTTATGATGAAAACTATGTATTTTCGATTACTCTATTTATTTTGATTAAAATTTACACCAATGTAATTGTTCTGCAAGCATTTCACATGATGCATAATAGTACTATTCTGGCACAACGTTTAATCCGATAAGTATGCGTTCAAGGCATCCATCGTTTTTCATGATGATATATTCTTCATCAATCGTTATTTTTCTTACGAAAGAGACTATTTGACAAATCATTTTTATTATAATAATCAGAACCATTCTTCACCTGAAAGTGCATGCATAACGCCTATTACCATTAAACGGATACCTTAATTGTTTTTTTTAATCAAATTTAGCGATACTCACTTGTAATGTAACGTAGGAGATATCGACTCATAGAAATGGGAACTTCTTTTGATATTGATGATTTCATTAATCAATATTTTCAAATATAAATGCTCAATTTATCATACTTATTATATATATATATATATATATATATATATATATATGAAGAGTTCGAATGCAAAACGCGATAACTCCAATCAGTTCAAATTGAGACATTAAATAATAAAAGAACGAATGATCTAAATATAGACTTAAAGAAAAAAAATTATTTTAATTGAACAGAAAAATAAATGATTCCAGTGTCATATTATGTAAAACAAAATTTTGTGGTGTGGTCGCGTCTTAAAATGAAATACTTTTTGTAGTGATAGTTTTGTAATTTTGGAAATGGCGTTTATCGCGTTTTGCATTCGAACTCTTCATATATATATATATATGCGTGCGTGTGTGTGTGTATCCAAACATAATTTCGTTCTTGATGGCATATTACTTTAAATATTTCAGGTTACTAGTATCTGCATATTTTCTCCTTAAACAATTTGTTGACGCATGATTAATATTAGAGTGTGAACTGACAGATTCGCCCTACTCGTTTAGTATACTAGCATTTCCGATTCCTTTAAGACCCAATTGCAGTGTGTAGGGTTTAAATAATGAACATGTGTTTTTAATGTTTTTTAGTGGTTTTGGCAGGAATCGTGTGGTTGCTTGTATTATTAATAAAGCATTGTTATTAGTATTAAAAGCATTAGCGGGCGTTTTCACTGACATTTTATGGTTAAAATTCGAAAACTAAGCAAAAATATTCAGACACAAGTAATTCTTAATTTTTAACGAAATATATATAGATATGTATATATATATATATATATATATATATATATATATACAAATTTGTTTCATAAGACGAATAGATTCGAAGTTATATTTATGGTTTCCATGCAATTAATCAACTATACTGATCTACACTGATGTTTTTCAATGAAATATCCGAATTCGACATACTTATGTTTCCCTCATCGTTAAATAAAATACAGTTTTGTTTAAAAAGCCGAATAGATGCTAAGATGTATTTACTTTTTATACAAATATCTCGATCAACACTTATCCTTTTAATGCAAAATGAGAATTCTTAATTGTTTTTTGTTTAATAGTGTCCCCATTCTATAGTAGATTATTCAAGAATTAGACAGTCTAGCAATATTTATTTCCCGTCTAATGATGCAATCGTTTTCATTATTCGCTACGCTTTAATATGCAATATTGGTAATAAAAAAGCTTACGTCAATGTATCGTGCATTGTAATCTTATATTATGTAAATATTGTATGCATCGAGCAGTTCGTTGTGGTCGTACCTGGATTTGTATTCTACTAAAGTAAAACCGATTAGATTTCCCACATGATCTGACGGAGAGTATGATATTACCACTGCTACGTAAAGATGAACTTTAATTATATCTATGTTTCCTAGATCATATCGCTTGTGAGGTCACACGATGTAAAATGAAGTGGTTTAGAACGCCTGCGATATCAATATGTGTTCCGATAATAATAGACAGAACTGTGAGAATACATAATATATTAGTTTATTAACATAGCATTACTCATAACTTTGTGGTTTGATCTCAATATTTTGATTCATTAAAATTACACACAAAATAATGTTAGTAATCATGGGCTATACTATTGTTATTTTAATGGAAACTCATATATTGAGCTCAACTTTCTGGTTTCCACATGAAAGACTTGCCACTTTACCACAGCTTAACATAATGTTCTTTGTCTAGTCAGACGGCTTTGAGTTAAGTAGAATTGTAATTAAAATAATTTTCCTTCAAAACATTTCGCATTACAACAAATCTTCTTAAACATTATCGTATTCAGAACAAATATCATAAATAACCCCATTAAAAATAACAATTTATTCATTCTATAAATCATATTCAATCCCCTCAGTATATTGTTCAGTAGAGAGCAATGAATATATAACTCTTATCTTCAGGAATCTGTTGGCATGATTAGTGATGCTAAAGTGCACAACATTGCGTAAGAGAAACCATAAAAAACTACGTTCTATATACTTTTATATATTAGTTATTGCTGTCCACGTTATGTATACATACTAATTCTAATTGCTGTTTTAAAACAGTGGGAATTCTATAATGTAGAATATGCAGTAAATTGACAAAAACAACTGTTTTTTTAATATGAATGTGAACATCACTTTAGTTCCCAAAGAATAAATCATCTCATTGAAGTATGAACATAAAACATGGTTTATGTCGATCGCACCTTCGGACATATCTCTATCCGACAGCTTTTGTCCAACTAAAATGCTTATAAATATTATATAACTAAACCGGCGCCCGAACAGCAGCATTAAAACGTGAAAGTAAGCAGACGTTTGGGTCTCTATTAAAGCAACCCCTGCACGGTAAATGTTTCAATAATATTCCACTCAAAAAGGCCAACAAGGTGAGCGAATAACGGGAGAGCAGTAACGTTAAGCCATACAAGATGGCGGATGTGAACGGTAGTAGCAGCTGCAATCAGTCTTGCGCCTTTGTCAGCTTTTCGCGTCAATATTTCATCCATATGCGTCGACAGCCGACGCATTTCCTGTCAGCCGCTGCATAACTGCAGGTTACTGGGGTCAATATTGTAAAATGTATGAAAACAACCCGCTTGCCGTTCAATGCAAATAGTTTGTCAAGAAAAGAATGCAAACTTGATGAGTACAGATTACTACGCCTCAATTATATATATATATATATATATATATATATACATATATATATATATATATATATAAATTATCGTGTAACTTAACCCATATATTTATATATATATATATATATATATACATATATATATATATATGTATATATATATAATATATATGTATATATATATATTTATGATGTCTATATGTGTATATATAATATATATATATATATATATATTCATAATATATATGTATATATATATATTTATAACATATATATATATATATATATATATATATATATATATATTATATATATATATATATGTGTGGGTGTGCATATATTATATATATATATATATATATATATATATATATATATAGTAAGGTTATACATTCACATATATGTGTATATATCATATAAAAATGAACTTTTCCAAATTCAAAACAATCAGCGATCATGCGCGATTTAAGTTCAATTTAAAACAGACATTTGCACTGTTAGTCCACAACCGTTAGTCCACAACATACGACACTTCCACACAACCTGGAAGGAGTATTACGAATACAAAGTTGATACCTTTTATTCGTCAAAGCTCTGTCGAGGCTTGTTATATCAAGCGAAATATTAGATAAGAAAGTCAAGATGAATAAGAAATAAAATGTTTTTTTTATTTTGATTTAATAAAAATATTTGCATCTAACATATGGTTACTTATGAAAGCATTTTGCCTTTATCTTTATGTTTAAAATTCAAAAGATGCTTATGAAAATGAACTTTCCCAAATATATATATATATATATATATATATATATATAACTTTAAAAAAAATACGCGGAAATCTCTCTAAGGCCCTTTCGACTATCATCTCATCAGGAGAAAATCGATAGTTTTAATTAATAATAACTTCGAAAGAAAGAGCAAATGGGGAAATTGAGTGTGCCAAAATTAACGTTGAAGCGATTAAAATTCAATTTAATTATTTCGTTAAAAGTCGATTAAAAGGCACTACGTTAGGGGATAAAAAAAAAAAAAAAAAAAAAAAAAAAATTGGGAAGGAGTTCAAAGTTCCCCAAAGAGATTCAGCGATCTTACAAATTCCTTCTGCCGGCATAAGGAAGGTTTTCGCATAGCAATAGAGACAGATTCCAATATTTTCAAATGGTTCTTGGAATCTGCTCGATGCAAGACCTCAAAACGGTCTATTTTATAGCCACTGGCACAGCTAGGGTTTTCAACCAAATGCTGGCCAATAGCAGAGTCCAAAGAATTAGAGGAGGGGTAACACAAGGACCCTACCCTTCCCTGACGTATTTTCGATGGAATGTGTTGGTTTACTTATGTTAGATATGTGGATGACACTTTTGCGATGTTTTCTTCACAGAGTGGAGCATTGGCATTCTTTCATAAGTTAAACTCTATTCATGAGGCTCTAAAGTTTACGATGGAAAGTGAAAAGGATAATTGTCTTCCCTTCTGGGATGTTCTTGTTGAACGTTCAAGGGGTGGCTTTCTCACTTCCATCTACAGGAAACCTACTTTTACGGGCCTGTATGTAAACTGGTCTTCTTTTGTGCCTAAGTCTAGAAAGGTAGGCTTAATTTATACTTTGATACATAGAGCTCTCGTTATTTGTTCTCCAAATAAATTAGAATGTGAACTTAATAGGATCAGGGATATATTCATTGATAATGGTTATCCCGAGGACCTTATCAATGATTGTATTAATAAAAAGGTTGCTGATTTTAAATCCCCTAAAATATTTGGGCCTGTAAAATGCCCCATTTATTTAAAATTACCTTGGATAGGGGGAAATAGTATTAAACTAGGTAAACAGATTGTTGATAGCATTAGCAATTGCTTCTACTCTGTTTCCTTACGATTAGTTTATGCTACAAGACCTGCTTTTCCTTCCTTTCCCAAGGATAGTGTGCCCTATACAAATTATAGTAATATTGTATACCAATTTAAATGCCAATGTGATGCTGGCTATATAGGGCGCACTTCCTTGCATTTGCAGACTCGCATAAACCAGCACATTCCATCGAAAATACGTCAGGGAAGGGTAGGGTCCTTGTGTTACCCCTCCTCTAATTCTTTGGACTCTGCTATTGGCCAGCATTTGGTTGAAAACCCTAGCTGTGCCAGTGGCTATAAAATAGACCGTTTTGAGGTCTTGCATCGAGCAGATTTCAAGAACCATTTGAAAATATTGGAATCTGTCTCTATTGCTATGCGAAAACCTTCCTTGTGCCGGCAGAAGGAATTTGTAAGATCGCTGAATCTCTGTTGGGGAACTTTGAACTCCTTCCTAATTTTTTTTTTTTTTTTATCCCCTAACGTAGTGCCTTTTAATCGACTTTTAACGAAATAATTAAATTGAATTTTAATCGCTTCAACGTTAATTTTGGCATACTCAATTTCCCCATTTGCTCTTTCTTTCGAAGTTATTATTAATTAAAACTATCGATTTTCTCCTGATGAGATGATAGTCGAAAGGGCCTTAGAGAGATTTCCGCGTATTTTTTTTAAAGTTATCTATAAATTTTGTACCTCAAAACATTTATTTATATATATATATATATATTTACTAAGCTGAAAGCAAGGTGGAAAAGGATGCACTTGTGAGAGACAAGGACATATCCACATAATTAGAAAGAATATACGTGATATTTTTCTTTCAAAACTGATCCATTCATTTTTTTAAATATTCTACATATTTCCGTAAAATTTTTAACTTCCTGTAAATAAAATATGATATGGTTGAAACTATCTTAATATTCAAAGAAAATCTCTGAACTTATAAACAAAACAAAATAGGTATACATCGAAAATCACCGTTCCAAAATACTAACATATAACATATAACATTTATATATATATATATATATATATATATATATATATATATATATATATATATATATATATATATATATGTATGTGTGTGAGTGTGTGTGTGTGTAACTTTACTTTACGGTGTTTCAATATGTACCGTTCTCGAACCATTTTTAGCGAATTCAAAAAACAAAATATTTAATAACATTTATAAAAAAAACATTCATTTAGTACGCTATGTTGACGATATCGTCATTCTAGCTGATAACAATTAATACAACCACACCCTTACATAAGTTTTTACAAAGAAAACACTATTTTTAGATTAACAATAGAACGTAAATAATACAATCTGATTCATTGATGTTCTTATTGACGCTTCTTATAAATAGTTTAACACTTCTACCAACCAGCTTGAATTCTAATACAGGGTGGGCCAAAATAAGGGTCCTATCTTTAAATTTGAATAACTTGAATTTGAATAACTTCCAAAAAATAAAAGTTAAACTCACCAAACTTAATGTGTGCGTAGACTGACCCTTCCGTGATTTTTTGAAATAAACAAAACAAATTTTAGCCGAAAAACACTTCTTAAAACTTACAAAAACTAAAGTATTGTTTTTTACACTGTTTTGAGTTTTTTAAGCAAAAATAATGTTTTCTAAATGAGGGTACGGTCCTTAGGACTAATACGGCTCATGCTTGCTTCGGAAGGGGTCCTTTACTTATTCTAAAAAAAAATATTAAAAAAATCAATAAATAAAAAAGTTATGAATTTTTAAAAATAGGACCCTTATTTTTGCCCACCCTGTATTTTAAATTTCAAGAGCGAGTGTACCCACCGTTACAAAATAGCTATTGTTAAACATCTATTTAACCGTGTCAAATTAATATCCTCTTCTAAAAATACCATTAACGTAATAAGTAATATAAAACAACTACTTATAAACAACAGCTTATAAAATTATATAATCAGTGAACAAATAAATGTAATGGTTCGCAACTTTAAAAATACCACTACAAGTAATAATAATACACAACATCACAACTCAAACTACATGAACATATACTAGTGTAATCAAATGCAACAAAACTTCTGATGATTAGACAAATACATGAACATATTTTACACAGATACATATCTCCAATTGGCAATAATCATAAAATCAGACTCATTATGTAACATAACGAATTTAAAAGCCAGCATCTTATAGTAAAAACGACTCTATCCCAACCCAATAACCATGATAAAGCACCAGCGACATTTATACATTTCAATGACCGTTTAGAGAATGTAACCACCATAATAATAACAATGCTAATAGGTACATTTGTGTTACAACCACTACCTTATTCCGCCGCCTAACCATGCATCTTGTCAACTCTTAGTCAATTTATCAACACCTACAAAAACATTACTGCCTCCCCTCTTATTTAGTACACATTCTAGTTAATAGCACTAAAATAATACATTCCGAAACCAATCTGAAAAAAATAAAAATACCGGACGCTATACACATGAAAACACAACAACTTAAAATTGATAACATCACATATGACACCATTCGACAAATTTTAAAATGGGTCACGTAGTGCGATTTTATTACGCCATGCCACTCCGGCATCGCTGAATTTTAATCATCAACGTCTCTCGTGGATCAATGCGAAAAACCTTTTCTGTTCGATTTTCAACTGTCTTTTTTAAAATGATCTTTTTTCTCTTTTTTGTGTTCCTTTGGTGTTGACACATTAGGTTGAATCTACAAAGAATCGAAAATGTCCGTAACACCTATGGTACAATTTGTGTTACATTAATACAAATTGACGATCAGAAATATAACAAACATCGATGTGTTTTTCATTTGTTATTACAGATAAATACAGTGATCAGAATCCATACTATTTCTTTATCTTACTCGAAAATCAGCACCAACACTAAGTGTGAGTCGTCACATCGTAAAACTACATGACTTTTGTTTTTAATAAAAACTAAAAAAAATACAATACGTTTAAAAACTTCAAATATAATTGTTAAATTTCAAAATTTATTATTATGCCTGAATTATGATTAAAACAATCATTTAACTTCCGGTCCATGTTTCGAGAAGTTTTATATTCATTTTACAACACTGGTTCATAGCATACACCTGTTTTGAATTTGTCAATTTCTTTAATATACTTTTAGAATAAGTTGATATACTTATGTCTAATTAATAAAGAAATATTTTAGAATTCATTTTGTTAAATATTTCTAAAATTATACAAATGTTCATTATATCAAAACTGTGAATGTTTTAATTTGTATATTGATTAATGTATGTTTTGTTTTTGTATGCCATTTGATCATGAA
Organism: Sepiola atlantica; assembly: GCA_963556195.1. Classification (NCBI taxonomy): domain Eukaryota; kingdom Metazoa; phylum Mollusca; class Cephalopoda; order Sepiida; family Sepiolidae; genus Sepiola; species Sepiola atlantica. The sequence continues at coordinate 51,865,662 of OY744539.1, read as the reverse complement.
ATTGATAACAATTGAAATTGTTCTAAATAAATTTGAAATAGCGTAAAATGGCGTAAGATTTTTAAAAATAAAAGATGTGTATTTTATTTTGAATTGTTGTTTGGTTTATTGGGCAGATTCTTATCCTTGAACTTCTGTTCTTTTTAAAGGCTGCTATGTAATGCACGATATAAGTGGTATGCCTTGGTACGAAAAAGAACATTTACTTGCAGTTTTGGTTTTCCATTTACTACGGACATGAATAGTTACTGCTTATAAGCATAAATAAATATTACTATTCCGCACTGGTTTTAGAAAGTATAATTTGATTAAGAGGTATTTCCTCGAAATATATTATGGAAAAGGGTTACACACATTAGATCGCTGTGTAGAAGTCTTGCATAAACAAGTAAGATTTACTATAAAAACAACACAAAAGTTGTTTGTCTTACTTCTCAATGCCAACATATTTCCATTTCTTTCATCTTTTGTATACTTATTACACAGAATAGTTCAAGAAACCTACCTTCATTTATTAATATATTTTACTTAACCTAAAAATGTAGATTAGTTATTTTGATCTCTAGCAGAACCTCAATATAATTTGTGTTTATTACAGTTGATTGATTAATTACAAATCAATCAAATCTACCTGATTGATTATTGTGGTGTACATTTTTTTATGTTACTTTAAATGTTTGTTTCATTTCAGGTTAATAATTGTCACTCACTGTTTCAATCCCATAAAGTATGTATTATCAATTTAGATAGTCAACTGTATTAGAATGTATCACTGTATATATTTAAATCAAATATGTTTCACCTCAAAAAGGAGTGCACAGCTGACCCAGTGAATTTTCTCTGTGATAATTATTTATTTTTAGTTATAGAATCTGAGTTTTTCACAAATTTAGTATTTGGCTGCAATATTTCAATCAGTTTTAAGAAGAAGTATTTTATTGTCCTTTACTTTTCCAGGTGTAATAGCCCTTTACCTTTCTAGGTTTATTAATTAAAGAATAGTTATTTCCATGAGTTCGCTTTTTCCATTGTCATATCATATGCGTAAATACATGATATAATAATATATCTAAATAAATACTTGCGACACTGTTTTCTACCTATCCGAACTACATTTACGTCAAACTACATTCAATGACACAGACACACTATTTGAAATACCGTACATATCGCAATTAGTAAGTATCGACAGATAGATTTACGTGTTCGTAATTGATTATTTTTTATAAATAGTTCTTAATAAATTAATATACTGTAATATACATTTGTATCTTGCATTGCCATACTTTTTGTATATACGTTATAGTTGTGTTGATACTAACACGTCTGATGTCGCTGTCAAGTAAGAAAAGTTACTACACATTGATAATAGAAAAACACCAAGGAACATACGATATTATATGTTGACGGCAAGGAATTTTCAAAGTGAATGAAAAGAACATTGATTGATTAGTGTATACTATTTTGACGATGTAATAATGTGATGTTTGTTATGTTGTCATGCGACCTTTCTTCCAGGAATTACCTCCTCCTTTTTATGGAGATAAGCTTCATCCTCTCAGGCATAACACCATTCATTGCTAGAAGTTGAAATGTAGTATCTCTCCTGCTGTTATGATACCATCTTTCTAAGAATTACCGTCTCCTATATATGGTAAGGAGCCGTGCAATATCTAGTATGTTGGACATGGTTAATACACGCAGTCATGAACTTGAATGGGTAGTGCAGTATCTGTTTTACTGTGATGCTACATTTCTTACTTTGTATTACATGTCAATCTGCTATTATATAAACTATCCCAAGAATTAAAACCTGTCTGTTTTTGTAAAACCCGTTTTTATAGGAGAGGATGAATTTATTTTGGCATGATAAAATCCTCTCACTCATACCTGCACATACACCAGTATATCACTTTTTTATGTTAGCAGAATATATACGACTCAAAGAGTATATATTTACTAGTATATATACACCATTATAAAAGAACAATACACACAACATGTACCACTTTATTTTTTCAAGTTTACTGTATGTTATCACGAAAAAAACTAGCATATTTAAGCAACACTCCACAAAAAATAAAGCAACGTTATATCGCCAAGGGCTTCTTTCTCGGGAAAAAGGTTCTCTTATGAAAGATGACAATTTTACTCTCTAGTGCCATCAAATTATTCTCGAGTTTTTGATTTCAATAGACGGTGTTGGATCTAGTGGTATAGTAATCATATGATGGAGGAAATACAAATTTAAAGTTTTATTTTTATTTTTACATTCAAACGTAACCTATTAAGCCTCATAACAATTTGAGGAATATATATATATATATATATAATATTTATATATATATATATATATGTCTTGTGTTCATCAACAGTAATGAGGAAATTTGTACCATTTCTGTCAAATCAGATAAGCTGTATGATTTTCTGCTTTTTTCATCAGCCTAAGGAAGTCTACAATAAAAACGAAACGTTGATAAATAATAATGTAGTTTGAGATTTTGTCTATTTCGATTTCCATATCTATTACTCTATCTATCTATCTCTCTCTCTCTCTCTCTCTATATATATATATATATACATATATATATATATCTATATATATATATATATATATATATATATATATATATATATATATATATATATATATATATATATATATATATATATATACAGATCAAAATGCGTGATATACCATATAATATAATGCCGTGAAGAACAAAATGTAAAAAAAGGAGTAACGGAACCCCCCAAAAATATGCAGGATTTAATAATCAAGAAACGAGAAATGTTTCCGGTTTCGTTCAGATTAACAACCTATTCAGAAAAAGTGAAGATTTAGAAAAAAAAGTATTAATGCTCAACTCGCTATTGAGAACTTTAAACAATATAGGTTTGACGATCATTTTGTCAATATATTTGAATTTAATTATGTAATATATATATATACACATATATATATATTTATATATATGTATATATACTTATATATATTTTTGTATATATATATATTTTAGTATATATGTTTATATATACTTATATATATTTGTGTATATATATATATGTATATGATTATTCTTATTTAAACAAACATGTTCAAAACTTGCGACACTTGCATGTCGATGTTATCGATACAACCGTTTGTATAAACTGAGATCTTATCAGGAGGGTAAGAATACGATCTTAACCTTAGATCATATTGTGAGAGGACCTGGATTATTATCATTATATATATATATATATATATATATATATATATATATATATATATATATATATATATATATATATATATATATAGTGTGACTATTGTACACCTATTTATAATAAGATATAACGGATTTTGGCTGGGAAAACGTGTCGTCTTTATAATTGGTGCATAGTAAAATCTAAATATTATGATGTTCGAAAACGCAGCGCTGTTTTAGTATTATTTTTATTACATGTAGCATTAGTAGTTGTGTCGGTAGATCAGTAACTAACACGTGTTTTAAACGGACGGACAAACATAAACACGTATCTAAGGTTCTCATAATAGCATAGATGAATGTTCGTTTCATTTAAGTTTCTGTAAGAAGATTGTATGAGAATCCTTACTAGTCAATAAAATAAGAAATCGATCACCTACTGATATATTTTTCTTTCACTTCATCTCTCATGGTAAATCAGCACTCCAAGTTGAACAAATATGACATGACGCAAGCTAACGCTTAATCCTCGTCTTAGGTAATCGATTACAGCAAGATATCAGTTTTTCTTCTTAAATTGAATAAATGACATGAAAGTGGTTTTTGATACACATGATGAATTAGATTTTATCTCAGACAGCTTCTAATATATATATATATATATATATATATATATATATATATATATATATACACTAACTTATAACATGAATGAATGGGCGTAGTACTAGCAAATATATGCTCCCTCCGGAGATATGAACGCTCACCAGTAAACCGATGGAGCCCCACTAATATTTCTTCGGTGGTTAGACTTTGATTTTCTTTGTTTCCGACCAAGAATATATTTAGTTAGGAATAAAGAGAAAAAAATTCGACCCCACCCTAATTTGTTTTCAATCCTCCCCTATACATAGTAATATTTTCAATTAAAAAAAAATGTACCGCTCCCCAAAAGAAATGTTTTTACGCTCCCCATACATAGTAATATTTTCACTCAAGAAAAGAAATAATAAAGTTTACTTACCCACCATACGTGAGAATGTTTTAGTTAATTAAAAAATGTCTGCATCTTAATCACTTGGGAAGTGAAACAATTGAAATGATAGTAAACTCAATAACAACGAGCTGGAAATCACTTATAAAAATACTTACATAGAAATACATTAAATACTTGAGTGATAAAAATCGTACATATTTCTACACAGAACGGCATAGCTCAGTGGTAGATCTCTGTGTAAGTTAGCCATGTTATGTACGTAAAAAATTAATATATATATTAACGAAATTAAAGTTTAGGACGACTAATAAGGCAGTTTTCACTTATAAAAATTATTACATAAAAATACATTATGTGTACATACATATATATATATATATATATATATATATATATATATATATAGAGAGAGAGAGAGAGAGAGAGAGAGGAAAATTTAACAAAAGCATCGAACAATTGCATACTTTTTGAAAAATCCTCAGCATTTCTATAACTATTGATCCAGAGAAAACAACTCTAATTAACTTGACTCACACTCAACCTAAATTATGGATCTTACTCCCCCTGCCACACACCCAACCTGGGACTATTCAATTTCCATAAACATGCTAACTGCCATTAATATTTTATAAAATACATAGTCTATTATTTTTTAAATATAATATCTTAGCTATCATCAAAGAAATCGATGTTTGACCAAAACTCCAATTTTAACAATACTTCTATGCTTAATTCAGGTTATCCTGAAAAACAATAACATATAAGTTAGAACACAATACTAATAATGAACCCTTTATCAATATAACGCAAAACATTGAAATCCCATAAAAAGAAGTAATACGAATAATACCACTTTTAATGAACCTTAAACATTTTCTGAAGCAGACATGCATGTTAGACACCAAACAGCAAATCAACGTAAGCGCTTAAGGAAGAATAAGACAATTTGGTTTCATCAATCATATGACAATAATGTTCAAACAAATATTCCTAAATACTTTTTAAAATAGTTGAAAACTCGTTCAAACACACACACATATATACTACTATCCTAAATTAAAGCATTATTAACAACTATTGTTGCACTATGCCTAACAAAACCCAAACTATAGTTCCCACCAATAATTAGAAAATTGCATCTGCTCAACCAACCAAAATGAGATTTGTCTTCACTAATACATGCAAGTGCGACAACTCCCAGCTTTGCCCACTCAATACTACTTGCATACACAAAGATGTTGCTTTGGCATGTACTGTAACTAAATCATCCCTGCCGACCATTGATCTAAATTATATCATTAGGACTGACCAATTAAACCGGCAGCTCAATCAATACTGGAAACTTGCACCTAAATAATTTCCGCAATGGGAGAAACTCACCTACTAAAAGTAACCGCGAAGATATTCACTTACATCGGCTCGTCATTCCAACTTATCAAGAACCACCTCTCATTCCACATTCCATAATAATGCCAAACACATTAAAACTTCATAAAGTAATCAAATCAAAAAGGTTTCATCTAATAACATCCCATAACTCTCTTAATTGGTATATCCTAAACATATAATGTTTCCATACTCCACACTTCCAATGTGGCAATCTATACCCTTCGGAGGCAGTAATGATAAGAACTGCGGCAAGGAGAACAATATCGTTAGTTCTCAAAGTGAGATAATTTGATATTGCCGACATAGGACGTAAAATAAATACGCTCAAAGTGTTACCCTAACACACGACCTTTTAATCATTTAATGAATCTAATTTGATCTCATCAGTGTTCGATTATATATTGTCTTAACCTAACACTAGCTTTAAGTTACTTAACCCCTCGCATCTCCTCAGTTTGAGTTAAATGCTAATTGGTATCCTCTTCGTTGTGAACTGTGATTGTAATTTTTTAAATTGTAAGTTAAATATTTGAATTGAGGTTTAGAATTGGATGTTAAATAGTAACATAACAATATATATTTGGTCCCCCGATTTATAAAATCGGGGGACTTATATTTTAAGGCATGTCCGTCCGTCCGTCCGTCCGTCCAGATTTTTCTCCGCAACCATCCATTGATTTTCTCTGAAATTTTGCATGAAGTTGTAACTTTGGTCAGGGTAGAAAGTGACATTCTCCGATTTTTGTAAAAACAATCTGGTTAGTCCCCCAGGGGGGCAAAGGGCCCCGAAATGGCAAAACATGACATTTTTTGCATCATAATATTTCATCTATCCATTCAATTTATCTGAAACTTGGCCAAAATGTGGAGTCAGTTGTTCCTAATAGAAAATAAGTATCGCTGACTTTGGAAAAAAATCTGGTTTGCGCTCCAAGGGGGTCAAATGCCCCTAAAATGCCAAACATTGACTCTTTTCTCTCATAACGTTTGATCCATCCATTTAATTTTTTTGAAACTTGGCCAAAATGTAGATGCAATTATTCTGGATATAAAAGGAGCATCCTTGACCTCAGAAAAATTCTTGTTCGCGCCTCAAGGGGTCAAATGGTGGGGTGGGGGTCAAAAATGCCTCAAATTGTCCAAATTTATTGCATTTTACACTCGCCACATCGAGTCAGAGGCTTGTTTCCTTTCATTTGGTTGATGTTATATTATACTATATTATAAATGTGTTCTCTCTCTCTATCTCTATCTCTTTCTCTTTCTCTCATTCTCTCTTTCTATCTATCTCTCCTTCTCTCTTTTCTCTCTTTCTCTCTCTCTCTCTCTCTATCTATATATATATATATATATATACATATGTATATGTATGTGTACTTCCAAGTGGGTGTACGGGTGTGGTTCAGTATTGCACGTGTACGTATATATGTATATATATATATATATATATATATATATATATATATATATATATATACATATATATATATTTATATATATATATATACATATATATATTTATATATATATACATATATATATATATACATATATATATTTATATATATATATACATATATATATATATATATATATATGTATATATATTAGGGTGTGTTTGTATATACATTACCGTCCAAAATTAAAGAAACAAAAATAAAATATTCTGAATCTAACCAAATTATATATTAATTTGTTGTGAAAGTTTCACTAAATATACACTTTATGTAGTTTGATTTTACCGATATTTTAAGATGAGTTCAAATAATATTTTTCAAGTTATCCACCATTTTACAGATTTTAAGTGTCCAAAATAAAGCAACAAAATATCATCTTCTACTAAATCACATTAAAAAGATACAAGAGATTTAATATTTGCTACTTCCACTTTTGTTTTCAATAACTGCTGCGCATCTTTGACTGCAGGGTTTCACTAAATCTTGTCATTGAGCCACAGTAATATTGGTCCATTCATGTTTCAGTTTCAGCTACAAGCCTTCGATGTTTTTAAAAATTATTTGCCATAACATTCTGTCCTATAGTTTTCCCCTATGTTTTCTATAGGGTTCATGTCAGGACTCTGAGAAGGCCAGTCTATTACCTTTACTTCTTGATCAGCCAGATTATTCATGACCAGCATTGCCTTATGGCAGGGATCATTATCCTGCATAAAATACAGATTTTTCGATACCAGAATTGTGCAACACTGGCAAAACATACTGTTCTTAAATATTCCTGTATACAGTGGCATTTACTCAAGTATTTAACCAAATTTAACAGTTTTTCTGATGCAGCTAGGATCCAAACTTTCGCTTTTTCTTCTTACACATTGTTCTATTGTAAACTTTTCTTTTCTAATTTGACGATGTTTGCTGTGTCGCTTAAATCACTTCCACTACCTTTTGACATGATTGATATTGCGTGACTTGCATCAGTGATAATAAACAAAGTTTAGAATATTTATTCTCATCTTTTTATACAAAAACACCCTCTCTGTTTTAAAGTTTAAACATTTATTTTTCCTTAATGTTCCTTAATTTTGGACACTTGAAATATGTTAAATGGTGGATCACTTTAATAATATTTTGGTTATTCATCAGCAAATCTCTAAACAGTCTAACTACATAATTACATGTGTAGTGAAATTTTAACAAATATTAAAATATAATTCATTTGAGATCATAATTTTTTTTGTTCCTTAATTTTGGACGGTACTATATATATATATATATATATATATATATATATATATATATATTAGTATTTCATGTATTAAGATACACTTTTATGAGGAGATATACATTTTATACATCAATTTTCAGTATTAACTTCAACAGTGATCGATACGTAAGTAGAGCTAGTTAGTAAGCTATTCTAATATATTTATGGCAGTTAAGCTACACAGAGGCTCCCGCGTTTCATCACAGAGAAAATCTTCAGGCTTAAATGTCTTCTGGCATCTATTTTGGTAGTTTCTCTTGTGTTTATAATATTTGACAAAGGGAATTTTGGTCCCGAAATATTAAATAATTCAATGTTAATAATCATCCGGACAACACACAAAAAGCTAACACCACACTTGCTGCTGGGAAAGATTTTTAAAAAAGATTAATAGTAAGTCCACTTTAGAATCCGATTTATTTTTGTTTTTTCCAGCTTACATCCTACCCGGAACTTTGCATTGCCCCCTTTCTTTTTAAAACCATACTGCTGTATATATATATATATATATATATATATATATATATATATATATACAGGGTGGGCCAAAATAAGGGTCCTATCTTTAAATTTGAATAACTTGAATTTGAATAACATCCAGAAAATAAAAGTTAAACTCACCAAACTTTATGTGTGTGTAGACTGACCCTTCCGAGATTTTTTGAAATAAACAAAACAAATTTTAGCCGAAAAACACTTCTTAAAACTTACAAAAACTAAAGTATTTTGAGTTTTTTAAGCAAAAATAATGTTTTCTAAATGAGGGTACGTTCCTTAGGGCTAATACGGCTCATGCTTGCTTCGGAAGGGGTCTTTTACTTATTCTAAAAAAAAAAAAAATCAATAAATAAAAAGTTATGAATTTTTAAAAATAGGACCCTTATTTTTGCCGACCCTGTATGTGTGTATATATATATGCATATATATACATATGTATATGCATAAGTACATATATACGTGTAAATGTATATAAATGTATATATCTGCATATATATATATACGTATGTACATGTATTTATATTTACATATATATATATATATATATATATATATATATATATATATATATATATATATATAAGTATAGTGACGTACAAAGAGAAAGAACGGGAGCAGACGGGGTAGATAAAAGAAACGATAGAAATAATGGCATATATAAGATGCCAACTAATGCGATAGTCACGTATTAAGGAATTCTGCATGTAGGTTAGTAAACTATGATTAATAAATATATGTTATTTACTGTTCAGTGTTGTATGTGTATTCTGTAAACGGAGAGCAAGTATTTAAACAAAGTTTCCCATCAAAATTATCAACGAAAATGGATGCAATTAAACAGGTTTTGAAACAAAACGCATACAGTACAGTTTCTACACAAAAACAACATGACATGTATAAGTGGATGACGCCCCCTACTCCAAAAAAGGAAATCTCATAAACATTGGAACACCGAGCAAGAATACAAAATCAATGCAACTGCTCTTTGGGCAAAAATGTGTTAACCTCTCGATTCAGTTGATAGACAATTCTTTTTGATCACAGGCGTAACGCTAATTACATTACTCTTCCGGATATTCCACAGACATTTCGCACACTAAGTAACCGATAAGTTCCCCAATAAAGTCGTTTCATGTTCTATTTCTTCGTAATTATAAAATGGAGCCTGGCTATAATTTAACGTAACCTTTTGACCTTACGTTGTTTACTGTGAAGCAGATTGAATGATCAATTTATGTGAGTGTTGTAGCAATAAAGAAGTTTTAACATTTTTTTAAGACAAGCCTGGGTACCCGCATTGACCCGGGTACTTCCCTCCTATCCGTTCGCCCCATCCCGATGGTCCCTCCCTCTCTACATAAACAGTCTAATACTGAATGTTAACACATGTATGAACAAGTGATTGTTAAAAAAATAATGAAGAAATAAATGCAAAATGAAAAATAAACGAATGAAAAAATCAATTAAAAATATGAATGAACATATTAATAAAAAAGTAAATGAAAAAAGTGAATGAAAAGTGAACGAAGAAAATGAAAAAAATTAAATGAAAAATGAATTTAAAAAATTAATGATAAAAAATGAATGCTAAAAAATGAATGAATAAAAATTAATTATATGTTGTCAATGTTAAAAAAATGAATACAAATGAATAAAAAAACTTCATAGAAACTTGAATGTAGGATTTTTTTAATTTAAATCAGTTTGCAAATTCAAATGTAAGATAATGCTGTCATTGCCAAGTGGGTATTTTCTATTTTTCCATTAAACCAATTAATGAACACAAATTCTGATGCCAGATGAGGCAGTGATAACCAAGTGGATATCTTCTATTTTAACTTTTCCAAAAATTAGTGAAAATAAATGTTTATTTGCGAAAAAAAAGGCCTAACATATAATGCAGGATTTTTCTTTTGATAAACAACGGTTTGTACTTTCTGATGTAAAATAGGGCGGCCATGACCAAGTGAATATTTTATATCTAACCATTGAACAAATTATTGAAAATCAATTATTATTTGCGAGAGAAAAATCCGGCCCATGCAACACTATTTTATTGTTTTTATTTAGAAATGCGTGTTTAATATATGACCTATTCTATATAAACACCACTATTTTTATAGTTTTGATTTTGAAATGGGTTTTTAATATGTTACCTGATCTATATCAGCACACATATTTTCATCGTTTCTGTTTGAAAATGCGTTTTTAATATGTGATCTAAATGGTAGAATCAGCGGGAAAGCGTGTTTGATATGTGACCTCTTCTGTGGAAGCACTCGAAAAGAGTGCTACATATTTAGTCTCACCTGTAAAAGCAGCCGAAAAGCGTTTTTCGTATGTGACCGCATCTGCAGGAGCACCTGAATAACACTTTTGATGTGTGATTCAAACTGCAGAAGCACTCGAAAAGCATGTTTCATATGTGACCTAAACGACAGAAGCACCTAAAAAACCCTTTTTGTATGTAACGTAAACTGCAGAAGCACATCAACAGCGTGTTTCATATGTGACCTAAACTGCAGAAGCAGCTGACAAAGGTTTTTCATATGTGACCTACATTGCAGAACCACCCCACAAGAGTTTTTCATATGTGTTCTACACTGCAGAAGCACCCGAAAAGCGTATTTCTTATGTGTGACATATGCTTATTCTATGAAGGTCGGGCGCGAATCCAGACTCCACAGTATACTTATGTAGCCTTTGTTCAAAATCAGCCATACTAATCTAACTACTTCGGTAAATGTACTTTTAGAATGTGCGTGGTTATGAAGGTCTTTTTTCAACACCTTTGTAGGAGTTTGTTATATATGTGTTATTATATGAAAGCCCAGAGCGACCGCATACTTCAATATACTAGTATGCAACCTTTGTTCAGGATCGACTATACTTATCTAAATACTCTGGTAAATATACCTTCAGAATATATTTGTAGGAGTGTTATATATATACATATATATATATATATATATATATACATTTATATATATATATATATAGTTATATATATATATATACATCTTACTCTTACCTGACTGATGTTTGAACAAACCTTGCCTCACGACACAATTTGTTCAGAAGAGGAGCACCTGAGATTAAGCGACGTTCATTTGTGTTACAAATTACAACATACTAGTATTGTTTTTTTCTAAGCGTGTGCATGAATACAGCAAGAAACTGTAGAAAAACAACCTTAAAGAAACTGGCCCAGTTGACTCTAAAATTGCAAATATGTTCTACTGATTCTGACGTATTATGCTCTAATGCCATGCTGTTAACGAAACTATCAACTTGATAGCTGGTGTGTGTGTATCTAAGAAGCCTTTTGTAGACATACACACACATACACATCTCTTTTATATGATAGACGATCTAACTTATATGATAGCAGCATTTATATGAGTGACTTTAAGTGTATGCAATCTCTTTTTTGGATCTTGTCTGGATCGTACATAAAAAGTGTTTTGCGCAAGTAAATATAATTAAAAGTAAAGCCTTAATAAATATATCATATTTAAGGTTTAATGTTTAATTTTTTGATTTGTCGAAATTAAAACGGCTTTCTTTTATTAAGTGTGTGGGTATTAATTTACATAAAAAGTAAACAACGTATAACACACGCAAAATTACGACCTATAAACATTTAGTAGGACAGCATATATATTAACAAAATATATATATAATTAAACAACACCTTCGTATCGTGACTTTTTTGCTGGCGGATGCTATTATTACAGTACACAATTTTTGTCAGCTTGGTAATCAGTGTTTACTCGTATATTCTTTATTCTATATAAAGTAAGGACAAGATTTCTCCCTGTACCTTTGTCCAGAATAAGAAAATAAACACATTCATCACATGTTACTAAACACGCAACTCTATTCGCCTTATTAACTCGAGCGTGCGTCAAGAAACTTATGACTATTTTCACAATAACACAAAAAATGCTCATTTCAGACCGCTATGTCAGACTTTCACAAACACATACTCCATAGAGATGGTAGCAAACACTTTTCCCAGTAATCTTCCTCTACTTTTCTAGTTAACACCAGAAACTAAATTACATCGCATAATTTATAGAATCAAAACCGTAAATGTTTCATTTAATTCTTCTAATAACTTCCTGAATAATATACACGACTGCTAAGTCAGTCAATAACCGCGGCCTGATATGCCTTCAAACTTACAGAATATAGGATTACATATACTTACTTTTTGTCCGTCGTTACTTATACTTATTACACATACAGTTAAACGTATTCCATATCCGAGTTTACATTAACGAACAGTATAAAGTATTTCTAACTTAAATTCAAAATGGCGCCACGTACTTACCAATTTCCTCGAGACAATTAATTTCAGATTGTTACACGTATACTTTTGTTATGCCTGAAACAATTCGGCAATTTTATCAATAACACGTCCACGGCTTATAACGGAATTTGAAGCTACTAACAGCGTGAAACGAACATCGATTCACGGTTACACAACATCCATTTACTCATAAAAATCGTATGGACACCCGTAATAGATTCCTTCGACGAAACTGGGCAGTAATAAAAACACACACTAAACAGGTAAATTGTTTCAATGTTGACGATCAGTATTTTTCGAACAATATAGCAAAAATCAAAAAACATCACCATATATTATTTTATCATGATGATGATGATAATAATAACCATCATCATCACCATCTTCATCATCATCACTATCCTCCTCATCATCATAATTATCATTATCTGAAATGAATTTAGAAGCAATTAAACTGTCAAAGATGATAAACTTTAATTATTATTATTATTATTATTATAATTATTATTATTATTATTATTATTATTATTATTATTATTATTATTATTATTATCATTTTTATTATTATTATTAGTATTATTATTATTATTATTTGAGCTTACTAGGAGTTCTCACACTAGATATCAGTGATTGCTCACCGAACCAAGTGGTATTCCCTCGAGTCTGAGTGACAACAAGTCTCTCAAGATAGAGAGTTGTTGCCAATTTTTTAAAAATTCGATACTTTGGGTGATTTGTATTTAAATAACTTTATAATCATTTCTTTTTCTTCTTTTCTTTTTTAACTTTTACCTATTATAACATACACTCACTACGTCTCACTATATAAGATGATGAAGAGTGGCAAAAATTAATCGTGGACGAGTCCATTGTGGGTGGGACGTCAAGAAAGCGACTTGATAACTGTTAAAAAGAAGAGCGTTCCGCAGTGTAGGCGATACTTGAAAGACGGCGGTTTCAGAAACGCGAAGAGCCCGAGCGCTTGGTGATCGAAGTATCGAAGTATCGGAAAGATGGGAGTTTACCGATGTTTATGGCACCGATGAAGCTTTATTTGCTATGATACCCAAGCCTGTCGTGCTGTTCGGCTTTCGTGTCCGCTGACGATTAATGCGACTGATAACAAAGTTGGTAATGTGTAGGAATCCCCTGACTTATATTTCATCAAAGTGCTTGTGGAACAATTGCTTCCGTTCACGCTCGGATAGACAATGCAGATCAAATTGCTTTTCAATCGGATGTATATATGAACGAGTTTCTAGTGGAATCAAAGTCTGTGACGTCACCAATAAAAATACTTTTATGAGACAAAAGTATGTCAAAAGAGTTTTAGATGTGTGTGCATAAACCATCCAGTGATGGGAAATAAAGAAAACCAAAGTTGTTCAATATACGTTCTGTTCTTTGTCATTCTTGTTAGATCTTACCGGGTATCCTGAAAGAAAGGGTAATGCAACAACTCTCCCCCCCTCTCTCCCTCTCTCTCTCTCTCTCTATTTCGTTTTTTATTTATTTACTTATTACAATAAAAACTAAACTATTTTCTCATAGTTAATACTAAATAATTTTAGAGTACTCCAATTGTTGCCTTTAAGCAGTGAATAAATGTTGGACCCCCAACCCCTAAAAAAATAGTTACTTCTTTATTAACTTACTACTATACACACACACTTGATCTCACTTTATTTTTACATGTTGCTTTTTAAAGTTTACAAATATACTAAAGCTTACAGTGTAGTATATGTTACTTAATGTCTTTTCATCTCAGTCAGTGACGTACTAAATTTTTTTCTCTCTCATGTCAGTCAAAGAATAAATCTTTCTAGACTGCGGTAATTTCATTTTTCTTCAAGCAGATGGATTTTTGACAAAAACATGGCTATTTATGGTCGGGCAATACTTTCTACAACCAAAAAGGTCACTCTGGATTAGGAAAAAACTTGTATCAATGTAGAAGAATTTTTCCTTAACATAAATTGGAAACATTCACGAATAATTTTTATAACATTAAACTTTTTAGGAATTGGGGGACTTTTACAAATAATACGCTGCTCAATATCGTGTGTGTGTGGGGGGGGGAGCCCCACAAAACAGAAACAACACTCTGTTGATTCAAAACATTGACACATACTATTTAAATCTCCTAAATTATTTACAGGGTTCTTTTCTAACTTTTTCTTACGAATTAATACTCTAATCCCTCTTCAGCGTAACCCCGGGACACAGTCTATATTATGCGTTATTTGACTCTATATGGTGCTTATGCAGTTTACGGACCGGGCTTACTTTCCTCCACACGAGGGCCCAGTTAGATAGATGATCAGTTTTTAATGTGCAGAACAAATAAATCTACCCTAATAAGAACACTACGGATTCGAACTAAAATATAAATAGCTGCAGTCTAGATGGATATCTCCCAATGGTAGGATTGCAAGAACAACCAAGGGAAAGAGAGTTATTACTTCAAGTATGTCATTAATTGTTTCAGATGCTGGTTTACATAAAAAAGTGTGGGTGTGTGTTCGCGCTAGACAGTCAGTAGCAGCAAATCATTCAATAGTTACAGTTTCTGCAAGGAATTTCCGGAGTTCTTCGATTTTCCCAGGTAGCGCCGGGGCTCGGGTCAGCTAGTCATTGATATGATAATACTTATGTGTGATCTGTTTGATCTTAACGAGTCCACAATTTATTCTACTTTGATCTCTTTCAGAAATTGATACACCAGAGTTTGAAGAATGAGAAGCAGTGAGTGAGAGGGCGATCAAGAGAGCGAGAGAGCAGGCATACTCCATTCTTTTTATGATGTCTTCTAACTACTCTCAACCATGTCTGCTAAGCTATATTTGTCTTCATTTAAATAACTTCCGCTTTCAAAATGAATGAAGATAATATTTTAAAGAAGGTATTTGTAATTTATCTTTTTTAAGCAAATCACTATATATATATATATATATATATATATATATATATATATATATATATATATATATGAAATCAAATCAAATGTAGTAACACGAAATTACATAATCATCGAGGCAATAATTTATTTCAACCGTGTGGCATTTTCAAGCACCCAATTTAGATGATTACATTTTTTAAACTGAAAAAAGGGGACATTCACACTCGATAATTCAAATATAATTAGAGAGAGGGAGTGACAACATGTTTTGTACATATTTAGAGAGAGTGGGCAATTTAAAGTATATGTAATCTATGATTATGTAGTGAGAGGGTAATTACTCAATTAATGGCAGAGAGAGAAGAGGAGGCCATATATATATAAATAGAAATTGTAAAAGTAGCCATGGAGGGGGTGCTTGAAAATACCACAAGGCTGAAATAAATTATTGCATCGATGATTATGTAATTTCGTGTTACTACATTTTATTTTATTCTTGCTCTGTTTATTACATTGAGCTCATATACCCAGATTTTCTCCTGGAAGTATTTCATTATAACACAATATATATATATATATATATATATATATATATATATATATATATATAGATATATATATGTATATATATATATATATATATATATATATATATATGTATATATATATATATGTATATATATATATATATATATAGATATATATATGTATATATATATGTATATGTATATATATATGTATATATATATATGTATATATATATGTATATATATATGTATATATATGTATATATATATATGTATATATATATATATATGTATATATATATATATATATATGTATATATATATGTATATATATGTATATATATATATATATATATATGTATATA
Source organism: Sepiola atlantica (assembly GCA_963556195.1). NCBI lineage: Eukaryota > Metazoa > Mollusca > Cephalopoda > Sepiida > Sepiolidae > Sepiola > Sepiola atlantica. The sequence continues at coordinate 51,848,760 of OY744539.1, read as the reverse complement.
TATATGTATATATATGTATATATATATATATATATATATATGTATATATATGTATATATATATATATATATATATATATATATATATATATATATATATATATATATATATCCTAGAAAATATATGCTCGGTCCGGTCGCATATATTTGATAGGCTGTAACAATTATATAATGATGAACAGACTGCATGCATTACTCCTCAAAAGATAACACATGAAAATACAGTACAACACTACGCAAAAGAAGAGGTAAACTTTAGAGAGTTTGTTTATTGACGTAGTTGTTTCAATAGTAATTGTAACTTTGTTATTAAAACATTTTACTTTCGGTTTTGCTTCGGAAAAGGAAGGTCATATTTACGTCTCTGACAGTTGAGTTTTAATTAGCTACTAGAAACTATCCTCGATGCCTTCGGTCTCTCTGTACAAGGATGTACCAGAGCAACCTGGCACGAGGATAATTTATCCTTACAAGTAAACCCTGCTTCAAAATTCAAAATAACAGAATATTCGCAGCACAGATAAGATCCACTCAGCATGTCTATACACCTGATCATACGAGATGTAGTGCACCTTCTAGTGGTATTACCTCAAGTAACATCACTTAGTTGGATACTCCACCAGACTAGATTAATCATTGTCTTGGAAGCAGGTAAGACCAAGAGAACACTAGAGGATATACTACTACATGGTAAACTGGTCAATTAGGAAGAGGGGAAATAATGTTCTTAACGTGTTTACTAACTTAACGTTTGAGAAATATTAATAGAATATTCGAATATCTATGTATCTCATATAGAGAGTAGGTGTCAGCCCCAGGAGTAAAACGAAACAATAAGTCATAGTTTAAGTGTTATCTCTTCACATTTTTTTTCTAATTTCCCATGCGGTCTTATTTACCGTAAGCTTTTCAAAACACACAACTTTAAACTTAAGTGGCGTCATCTCGACTTAATATTTAAAATGTTAATAGTAACAATAGCTTGGTAGGGAAATTGAACATCTCAGGTTGTTCTCTCAATCAATTTCGATATCTGTTCGCATTGTGTGTGCATTATGTGCAACCACCATTTATGTTGTTCTTGTTGTGTCGATGTTTTGGGAGTGAATCGCACACAACCTCTTCATCTCTTAGTGCCATATAATGTGAAAATATATAAACCATAAAAAATGAGAACATTGTAACATACTTCTTTCTAATTACATTGCATAATGCCGTAATGTGAGTACGGTTGAGGATTTTTTACTACAACTTAACCAAGCAACACACGATCTGTTTGTGAGATCTCCAAGTATGTGCATTATATTTAAAGGATATTCTTAAAAATCACGTAGATACAAGCGTGTATCATACACATTCTATGAGATACAAATATATGTTGGTAGTGGCAAGCGGCGGATGGAGTATAACATCATTTTCACCTGGGAGAGATATGACTATAAATGTGGATGAAGTAGGGACAGACGTCGGTAGCGGCTCTAATTAATTTAAATTATGAAAGTTTGAGGAGATATAAGATATGCCCATTGATTCTTTTGAAATTTCCGTGTGATCGGACGGTGCGTGAAAGGATGGGACTGAGGGTGGTGCGTAGAGGGCCAGAAACAAAGCAGGTGCCTATATTTGACACCTACATATATATGCACATACACAAATTACCACGTAAATATATATATATATATATATGTATATATATATATATATATATATATATATTTATGGATATATATATCGAATAAAAACTTTTGACCATATAACTGTAGCGAGTTTAGTAAGTGTAAAAAAGTCGATAATCCAAACACGAATGCTATGTAACATCCATAAATGAAGCTACGTATGAGATAGATGCATAGACGTAATGCTTGCCACGTTTGTCCACCTTATAACTTAATGAATATAGTGCATTTTAAGTATAAAATATCTATAGAACAAGTAACCAAACTACCTGAAGCACACACGAACATATTAGTGCGCAAATGTCGTCAAACGAGTTACGCCATAACATGAATTCATTTCGTCGAAATATTACCAACCTCCCCCGACACGCCAATAATAGAATCAATTAAACATCGTCTGTACAAGAACACGGTTTGCTACGTTTTCAAATGCCTTCTGGGAATAAGGATATTTTCTACATACTATTTTTGTTTCAAGTCTTAATCCGGACTCAGATGAAGATTTGATGTCTGCGTTCTAATGTTGACCAAAATCTATACATATATATATATATATATATATATATATATATATATACAGAGTGATTCATAAGTCACTTAGCTATTTATTTTTGAAATTCTAAAGTAAAAAAATACGGTAATACAAAACATAAAGTTTATTCAACAAATTCATTTATGGGAATTTAAAATTACAGCAAATTGTCAAAATGTCCACTTTCGTCCTGTATGGATAGCTCCATTCTTTTTTGCAAGGAATTTACGACTCTTTGTAGCATATTTGATTCATTGAGTGTTGTGCAAAGGAGGATTTCTGTTCACATCACGTTTCCATTGCCTTTCAACAATGTGGGAGATTCATCAAATTTGGCCATATGAATCACAATAAAAATTCGCTCTTCAATTGTAAATGACATACTGCCTGACTAAAAAGCACATATTATGTTTTACACACATTTAAATAAATAAAAATAAATATATATAGAAACAAATATATAAACGAACTAATTTAGATTAACAAATGGCCGTAAGTAGAGAGTAAGATAACAGTTATAAAAACTAGTATGATTGTGCTTCATATGGTAATCATTTAAAATAGCAAAGAGACTTATGAATCACAGTATATATATATATATATATATATATATATATATATATATATATATGTATATATATATATATATATATATATGTATATATATATATATATATATATATATATATATATATATATATATATATATATTGTATTCGGCAAAAAGTCCGTTCGCTGTTTGAAAGTGGATATTAATGCAGCCATTTCCACGCTCGATTTGGAAATCATTCGAATGCATGCGATTTGTGTGTTTGCCAAACAGCAATCTGGTGCAACTACGGATTTTACATGGTCACTGTTGATCGTTTTCGCAACCCAGACCGAGGATTATCTCTCATTGAATAATTTATTGTTGGAATCGAGCAAACCGTTACTAATACCCCCGTTTTGTAACAGCATTAACCACATCCACATCCTGCACATCTTTATGCAGGTTTCCGTAGTTTTTGTTTCACACTCTATAGTAAACAGCAGCATGAATCGCTAGCGCTTTTCTTGATATCCCATTTTGATGCTTATAATACAAGTAATAATGTAAGATGTAAATATACTAGTGACAGCGAATACAAAAGTTGAAGTATAGAGATATAATACGATATTTAGTACGCTGGAAATATTACATTAAAAAACGAACGAGATGTTGGTCACCTCAATGTAGAATTACTGATAAGATTTATATAATACTTATATCCAATGCCAATTTCAGAGCAAAAATACTTTCATGCGATTCCGAGAAAATTCTAATTTTAGTGTTTGTTTCAAATTGTGAATCAGTATACATATATTAAGTGATACTCTCATTTCGATCATTTGGCCCCGCATTATTTTTCTCTGTATATGTTTATATGCCAGCCCGTCACCTTTCTTTACTATTCTTCTCAGAACATATGTTAGTTTATAGTTTGCGTTCAAATAATTACTGTGCTATGTCTGTAATATTCCTGTTTATATTGTTCGTAAAATGATCCTATATTAAATCGGTTCCTTTGCCGATGCACTTTTCTTAATATGTGTTCATACGCGAATATTTGTTCGTGCAACTTCTAAATCTTTCTTTATGGCTACCCTTAGATATCTACGTGTGCATTGTACTTAATATTTGTTTTCACCAATATTTTAATACTGTATTAAGCGCGCACTTTTTCCTGTCCATCTCACGGACATAGCTTGCTATCTAAAAGAAAACATATACATATCTGGTAGCGGTTCACGGAAATGTTTTTTAAGTCATTTCTTTGAATTTGCTTCTGTTCAAGCTTATAAATCCTTATATTTACTCATCGCGTTTCAGGTAAGCATATATACAAGACGTCAGAAATGTACACACCGTCAAAGTCAGATCTACTAATACTGCGAAGAAAAGAAGTTATATTTCACACTTGAAAATGTCTGTTCGATACTCTGAATTCATACGGTGCTCAAACGAAGCTTATTTCCCCTACACCAGTGTTATTAATACACGTTTTGATTAGGTAATTGAATTAATCGGGATTCAAGTATAAATGTCCACCATTTGTTCCGATCATTCTGAACAAATGAAATTTCTACAAACGCAAAGGCTGTTGATAACTTTGGTTTTCTCAAATAGTTAATTCATTAATCAAGACTACAGATAAAACACTATTCCAAATAATGCTTTTGTCTTTCAGATATTAAACTGCGCTTGCATGAATCAGTTTCGTCCTTCGACTCCGGAAGCGAGATAGTAGTTTTTTATCACGTGGTAAATAGGGCGTGTGTAACATATCTATTCGGTTTGCTCGTATATATGGAGAAACACACTTTTAGAATGGTGTACAGTAGTAATAAAAATGACAACAGTTACATGTAAAAAACAATTGATATTTACCACTAGTAAGCAGCTTTTACATAATCCGGAACCAGTTTGTGCAATAAAATATTCGATTAACATCTTAAAATAATACCTTATTTGGCTAATAACAGCAATCCTATAAAACAGTGCCTTCTTTTTGATGTGTATATATATATAATATTATGTAAAAGTATCCGATATACATTTAACAATTGGGTTACTACGTTCGTAGGGCGAGTCCTAATTTTACTTATGCAAGTATAGACAAGTCTAAACATTTATTACACTTTTAGTTTTTACAGAAATTAATAGATTATATTTATTGAAAGTTGAAAATAAGATGACAATAAGTATACTGCTTTTGGTATGAATATAATTCGTTTTTTTATATTTTTCAATTGAACCGGTTCACGGCAATTAACAGGTGTAGGCTGATGAACGATATTTGAGTTAAATCAGAAATATATCTGGACCGAGCTCAGCCATTTGAAGCTCAGACTAAAAATGTATAATTTAATGATGTAAATGTGTATTCTCTTCATTTACAAAATATAGGCCGCAGATTATTCCCCCGTCAGATGTTTGATATACATCTGTATAATTCAGATTTTTACATATAAGGATACGATCACATGTTCACACGAACCCGTGGAAATACGTGAAAATAATCATTCGCATTTATATATAGAAACCAATTAATTCAAATGTTAATATGATTTACTATCTCCACATAACTATGTAAACGACACATTGTCATTTGAATCATTTATAGAAACTAGCTTTTTAAAGTAAAGTATATATAGTATAGATCTAATTCTAAAACATCAATTGGTAAGCACTACTTGCTTAAAAAATAAGTTCATTATAAAATATTTTTGTGCCATTCCTTTGTGATTCACTTGTCCTTATTTCTCATATAGATGCAATATTGTTGCTGGTATTAAAATAAAATTAATTTAAGTGATAAAATCAAAAAAAGGATACAACAAAAACTTTCTTAAATCTTATGAATTTTCAACGAATGATACTTTTGTCACAATCGATTTAAATCCCATATATGCAATGCAATTCATACAATTCAAAATGTATTACAGAAACTATAATGCTAGACAAAACCATATTTTAAACAATGGAAAGTTTAGTCCTCTAAATCTGAATGTTACCATCAAAGATAAGTGTATTCGATGGATGATTTATCAGATGGTGAGTTATTTCATTGTATCGTATTTATGCTAGTATTATTGTATTTCATTTTATATTTATATCATTAGTGGTTACTTATCTTGGGCTTACGTTATTATATTTTTCTTTTATTTCATTTGAGAGATATAAAAATGATGTAAGAATTAACCCTGGCAGATTTCAACATACACATATTGTAATAGGTTGATATGAGAGTTTTTTGAAGTAAAGCTGTTGTGTTAGGAATCTGCTTCAAATGTTTTCAATGTGATTTAAAAAAATAATACACACTGATTAGGTAAATACGTCTAACACCAATGATACCATTCCACAAGATGACCGATCCACCCTCATGTTTATGTCGTAAATTTAATAGCAATCATTTTCGTAATACATAGTTTTCGTCCTCCAAGAAAAACTCACAATGTGATGACTGTAATATCACACAGGATCAGTGAATCTATTGACGGGGGGCTTCGTTTCTTGAACAATAGCTCTTGACATGTACAAACTCCTTGCCAGAGTGTTGCATAACAGTCTGTTTAACTAGATGTGTGCTTATGGCATATATTCAAATGTGTTCTCAACAACAAAATTGTTTCTCTCTGATAGGTGTATATATGTAGTCGTTTATGTGCGAAAGTCCGAATCTCATCGTATCAACATTGACGTGCCTCAAGGATCGATTCTAAGCCACAACCTCTTCTAGATCTTCATCGACGCTCACCTAAATAACATTTTAAGACCATTCATTTCCATTTATGAAGAAAACACAACTTCCTATATCTACAATTTGAAGAGCATCAATGAGGAATATATTTTCGATCTTGCGATTTTCGATTAGTTGTTACTTCTAATTCGTCCAAAACCAAGTTTATCCCTTTCAACGCAAACGCTCGGATCTTCAATTGGCCATAATTGACATAAACGGCAGTTCTGTAATTAATTAACTGTGACAGTATCAATGCCTTTCAATTAGCAGCCTCTTTAACAGATTAACCCTAATGATAGCCAATCAGTAACAGCAGAGCGTATGTAAGTCAGGTTCATTTTATATTCCAATACCCATGTTTTTATTTTTGTTATTTTTAGGATGTACTAGCTCTGAAATGACAAATTCTAAATGGCGTACTGGTGAGTTTCCCAATATATGAGTTTGTTTTTTTATTTTATTTTTTGTTTCCGCCAAAATATAGCTCACTGTATAATGTAGTTTTTCAAGACATTTTAATCAGAGAACTCTTCATGCTTTGTGGATTTTTCTGATGATTGTTTAGTGTTGCATAGACGATATTGACCTAAAATCTTGTTTGGCCTACGGCAAATGAAACGTACTGTAAAATATGCAACTTACAGAAACGTTATGTTTTTTAAAATGTGAGGCAATGAAAATAAAAATTAAAAATTAAACCATGTGTATTGGAATATTTAATGAACCTGACTTTATATATATATATATATATATATATATATATATATATATATATATATATATATATATATATATATATATGATAATACGCTAACATTATAAATTATTTACGACACACAATATTCGCTATGAATTCTTACAATGCAAACTACATCATTGTCTAAGAAACACACATAAACAAAAATATTCTAAACAACCGCATCTCATGCTGATATTGTTCTATGTCATAGTAACCATCGTATACCCATATAGGAAACGCAACTGAAGTTAAATAAAGGGCTTCGTGAACTTATGAGATGTATACAAAAATAACAATTCCCTAATATATATATATATATATATATATATATATATATATATATATATATATATTGCATCACAAATATAACTCGTTTAAGAAAATAGTTGATATTTGTACGTAGACTCGTAGCTCTCCATTTATTTTCCCAATATAATAAGATTGGCCAAGCCTAATTGTGAAGTGCGAACTTCCTAAAATAGAAATGAGTTATTACAATGATCGCATATATATTAAGTGAAGTGACTTACAACATATTTTAATTCCAAAGAGCAACCTAATCAATATCCCCATGAATCATTACCTTTCAGTAAAATGCGCTACAACAACGGTCAGGAGTATATGCACTGCAGAAATGATTTATCAGTTCCGGATTTATGGATTTCAAGATTTTTTCGGATGTGTTTCCTCCATACGTGACAGTGAGTAAAAAGACACTCGTGAAATATTTCATGAACCTTCATGAATAGAGTCCATGTCGTATTTTGAGACCGATCTTAAATAAACGTAATCTTATTCGCTCATTGAAATTGAATGCATATCTGATATACCGCACGTCGGAATAAGTTCTGACAGTTGGTATGAGTTTCATCTGATTATCTGTGATTGTTCAGTCATTGATCTGAACACTCCAACTTCTGAATCCTTAAAACATTCACAGCAAGAACTCTTATCATCAGAGTGATGAATCCTTTAAGATGACAACATGGTTATCTTCAAGATACATGCACACAAATCTTGTTGGGCAGTGCTCGTAAGCAATACAATTTCTCCATTTACAAACATCTAATAGTAATATTAATTACACAACTGATAAGCTTATTTAGCCGTACCCTATGAAAACGTAGTGCCCATCATATATTAACAGTGTAACACACATCCCTACACCCACACACACACATATATATATATATATATATGTGTATATATATATACATATATATATATATATATATATATATATATATATATATGTGTGTGTATATATATATATATATATATATATATATATTAATGTACACACGTTTCAATTGTTTGTTATCCTTATATATCTAATTTAAACAGACGCACTTTTTCGATGTATTATCGCTCCGAATTATTGTTTGCTAGCCACTTGCCTTATGCTGAGATTTTTAAGCAAATGGGTTTAGGGGCATTCCGAGCTCCTGTGTACTGTGAAACCCGCACAAGTGTGTTCCTGTTTTGTGTCAGAATATCACAGATAATAATATTACCCGAAAATGAAAGCAACAACTAAAATGTATGATACTTCAAGTGATATATGAAGGTGTGAAATAAATACAGCTTGTTATTCAAACTGAAACAGCCCGATAAAATAAATCAACCAGAGGGAATCTTGGCACCAGACAACTAATATGTTTGCATATGCCTCCGGCTTTCTAAGTTATTACAGGTTAATGCTTACTGAAGTTGGAAGAACAAATACCCTTACCAAATAATTATGTATATGTTAATCTATAAATATCTAATATTTCTTGAGGCAGGGGGTAAAACTATATTTATAAAATCTACAAGCTGATTTAAGAGCGCCTGGTGTGTGAACAGAGAATTTGAATAATGTTTGAAAATCTGAAGTAGGAATCTCTATATTCATACAATACTTGCACTGTAGAATCCAAATTAAAAATAAAGAATACAAATACATATACATACAGGAGAGTTTGAATTACATACACGCCATCGTCTTCGAGTGTTGTCGGTCTCTTTGTACAAGGGTGTGTCAGGACAACCTGAAATGAGGAGACCACATCTAACACTCAAACAATGACTAAATATTCAACATAACATAGTATTCGAAGCCCATGTAAGATCTGCTCGACACGGCTATAAACTTTCTCATACGAGGAATAGTGCACCTTCTCCATGTAATGTCACCTCAAGTAGTAGAAGTTAGCGGGATTCTTCACAAGACGACATCAATTCTTGTCATGGAGTCCGATAAGACAAATATACCAAAATATAGATACACGTCAATTGGGGAGGGTAAATGTAATGTTTGTTCACATGCTTTACTAACTAACGTGTGAGACGTAAATGAAACATTCGAATATCTATGTATCTTATATAGAGAGAAAGTGTTAGACACTGAAAGTAGCAACTTGATTTCTGAGCGCTTCGTCTTGAGTAAAATGAAACAAAAAAATGGCACATACACATAAGCACACACACACACACACGTACCGCAATAATCTTTTAAACAAACGCGATGAGTTGATGGCGAAATGCAGACATAAATGCAAATTTAAAATTACCAATATCTAATAATCTGATAGACCTCTAGATTTGTAACGGTGAAGATACCAAATAGATCATTTACGGTAAACCCCCATAAATATTTACAATAATATCTGTTATGGACATGTAATTACTGACTTGGTGACATTCGTAACAGTTGTTTTTCGGATGTATGCATATACGATTGTACTTTAAGATATTCGTTTATTCAGAGTATTTACTTGAAATAAGATAGCCTTATATTTGCTTATATGTATGCATGCGCGTGCGGATGCGCGTGCATGCATGCATTGGTATATATGTAAGTATGGGAAGAGTATGTGCGTATATATAAGTACATATGTTTTTGTATGTATATATATATATGTGTACGTACATGCATGTGTTTGTGTATGTGCAGGCATGTATGTGTGTGTGTGTATGTGTGTGTGTGTGTATATCTTGCATATTTATTTTGTCAATATATGTTTATATTTAATTAAACTCTTACCCCGGTTATTTAAAACTTTCCAGGCCGTATATATTATTTTATATATGTGTATGTGTGTATATGTGTATACATGTGTGCAGGTGTATGTGTGCATGTATGGGCATGTGCGCGTATATGAGTATAGGTGTGTGTGTACGTATGCGTATGACTGTGTATGTTTATATGTATGCGTGCATATGTGCATTTGTGTATGTCTATGTATACATGTATGTGTGTCTCTATTTTGCACATATGTGTCTATGCGTGCATGTGCGTATATATGTGTGTGTATGTATATGTATATGTATGTATGTGTGTGTATGTGCATATGTATGGATATGTGTGTGTGTGTAGGTATACACTCATTTAGTAATGATATTTTTTAATGAATACTTAAAGACGAAACACATTTATCCTCGATGTCTTAAAATTTTTTAATTCAAGGTAGTAGGTATGGGTGTGCATGTATATATATATGTATGTGTGTGTGTGTATGTGTGTATGTATATGTATATATATATATGTATATATATATATATGTATGTATATATATGTATATATATGTGTGTGTAGATATATGTGTGTGTATATGTGGGATGTATGCATATATAATTGTACTTTAAGATATTCGTTTATTCTGATTATTTACTTAAAATAAGATAGTGAATTAAATTAAGTGTATAATATTATCACTAGACAATATTAATTATAGGCTTCCATAGATTATAAAACTAATGTAAGATGAATTTGTGAAACTCAGAGTATTAAAATATTACATTTGGAATATAATCTTAAATAATTTTTAGTTTTCAAATTGATACTATCACTCTGATCTAGACAGAATGGAGGCACGACAAGTGTCAATCGGCCGATGACACGCTAACGTGTGTTAGTGTCTTATCTCTCTTCCTCCTTCCGGGGCAAAAACTGAATTTCGAGCTAGCCAAAAATTGTGTGTGTGTGATGTTAAGAATAGGTATATGCGTGCGTGTGTATGGAGGCGTATGAACGTTAAATGTCACCAGGTCGGAAATGTAGAAAGAATATGTGCGCTTAACTCAGACGTTATTATTTTAATAAAAACAAAAAAAAAACCATAAGATCCCTTTCGATTGCTTTAGTTAAATATAAGATGTTAATTCCTACTCGCTCTGTAATAGGTATTCAGATTGGCTGCGACCACCACTCTCTCTGGTTGTGTTTGAAGTGTCGAGGATGAATTCAGTTTTCTGTCAGTCTCAAAAATGTAATTGTCAAATTGGATGCTTGAATAAAACCGCAAGGTTGAAATAAATTATTGCATCGACAATCATGTAATTTCGTGTTATTATATTTCACGTTATTCTTGCTCTGTTTACCACATTGAGCTCTCTTACACGGATTTCTTCCTGGAATTATTCCATTATAACACTACTTATATATATATATATATATATATATATATATATATATATATATATATATACATATAAATGTATGTATATAAATATAAATATAAATATATATATATATATATATATATATATCAAATATAAATTTGTGAGATCTCATTTTTAAGCTTCTTTAAAATGTAAAACTTCAAGAAAGGAGCATATGCCTTTCCGAAACCATGTGTTAAATGCACACTGTATATTTTGTTATCAAAATCAAAATAGTATTTGTGTAATATTGACCTGTTTTCTTATAATTTCGCTCGGTGCATCGGGCATCATTAAAAATTTAAATAAATAAAAGATATTAAATATATTTTTTTCTGTAACAGTCCATATTTGTTTTGTAGAAGTGACGCCCTTATGTTGTGTGGACGAACGGTGTTAATTAATTTTTTTAATATGAACTTAGAATCGCGCATGGTCACAAATAGGAATTCATTTGGGAAAGTTGATTTTTAATCACTCTCAACCGAGCGGGTTATCTGAATGTTTTAAGTGAGTTCATTTTAAAGACTTTCATAAGTTTAGTCAGTTAGCATAGTGAGTAACGACTACACTGCAGACCGACAAAACTACAGTTAATTATTTGTTACAAATTGTGTAACATTGATCTAATGACTCTTCCATAAACTTTTGCCTTTTTGCTAAGATCAGATTGCAGTATCTGTTCGATGGATGTTATATTATACTGTCTTGATTTCGTCGGTATGAGGTTTTGTGCAATTTTAAGAGGTCCACCCTCCAAAGATGAGCCTTCTCACCCTTTGAGAAGGAGGTAGTTTTGGAGAATAACCTGAAGTGCTCCAATCGGGGAATGCCGACGGGGCTGCTCAGGTATTGTGGTGTAAGCCTAACCTTGATTTTGTTACTTTTATGAATAGAATTAACGTTGATTTTTTTTCCGTTTCGATGTTTTATTAAGTGTATTATCTTTTACGTTATACTTAATTTTACAAAACAAAGGATAGCATCGTTTTGGAAGCTAACCGCTTAACTATACCCTCGAAATATATAAAAAAACATCATTTTATTATATCGGATCGAAGTTAAAATCTAGTTTTTGATTTGTTGGGGATATTTTTTTCTATCTAGTTAATTATTAACGATGATTTTTTATTAATTTTCTGAGTAAAGTAGCAAAAATAACGTTAATTCTATTTTGAACATTAGCCAATTAAAAAATAACCGAAAAGGGGAGTGTATGCTTATTTTCAATGATGAAAACGATTTTCTATTTTCTATATATTGCGATTGATTGGTTCATGTGAGTCACGTGATCGCACATACGGATTTTAATGGCGGTATGTGGCAGCGAAAAAAGTGCTGCCGCGCATCCTTTTTACTACTAAGTTGTCGTTGTGTTTAACGAAAAATACATTTTGAAAGATGTATGTATTGTATTACTCATCGTTCGCGGAAAGAAAAAACAATATTTATTTTAGAAGGCAGATAAGGGGTTCAGTCTTCGAAAAGAAGCCATCCATTTTAATTTTTGTGTAATAGTTCAAAAAATTGGATAAATTACTTCGTGACTCTTAGAAGTCTGACAGGGATTAAGAAGCATTTAAACTGTCGAAAAGAAAGAACTTTAAACCGCCATGAGCGATTGCAAAGTATTGTGATCTTTAGCAAATCGTTTTGCAGTAAAAGATTGAAAGTTCTGGAAGTTTTGTAGGCCGAAAAAAATAGTCACAATCTTTATAAATAATGGAAACGAAACTAAGAATATGCAACACGTACATTTATAATAGAAATTGAACAATTTTAAATCTCTTTAAATGTAGTACACACGCTTATACGTAATAAAAATATTGGTAAGCTTGTATATAAAACAAAATGAAATTTAAAAAAAATCATTGCGTCAAATTGAATGAAAGGAATATTTATTTGTTGAATGAAGAAATAAATAAAATGTGTGTTGTTTAAATTACAACAATATCTAAACTAAATGCTGTTAGCTGCTTACGAAAAGATTGGATGAATTGCTTTGTGACGCTTACCAATCTGAAAAGAATTTAGAAGCCTTTAAACTATCGGAGAGAAATGAGTTCAAACTAGCATGAGGGTTTTCTAAGAATGTAAAATAAAAAATAAGTATATTCATTCATAACAAAACAACATTTGTTGATTTAAATATATTACAACTGCACATTAGTAACAAATTAAACATAATAATGACAATCCAGTACATAATATTGCCGACAACATTCGCGAATCTGACAAAAATTATGTGCTTCTACGAAATTTGAACAGACTCAAATTGAGTCGAACTTTCTTCTGGAGTGCTATATAGTAAGATGAGAATATTAGTTCGAATTATGTAAATTCGTGAATTTAAACAATTTAAACTCCTATTGGAAAGAAGTAGGGGCACCATATCGGACCGAATGTTTGTGATTTAAGGAAATCGTCGAACCGTTGCCGAACAGTCAATTACCGACGTTACATAAGACACCGTCTTCATCTTTTTTCTTTGACATATAATGTACACCCTACCTCCTGTGTAAATATAGGTATAAAGGTGTTAATGCTAATTCTGAATAGGGTTAACTCGAAAATTATCACTCCATCATGGCTGACATATCTGAAATCGAAAATTCCGACGCTGTTACCCACTTTTTTTGTCAAAAAATAAATAAAAGGTTGTTTTTTTTTTTAAATTATAAACAATTAACAATAATAAATACCATCAATTTCTTCACTTTTTTCGAGTTCGGGGTTTCTACGGGTACTATGAAACTTAGCATTATAAAAAAATACATACACCACCGTAAGGTTAGGTGTTGTTGAAAATTGCGAGCTAGTCGACAATACTTTCCCCGACTTTGAAATAAAACTACTCTTGTACCAGACTTTGTAAAAAACGATCTTATTTTAAAAAGAAGTGTAAATTCAAAATATTATTATTTTGTAAATGGTTTATCTTCCTCCAACAGAGGTAAGATGTGACACAAGGTCGGAATATGCGATTAAAAACCAGCGCCATAGAGAATAGGCACTCTAACTTAAGAAAATGCCTGGGTAACCACGTTGGCATTCAACAGTAGGACGATTAATAATAAAATTACTTAGGTATTCTCTTCCAATGTTCTCTTTCATTTCTGTTGATTTGATGGCGACCACACTTCCTGGGTATGTTGTTCGGTGGCACAATTGATATAATAAACAGTAGTGGTGATAGACAGTGTATCTGGAAAATGTGTCTGCATTCTTATCCCTCAGTTGTTGTCCTTCAGATGTCACTTCCAGTCTCCATATTTTCATTGTTTTCTCCATAAAGTTGATAAGTTTGTCAGATATTCGGTTCAATTATGCGGGGGTGGAAGATTGTGTCGTAGGCTTTCTTGAAATCAATTCATGCTATGGCTATGTGTTTTTCTTCTGTTTATTTTATGTACTCACGAGTAACCGCCTATCAAGGCCACCAGGCCACTCGAAGATAAGGGCAAATAAGTTTGTCAGGTGGACGGTGAGACAACACCGTGTAGATTGGTAATGATGGTTGTGGCTGGGCAGAATTTGATTATTTAAAAGGACGGCTCAACAACAATTTATTAACATTGGACTTGAAAATGACTATGTTGTAGTCAGCTGGGAAGGGTGGACGTCATAGAACTGCACACGTCAATCCCTTAGACGGCAGAATAAAGGTCCGAAGACCAAGACTGTACCGGTCCGAGGATTGTACCATATATCGGAACAGATACTATACTTTGATCTCAGCCATACGGTCGATAACTTTTTTAGGCTGGTGCATTCATCGGAAACATACATTTTTATATAAAATCTCATCCCTTTGAATGCACCACAAATTAGAAATAACGCCCGTTGTGGAAGGGGGGGGGGAGTTGGGGTTTTGAGTCATTCTGACATTTAAAAACAATTTAAAGACAGTGCCCGTCGGCATTCGCCGGTAAGGGTGCCTCATAGCAATACATTGACCGCTTTTCAAAGGGTGAAAAGGTAAAGCCCGGGAGGGTAAATGGCCTTGAACTGTACAGAACAATCCATCAGACCGGCGGGATCATGACCCGAAGGCCAAAACGGTACCGGTCTATAATGTGTTAGTATCCATCGGAACACACACTACACTTTGATCTTAGCCCAACGGTTTAGAAAGAAATTATAAATATTACCGTTATGAAGAAAATCATCTGGTATAGCAACTTTGAAGTGTCAACGCTAAGCTGACAATATTTCGCCCGACTTATTTTGTAACGAAAAAAACAGGAATAGTTTTCTGATAAAGTTGTGTTTGTTTTCTTGTAAAGTTTTGTTTATTTTTATTTATTTTATTTCATTTTCATTTTTTATTTTTTATTTTTTTATTTATTTATTGATTTTTAAAAATCTTATATTGAATTATGTTAACGCTAATCTGTAGTTAGAGTTTAATTTTCCAAAAGATGAGTTTGAAATAAGAAACGCCTTCTGCGTGTGTTGGTTTAACAGAGAGAGAGAGGGAGAGAGAGAGAGAGAGAGGGAGGGAGGATGGACCAAAACCTCGTTCTAAATGTTTAATTATTTACTTCTAATTGGAATTTGTTTTCGAATTGCTTTATTAGTAGTAACGTTAAACACCAATGTCTAAAGAGATAGCATAATAAAAAATGGAAGTAAAGCATTTCTTGAGTGGAAACTATTTGAATCAGCACGCCTTTCATCATCTTTTGCAGTTTAGGTCAGTGTTCAGAGTAATATGCGAAATGATTCTAATTTGATTGAAGACACCTGCGTTGCGAGTTCGAATCGCGCATTCGGCCTCAATTTTATTTATTGGTTATTTATTAATTAATTAGTTGTTAATGTGTGCCCTAATGTATTTCTTAGGTTTACAAACATTCTCCTCGGCTGACAGACGAAATTCGTGACAGAGTACCTCTTCGTCATATTGTAAGTAGATAAAATAGGTATCCACGTATGCGTGTTTTGCTGTACAACAGCGTCATATCAACGCCATATATATATATATATATATATATATATATATACAGAATCCTCCTTTGCATACAAGTATCGTGGAATATAAGAAAAAACTCTAGATATCCTTTGGTAGATCCTTTCAATAGACCGAACTTGGATCTTAGTTTCGGAGGGGAATCAGCTGATGGATTTGCCATAATGTGCATTTATCTCCCAAGTAATTTCGGACCCATATATATATATATATATATATATATATATATGCATATATATATATATATAGTGAATGCTTTTATTCAAACATGAGCACTCTTTTATGAACCCGGTTAGATTCCCTTTGGATTTCTACCCTGTGGAGTTTTACCCTACCTGGATTACTATATATATATATAGATTAATAGATAGATGATATGGACAGATAGATAAAGAGGGAGTATTTATAGTAAAAGGTAAGTATGTCAGTATATTAATTCATTATGTGCTCTTTATAGTTTAACATTGTGAGAATAAAATAGATAGCATGGGTAAATATATATTAACTATCTGTAACAAATATCCCGGTTTACAACGCTTGGGCACAGTAGAATAGGATGCATAGGACAAACATATATTACGTTTACAAGGGCAAAGTTATACCAGTGACTTTGCTGTGTCTATTGATTAATTTAACGTGTTAGTTTCGCTTTTTAAAGAGCACTATGACAAAATGTTGTATATGAGTTATACTCATTGCTGAGTATGTAGAAAATTGTGCGACATTTTAATAGTTATATTGTAGATACACATATTGGCTAGAGTTAAGATAATAAACGAGTCTATAGATGTGTTCATTAATTATTTATCAGTGTGATATTTAAAGCATTTTATTTGAAATATTGTAATATTCATAATATACTAGACATGGCTTAAGCAATTGGGTTAGCATGTGTTAAAGATTCACAGACACACAAACAAACACAGATATATATATATATATATATATATATATATATATATATATATATATATATATATACACATATACATATATATTCGTATGTATGTATATATGAAGAAGGAAAGATGAAGATAAAAAATTGCATACAATCACATAAAATCGATACTAATTTTATTACATCGAAAGTTCAGATGCAAGGAGTTACACTAATCTTTAAAATATGTCTTTTCAAAGATAACACTCTTCTCGTCAGAGGGTAAAATTCAGTAATGTGGTATTTATAATTAATAAATATTAACTGTGTCATTTAAATCGATTGCTCTACTCAACGTATTGAGCTTTACTTTATAACGATAGATCACTTTAACGATACTTCACTTATCGTTTATTCTATTATTAGTATGTATGCATATACATATATATACATATGTATATATATATATATGTATATATATATAAATATATATATATAAATATATATATATATGTATATATATATATAAATATATATATATAAATATATATATATCTATATATAAATATATATATATCTAAATATATATGTATATATGTATATATATATATCTAAATATATATATCTAAATATATATATATATATATATATATATATATAAATATATATAGCTAAATATATATATATATATGTATATATATATAAATATATATATCTAAATATTTATATATATATATATATATATATGTATATGTATGGAGAGATATATGTATGGAGCGATATATAACATGATAGTTTATAATAAGTCGCTTCCGAATAATTATAATCAAGAAATAAATGTCTACATATAACATATTTCTAAAAATCGATACATATGTATATATACAATATATATTACGTAATAACGGATGCATCGCCCATTTCTAACGTAAAGCTGATGTATTAATGACGTTAGTCTGTGTCACAGTGAGACAAAACAAACAAGAAACTGAGAACACATCTTATTACTAGTATATAAGTGTTACTATAATTTAATGTTATATTTATTTGCATACTAAAGTACATAAATGTGCATTACGTACTATTAGTAATCCATTTATATTTATATATATCTATATATATATATATATATATATATATATATATATATATATATATTTAAAGGTATATTTGATAAAACAAAAACGTGAACTAAACTAAACTTAATTGTATATGTCATACGTGCAATATAGCATTCCAGGTAAAATGGTATACGTTAGCTAAAGATTAGATACATGTAATTTGCATTCATTGAAAAATAAATTAAAACTTAATTAATATGGTGATATGTTGTTCTTAAACTATTCTAAAGAAGAGTTTGATCTTAAATATGTAGCTTTCGAACTGCAGTTGATATTTCGGAAAAAGAGCATTCCCTCAAGCAATTCTAGCCATATAGAATAGAAGAAGAGCAGGTGTCTAAGAGTTGTCAGCTTGAACACCAAGCCAAAAGACTTGCTCTAGGTAATTATCCCCCAGCAATGTTACTTCCATATGTAACAGAGAGTAGAAAGACACCTGTGTAATATTTCATGAACTTTAATGTCACATTTAGAGGCCGATGTTAAGTAAAAGTTATTGATAAGCATGTCTATATTCGACTGTCAGTAAGATACATTACTGTTTATTTTGAAATTTATTATTTTAGTATATAAAAAAATGCATATCTTGAAAAATATAAAAAATATGACGCGTTCAGTGTCATCGAGATTTATATTATATATATATATATATATATATATATATATATATATATATATATATATATATATATATATATATAATAACATTTACAATATAAGCCATTAACAATGCAAGATTAATTTTTTTACATCAATTTTATTAAGGTCGGAATAAAATTCCATCATCAGAGGTGACCAGTATTGAGTCATTTTTTTATCAAAAAACAAACATAAGAAAACATTTCTTTGTTACTTGATAACCGTGTCTCCGCGCCGGTGGTGTTGGCGGTTATGATTCAAATTCCTGTGTCGAACGAAGAGCGTGACTCGCTCGCGTAGGTAAAGTAATATGGGTTGTTCGTTTATTTACAGCATTGCTGGATTTGTTAATAAAATTGAAAATGTAAGCCATTAAAAATGCAAGATTATTATTTTTTTAAATCTTGCATTTTTAATGGCTTATATTTTCAATTTTATTAACAAATCCAGCAATGTTTTAAATAGACGACCAACCCATATTACTTTATATATATATATATATATATAGTAGAGAATGGTAGTTTGCTTGAAGCATTGCTGGGTATAGTAGTAGTAAGTTTTTGAAAGGCTGTGGGCAATGCAATTCCGGGTAAGATGCAAGTTGAAAGGAAAGGAACAAAAACAATAAAAATAAATCGAATACGATATAAGACTTACTATTTATTTTTCCTTTTTTTTTCCTTTTTTTTTTTTTTTTCTTACATAACAGCAAGAGTGTTTTAGCTGTCCGGGTGATTAAAAATCACTATTTGATATTTCGGGAAAAGACATCCCTTTTTCAAAAATAATTAGACCAGAAGAAGAATAATATTTTATTCTTCTCCGACTGTGTAGAGAATAATACAAAACAAAATGGCTGCCAGATATAGACCGCAGCAAAAAACAGTTTCACAGGGAATATAAATTAAGTTAAGTTTTATTTTAATATTATGTTAAATATATGATTGGTGTTTAGAATATTAGTGTAATGTTGGTTAGGTGTATGGTGTTCGATAAACTGTTATTTTTGATAATATATATTGTATCATTTTTTTTATTTTTTTTTTTTTTTTTATATTTGAATATTTACTTTGTTTTATCTTCGTATTTTTTATTTTGTTTATCTTTCTATCGTAATTTAAGAATTTTAATATAAATTAAAGTAATTAGTCTCATATTTTAAATATTCTAGATCTATCTACTTATCGATTTCGATTATCATCTATTAAAGAAGTGTTATTAATTACTAATTGTGAGTTTCGTCAAATTAGATTAACGAATTAACTTATTAACTTGAGATATTTATTATAAGATAAAGGGGAGTAACTCTGGATTTTTTAAAATATTTTTTTTATAATTAATTTTTTAATTTTTTTTTTAATTTTTTAATTTTTAAAAATTTTTTTTATTTTTTTTTGGTGGAGATCTGTATAACAATATTAGTATATATATACAACATATATACACAAATGCATATATACATATATATATACATATCTATGTATTATTGTTTGTTTAATTGTTTATCTATATATATTCATCAATTTCTTTACATATTTGTTTTTTTTTTTTTTTTTTTTGTTTTGTCTTGTTTTTTTTTTTATTTATTTATTTATTTATTTTTTTATTATTATTATTTACTTGTTTAATTTATTTTATGAATTATTTATTTAATATTTGCATGTTATTTGTATACATTCTATATGTGTTTGGATTTATTAATTAATAATGCTAGGTTATGGAGTGACTTATTTTGGTGGGTTAGACGAGTATGCTGAATATGGTTTTTGGTTTGTGGTTGAAAGTGTGTAAGGATGGACGTTCATATGGGGAGGGGCCTGTTTGATTGTTTGGGTGTATGGTGAGTTTATTATGGGAGGTGAGTATGATTGAAGTGGTGGAAACGGACTCTGTTAAGTGTTAGATATGGGGGTTGGTTGGTGGATGGGGGGTAGATATTATAGAATGAAAGGTGAGTAGAGCTCGTGACGTTGATTGAGTGAGGGGTTTAATCTGGAGATGAGGATTGATTCTGTGATTCTAAGGTCACCGATGTTTCTGACAGACGCTAAGATGGAGACGTGAATATCGCGCTGAGTGTTTGAGCAAATCTCTATGTGTTTGTGGAAAGAGGATATACGGGTATTCAAGTGCTCCTTTATGCGCAAGTGTAGCAGTCTTGTAGTGTTGCCGATGTAAAATTTTTTGCATTTATTACACTGTAGTTTGTAAACACAGTTAGTGCGAAGGCACAGACCTGTGTTGGAGATAGGGCAATTGGCCAGGGAGCAGGGTTCGGGTGTGTGGTTAGTGTGTTTATTAGATAGATGTTGGCGTAAGGAGGTGCCAGTATGTGTTAGTTGTATGTTAAGGTTTTCCTTATGTATTGCCTTGCGGATGGAGGTGGTGATCTTATCGCTGAAGAAAGGGAGTTTTAAGAAGCATGTGTTAGCGAGGGTGCGGTGTCTACGTGTTTTGGGCTTATTTAGGTGGGCTATGGTGGGGGCGGGGTAGCCATTATTTTGGAGGGTTTGGTGGAAGTTTTTAGTGTGTGATATTTTGTCAGCAGCAGAAGAGCATTTATTTTGTATTCGGGTAATTTCATTATGGGCATAACTTAATTTGGCTTTTGTGGGCAGGGCAGACTTATAGTGTATGAAAAGGTTTTTGCAGGCAGGTTTCCTATAGAAGTTAGTGTGTATAGAGCCATCTTCGGTGATGTTAAGGTTGAAATCAAGGAGAGAGAGTGAGCCGGACTCGTTTGGGTGTTCTATGGTGAATTGTATGTGGGGGTCGGTGTTGTTGAATGTGTTGAATATTTGTGTGGCTTCGTCTTGAGAGGATGTAAGGATTAGAATGTCATCTATATATCTGGAGAAGAATATATAGGAGAGGCAGGAGTTAAGTGCTCGTTGTTCTAACCGGTTCATGTAGGTGATGGCTAAGAGACCGGAAAGGCTAGAACCCATGGGGAGGCCGGAGATTTGTTTGAAAGTGTGCTGCTGAAAGGTAAAGTATGTGTTGTCGATGATGATGTATAAGAGATTGTGAATGTCAGTAGGTGTTAGTCCGAAGAGCTCTAGGTTGTCAGAGGAAGATATGTGGTCGGTGATGAGGTCTATGGCTGGGTGTGCGGGTATTGAGGTGTAGAGGGAGATTACGTCTAGGCTAAATATATAGTTGTTAGTTTGTAGTTGTTGGTGTTGGAGTGAGTGTAGTCTGCTAATTACTTGGTCGGAGCTGCTGACATGTGCGGGGAAGGTGGAGAGTAGTGGTTTGAGTAGTTGAGAGAGAAGCCAAGAGATTTTATAGAGTGGTCCTTCAATACTAGAGACTATAGGTCTAATTTGTGTGTGTGTGTTGGTCTTGTGTGTTTTAATGAGGTGGTAGAAGGTGGGAAGTCTGCTATTTTTGGTGGTGAAGTTGATTTTGTATTTTTTGGGGAGGTTACGTGTGAGACAGATTTGGGACCAGGTGTTGTTAATGGAGTTTTGGACTAATGTGGCTGAAATGTTGGGGGCGGGGGTGTATAGGTTGTTGTTGTTAAGATGTTCGAGAGCGAGTATGTTGTATGAGTCTTGAGAGATGATACAGAATTCCTTACCTTTATCAGAAGGTAAGTAAACTAGGTTTTTATTTTTCAGGTTTTCTAGGGTAAGGCGTTGGGATCTGGTGATGTTAGGGGTGATGTGGGGTTGTTCTTGTTGGAGTATATCAAAGATCCTCTGTTTTAATCTAGAAAGTTTTTGATCAAGTAGGTGGTTACTAGGTGGTGGGTGTAGTGGGTGGTCAAGCTGGTAGAAAGGGAAGGAATTAGTAGTGTTGGTTGTATTATTAGGGATGTCTAGGGTAGGTTGATTAAATGCTGTGAGCCATTTGAGGTGATAAGCTGTTCTACAGAATTGAGTCTCGATCTTAAGTTTTGTGTGGTCGTTTAGCTTTTGGGTGGTGATGAATTTGGGGCCAAGGCTGAGAAGCTCAGTCTCGGCAGTAGTAAGGGAGCCGGTGAGGTCAGTGACCATGGGGGGGCTAGTGAGGTGGTTGTTGGAGTTGTAGGTTCTGGTGGTCCTAGTGTTCTTGGTGATGTGAGGTTGAGAATATTTCTGGGAAAGCCAAGTGAATTTCCGTTTAAGTCGGTTTTTCTCGAGGTTGAAGCAATGGTGATAGGCATCATTGACAGCCGTAGATATGTTGTGTGTTGATTGTTCTGTGGGTGTGGATAGTGAGGAGTTGATCTCTGTGATGGTGTTGATGAGTTGATGAAGTTTACAATGGAGGTATTGGATAATTTTCTTGATACAATAGTTATGTATGAATTTTCTGGCTGGGTAAAGTATGGGTAGGTGGAGGCAGGCAGGTAGGTGGATGTTTTGTATAGTGTTGGGTGTTATGTTGTGCTTGAGGCATCTTTTGAGGAAGCACCTCCTTACGCCAACATCTATCTAATAAACACACTAACCACACACCCGAACCCTGCTCCCTGGCCAATTGCCCTATCTCCAACACAGGTCTGTGCCTTCGCACTAACTGTGTTTACAAACTACAGTGTAATAAATGCAAAAAATTTTACATCGGCAACACTACAAGACTGCTACACTTGCGCATAAAGGAGCACTTGAATACCCGTATATCCTCTTTCCACAAACACATAGAGATTTGCTCAAACACTCAGCGCGATATTCACGTCTCCATCTTAGCGTCTGTCAGAAACATCGGTGACCTTAGAATCACAGAATCAATCCTCATCTCCAGATTAAACCCCTCACTCAATCAACGTCACGAGCTCTACTCACCTTTCATTCTATAATATCTACCCCCCATCCACCAACCAACCCCCATATCTAACACTTAACAGAGTCCGTTTCCACCACTTCAATCATTACTCACCTCCCATAATAAACTCACCATACACCCAAACAATCAAACAGGCCCCTCCCCATATGAACTTCCATCCTTACACACTTTCAACCACAAACCAAAAACCATATTCAGCATACTCGTCTAACCCACCAAAATAAGTCACTCCATAACCTAGCATTATTAATTAATAAATCCAAACACATATAGAATGTATACAAATAACATGCAAATATTAAATAAATAATTCATAAAATAAATTAAACAAGTAAATAATAATAATAAAAAAATAAATAAATAAATAAATAAAAAAACAAACAAAACAAAACAAAAAAAAAAAACAAACAAACAAATATGTAAAGAAATTGATGAATATATATAGATAAACAATTAAACAAACAATAATACATAGATATGTATATATATATGTATATATGCATTTGTGTATATATGTTGTATATATATACTAATATTGTTATACAGATCTCCACCAAAAAAAAATAAAAAAAATTTTTAAAAATTAAAAAATTAAAAAAAAAATTAAAAAATTAATTATAAAAAAAATATTTTAAAAAATCCAGAGTTACTCCCCTTTATCTTATAATAAATATCTCAAGTTAATAAGTTAATTCGTTAATCTAATTTGACGAAACTCACAATTAGTAATTAATAACACTTCTTTAATAGATGATAATCGAAATCGATAAGTAGATAGATCTAGAATATTTAAAATATGAGACTAATTACTTTAATTTATATTAAAATTCTTAAATTACGATAGAAAGATAAACAAAATAAAAATACGAAGATAAAACAAAGTAAATATTCAAATATAAAAAAAAAAAAAAAAATAAAAAAAATGATACAATATATATTATCAAAAATAACAGTTTATCGAACACCATACACCTAACCAACATTACACTAATATTCTAAACACCAATCATATATTTAACATAATATTAAAATAAAACTTAACTTAATTTATATTCCCTGTGAAACTGTTTTTTGCTGCGGTCTATATCTGGCAGCCATTTTGTTTTGTATTATTCTCTACACAGTCGGAGAAGAATAAAATATTATTCTTCTTCTGGTCTAATTATTTTTGAAAAAGGGATGTCTTTTCCCGAAATATCAAATAGTGATTTTTAATCACCCGGACAGCTAAAACACTCTTGCTGTTATGTAAGAAAAAAAAAAAAAAAAAGGAAAAAAAAAGGAAAAATAAATAGTAAGTCTTATATCGTATTCGATTTATTTTTATTGTTTTTGTTCCTTTCCTTTCAACTTGCATCTTACCCGGAATTGCATTGCCCACAGCCTTTCAAAAACTTACTAATATATATATATATATATATATATATATATATATATATATATATATATATATATATAACTAGCCCCAGTGCCACCTTCTCCCTGTTGCCTGCGGCGAAAGCTGTCTATTCCTTACCACTCCACTTCCGTTACCCAGTGAAAAAGTATGATATATTTGTATTAAATGTACCACTATTGTCTGCATCTTCTATATACGAACCTACCGCTGTCCCCGTGCACATACTGTATATATACCTATCTCATCTACTGTGCGAATACTATATACGTAGCTTTCTCTGCCTCGGTACGAATAATATATATGTACCTATCACCGCCCTTGTGCGAATACTAAATATGTACTTATCTCCACCCAGGTGCACTTAGTATATATGTACGTATCGCCGCCCCGTGCGCATATTATATACGTACCTACTTCTGCCCCGGTGCGAATATTATATACGTACCTACCTCCGCCCGGGTGCGCAAACTATATATGTACCTATCCCCGCCCCTGTACGCATACTATTTACCTACCTATCTCTGCCCTGGTGCGCATACTATATGCACACCTATCTTTGCCCTGGTGCGCATACTATATATACACCTACTTTCTCCTTGGTGCGCATACTATATACGTACTTATCTCCACCCAGGTGCGCATACATACAACTCATATTAATGCGCCTCTCTCGTATAAAAGAACCAATCTTATGTTCGTTGATATTGGGTCACTATCATAAAAAATAACTCATATTAATGCGACCTTGCTTATCAAAGTACACATATCAAGTGGTGACGTTGTGCCCCTGCCCATAGAAGAAGAAGAAACAAAAAGAGAAGTAAACGTATTCCATGAAAGCGCAATACTGCAAACACGAATTCCATAGGAACCGTATACTTCACAAGCCCTCGATCGCATTTTTTGCCAGTTGGAACAAGAACAGATTCTACATGAACTCCACCCTTCTCAAAAAGGAAGAAAAAAAAAATTACCCACACAAATATTTTCCTTTTACCCTCCTCTCACCCAATAAAATATATTTAGTTTAAAATAACGTCCCCTCCACCCAAAAAATGTTTACTTTCAACCACCTATATAAATATTGTAAACCTAAAAATCGTTAGAATGAACTATTGTTATTTATCAGTGTGCATGCCCATTTAGGAGAATATAACTCCCATCATGATAATGAAGCTGATAGCTACAATTCTTGCAACCACTTCCCTATCCCGCCACCTCACCATGCATCTTGTTAACTCTTGCTCAATTTACCAACATCTCCAAACACATAACTTCTTTCACTTTGATTTAAGAGAAATGTTAGTTAATAACACAAAAATAATACATTCAGAAGTGAATTAAAAAAAAAATTGAAAAAACTGGAAGCTATCAACAGAAACACACAAACAACTGAAATTAATAACATCACATATAAAACAGTGGCAACATTTAAGCATGCTTACAATAATGTGATGTTATTCTGTGATGCCACTCCGACGTCGCTGAATTTAAATTGTACACATCTTTTTTAAACAATGCGAAAACGTTCTCTGCGCGTTTCTCCGATGTCTTTTCAAACATTATCTTATTTCTCTTTTGTGTTCATTTGCTTTTGATACTTGAGGATGATTCGACTTATGAAAAATAAGAGAAATGTGTATTATGACTGTTATATCCTAAATTACATAGGACATACTAAATTAAGAATACGCCGAGTGGTTTGCGTTTAACAGGGATCCGGTAGGAAGTAGAGACGTTGACTCTTCACTGCCGTCTAGATATCACTGCCCGTCTTATATACGTACTTTCGTATATAGTCAATCCCTGATTACTTCCCTTTATGTTAGTTTCGTATTTATGCCAAATCATGACCTTTACAACACCTTCCCCTGAAGCTGAAATCTTCCCGATTTTAGCTTTAGTACCGTTTCCTTTTAGGATCAGGGCTTAAACGCCTGATTATTTTCCTTTTTCTGGTGCTCTTCCTTCTGGTCTGCGTTACCTGCGGTAAAGAATTCTGTCCACCTCGTATGGTATGTTCAGGGGATACATTCATGGTTTCAGGTATACATACTGGCTTTGGTATATCAAATGTATCACATAATGTTTCCATTGGGATTTCTTCTGTATTTTGCGAAATTCTGGGCCGGATTTTATTTATGTGTCTTTTACAGACAAATATTAGGGGATTGAATGGTATAAACCATGTTCCCAATTCTTTTCATAATAAAATCGCATTTCCCCGGGATCAATCTGAACCGAGACTCCTCTATTCTCTTACATACTTCTCTGACGTGCTTCTTGTGTTCATGCAAATGTCTGCTCTTTATCAGGATATCGTCAAGGTATGCCATTGAAAATTCAGATCCTGCGAGCATCGTATCCATAACCTGTTGAAACAGAGCATGGTCGACCTTTAATCCGAACGGAAGTCTTTTTAGTTTAAAAATACCCTTATGCGTGTTAATGCACAGGTACTTTGAACATTCGTCATTGACTTTGATCTGCAAGTATGCATCCGAGAGGTCTATTTTGGAAAAAAAATTTCCTCCGTTTAGTTTTGAGAATAGATCTTCTGCCGACGGAAGGGGGTAATTGTGATCCTGCAAACAGTCATTAAGGCCCGTCGAAAAGTCAGCGCAGACTCTTATTTTGTTATTCTTTTTCTTCACATATACCGTCGGACTTGCCCAATCCGTGTGGTCAACCTTTTCAATGACGTCTAATTGTTGAAGTCTCTCCAACTCCTTCTCTATTGCGTCCATCGATGAAAAAGGTACATTTCTTTTAGGTTTGAACACTGGGGTGGCATTTTATCCACCTCAAATCTTGCTTCTGTTTTCACACAGTATCCAAGTTTTTCGGCAAAAACTTTTGGTAATTCTGCATTTAAATCGTCCATGAAGCCTTCTATTTGGTTTGATTTCTCTGTGGTCAACTTATTACAAAAAGAATTAACCGGTCGTACCCATAAGTGTAACAGGACAATCCAATCCACTCCAAATAGACTTGTGTTCCTTCCTGGTACTACGTACACTTTGGACTTGTGTGTTTGACCACCAAATGACACATTGCACCTCAGTTCGCCTTTGAATTCCAACCTTTTGCCGCACACACTCTTCGCCATCTTGCTGGTTTCTCTTAGTTCAGGTGGACCGATCCTTCTCCAGATATCTTCATCTATGATGCTAATGTCCGCACCACTATCCAGGAGTAATGTTACAGGATGGCCATTTATCTTTACATCGACAGCTTTTCTCTTTCCTTGTGTGAAGCGTATTAACTTTGTCGGTCCTTCGTTTTTTTCTTTCTGGTAACAATATGTTCCTTTGTAGCATTTGAATCCACATTCATAACATATCCTATTCCTGAACCAGCAGATCTTTTTGGTGTGTCTTGTACTTCCGCAGCATTCACAACTTTGATCCTTGTACATTCTGGGAGTCTTTTGTTCCTGGGTCTTGTATGTTCTAGAGGTCCTTTGCCTTTTTACATGTTGTATCTTGTAAACGCTTTTTTCTTCAATGCAGGTGTTGTCTCTTTTGATATTACGTTGACACTCCTCGGTTACTTTTTGTAAAGTTACATTCGGGTCCGACTCCACAATTGTCAGGATCCGGGATCTGACATCTTTGTCCCTTGGTGATGTGAGTCCTTGTACAAATATTAAACATTTAAATAAATCTGCCGAAATTTCATTTAATTTAAATGATTCACATAAGCAATTTACCGTATATGCATATTCTAAATAGTCTTCGGATTCCGACTTCTGTAAATTTAAACATTTATATCTAGAATGAAAAAGGCTGTATCTTTTATCAAATATTCTAGATAAAGTATTAATTGTCTCTTCAAAATTAACTTCCTCCGGTTTTTTGGGTAAAATTAAATTAGCATACTTGGTGTTTTCGTCCGTCCCCAGTTTTTGTAGTAACAGTGTAACTTTTTCTTCGTCGGTCCAGTCCGAACATCTTTTTGTAAAAACTGTTTCGTACCTTCTATAGTATGCTGGAAATGTAACGCCAGTATCGGGAGAGTAGTGAAATTCTGACAAAGAATTTTAAATACCCCCTGCAGAAAAATTATTTTTCTTCCTATCTGTCGACATTTGAATTATTTTTTCAAAATTCTTTTGTTGCGTTAACATTTGGCGTTGAAGTATTTTTGTTTGCTCCTGTTGTGCCTCTAAAGATTTTTGTGTCAATTCTTGCTGCTGCAGTAGCTGTTGCTGTTGCTGCTGTATACTTAGAGTTAACGCCTTCGTCAACTCAGCCAATTGCTCCATTTTAGCTTAATTACAGTACAAAATATCTGTCCAAAGTTTATACAATTTAGCAACAGTCTTTTACCAGATACACTTTTTCACAAAATGATTTCAGACAATAAAACGTTTCCAAAATTCGCACAACAAATAGTTTCAATTACTTTAGACAAAGCAATGAACAATTATTTTTCACTAAAAATACGGCTGCACTTGGGAGAGAAAAAAAATATAACAATAATTTCTGACTTGTTTAAAGAAAAAAAAACATCGTAAGCGTTATTTTTTCTTTCGAAGTTCGTAATCTCACGGAGCAGGTTTCGAATTCACCTTGTGCTTCCCAAATATTTTTTCGCCAGCATACAGATAAAGTTCACTTAACCTTAAAATTGTTTCGAGTACAATTTTCCTTACTTTCCCGTTAGTTCTTACCGAGGAAATCCGTACTTTTTACTACTTTAGGTAGTAAAATTCTCTTTGATTAGACGCACGTGTCGACGTTTTTGTCTTGTCGTCCTTGCAAATTTTCTTTAAAAAAATCATTGAATAGTACGGCATTTATCTCTGTTGAGAGAAAAATATCCTCGTTCGCCACTGTTATATCCTCAATTACATAGGACATACTAAATTAAGAATACGCCGAGTGGTTTGCGTTTAAGAGGGATCCGGTAGGAAGTAGAGACGTTGACTCTTCACTGCCGTCCAGATATACATACTTTCGTATATAGTCAATACCTGATTACTTCCCTTTATGTTAGTTTCGTAGTTATGCAAAATCATGACCTTTACAACAATGACAAACAATACTATTGCATAGGTAGAAGTTTATTACTTGACAGTTATTAAAACAATTATTGGAAACATGAGGTATGATAGTTTTAGTAATTTTCATTGCCCTTGAAGAGAGCTACGGCCATTGCAAAACTATTACACGAATAACTAAACGTTTAGCGTTGTCTAATTCAATCAATAAACAAGTATTAGATAGTCTACAATATCTGTAATTAATACCTAGGAAGATACTAGCTATGAAGTAAACAGCTATATGCCATACACTGTGATGTAATAGTAAATATAACACTTGCCTTTCGTAATACCCAAATGAGTTATTATCGTAATGTACACGATTCGTCGAGAGTACACCATTTTCGTATTTTGGAAGTTATCGTTATTTACCGTCATAAATACGAAAAGTAAACCTTCTATACGTATTGTAAATTAAAAGTAACACATTCACTGCAACATGGACAATTTCAAAATATCAAAAGTAGACGATGAAACAAGATAATAATAAACAAGAAATAAGGTATGAGTTAAATAGTAGTTTTCGCCATTTCAGTTGATCACAAAATAAATCAGAATTCGGTAGACAAAAGAAGCAAAGGCAAAGGTTGCGTAACAATTCTATTTACTACGTAAAACACGTTTTCTTAAATTCATCAGTATGAAAATGGGAGACGAACAACACATCTTTAATTACGCTTTTTAATTTAAAATGAACTATTACACTTTTTCCAGAATCATTAAAGACAAATTGTTTGAATAAAACAACGTATTCGCTTTAAGGAACTATTGTATGATACATCATTTTATTCTGAGGTAGATTTCATTTCAAATGGTTTATCTCACCGACTACCGCCATTCAAGTTAAGTGTTGTCTTTGATGAAACGCATGTTTTCGTTCGCTGAGGTTTTTTTTTAGATAAGACTCGTCAATAAGCTGAAAGCTCTGTGTAACATTAAAAGTATCGTAAGAAACATACTAGTAAACAATTTACAATGAAAATGTTTTGGCATTATTGTATACACAACATCAATAATAATAATCGCTAACATATTTAGAAAAATACTTAAGCGTAGATTAGAACACATATCTGTAATTCCTCTGATATCATTTTTTTTAAATAGGTTATCCTGCATCCTATTATATATATCTGAGTGACAAGTCGGTAGTATTGTAAGCTATGTACATTCCAAAAATATTCTAACAGAAACCAAATAACTAGCAATTGTATATTTCTGAATGTGCTGCCGCTTTTTTGTCAGATAAACGATTATGAAATTGCTTTCAGCGAAATTGATACCCTGAAACCAAAGCCCCTTTGAGAACTGCCTATAACCACTACAAAAAGGTAATACAAAACACCTAATTATGCAGTCAAATCTAGATTAACTTTACGAATCTGGAAAATAGCAAACGAAGATGTAAGCCCTCTATCATGACTATTAGTCCAGTAATAATGTGGCTGAACCTCAAATAAATTGCTAATAAATGTTTTAATATTGGATAACTGGTACGAATAACCCTTCTAAGTTCACCAAAATTAGCCTGACGGAAAAGATCAACGGGCACTATCTATAAAATCTAAGATAACAATAATAACATTTCGAAACATAAAATTCGTGTCATTTCCTGACAAGTATGTACCTTATTCCTGATAATTACTGACAAAATTAAACGTTTTTCCTGACAAAAAAACTTAATTTAATTAGAAATTAAAAAATATATATGTTGCATGAAGACGTACACAGGGCTCACCCCAAGCAAACTTCGCATGTTCGTGATGTTTTAAATTGTAATAATAGGTAGCTATATGCTTAATAATAAACTAACAAAGAAAATGACTAGCCCCTGACATTGTTTACATGCTGTTGTTTTATTTCTTACACAAATATGAATATAAAACGTACAAAAACAGACTAAGTAGCATTTTTCAAGGTAACCATTGTCACATTAATTTCTGACACTTCATAAAAAAATAGGTGCAAACAAAGTACAATTTACAATGAATAAATGGTCAGTTGGGCGAATGCTGGGGCAAGGCTCTTGCATAACCACCACTGAACAAGTTAATGAGCGGACCAAAGAACAGTTCTTGTCAAGAACTAGACAAATGTAACTTCATTATCATCAAGCTCAAGCTGTGGTGAGTTGCTGCAGTGGAGGCCTTTTCACTTACCACACATGTGTGAAAGGTCAATGCCATGCCATATGTCCTGCATATGTCTGTTGTACCCCCTGAAGTAGAGTTACACCTTATTCTAGCACACACATTTACAGGACCAGCGTGCAAGTTTTCATTTCCACTCTTCAGGTTTTAGCTGGTTTCTACATTTCCATTCTTAGATTTAGCAGTAAACTCGAATGATGTGGCATATCGTAGCTGGCCTCTGTGCAACAGTCTGAGATGATTGATGTTGTCTTTTCATTATCATTGTAAATACAGACTAAATCCGTTTCTCAAGCTTCAATGCATTTTTCTGCACTACTATCCTTCCCTACCACTTCCATCTAGTTTCTATTGTTCATCACATTTTTAAGGGATGCTGCCTTCCAAATTCTATTAACACTGGATGTAGAATAACAACCCAGTAGTGCATATATTAAAAGAATGTTGGAACAGATCACATCTCCTAAAGATGTCCTCATCTCTTTGATGTTCCAGACTTTCACACTTTTTGCACTATCTATTGGTTGTGGCGTGAACATGTTGAAACCATTAAAACTACTGGCATAACATAAAATGAAGTAAATAAAATAAAGTGTCATCTGCTATTAAAATGGTTTATCCTGTGTGTGTCAGTTCCAGAGCAGTCTTCACAATCAATACGTCAGCGTCTACGGTTTCATGGGCTAATTTACAATCTGCTTTCTCCAAACCCTTTCCCTGCAAGTTGATGACCAATTGTTTGTGTTCTTGATTAGCTAGAAAAACATCCTTTATAAATTTAGACACCATTAAAGGGATCAGTGACACATTAACACCAACAGAACTTCATGCTCAGTATCGGTGAGTTGCGTCTTTAATGGATGGACCAATTTCATCCCCATCAAAGACAGTGCATGCTTTCCCATATCTACTTGTGACAGATCTCATCAAATGTGTGACCTTTTCGCCATGGGAGGCGTTGAAGTAGTGATCCACCATCTAAAAGATACTGTGGATCTTAATACTGTCGACCTCATTGTACAGGGGAAGTCAGTTCTCATATTGCGTCTGCCAAGCCATTTTTTTGCCTTTCGCGGTAAACCAAAATAATTAAAAAGTGCAGGTGAGTAACCACAAAGCTCATACTAAAAAGGTTCTTGCTGCTGCTGAGTTGAGGGTTCATTGGTAGATAGCACGCACAGACTCTCGAATACTAATTGTGGATAAGTCTTAACGACTTCATATTTCTGAGCGAATCTTTTTAACCAAGTCTAATTGCCTGAATATTTCTTACGTGCATTCGTGAATATTTTCCTTAACTAGTGAATCTATGATTGCTTCTCCTATGGATGTTGCTCTGTCTACAATCACCTTTTTGTCTCCAGTTACTCAACTTGAAATGCTGTGAATGGACAGATCTTTCGTGAAAGGGCGATGTGTCTAGAGAAACGCAAAGAGCTTACATGTATCCCTCACATCTCGCTCTTTTCTTGCTGAAGTAGGCTACCGGTGGTTGCCACTAGTGCCACTAGTGCCACAACCAATGCTTGCTTGTTCTTGCATTGTAAACTTGAGTTCAGCGCACGATGGCAGTGATAGCGTCAAAACCAATCGTTGACTTTTGTCCATTCCTCTTTATGTCGTCTTTATGCTTCTCATTAGCAGCTGCTCAATAATCAAATTTATCGACAAGGCAGCCCAGTAGACATCACACAGTCTAATCACAAGGAATCTCTCAGAAAGTTTCTGGTGCACTTCAAGATAGCTTTTCAGCAGCCCCTCCATTTGCTGCAAGTACACGTAAGCCGACTTTGCATATAAGATGGGTCCTACTGCAGCGATTATTAGCAGCATTTTCCTTACAGCGTCAAGGTGCAATTCCCAGTTCCAGGTGCGCTCTGTTTTGAGAAGAAAATTGCAGGATCTTCACCATATCAAGGTATTGAATCCAAAATGTTACTGTTCGCTGGTCAACCATCGCATCCTTCACATGGTTGAGTATCTGGGCTATCCTGGTCATAGATACTGATGACAGAACATTATTCAATGTTTTAGTCTGATCAAGGAGACTTTTTAATAGCCCCCTGAGCTTCCTTAAAGTTTTCAGTTTGAGGAAATGACTATTCTGCCTCAGTGTTTGTTTGACATGTGGAACTGGCAAATCACAGGCTTTCGCTAACCAAATAGCATTCAAAGCAGCATCAACTAAGAAGTGATCACGGATATCTCCTGCAATTGCTTTGCCACTTAGGCTGTGACTCGACTATCATTATTGCTTTGTACAAAAGTGGTTGATCGAATGTTAGAATTGGTGTAATGTTGATTTTCCTTGCTAAATCACTAATGTAAGATAACGTTGAGTACACACAGGTTGGGTTATCATGGGCCATGTCGATCATTGGCAAAACCGCTGTGGCCGATTTCCCAGGATATGTTTCTTTTGTGTACTGACTACTTAAGCGTGACCATGCGGGTCTAGACGGATGTAGATTTAGTGAAACCTCTTAAAAGATGAACATTAGAAGTGAAATCAACAACCTTCTTAGGTTGGAGTTCTTTTAATGTTCCTGTTTGTTTTTGGTGTTCTGTGAATCTAGGTACTTGATGGTGATCTTCTGAAAATGCCTTAATCCTTGGAATATGTTTTGCTTTAAGTTTCCCGGGCGTAAAAGATGCTATGATGACCATACCGTGGAATATGTTGAATCCATTAATACTCCTTACATGATGGTCCCCATTATCAGTTACTAACTGCACACGTTCAGTTTCAACAGGGGAATGAGTTTCA
Source organism: Sepiola atlantica (assembly GCA_963556195.1). NCBI lineage: Eukaryota > Metazoa > Mollusca > Cephalopoda > Sepiida > Sepiolidae > Sepiola > Sepiola atlantica. The sequence continues at coordinate 51,813,382 of OY744539.1, read as the reverse complement.
GCGCTATGAAAAACAGCAGCACATTTTTCGAATTTCTGGACGTCCGAGTAAGATGAAGAGAAGTCGTGCTTATTAAGAGTGAAAATTAAGAACCTCGATCTAAATTGGTCATGCATTTCTACTGCTAAACAAAACTGTAAAAGTGCAATGAGAACTCTGAGTCTAGCATCCTTAATTATCTCTTGACTAACTGATGTTAGTTTCAAATCATTGTCTTTGCTTGCAAATATCATCCTGAGATAGATCAACAATGTTTTTGGAACATATTAAAGAAACCCATCCTGTCCAAGATCATTCTTAGACGGGTAATATTTTAGACTTGTCTGGATATCTTTAATGACATTCTTGATTAGCTTGACTGATGTCTCTATGATTCTAATGACTTGTGATTCTGAATTGTCTGTTGAGCGGCTCTGTGCATGGATCCACGGAGAATACATTTTGCTGTACTTAAGAATGTAACAACATTAGGGCTCCCATTAATGTCATGATTTTGTCTTTGAAATGTTCTAACAATCGAGATTTATTCATGAAAGATTGTATGGCTCAACACCAGTGCCCCCGAAAATTTCCTACATTGTTTTACCAAGATCTACAATATTGAGTTGCTCCTTGTGATTTTGCTGCAAATATTTATCAATTCCAGAAATGCTTGCTTTCTTCCTGAATCCTCTCGTCTACCAAGGTTTTGTCTCTTACAAGAATCAGCAGAAGAGTATGCCTTAGGAATGTTTTTATTGGAATGAAAGTTTTCAAAACATGTTCTGTTATAACGTGCTTCTTCTGAAACAAGGTCAGCTTCATAACCTATTAAACCTATGACAGTGAAAACCCAGCCATCATGTTTTCGAAATTACTCACACACCTTTAACACTTGATCCGTAAACTCAATAGTTTTTACATGGGAAACATCAACCCAACTCTTTTATTTATATCAGATTTTGCACCAAAACTACAAAAAAATACAATGTTTTTACAGTTAAACAGCCACAAAGAGCGCGTTGCACGGGATACTATTTCATCATGGGTGGACCTGTTTTTACGGTCAATTTCTATGTGTTTTAGATGATCATACGAGTTCTGCATTTCTTGTGAATACATTGACAAATCTAAATTATGATATTTTCTTAACGCTGTTCAGAAGCTATGTTAATAGAATCGATACCCTTCTAGCTGACGATGAACGTTTCTACATTACTGGAGAGTTCATTGTTGTAAATAGCACACTTGTCAGTATCTATAAGTATCGGCACTTCACTTTGGCAAACCTGAACTTACAATGTGACAGAATGTTAAGCTTTTGCAGTAATACATCAAAAGCGTCCAAAATAAGGCATCAGACGTTATAATTATAGTTATATTCACGAAAACTGTTTATCCAATTTCACATTGCTACATTTAGTATTTTGGAAGATGAATTTACAGAAATTCCGTTGAGAAAGCTAGAATCGGCGGCAATCTTTAAAGATAGTGCCCGTTACCCCTTTTCCGCAAGACTTAATTTAGCACACCTTTTTATCTCTAAAAGAGGTTATTCATGCCCGATATGCAAGTTAAAAACTATTGTTAGCAAGTTTATACAGGTTCAGCAAAGAAATCAGCAAGATTGAGTGGACCATATCATTAATGAACCTGATGTGATCTCCTCTGTATCTGATAAAGCCGACACATCTGTAAAATAACATTGCAGTATGTTTCACCCTTTGCTATCAGGGACAACTAAACCTAAAATTCCCACAAAAGAACCATAAAAGTATAGGCGTCATCCGGATAACTTTCCAGGATGTTGCCAACCTTATCAAGAACTTTGATGCATAGAAAGACAAGTAGTTCCGACGACATTCCAGTCAATGCACTCAAACCAACTAAGGCCCGAGCTAGCTCTTATCCTCACAACGATATTCAATATTTGCTTAAAAGAGAAATCTGTACTATTTCCTTGTAATACTTTGTTTCTCTTCTTACTATTTAAAATACCGGTAGGCGGTTTTTGAATATCAGTAAAACGATCAGCAAAGCAATCAGTCTCCTGTGCGGTTTAAGGAGCATTCATAAGTTTGTAGTGAATGAAGAAATTGTGAACAACCACAGAAAAAAATCTTCGTAGTGAAAACCAATACATAATTCGGTTTTGGTGATATACAGCTTACGTCTTGATTATTTTATCGAAAAAGATCAGTGAATATGTCTATACAGGCTTAATTACTTACCGGATCGCCTTTTATAGAACAAAAAATTTCGCTATTGTCTGGCACTAAGTTTTGCGCAGAAATCCGGGCAGTTATGGAAAATAAAGAATAGTCCTCTCAACAATCAAATAATGTATTTTCGATATGCCTATCAATAGAATTTGTTACAGGCACAAGTCTCAGGAACGTAGTAAAAAGAATTAAAAAAGAAGAGTAAAAAGTATGATATTGTTGTGGGGTACAAATCACCCCTATTGAAGAACTAATGGAAGCAACCATCTATAATAAATACCATGGTTGCAAAGACTCAAACAGAGGACATTCCTATCATGTGAGTGTCCACGTGTGGTATCTGTTCCGATGGATACTACACCCTATAGACCGGTGTTGTCTTGGCCTTCGGGGCATGATTCCGCCGGTCTATGGGTCTGTCCTGTGCAGTTCTAGGAGGTCCACCCTCCCAGGCTTTGCCTCTCCTCTTTGGGGAGGAGTAAGTTTATAGCTTACTGCCTGAGGCGCCCCTACCGGGGAATGCCGACGGGGCTGTCCAGGCAATTTTTAATGGCTAAAGCGCTCACGTTCTCGGGCGCTGGCTTTTCAAATCCCACTTTCCGACCTTGTGTCACATACTCCTATAGTGGGTAGGTGTTAAATAAAGGACATTCCTATCATGTGAGAGTCCTCGTACCACGTGTGGTATCTGTTCCGATGGATACTACACCCTATAGACCGGTGTTATCTTGGCCTTCGGGGCATGATTCCGCCGGTCTATGGGTCTGTCCTGTGCAGTTCTAGGAGGTCCACCCTCCCAGGCTTTGCCTCTCCTCTTTGGGGAGGAGTAAGTTTATAGCTTACTGCCTGAGGCGCCCCTACCGGGGAATGCCGACGGGGCTGCCCAGGCAATTTTTAATGGCTAAAGCGCTCACCTTCTCGGGCGCTGGCTTTTCAAATCCCACTTTCCGACCTTGTGTCACATACTCCTATAGTGGGTAGGTGTTAAATATAGAGGACATTCCTATTATGTGAGAGTCCTCGTACCACGTGTGGTATCTGTTCCGATGGATACTACACCCTATGGACCGGTGTTGTCTTGACCTTCGGGGCATGATTCCGCCGGTCTATGGGTCTGTCCTGTGCAGTTCTAGGAGGTCCACCCTCCCAGGCTTCGCCTCTCCTCTTTGGGGAGGAGTAAGTTTATAGCTACTGCCTGAGGCGCCCATACCGGGGAATGCCGACGGGGCTGCCCAAGCAATTTTTAGTGGCTAAAGCGCTCACCTCTCGGGCGCTGGCTTTTCAAATCCCACTTTCCGACCTTGTGTCACATACTCCTATAGTGGGTAGGTGTTAAATATTGAGGACATTCCTATTCATGTTTTACCGCATGTAGGAATCCGGTCATCTCCTACCACATTTAGTGGCGTTACTGTATTGCTATGAATAAATACATTGTATATTTTAACCTGTCACAATTTGTGGTTGTTATCTTTGTGACCCCTGGCACGGGTCTACAACACTGGCGACGAGAAATTTAGTAAAGAACATACGTGAGGATTTTGCATTTTATACCAGTCACGAATACTGGCTACCAGGATTACTCAAGAAAGTTACGGGATCATTCGACAAAAAACTGAATAACGAAGATTCGGGAAGGATTTACTTGAAAAAAAAAACGTCAAACAACAAAAGACGTCGTCAAAAAAGTCTTATCTTGCTGTTGGAAAAAAAAGCCACAAGAAGCCTAAACTACGAGTTAAAACGGAACTCATAAATGGCGTGGATTTACGACAACTGAAAAAAAAAACGACTCAAAGTTTCAGTAAGTACAAAAAAAAAATTGTTCGTTCTAAAAAGATTGTCTTAAAAAGGCATTAGCATTGAAAAAAAACAAAATTAAAAAGTAAAAAAAAATGGAGGATTTTTCAAAACAGATTTTGGAAATTATAAAACTTCAACAAAATCAACAATTAGAACTTGAAAAAAGGTTTCGAGAAGAACAATTGATAGTACAGAAACAAAATGACGAGAAGCAGTTAAGTTTAATGAAATACTTCGAAGAAAAACAGGGAAGAGAAAATAAAGAAATGATGAAATACGCCGCGGAAGAAAAGAAAGAAATGAACGAACAAATATTGGAATTGAAAAAATTACATTTAGAGCATCAAAACCAATCAGATAAAAAAATGGATTTGTTAACGCAAGTTTTAATGAATAAGGACAACGGACAGGAAAACGGTGCGGCTTTTTCGCAAAATGCGATCTGGTCAGCCATTGATACATTTCGCTATGCTCCTGAGGAAGACCTAACGTTTGAAACATACTTCAGAAGATTTGAACACTTATTCAAGATTGATTGTGGATCATGGACGGATCAAAAGAAGGTTCGTTTATTACTACGGAAGTTGGGTGCATCCGAACATAACAAGGTCGTGGATTATATTTTGCCAAGAAAAAACAACGAATTGTCGTTTGATGAGGCAGTCAAACTGTTAATGGAGTTATACTGTCCAAAGACAAGCCTTTTCCATAAAAGATGGAAATGTATGAATATTACACATAAGGAAAATCAGGATTATACGACTTTTGCGTCTATAGTTAATAAAAACTGTGACGACTTCAAGTTGTCATCATTAACGGCAGATAATTTTAGATGCCTAATATTCACACAAGGTTTGATAGCCACAAAAGACGCCGATATAAGACGTCGTGCTCTAAATAAACTGGAATTAGAACCTGATTTAACGCTTCAGAAACTGGCTGAAGATTGTCAACGGTTCGTGGCAGTGAAACAAGATTCCCGAAACATAGAGGAAGAAGGTATCGCTCACATTAAAAAGATACGCTCCAAAAATAAAGGACACTCACCCGCCAGCTATTACCAACCAAGAGGCAAAAAGAACCCTTCACAAAATTATCAGGATAGACAAAAGCCTAGGACCCCTTGTAGTAAATGTGGAGGACCTCATGGGTACAATGCATGTTGGTACTATAAGAAAATAACGTGTGACCTATGCAAACGAGCAGGGCACAAGGCCTCATATTGCAGAGCAAAAGTAGGAAAAAAGAACTACATAAAAACTGCAAAAAGGGACCCATCACCAACAGACAACATAAGGAAATATGTTACGGTGAGAATCGGAAATAAAGAACTACATCTGCAACTCGATTCAGGGTCGGATATATCGATTATAAATGTTCACACGTGGAAGAAATTAGGTAAGCCCACGATGATGAAGACGAATAAAATCGCAAGATCGGTAACTGGTGAAAAGATACATTTTGAAGGTGAATTAATTATTAATGTTTCACTAAAAAGAAAGACAAAAAAGTTAAAAGTATTGGTTCTTAGGAACACATCAAATTTATTTGGATCTGACTGGATCCAAGAATTTGAATTATGGGACTCGCCAATGAGTGATTTTTGTCAAAAAGTCGAAAATTTAACGGCCGAAGCCGACAAACTAAAAAAAGATCTAAAAAAATATTTTCCAAGTGTTTTTTCTGAAAAGCTTGGATGCTGCACGAAAATAAAAGCGAGATTCGAATTGCTGGATGAAGCAAAACCAATATTCAAAAAACCACGTAGCGTACCGTTCGCTTCAAGAGAAAAAATTGAAGAAGAATTGGAAAGACTAGTTAACACAGGGATTTTGACCCATATTAACTATAGTGAGTGGGCAGCCCCCACCGTATACATAAAAAAAAATCTAAAGAAATCAGAGTATGCGCAGATTTCTCTACCGGATTGAATGCATCGCTCAAGGAACACCACTATCCGTTACCAAACCCAGAGGAAGTATTCGCTAAGTTAAATGGCGGAAAAATATTTTCCAAAATAGATTTAAGCGGAGCGTATCTACAGATACCAGTAGAAGACGATAGTTCAAAACTGTTGTGTATCTCAACACACATAGGTCTTTTTAAATTCAATAGATTAGCATTTGGGATAAAAGTAGCACCTGCTATTTTCCAACAGATAATTGACACTTTGCTAAGCGGTTTGGATTTTTCAATAGGCTATCTGGACGATATTCTCATACGTAGTCAACATGTTGAACAACGTAGAGATCATGTATTTCAAGTGTTTGACAGAATAAAAGAATACGGCTTCACTTTGAAGGAGGCAAAATGTGAATTTTTTTTTGAACAAATAAAATACCTGGGTCATATATTAAATAAGGACGGGAGAAAACACGACCCGGATAGGTCCACAGCAATAAAAGACATGCCAGCGCCTCAAAATGTAACTACATTGCAAAGTTTTTTAGGGCTCGTTAACTATTATCAAACTTTTATTAAGAATATGCATAAATTGCGCGCGCCTTTGAATGAACTATTAAAAAAGGACAAAAAATACAACTGGACGCCGGAGTACCAGTCGGCATTTAAGCAGTTAAAATATGTACTAACATCAGATTTATTTCTGATTCATTTCAATCCAGAACAAGAGATTATTGTCGCAACCGACGCAAGCGCTTATGGAATAGGGGCATGCATTCTACATAAAATGCCGGATGGGTCCACTAAACCGATCGCCCATGCGTCGAGAACCTTACTGCCAGCCGAGAAGAATTATTCCCAAATTGACAAGGAAGCACTGGGGATCATATTCGGAGTTACAAAATTCCACCGTTTTTTACATGGTCGAAAATTCAAATTACAAACTGATCACAAGCCGCTTATAACCATTTTCGGTTCAAAAAAAGGGATACCAACTTACTCAGCCAACAGACTGCAAAGATGGGCAACCATCCTGCTAAATTACGATTTTAGTATGGAATTTCTTGCATCTGCGAAGTTAGGTCACGCTGATGGATTGTCGCGATTAATCCCGAAATCAAGGGAACCGCTGGAGGACACAGTAATAGCGGCACTACAAAGTGAAAAGGACTATACACAAATACTGTGCAATACGATCAGGGAATTACCAGTGACTTTGAAAGATATAATAAGGGAGGCTGAAGAAGATAGTTTCATCAAAGAAACGAAACAAAAAATGCAATCAGATGAATCGGCAGGTGAAGTTTATTCTATGTGCAATGAGGTATTGTTGTACCGAGAAAGGGTGGTAATCCCAGCCACGCTGAGGAAAAAATGTTTAAAGGATTTTCATACGGGGCACCCTGGGGCTACTAGAATGAAGAGCCTCATGAGGTCCTACGTTTACTGGAAGAGCATGGACACTGATATTGAAGACATGGTAAAGTCGTGTAAGGGATGCGCATTGGCTGCAAAAGCGCCCCCAATACAATTTAGCCCGTGGCCTAAAGCTGACTATCCATGGTCAAAGATACACGTGGACTTTGCAGGTCCATTGGAGGAAAACTATTACTTAATAGTTGTTGATAGCTTTTCAAAATGACCTGACGTATTTAGATGCAAGAGTCCAACGACGGATTTTACAATCAGTGCTCTTCACGAATTGTATGCTAGGTTTGGTGTGGTCGATTGTTTGGTGTCGGACAATGGCACGCAATTCACGTCAGCAGATTTTAAAAGTTTCTGCGAGGATTTCCAGGTCAACCACATAACAACGCCAACCTATCATCCTCGATCGAACGGTCAGGCAGAGAGGTTCGTGGACACGCTAAAAAAAGCCCTGAAAAAAGCTAAAGAAACGGCCTCAGGAAAGGCGTCACAACAGTTTTTACAGGTGTACCGAATTACGCTAAATGAAAGCGCTCCATCAAAGATGTCGCCGGCAGAGTTAATGTTTGCGAGGAAAATTTGGCCGGTCTTCGAAAAACTTTTGCCTAAACAGGTGAAACCGCCGAATAATACAGTTCCTAAAATAATGTATTTACCTGGGGAAAAGGTATTTTTCCAGGTACATAAAAATAATAGTATGATGTGGGAACTAGGAAAGGTCAAGCAGAGGATCGGGCGGATGGTTTAAATAATCGAAGGTCCAAAATTCACTCACAAGAAGCATTTGAATCAAATTCGGAAACGTGTCACTGATGATGACAGACAACCTCCTGTTGAACAAGAAGTAATGGACCATATATATGACACGGTCGACCTGGTAACACCACAAGCAGCCGAACAACGCCGGTCTTCCAGAAAAAGAAAAAGGATCGATCCCATAGAGATCAATCCCAGGAAAAAGAGCTATACGATCATTCCAGGGGAATAAAAAGCTTGGGAGGGGATGTTGTGGGGTACAAATCACCCCTATTGAAGAACTAATGGAAGCAACCATCTATAATAAATACCATGGTTGCAAAGACTCAAACAGAGGACATTCCTATTCATGTGTTACCGCATGGTAGGAATCCGGTCATCTCCTACCACATTTAGTGGCGTTACTGTATTGCTATGAATAAATACATTGTATATTTTAACCTGTCACAATTTGTGGTTGTTATCTTTGTGACCCCTAGCACGGGTGTACAACAGATATAAAACAGAGTAAAGAAAACAGAGCAGTAAAAAAGAGGTAATAACACAAACAGATTAAAGGAAAAAGAACATAGTAAAAACACAGAGTAAAAAAGAACAGAGTAAAGAAGAACATAATAAAACAAGAATACAGTAAAAAAAGAACATAGTAAAGAAAGGACAGAGTAATCAAAAGAACAGAGTAAACAAACAACAGAGTGAAAAAAGAACATAGTAAAAAAGGACAGTATAATAAAAAGAACAGAGTAAACAAACAACAGAGTAAAAAAGAACATAGTAAAAAACAGAGTAAAAAGAGAACATAGTTAAAAACAGAACTTATTTTTAAAAAAAACAAAGTAAAACAAGAACAGAGTTAACCAGAACAGAGTGAAAAGAAGAACATGTTAAAAAAACAGAGTATAAAAGAACAGGGTAAAAAAGAACAGGGTAAAAAATGGAACAGATTAAAAAAGAACAGGGCAAAAAAAACATAGTAAAAAAAGAACGTAGTAAAAAAAAGAATAGAGTAAAAGAAACATGGAAAAAAAGAACAGAGTGAAAAATAACAGTGTAAAAAAGAACAGAGTAAAAAAAGAACAGAGTAAAAAAGATCAGAGTAAATAAGAACAGAGTAAAACAGAACAGAGTGAAAAAAGAACAGAGTAAAACAGATCAGAGTAAATAAGAACAGAGTAAAACGGAACAGATTGAAAAAAGAACAGAGTAAAAAAGATCAGAGTAAATAAGAACAGAGTAAAACGGAACAGATTGAAAAAAGAACAGAGTAAAAAAGATCAGAGTAAATAAGAACAGAGTAAAACAGAACAGAGTGAAAAAAGAACAGAGTAAAACAGATCAGAGTAAATAAGAACAGAGTAAAACGGAACAGAGTGAAAAAAGAACAGAGTAAAAAAGATCAGAGTAAATAAGAACAGAGTAAAACGGAACAGAGTGAAAAAAGAACATATTAAAAAAAGAACAGAGTACAAAAGAACAGGGTGAAAACGGACAGGGTAAAAAAGAACTGGGTAAAAAGAACAGGATAAAAAAGAACAGATTAAAAAATAACAGGGCAAAAAAAGAACAGGGGGAAAAAACAGCGTAAAGAAAAGAAAAGAGTAAAAAATTATACTAAAAAAATAACATATTAAAACAAGAACAGAGTAAAAAAGAACAGTTTAAAAATTAACAGAGTAAAAAAAGAACAGATTAACAAAAACATGGTAAAAGGACATAGTTAAAAAGAACATATTAAAGATAACATAGTAAAATAGGACAGAGTAAAAAAAGGACATAATAAAAATAAGAACAGAGTAATAAAAGAACATAGTAAAACAAGAACAGAGTAAAAGAGAACATAGTAAAACAAGAACAGAGTAAAAAAAAAAAGAGTAAAAAAAGAACAGGGTAAAAAAGAACAGAGTAAAAAAAAAGAATGGAGTAAAAAAAGAGCAGATTAACAAAAAACATGGTGGTAAAGACGACATAGTTTAAAATAACATATTAAAAATAACATAGTAAAAAAGGGCATAGTAAAAAAAGAACAGAGTAATAAAATAACACAGTAAAAAAAACAAGAACAGCGTACAAAAGAACGCTGTAAAAAAGAACAGAGTAACAAAAAAGAACAGAGTAAAAAAAAGAGTAAAAAAAGAACATAGTAAAAAAAGAACACATTAAAAAAAGAACATAGTAAAACAAGAACAGAGTATAAAAAAACAAGGTAAAAAAGAACAGGGTAAAAAAGAACAGAGTAAAAATAGAACTGAGTAAAAAAAGAACAGAGTAAACACGAACAGGGTAAAAAAATAATATATAAAAAAAGAACATAGTAAAACCAGATCAGAGTAAAAAAAGAAAAGAGTCAAAAAAAGAACATAGTAAAAAAGAACAGGGTAAAAAGAACAGGGTAAAAAAGAACGGATTAAAAAAAGAACAAGGTAAAAAAAAAAGAACAAGGTAAAAAAAAAAGAACATATTAAAAAATACATATTGAAAAAGAACAGGGTAAAAAAGAAAAGGGTAAAAAAGAACAGGGTAAACAAGAACAGATTAAAAAAGAACAGGGCAAAAATGACCAGAGTAAAAACAAACATAGTAAAATAATGAACAGTGTAAAAAAGAACAGAGTAAAAAAACAACAGAGTGAAAAAAGAACAGGGTAAAAAAAGAACATAGTAAAAAAAAGAACTGAGTAAAAATAAGAACACAGTAACAATGCTGACAAGCCTAAAATATCGATTCATTGCAAAACTATTATCGTGAGTGTCATGAATAGTTTTACAAAATATTCTGAAATTAATTCTTGAAAACGTATGCATACCTCCGTACTATGTTCCTAAAAACGCTTGTAAATTGTTGAATCATTTGACTGCTTTTAACTTCTGAAGCAATCCGCTAGTTCTATAAGAGTCAGATTCGTCTCAAGATGGTTTACGACTGCCATTTCTGTGGGAAGTTCAATACTAAGCTCCAATTACTTGCTTTCTCTCTCATGCATTTAAAGCAAGAACTTATCTTCCTACAACATTAAGAAAATTATTTATTTTCTCTCCTTCTCTCTATCTCTCTCTCTCTCCCCCTCTCTCTTTCTGTCTCGCTCTTTCTCCTTCTCTCACTCTTTGTCAGTAAAAAACTGAGTATCACTGACCATCACTTTTTTCCTTGAACATCCCTGCTGTGAAACAAGATACCGTGAGGCTGTTTTCCAGCCGACTACAAAATAGTGGGTTTGAAATCTAAAATTAACAAATATTTGTGGAGTCTTTTTCCTTAATAATTAAGTATTCTTAACTAAAATTATGTCCATTCCACCAAACGTTCTCAATCATCTCGTTACAGCGATCAACTCGAGTTATCTGCGAGCTGTTCTTGTTACCAGTGGCCGTAAGTTCATGGTGAGGTAAGCGAAGTTACACTACAAGCCGCAATGTAGAGGTTTTAAGACGGTCTAATACGTCTCGGAAAGGCAATTGATTTGGCAACTTAAAAGGTAAGTTGCATTCCCTCTATCCTTGACCTGACCAGCCTTTCTTTTCTTTTGGGTCTCGATATGTTTTGACATAAAAAGAGGTGCGAAGCTGTTAACACTTTTTGCTGCTTCTTTTCGTATATATTAGACTATTTGTTTACATTATTTCCTTCGATTGTCTTGTTTGAGAAACACTTACCCACAGGGGGAACCACGTAGAGGTGGTGAACACCCATAGGAAATGGGTTGCTAGAGATGATACACGAACGGACCACTAGAACCAACATCCGTAAAAAAATGTAAAACTCTCAACTTTAAACAGGGAAAATATCGTGTCTATACTCCACTACATTTTATAAGCCTCAGAAATGTATGTGTTCAATCGAAAAAAGAATAGGTAAGAATTGTATTTCAGATTAAGAAATGTCGACACTCGATCCGAAATATACAGCGCGGTATAAAACATGAAACAAATAAATTATAAGCAAGACCAGTATCCCAAAAAAGTGTTTGGTTCAGGTCTATAAGAAGTTAAAATGTACTGTACCATTCATACGTACACTAAGAAAATCACGGAAAGTTCAGACATCAATAGTAGGATGATTGTCGTTTAATTTCCCGTGTAAAAAGACGGTCGTTTTCAATGAGAACATAATGCGAAACGGCGTTCAGAAAATCTAAAGTGATTTGCAACTGCGGTTGAAATAAGCCAAGAATACTAGAAATCGTGGGAGAATTTTTGTGTCACTTAGACACAAGGAACACCACAATATTGGGCAAAAAGCCAATCACTGTGTATGTCTTGTGTAAGAAAGTCTAGTTAATAAATATAACCACCGCTTCTTTTACTTCTACAATTACTATACTACTACTACAACTGCTACTACTAATCATCCTGCTCCTGTAGTATAAGTGGTACTTATACTACTACTACTACTACTACCGTAATGCCCTCCGTTCAGTCTAGAGAGACTATGGACACCCCTCTAAGGGGCTGACTGGGCGTATAATTGTGAAGCAAGTGTTGCGCAATTTTTCTAACAACACTTCTCCTGAGTCGGCACTGCTTAATTCCAATGGCAAGCAATTCAAGACGACTGGAAACAATGCCGAGATAAGCAGAGAGCACATACAGAACCTGGTCACCCATTCAATACTGGCCAGGCTCGACGTCGCTTAACTTCTGTGATCAACGTGATTGTGCCGTATGTAACTACTACTACTACTACTAATAATAATAATACTAATACTAATAATAATTATTATTATAATCATAATAGGAAGAATGCATCTTATAAGTAATATTATAAATATATTCTTTAAATTGTCAATATGTTTGTCATCGTATTATTTTACCTTATGTTATTACTACTATAACTAATAATGAAGTAACAATAATGCTGTAATAATAACAGTAATAATAAGAATAGTAATAATAACATAAATTAAATCAATAAGTGAGGTAGATAGAAATAAAGAACTGGGAAAATACGTAGCAGAATAAACCAAAGAAATAGAGAAGGAAGTCAAAGTTGTATGTCGTTACACGTGCGAGCCTATCAGCTTCCCCTCTCACTCGTTGAAATCAAACCAAGTCAGTTAACTTCATTAATGAAGATAATTTATTTCTTAAACGGTACAAAGCCTTCAGCTGGTGATTGTGGAAGAAAGCAGCCAAGAACAATAGAAGAAAACAAAAAGCCATTATTGAGTAATCAGTCAACTTTCATTTACCTGCGGCGAATGAAACAGGTGAGTATTATGTTTGAACAATATCCCTAATTTTCGCTCGCGCCGCACGTGACGCACGTATTCATTTTTTGTTTTTATTTTTCGCATTCGTTTACCAAATGTCCATTACTGGTGTTTATTTTGTTTCTATTTCTCTTCGGAAACATTCGTCTTGTTGCTTATAATAACTCTCACGACTCTGTATCTTTCCTATCATTGATCGTGCAGTCACGCCACATAGCTACACCGTGTGTATGGCTGTAGCATCCTATATCCCGCCAGTTGTCAGCCACGTGCATTAATGTGTCACGATAGTAACACTTGTCGGTAATATCACAATACAATGCAATTATGGCAAAAGTGCAAGATAAAAAAGATTAAATCTTTAATCTGGAACAAAACAAAGTGAATATTTTAATCAGGCATTGTGTGTTTCTGTCTCTACACACAACACATTTTTATTGCTCAATAGGTTACAAAAGTTGAGATGTTCCTCTAGTAAATTCGATACTGTGTTTCGTACGTACTCTATCGTGAATGTATTGGCGTTCACTATTCAAATGTTAACCCGTTTCACGTTGGTTTAAGATTTGAGACGGAAGTTAACATCAACACATTTAAAATATTCACATATTGATCGTATGAATCAATTTCCGTCCATGGTAGTAGCCACGTTTTAACCAATCGTAATGTTTCTAGTAATACTATACATGTGGCTCATCATTAAAACATGGGTTCGCAAGTTTGAAAAAATGTACTATATTTTCTGATATTATACTTCATCTATTTCTGTCTTCCGCCAGTGAAAGAAAAATACTTCTCGACTGAGGATTTTTTTGTTCTAAACAATACAGGGATTTCACCACAAAATAATTTACCGTTTGCTTAACTCAAATTACGTTGCAAGCCTTGTATATACGGACAACATTTGATGAAATCAGCTCTAACGATGTTACTCGATCTCTGTATCTATGCATATATATATATATATATATATATATATATATAAATATATATATATATATATATATATATATATATATATATATATATATATATATATATATATATATACATTTATGTTCGTATACAACAGATCAGAATATCTGTTTTGTGTTTTGTTTTGAATATTTATTTTAAAACTTTCTATGGCATATGAATATGTTTAATGTGCAGCCACTTTTTCTAAGAATGTTTAAGAAAAATAGAGCATTTTAGAGATGGCCTATCAATGACATCCTCAGCTGGTCTTCCGGCATCCCAACATGTGGAAAGTGTAAAGTACTTATAATAACCAACCTCTTTAAAGAAGTAAACCTTGGACACATTTCACTTTATTTTCACGTGTGGTTGTAGTACCTGTAGCGCCACTCAACAAAGTGATTATTTGCAGCATATAATATCGCAGATTCGCGGTTGATCATTTTGAAAACGGAAACGCCACTTCTGAAATAACTAAAAATCCGGGAAATCGTATCCTAACTCTTACCCTAAAATCTATTTAGCAAGTTCCTCAGTATTCCCTGCTTATCTACACATGTGATGAGCCACCAACATGATAGAATCTATTGTCCGAGTGAGCCATTAAGGTGGTATCATCGCTGGAATTATCGGTACCCTATCCGTTAACTAATTGTAAATTTACTATAATCACAATAGCGTGTATGTAATAATACTAAAAATATAAATCTACTTGTAGTTACAGAGACACATTGGCCCCCAGTAAAATGTAGATTTTTAAGAAAATAGATCATAATTATATATATATATATATATATATATATTCGACAAACTTCATAGAAAAGATTCTGCTATAAGTCTTTGGGAAATTCTTGCATAATACTTGTGTTACTCATATAGAATAATAGGCCTCTCGCTAAAGATGGTCAAGGGCCCATTGACAGCCATGACTGTCTAAGTTTCTGACACGAGCTAACCGGGATGTTTAAATTAATGTTACATGAAAAGTTGCAAGATTGAATAAATAAACTCCTTAATAAAAAAGTATATAACTATAAGATATTGATATGTTTAAGTGGGATCCATCGCATATTTAACTAGTCTGAAACTGCGCGTAGTTTTGACATTGGTAGCGGCAACGAGAATAGTCATGCTCTCGGAGTTACATCATGATAATAGTTTATCAGAATAACATACGAAGACTTGTAATATGGGCATGGCCGAAAGGACAAAGCACAATCCAAATAGATGTTATAAGTGCATAAAAGTAAATGAATATAACAGATTAACCACCCTCGTGTATATATATCTTCAGCCATTCGATCAGATAATGCTTTGCGAATGTAAACTTATCTTTTCAAATCAGGAAAGAAAATACAATCATTTTTATTTAAAATATGATGTTTTAAAACTAACATATTCAAATGATATCAATGCTTTTGATAGCAAGTTGATATTTGAGCGACTTTACAGCTCAAAACATTAATTGGTAGTTTATATGACTGGTTCAAGAAAATAACCTGTTTGGTAACACTGGAAATAGTATGCTGAAAAAGATTTATACATGTTGTTGCAATGTCAAAAATAAATTACTACTCTGAGAGATCCGTCTAAATGCTATAATTATGTCTATGAAACCTCAAACAGCAAAAGCGCTAAACGTAAAATACAGAAGTCTAAACAAGCAAGTGAAAACGCAGAATCCGCCCCCCAAGAAACTTGTAACAAATTGAAAATCTTTAATGGTATGTCAAACATAAGTAATATATACACTTATTTAAAACTGTCAGAGAACTAAAGAGTAAAGTATCGATTTGTTATGAAAATATGTTGCGGTGAAGGGCATTTTTACACCCATATTCTAATCTTCATACCCAACAATATGGCATATTTCAATCAGAAAGCAGATAACCTGTAATATTCAAAGCAGAAATAAGTGAGGCTGTAAAAACAATGAAAAAAAGTACATGACTTAGAAATATATTAAAAAACATATGATGGTAGTCACGTGGATGGAGAAGCAACGATCGAGATACCAGTAGTACTCGGGACAAAAGGTTCGAAGTTAACATCAGCAAACTACTGTTTTAGAGTCCTGTAAATTCTATTAAAATAATAGAAAATAAACGTTCGCATGCACTTCTGTCAATTGCTTGTAAGGTTTCCTCAATGTGTCTGTAACAAAGAATGAGTAAAATGCATTGAGAATTCTACACAAATATGACTGTACGGGTTAAGGCCTGGCAGGAAACCGGTCGATCGAATTTCCATAACACGACAATTAGTTCAAAAGCTAAAAATAGAAATCGTGTAATGCACTTATATTTAATAGACATTAAAGCGGTTTTGGACATAGTGTGGCGAATGGCTCCATGGAAAAATAATAGCGATTTGATTTAGTAACAAAATTGCAAACATTGTTTAAAAGGTATACTACTACACAGAATGCGCACTTGTTATAAAGGTGCATGTCACAAATTGGCCTGAAAGAATTGTAAAGATACTCTGTATGTGCGCTTATCTTCTGTTTTTTTTTTAGTGTTCTTGGGATGTGTAGAGAACAAAACTAGAAATAAGTTTTCTAACAATATTTTCAAATCATATTCGATGCCGCTATTTTCGATGAGTTTGAGCTTACTACTTCTGAACTCAAGTGTGGATGTTACAGTGCATTGATAGTTCGTATCGCTGTATATGTAAGTCAAACATAGAATATACTGTCAAGGCGTGAGTGTAAGCTTGATGTTTCTCAAATGAAATCTTTAAGAACTATCTTTGGGTAACGTAGCGAGATCGACTAAGAAATAGATATGTGTGAAGGAGGCATAATAGCAACAGATTAATCAACAACATTCTTTGAGATCAGACACAAAGTTAATGTAGCCATTGTACTGGTTACCAGACTCGAACTATGCACAGAAATCATCTAAAATATTAATTCACGAAATATCAAGATTACGACAGACAAAGTGATGGGCCAAGAAGATTACGATTAAGGGTAGCAGCACTTCTTGAAAGACCGGCGCAAAACAGTGAAACATGGTTGACTTTTGTTTTCACGCTTGTGGTAAATACCTCTAGAGAATAGAAAATAAGTCAAATACTTTAAATGAAGTCATTTATATATAATTCATAATATCAAAGTAAACGGATCTTATCAGAATGTGTAATACCTGATGTTGATGCATTTTACCTAAAACCTATAACATGTCAAAGTTCGAACAATATATACATATATATTTATACAGCCAGACTTTTTGCCGTAAAATATATATTAGTGTTATTAGATATATTGTTAATTATTCAAGCAAAGTTTCGCGTACATTACACGCTCATTTTGCTATCGTATAAAGTACGACAGTAAGATAGACGCTACTGTTTTAATGCGATTCCATTTATATTTCCCGAGATAACTTAGTTTTAATTAAGCATTTCAAAGCTTTATTTCATGTCGAATTCTTCAATTCCAATACTGACATCTCACCCCACGCCTTCGCAGGAAATTGCATTTTTTACGAGCAGATGTCTCACAGTATGCAGGCTCTACACCGTGACTGTTTCCAGCTGATATTCAAAATGTGCCCGTTTATACAGTAGTAAGCAATGCTGATATTGCTTGAAATAGATACACAATGTAATATGTTTATAAATTCTTTGTATTCTTACGATAATCTGATTACTCCAAACATGTGCACTGTTTACATGCTTTGACAGTTGTTGTGTGTTATTGTACTGCAATTTGAAACCTTTATTTGTTCGGTTTACGTTCTTCTCCAAAGAATCGTAGGCATTATCTGTTTCAAAATCCTTAGTTCTATAGATCCAGTCTAAATCGAATACTGGGGCGTTTGCCTTACTTTACAAATCTCGAACATCGATTTCTGCTTTTGTCAGTTTTCGAAATCTAGGGTAACGAACTGTCTGACATTTGTGATAGTTGTATTGGAACTGAAATAGAATTTATTAACCACATCTTTTTTAAGACTTACATGAATAACTCACACCAAATAGCTCTTTATGTGGAACATATATTGTTTATTAACATATACGCTTAGATATGTTACTATATTGTAGCTGTAATGCGTATTCAAGATGTACAATTCGATCACTTCTCTGTAACTAACTATTGCTTTTATAAAGATCGTATTTAATTGATGAAGTAACTCACCCGTTTTAATAACATCATTTTCGACCCAAACTATCCATAGTTGAGTCGGTACTTACATCGATCTTGATCCAGTTTGCATGAGTTTCCTGTTGGAGGCGTTAGGCTATCCTACGCAAACGCACGATAGATGACGAGCCGATTTGTACCAGACGACAATTTTGATACAGTGCTGCGTCCTATGATTTTAATGTTTTGCTTGTTTTTTTTGTTAGGGTAAGGGTTAGGGTTAGGGTTAGGGTTAGGGTTTAGGGTTAGGGTAAGGGTAAGGGTTTAAGGTTTAAAATATGTATTTGATAACAGTAATTTCGATCTGTTTTGCTTGTTTTATTTGTTTTGTTGTTTAAAAAAACTTCTTGCAAATATAACTAAAACTTATTGGACGCAGCAACGTATCAAAATAACAAAACATATTTATTTGATAACAGTAATTTCGCTCTGTTTTGCTTGTTTTATTTGTTTTGTTGTTTAAAAAAACTTCTTTCAAATATAACTAAAAATTATAGGACGCAGCAACGTATCAAAATAACAAAAACTATTTATTTGATAACAGTAACTTCGCTATGTTTTGCTTGTTTTGTTTTTTTGTTGTTTTTTTTAGAAAATTTCTTGAAAATATAACTTAAAATCATAGGACGCAGCACCGTATGAAAATTGTCGTCTGGTACAAATCGGCTCGTCATCTCTCGGGCGTTTGCGTAGGATAGACGAACGCTTCCGACAAGTAACTCGCGAAAACTGGGTCAAGATCGATATAAGTACCTTTGTTTCTTATTTATATCAGCTTTTGAAGTATACTTGCTGCTATTTGGCTTCGGTCGTTTTATATTTTACGCCTATTCTTCCGCTAATTTACTCTAACTCAACCTCCGTGAATATATCTAATGTGTATTTATCTATTTACTCATTTGTTGTTGCTGGTTCGATTATATACATGTTACATATTTGTTTCTATTTGCTTGTATTTTTAATGTTAGCCTCTGTTAATATGTGTTTATGAATGTCTAATGTAATTTATTTTTAATAAATAATTTAATAAATGTATTAGGTTGTTTAATCTCATGAATCGCTGTTTTAAGAGGCTGCGTATGGATATTGCTTTATGCTGGCATTTTCATCTTGCGATTAACAGTTGATTATGATGTAGATGTGGTTCTAGTAACTGTTTTCGCCTAAACATTGTTTACAGAATATTTATGCTGGTGATTGTGTTTATTAATTATTGTATAAACGATTATCAAAGCAAATAACCACGCGAGGATAAGAGGTTAACGAGGCTGAAATGATGGTCAGCTGAAAGATAAGGGCAACTATGGGAGCACTGGCATTAACCAATGCTATGAACTTATTGATTATAGATGCGGTTTTTACAAGGATCTTAACATTGGTCTTGAAGACGACAATGTTGTAATCAGAAGGGAAGCAGTCCCGCGGCCATGGTATCCGTAGTGTACATATAGTTGCAAAAAGATATGTCTATTAAAATGTTGCATGACGCTAGGCTTTTTGAAGGCGAAAGAATATAATTATTTAGATGTGGAAGTAAAACGAGTTTGTGCTGTGAATTGTTTACACGATTGAACGAAAGGGTAAAGTTCAGTCGATCACCTCCCATAGTAATCAGGACAGAGGAAAGATATACTAGCATCATTTCTCCTGATAGTTTCTGAATTGCTCCTTATAATGTTTGGCATCTGTCTTGCTATACACATTTGAGGTGCAATATATACGTGTACTATTGTGGGTACTCTCATAGGGGACACGCTATGTGTCGATAACTTAGCGTAAATAACATTCAGGCAGATATCGGAAGCGCCCGAAAGTTGACGAGGCGAAAACAGTCAAACGTAAAATTGAAAACTAGCAGACGATGATAAAAAAACAGCTAAAGAACTCTTAGTAATTCGATGTGTATTTACTTATTTTTTGTCAAAGGAAATATTGTTAATGAAATGTTTATAAATGCATAAGATGATTTTGTTTGATATTTTAAGCAAACGTTTCTGTTTTCTTTTTTTGTTGATGTTTTTTAAAAAATAATTTCAATATTTCTTTTCATTTTTTGTTAATGTGTTTTTTTAATGTAAACACCGAAATAACTGCTTCTAAGAATATTTGTTTCTTTACGAACAGTTTTGAAGCAAATTGTTGTTTTTTCGAATCTGGTTTACTTTTATTAAAGTTGCTGGGTTAAAGTTTCGGGTTAAGGTTTGCAGCTGGTCTAAAGATGTTCTTCTGTACTGGTTCTGTGCTTGGCAGAACTCAATTAGGCCTTCGGAAGATTCAACGAGCTGACAGCGATGATATAAACTCATGTATGTTATTTAACGCGATTAAGTTCTTCAAAAACTTATCGGCTGCCTGCTGGTGACTGACTTATACTGCCTGCTTCAACTTAATTGGCTAATAATTTCGTCAACTTTTGGGCGCTTCTGAGACCTATCCGAACGTTGACGACGCAAAGTCACGGAAACATAATGTGTTCCCTATAAAAGTGCCCCCTTCTTTTCCCTGTTCGCATTTTGTTTAGTTATATGGTGTGCTCTGTACTAATTACTTTTATTTACAGGTGCCTTCTGGTACGCTGATTTTGACATGTTCTGTTTGTTCAGTTATTCTTACAATGGATTACTATAGTACGCTTTTTCTGTGTACACATAGGGTACTCAGGGATTTGATTTTGTTACGTGCGGGTTTTCATACAATTCTGGTCGACTATACATATTCTATGATTCACAGCATATTTTAGCTGCAACTGTAGCAAAGGTAAAGTGCGTTTTAATTGAGTATTTGGCAGGTTGTATAATGTTGAGGGGTGCCTTTTTATCACTCTGAGAAATGTGTATATATGGTCGTTTAAACAACATATATGAAAAGGTATGCTTAGAGTTTTCATTCAACAGCACATGCATGTATATTTGTCTGTGCACATGTGGTGTTCAGCTATTTATTAATTGTATTTTACCTTAATTTAAGATAGGCTTGTTCGATGCCTTATCAGATAACCTATCAGATGAAGTTATAACCGTTGCTTATAAATACATAAACTATCTTTGAACTAAGGACAATTAAATATATCTCTAAAACCGTAACGTCGATAAAAACAGCGTTAATAAAAGAACGCAAACAAATGAAATATTTTAAAATAGAAATCGCTCCACACAAAGCATAAAGCCACATTATGTAAGTAGCATACAAGAACGAAATATGATTATCGCAACAATACATTGCAAAGGGTGTTCTTTAGGATGTCGAAACGTCATGACCTGAGAATACTCAGATTGCTGAAGAAAAAGTATTTATGTATAATTATGGCAATAGACTATACAGAGAAGATAATCTCATGATATTAATATATTCACATTAACAAAGAAAATATAAACTAGTATTTGCCAAGACAGGGTGTTAGGAAGTCTTAGCAATTACAAATAGATCACATTTTAGAATTCGGTTTCATTATTTTATCAGAATAAACAAGTCATATGTAGTTGAACCTATGTTTAAAAAAATTAAATTATTTTAATTTTTACTGCCACGGTAGATGTATTGAAGAGCCTTAATGTTTCTAGGATTCCAGTTCCCGATATTCCTCTGCAGAACGATGAAGGCTGAAAGATCTTTATTTGATTTATTCTGGGCGTCCTTGAGATGTGGTAACAGATCATATATCGCTTCCCCAAATTAAAATGAAGACGCTCCCTAATATAAACTCAATTTATGCAAATGTTATTAGCAGAATAATTAAATTCAATAGTTTGATTACAAAATAATTATTGTGTGAAGCTTCATCCACTTTCTATTTATTGTGTTCGTCATTTCTGAATATTTCTACAGACATAGAAACACATGGTTGGCTGTCAAAAGAATTAGACAGATTACACATTACCGAGGCAGTAGTTTTTACCATGCCCGAGTGTTAATGTCTGCGAAGTCTAAAGTATTTCTTCGAAATTGCTACGTCTTTCATACATTTAAAAAATCAATATCTCATGATTTAATAAAAAGAACATTTCGTAAATATATTTTTTATTAATTTACATTTGTATTATATGCGAAAATTATCATTGTTTATACAAACTATGTGTAAATAGATTATGCGTGGTTACTCGTGTATGCAAATAATTATAGCGTATTTTTACAACGGAATGTTACGAATTGTCTTCTTTTGTAATAGCTTTAAAAACGTTACGTCAATACAGGAATTTAGATATCCAGGTAAAAGAGCTGGTATCAACAAGTTTGCATGAATTATTTACAAGTAAAGGTCGTTGTCGTCTTTTTATGAACCTTATATAAACCACTTATTGTCACCCTACGTTTCTACGATTATACACTTATTTAAAAATGGTATTTTCTGCAAGTTAATGTTCCATTTACGTAAACAGTGTCTTTTAATTTGTTGCAATTACAATATTTGTAAGTGATGAAGTATTTCACATTTGTGCAAGACGGCATACTGCTTGATTTTTAAAATCACATATAAGCTGTAACAATAAAATATCAAGTACTATATGATGATGAGCCTGTTAGAAAAAAATAGCATTGCTGTCAGTATAATTTCTATGTTTATAGTTCACTCGTTGGTAATGTATTCAGTGAAAATAATTACGTGTCTTTAATTATATCAATAATTCGTATAAAATTATACTTATTTGCGTCAATTGTTGATTAAATTAATTAATTTCATTCAGTTAGTTACAGAAGTTCAGACAGGGTTTGCCGATTGAAATAAATCTTCTAAATTTCAAAAGTTAAAAAAAAGTGAAATCACTCTAAACATGAAATTACGCGCAGCTTACAAATAAAAATACACAACTCGAAATAAACAATTTTGGATTTGGAAAAACAACCTGAGGTAAAATAAAAATGTCTACACACACAATGTATCGATTATCAAGAAAAAATTAAAAATAATAGCGTGATATTCATTTACATAGATATTAAATAATATATTAAAAACATCGGTACCGTCGGTTTCAAATCCAAGAAATTGGGTCTATACTTGCTTTCTTATGCCGGGTTCTTCTGAGCTAGGGGGGTTCCTTTTTCTTTTTTTTTCTTTTTAGGGGGAGCAATTTTTAGAAAAGGTGCTTTTAAAGAATGTTTTGAAAACTATTTAGTTTATTTTCGATTTTTTTTACTAAAATAATTTTGGAATTAACAACATTTACCTGATTTGATTTTATAATTTTAATTATGATGTCTTTTAGGACGGAAATTAAGAGAACTAGATCAGAGGTCACGCTACCGAGATTGACAGATCAAAGAAAACAAGAGATAACATTTGTTTCTTCTCCGCGACGTATATATCGGCAGAAGTTGCTTGTAGCAATAACACATTAATGAAAAAATAAAATAAAATGAAAATACATTTGAGGATTTAAATATCATAGAACTGTGTTGGGGAGACAGCCATTAACAAAGGTTGAAGAATGTCTAGCATAAATATAAGTTATAGGTTCAATTCGTTTGAATTTTAAACTGACAGTGTCGATGTTGTTCTGATCTTCTGTAATACATATTTCAATATATAGGTATGCACACACATATATATATATATATATATATATATATATATAGGTACACACACATTTGCAATTCTTTTGATATTCTTAGAAACATGGTAAAACAAGATTGTAACGGTACACTGACACTAATAACGAGAACTGGTATTGAGCCCGTGAGAATGTGAGACCGTGGTCGACTACAATCGCTGTAATTTCCGAAAATAATGACTTAGATTATGATTGTTCCCTACAGATTTAAAACATTCGAAAAACAGGGTTGCAGTCCTTAAATACATTGATGTTCGTGAGATGTGAACTGAAGAATTGTGACGTAGATGTTGAAGTGGTGGATAGCAGAACGGATGATATAATGAGTGTGTTCGCATAAATGAATTCGGCGATAAGCTGCAAAATATGTTAGGTAAAATGAAGACAAGGTAGGGTGTATTGTAAGCAAGCATTAGGGTTTTTTTCTGGTTTGCAGGGAGTGAATATTGTGACAGAATGACTTAGTTCACTTTCACATCTCATGGGGAAAGTTAAGAAAGATATAAACTGTAGCACCTCCAGCATCAGATACGACCAGAGTGGATGTATCATACTGGTGTTCTGGTCTCTATAGAAAGACAGAATAATTGCTGCATGCTCAAGTTAAGAATCTCGTCCGAGAGCGCGGTGTTTTAATAAGTGTTGTTTTGTGAACAATCTATTCTAAGACAGCAACTATGAATTCTGAGAATTTCTTAACTATTGGCCGATATATTACGTGTTTATTTTCCTGGTCAAGAATCAGATAGCGGATAAAAATAAAGGTATGATGTCGCAGTTAATTTTAATTTATCTTCTAATGCTGTGAACAGATGTTAATTGACACGTGTAGCAATGTTTATTTTAAGTGAAATGCGGAATTGCTTTTAGAAGAGGCCAATATCATGGTTAGAAATGCATACGAACACATCCGTAACTCAGAAATGTTCAAGTAAAATGATCCGAAAATCAATTTTACAAAGTCAGTAATTGGTACGTCGACCATACTTCCCACGCAGAGTCTAAACACTAGATCAATGCACGTCCATTATTTCAATGAATGCGTCCGCGATAGTTTTCATGTAGAACTTACAAATCACAGAATTCACTATAATATAGAAGCAATAAAGCTCTTACTTTTTCTTCTTTGGAAACAAACGACGCACACAAAACGAAGTCGAAACTTGTATAAGTAACTTACATGTTCACTATTGTAGATACCTTTAATTACACGCTTGAATATTTGTCCGCCATGATATCCACAGTTCGTATCACTATTTTAAATGTAAACTATCCAACCGACAACTATGATAATTGAAAGTAATTGCTTTTCGCCAAAATATGGATCTTTAATATTGTAGAATTATTTTTTTAGAAAATAAAACTCACGGTCAGAACATAATTATGTTATTGCCGTTTATTCAAAAGTTAAAGTATTGATTTTTATAAACAAAATGTAATACTGTAGAATACTGACCCCCCATCGCTGGGACCACCTAGAGATTTTATTTATGAAAATAAACGAAAATAACATCGCCCATATATACATTGAACGCCTAATACAAATGACACCATTACTATTATTTGTTAACTTTCTTGGTGGTCAGATAACAATGGAGAAAGTAATCTGAATAAAAAAGCGTGTGACTAATTGCCGATGTTAAGCTGCGACAAATTTTAACATATCCGATTCCTGGTTTAAAATAAACCAATTGGTTGATGAATGAGAAGGAGCGTGTTTGGTTTCGAACACACATCTTAGTCACAAATAATATACTTTATTTCATTTGTCTTTAGTAAAAGTTCACAGCAATTAAGGGAGCCATTATTGAGGTTAATACTTTATCTCTATATGATATACATAGATATTCGATTATTCCATTAAAATGTTCATTAATCGCCCCAACGTTGACTTAATGAAAAAGTTAAGGACATCCATGTTTGTCTCCTCGATTGACCAGTTAACTATGTTATAGTATATCTTTATTGTTGTCTCTTGGCTTGCCCAGATCCCCTGACAATAATTCATCATGTCTAGTTGAGTATCCAGTTAAGTGCCTTTATTTTAGATAACCTCACATGAAAAAGGTGTACCATATTTCGTATAAGTCAGTGTGTAGCTATAACGAGGCTATGTTTTGGGGCTTCAAATACTATGCTATTTTGAATATTTTGTTAGGGTTTACTTGTAGAAAATGTATCGTCATGTCAGGTTGTCCTGTCGAACCCTTGTAATGTGAGACCGAATACATTCGCGGATGATGTCTAGTTAGTAATTAACTCTTCAGCAGGTAATTTAACCTATCTAAGTAGGTAATTCAAATTCTCCCGTGGGTAATACAAACTCTCTGAATCATAATGAGGTGTATTATGTTGTTTCACCGTAGAGTACAACTGAGTGTAGCGTTTTTTCCGTATCTGAAAACGTCTCTATTTATTATTCTTTCTCTTTTTCTCACGCTGAACTCTCAATCTGGTCGAAACTCGTTACGCCAACTTTCAACTCTTTAATGGAGGAAAGTGTCTCCTCTTTTTTATCTCTACGAGAATTCACTTATGCAAGACAATGATCATTTGCATATGAACCCTCGTAATTGCAGGAAAAACAGTATTCTATCATGGAAGCAGAACGATCTGGGTTCAACCATCGATAGCCAACAGATAGCTCTACCATCACTCTTTTTCTTTGTGGACCCGCATGATGGCTGCTATACTGAGACGATGATAGGGTTACATTTCTGAGTAGCGAGAAATGTAACGGTATAAAATGAGAAGAAAACTGCAACGTTTTTTCTTTTAGTAAATATATAATGCAGCATGTCAATCATATATTACAATTTTTAATTCTTGGTTTTAGGCACTATAATTAAGACTGCAATGTAATAGACATTTGAATAAATGTGTAAGGAAACAGTTTGAGTCAAGACGGATGCAGTAATGTCAATCTTGTTCTGACAAAGTTTTTCTTTACAGACATTGCCATCGATGTGCTTGTAAAACATATCTCAGATATCTAGTAAGATATTCTTTCAGATAAGCAGTTAAAAAGTGTTCCAACAACAGATATTGACAACACGTTGATATTTGCTACGAATATAACGCCATGAATCTTCGGGAATTGTTAAATTACTGATAAGCCCGGTCATTGAGTACTATTGTGAGTGCGTTGGCGCTAATTTATGAAATAATGGGCGCCTGAGATAAAACAAGGTATCAACTCAGCGTTGTAAAAAGTTAAGTTAAAATTATCAAAACTGCAAAAAATGGAGAGACAAAATGATAGCAATATAGAAAGCGAATTTTACTTTAATTCCTGTTCTAACATTTTCTTTGTTTAGTGATTATCAATAATACGTCTCTATATGTCTACATTCTGAAATAAAATGATACCAGCACAAAATGTTACCCATTGAAACATGGCGAAAAGTAACGAGACATTTGCACGCCATTCAATCAAGCTTGTGAGACTGTACGTGCTGAGATCTCACTATTAAACACAATATTGTCACATGATTAATTTTCCTTCATTCCCATCCTATTAACCAGTTTGACAATAGACATCTTCTTATGTCATGAGTTCAAACATCACCCGTTGTTTATATTGTGTCTGAATATAAATGAGATACTTACAATACTAACCAGACATATGAGATATCTTGATATCATTTTTAGTGATGCTTGAAATAAAAGTATGATAAATTGAAAAGAAATATGGCGACAAAAAGTCGTGTTAAAAAGTACAAGCGGGCCCTCTCAAATTCCACAACGCTTTCTTCACTGATTAGTAATTTACTCGTAATAATATGTCTTTCACAGTCAATACTACAAATAACAATGATCTTTTTTTCCTTTTTCTAATTAAAAGAAACAATTGTCATTGACAACGAAATATTCTTTAAACAAATAATACGCATATGCCCCTTTTTATTTTAAATTGTCAGTTAAGTAAAACGAATGTCATCTTTTTAAATATATTAAATAAAAAGTGTGCTGTTTTGGTCGATAATATTAAGACACAATTATATATTTTAACAAGTCATTTTAAAATAAGTAAGCTCGGAATTGAATATTAACTAAATCAGATTACTGAGTAAGCGCCATCTTTGTTAATCGAATGATCTCATTTTTAAACGTGTCTACAGACGAGTTACAAAGTAAGAATTTAAAATTACTTAACGTATTATATATATATATATATATATATATATGGGTATATATATATATATATATGTATATATATATATGGGTGTATATATATACATATATATATATATATATATATATATATATATATATATATATATATATGTATATATATATGGGTAGATAAGAGGATAAAACACTGCGACGGGATGAAATTAAAAATCGAACAGTAGAAGCCCCATTAGCTAAACGTTTCGCCCGATGTGATGTGGGATTTTTCAAGAGCGGGTCTTCCACTGTTCCATTTTTAATTTCATATATATATATATATATATATATATATATATATATATATATATATATATATATATATATATATATACATGAAGAATGCACGATATATAATTTAAAAAATACCGTGAAGGACAAGTCGTGTGAAAAGGACTAATCGCAAGAACAAATTAAAATACAGGTAAAATCATCAAGAAAGGATGGAGTTTACCGATGTCGTTCGGATCTACAGAGAATACTAAAACACATGCAGACAGACGTTTTACATTTTGAGGTCTCTCCGCACGTGCTTTTTATTATTTATTTTTTCAAATAGTTAAATACTTTACCAATGACGGCTACTTGTTCGTTGTTCCTTTTAGTATGTTTTTACACTCATCAAATAATTTTTTTTAAATTGACGTTTCTGAAGACGTTCATTGATCGGAAGGAAACTGCTAAGCCATCTCGTTTGTTAATGCTTTCTTGTATTTTGATTTGATTTTTCAGTTTGCCTTTTGAAACATACACCCGCAATATATATATATATATATATATATATATATATATATATATAAACATATATATATATATATAAATATATATGTGTATATACATATATATATATGCATATATAAATACATATATGTATATACATACATATATGTATATATATATATATATACATACATATATACATATATATATATATATATATATATATATATATATATATATATATATATATATATATATATATATATATATATATATTGATATTATATCGTTGATATTTAACTTCCGTGTAAAGTCTAAGAAATTAAGGCACCCATTTTTGGTAAGCAAATATATTAGAGTTTTCAAAAAGTGTTCTCTCTAATCTCGAAACGTTGGCTTAGTAAAAAAAATAAAAACACTCATTTTCCTCCAAGCAATTGACTAATTAATTATGTTATAGTATGTATTTCTTGTGGTCTATTGTTCTTACCAGATTTCAGCTGGAGTATACAACTAAGTTCTGTCACTTGAGGTAACATGGCTGAGAGAAATTGCGTCATTCCACGTATAAGTATGTGTATCGGCCTGTAAATGGGGATTGTATTTGGGCTTTGAATACTATGTTATTTTGAATATTTAGTCAGGGGTACTTGTATGGTGAAATATTCTCGGGGCCCCCTTGCACAGAGAGACCGAATACACTCGGGGATAGTATATTGTCCGTAATTCACCCTTTCATATATATATATATATATATATATATATATATATATATATATATACATATATATATATATATACATATACATATATATATATATATATATATATATATATATATATACATATACATATATATATATATACATATACATATATATATACATATATATATATAAATGTATATATACATATATATATAAATATATATATATATATATATATATATATATATATATATATATGTGTGTGTTTGTGTGCGTGGTGTGTGTGTGTGTCTATTATTTTTACTTCATGTATGTGCGCATAAATCAGCTGACAGCGAATAGTATGCTTACCGTTTCTGGCTTAAATATCAATTATCTACGATAATAGCATCATCCGTTTTCAATGAAAACTCTCAACCTCTGTACGTGTACAATAATGAAGTACGAGTCAAATTGTTATATAAAGCTATCAAGTAATAAGAAGCGTATAGATTAAAATAAATGATTTAATGGCAACATGTTTAAAATGTAAACTTCGACAAGCCAACTATTTATGGTTAACCGAAACGTACAATGCATATGTTCCGATTTTATGTCGTATAAACGAATATATGAATCAACTATACTTTCAAAGAGCATATATATTTTTTTACAATACGAACAATCAATCATTTTACTCAGAATGTACTTTGATTAATACAGACGATCCATCTAAAACGTTTTGTAAAATATATTTGCATTCATTCATACGTGTCCATATTTATTCAATTTAAATATATTTCATGAAAAAAAATATTTGACAGTAAATTTAAATAGGTCTATATGAATGCATCTGTAGATCGATACTTTTTGTTTTTGTTAGTGTATTCAGATTTACAATTTTTCTTTTTTTTTCTCAGAAAATTCAGCCTGCATGCCATTAGGTGCATTAAACACTGCGTATTTTTTGGCGAAAAGTGAATAGTGGTTAACTACATGGCATCGTGTAAAATTATAAAACACATGTGTCTACATTAAGCTGAATGTTATACTTAAGAAACCTTGTCAAATGTATGTTGTACCAGCAGGTAAGGATGATTATTTAGAGCAGTCTATGCCATAGTTGAAGCCAGCTCTCTACATGCAATTCGAGATTGTTGCGCGTTCGGAATCATTATGTTTATGCTGTCTGTCAACAGAAAACATGTATCTGTCCTACACAGTTTGTTTTTCACAATATGTTGGTTATTATAGCGGGCTTAAATGTTGTACCACACTACACTAAGTGATCACCACTGTGTAGAGCTCCAGCTTAAGACTCCTAGTAATAGCCTTTACTTTCGCCTGTAACCCTCACTCTATTCCCAGCAATATTGTTGCAAATTTGTGTAAGGCTGATTGAACTGAGTATTGCTGTTAGACTACGACACAGAGATGTGTTGTCGTGCTGAAGGCTTGTGTAGCACAATCCACACTTCTTGTAACTGCTGAACACACACAGTCGGTTCAAAGGTTTGTCATAAGTCGCATGAATATCATACATTTGCACCGACTGGGCGTGTATATCAGATTTAAAGTTTTACAATCGAGTGTCCTTGCCCCTAGATGTTTGTCTCAAAAATTACTTAGGGTGGATCTATCCCTATTTTGTAACCTCCCACCTAGACACAAATCTAGGTACTTCTATGTCCCGCGGCATATATACACACCCACACGCATACATATATATATATATATATATATATATATATATGTATATATATGTGTGTCAGCATGTATATGTATATATACATATGCATATATATACACACATATTCATATATATTTACATATATACATATATATGCATACATAAATATAAATATACATAAATATATATATATATATAACACTATTTCATATACACACATAACATTTTATAGCGAGATATCATTTCTTATGTATCAATGTTCAATATTTGCTTCAACTCGATACGAAAGTAGAGCTAGGTAGTAAGCTATGAAAAGATATTTATGGAGATTAAGCTACACAGAGGCTCCCGCGTTTCATCCCCTGGGGAAATGGAGTTATTTTTGCCAGATACCTTTTTATACACAGCTAGCTAGTTAACCAATCAGATTTGTAAAAAACCATGCAACATTTACAATACATCTCTAAGAAATCGTGGTGACCATGATATCGACATTTAATATAACAAACAGGACAATAATGATTACAACAAAATAGACAATAAAAGAAAAAGAAATATAATCTACTATATACATCCCTATAACCAGAGGCTAAAACTAAACAAGGCAAACAATTGCAAAATCTGATTGAAAATCACTTCCTTGTAACCAATCCCCTGCATAAAATATTCAATAAAAATAAACTAAAACTGTCCTACAGCTGGTGCCAAATCTGAAAATAATAATTACAGCACACATCTACATGTAGATATTTAGACGACCCGTGTAGATTATGTCTGAATGAAAAATGTTTAATCCAAAATGTTAAAGACCCCTGAAATCTATTATAATGTAGAAGTGAGATAGCAAACACCTGCCTACACAGAAATAAAGTTACCTTAGGCTAACGATACATAAATGGATAGGTAAATTAACAAATAAGTAAAAAAAAAACTAAACAAAAACCTAAAAAATTTAAATTAAAACCTAAAATAGAAATACAAGAAACAACGTGTGTAAATGAATTCACCCATTATATTGATACAACAAAGAAACATGATATAGGTGAATCTATAGAAAACAGAACAATAGAACATGATATAGGAAGTAACACAAACAACACCTGTGTTCGTAGGAAGCCAAATGATTGGCTGAGAAAACAACAAGAACTTCGTTGGTTAACTAGCAGTACGTGTATATAAACACATCCGGCAAAAATAAGTCTATTTATTTTAGCCTAAAGATTCCTCACACACGCTTACATATATATTTACATATATGTCTACAGAAAAAAGAAGAGAGCAAAATATGCTTATACTTCTGACAAGGGTATTTTTTACCGAAAGTACTCAAGTTTAAAATTTTAAAAAAGTTGTTAAAGTAAATAAATAATTTGTTGTAAAAAAACAATAATCTGCGTTGTCCGGGTTTTCGAAATATTAAAATATATATATATTCCTTATTATTGCCATTTAAGCAACGTTTCCAATGTGTGACTTTTCAAGCTATATATATATATGTATATATATATATATATATATATATAGAGAGAGAGAGATATATATATATAGATATATATCGATATATTCATAGATATCGATATACACATATATATATACACTCATATATATATATATATATATATATATATATATATACACACTCTCATATATATATATCGATATATATATATATATATATATACGTATACATATATATGTATATATATATATATATATATATATATATATATATATATATATATATTGTTTCAGCAACAAAGGCCAGGCTTCAACTAGCCGCTAGATACTGGGCAGACGCCCCATGGATCTGAGCATGAAGTCTTGGCAGGGGGTTCTTCCCGGCACAATGCCTTGCAAAAGGGCAACCTCCGATTTGTTTCGACACTGCTTATTGCAGCTAACTTTTATATTTAAATGTTCTACCCTTATTCGTAAAACAGAGAGTTTGGCGATGAGATTTTTTCATTCATTACACCAGACAACTATATATATATCTATATATATATATATATATATATATATATATATATATATATATATATATATATATATATATATATATATATATAAGCGTCTGTACTCACACACATTTCAATATATCTGGTCGTGTAATGATATAAATAGAACTTTAAAGAAACCGTTCAAAATTATACGTTCGTTGATGATTGATTTGTTTATACACTTTCGTGAATTATGGGATACGTTTACTATAAATGTCATCTGATGTCGTACGGTGACTAGACAAGTGGCATTATCATGTTGATTATTTAACACGAGAGGCAAAGAGGCATTCTTCTTTCTGAAGTGAAACCAAATATATTGTCCTAACTGGCAGACTTGGTCATATGTCTGTCTCCATCTATTCCGTTGATTGTTTAAAACTCTACTCAAGGTCAAAGGTGTCTACGCTATGCGAGCAGAATCATAATGCTAATGATCTTACGTAATTAAGAAATCTTCGAGGCTTATATCATTGAGGTCAAGGAGCGTTTGATGTGTGCTTTACAATACATCTTATCGGATTGGAAATCAAGATATTATATATCATCTAATTAAGTGACAATATGATATACGTTCTAAAGAATACACACATTCTATAAATATTTAATTATAGTTAGTTATAAACAAATACTTTAAATTAAGGCGTATGACTCAGTAAATATGTAGAACTATATACAGTGTATTGTAATACCATATTGAAAAAATTCATATAATAATGGATATCCTATTATACTTATTAAAGTGAGGGACAGTTGTGTTACTTTCACCTTTTCTATCAATAATATATATATATATATATATATATATATATATATATATATAGAGAGAGAGAGAGAGAGAGAGAGAGAGAGAGAAAAATTCATATAGCACACACACACATATATATATATAATTATTGTTCATTTTGTTAGAAAATAATCAAACAGAATGGTCGATTACTAAATGATAACAGTGTAGTAAGCTTGGAACCGCTCATCAAGGGGTCGAACCGTACTACCGTCTGAGATTATCATCGCTGCAATGCTTAGAGCGAAAGACATAAACGCTAGCGTATGTAAGAAAAAATAATTTAATATAATTTTGCTTCGGAATTTTTTATATGAGCGTTGATAATTCCTGGAGTTTTGTATATTCGGGCTACTGTTCTCATCTTGGGTGTTTTTTATCAAAACTTTTCGGCCGATGTTATCTCCGACCTTCTTCCGGTGTAATTATTCGATCTCGGGAATCTTTCTGTCGAACTCGTGAATCCGGACGGAATTTTGAACGGAACTGAAGACTTCATGACAGATAGAACGAGAGAATGTAACCCCCGTGGATTAAATAAAGGGTTCGGTTCGAAATTCTGTCTAGATTCTCGAGTTCAACAGAATAATTCCCGAGTTCGACCAAGTACTCCTGAAGTAGGTCAGAGGTTATATAGGTAAAAACGTTGTGATAAAAAAACCCAAGATTAGAACTATCGTCTAAATATACCAAATTCTATGTAATATTATTTATATAAAGATTCATATTATAAGTCCGTTTAATAAAATTAAAGTTGAGCAATGTTTGGGGAATTTAAAATAGACTGGCACGTAGCTATGAGGCATATTCCGACAACGTTAGTAGAATCTCTAATAAGTATTTCTTGATGGGCCGCCCTTCGCATAAATAGAACTTAAATTCAATTTTTAATTATTACAGCGCTTGCTTACGGAGTCTACGTTGACTCTGTGACGGCGGTACGAACCGTGCGACCATCCGAGATGATTATCCCTGCACCGATGAGAGAGAAAGCTCGAAACGCATGCGAATGTAGGTAAACATTCTTTAATATTATTTATTCAAAAATTAATATATATATATATATATATATATATATATATGTATATATATATATATATATATATATATATAAAATATATATATATATATATGTATATATATATATATATATAAAATATATATATATATATATATGTATATATATATATATATATATATATATATAAAATATATATATATATATACAGAAAATCAAAGTTGGAACATAATTTAATTGATAGCGGATATTGGAAAGAGAAAGACAGACGTGTAGTGGAATAAATATACTATAGGATGAAGCTATATTAAATGATAAAAGTGTATTATGGAAGCATGTTACTAAATGTTCGACTGAAAAGAACAGATAAGTGCACTTCTTGTTATCGGTAACGCCATGAATTTATATATATATATATATATATATATATAAACATCAAGTAGAGTATTAAGATAAGGATCTGACGAAATATATATATAAAAAGAAAATGGAAATAAAATATAAAATACAATATCACATCAATATGCCATATGATGGATTGCTATTTCTCTAACTTTTATACAAAAAAGCTTCGTTAGAGCTGTCTTTAATGTATTTATAAATATGCCTATATATAAGGTATGAGAAAAGAATGTATAAAGAAATATTATGTGAGACCACCGGTGCAGGAAAGAGGCTCAGATGTGTTGAATAGAATGAGATAAAAAAAAACAAGAAAAGAAAGACATAGTGAAGAGAACGAGCGTTTGTGGGAAATAAAACCTGCATCTATATCTAAAAGTTTACACTAACGAGAAAGGAACAGAACATTTATTGACAGTATTTTTACAAGTGATCGTAAAAAGAACCAAAAAGCGAAAGAGAAAACAGACAAGTAAGAGAAAACGAAACGAAATAATCAATAGAATGTTCACCGGTAATACTGTTAGTAAGGATAAGATTAGTGCGAAAAGAATATATTTCACGATATTCTTGATTTCAGAGAAAACATTATCTTTGATACGATGTTACCGGTTAGATTTTTGAATATTTTCTGTTATTCGTAATGTAATATTTAGTGTAACATTGAACGCATGCATAAAAAGACAGTAGTTTATATCACCGGTGTAAATCTGTTTATGATTATTAGATTATAAATTGTCAAAATATTTCGGCCACATTTGGTACTCATTTTCCATTCTTATTTTTAACACTTCCACGACTTCGATTGTCTTAGTTTATTGTTCTAACTATGAAAGCTGACCTATGTTATCTAAGCATGTTTATACTATATATATTCATATATATATGTAATTTTACACACACACACACACACACATATATATATATATATATATATATATATATATATATATATATATAGTTAATTTCATGGAACATGTGGTTTATTTATTACGAAACAAATCTATTAAATACAGTTATCTTCTGAATGAGTTTATTGTCATCTAAATGTGCTAGCAAGTTTAATATGCCATTATCATGAGAGCAGTCGCCATTCTCTTACACTGCAAACAATACGCGGTATCTTATATAGCCGCGAGTCCAGTTTATCTGCTCTCCTGACCTGGGCATTCCGGTCTGACAGCACTCAACCATTATGTATGGGCAGACAGTCTTCCAACTTTGACATCTTATCAGCTTCAGAACAAATACAACAGCAACAGTTTCCATCGAATGATTGTTTTACATAAAGGAAGAAAAAGAATATACGAAACACAATCATTTTAAACGAAGAAAGTAACAGAAAATATGTCTACTCTTATGTGAAAGTAACAGAAAATATGTCTACTCTTATGTGAAACTGATCAAAGATACATTTAGTTAGTTCTCCACGACCTTGCACATGCGTTACACCACACGATCCCCTTATATTCTTGTCAGTAATACTGGACGTACTTGTTTCCGTTGGATCACAATAAACCTTTTGTAATTAAGACAGTATCATTTCTATAAAATAATAAGGCTCTTGAATATACATCTATTGATTATCATACTATTGCTACTACTACTACTACTACTTATACTACTACTACTACTACTTATACTACTACTACTACCGCTACTATGTCTACTACTGCTAGTACTACTACTCTCAGCTCTAGTACTATTACTACTACTCCCAATAATACTAATGATAATAATATGGAAATACATAAAATGTGTACTGTATCAACTAAGAAATAATTTTCTTCATGTCTATATTACTATCATTATTATTATTAGTAGTAGTAATAGTAGAAGAAGTATTAATATTAGTTGGTGTACTGGTTTTGGTAGTAATATTAGTAAAAGTAGATTTATATTTAAGAGTAGTATTATTTCATGGAACTTTTACTTTTCAATGTTCTTATATCGGGGTAAATAGAAATGTAATATCGTTATCCCATCTATGTATAGTGTGCAAAGTTCAACGTTTGAGTTTTTTAGCCACAGAAAAAATATAGTATAACTCTTTTTACAATCGTTGCAAACACATTATAAAACCTGAGAGTGGGTTTGAATTTAAATACAATGTAAAATACTATTGAGATACATAGGTTGCAAAAAGAGATGTGTTTCTTGTTCGGTTGATTATAAATTACATAATCATTATAATTGTTACATAATGATTTTAATAACAAACCTGATTTTTATACTGTAGTATAATTAAACATGTATGTTGTGGTATGAAAGTAGAGTACGAAACGAGAACTGTGATTAACCTTACTCTACTGTAATAAAAATAATATATATATATATATATATATAAATATATATATACGCATATTATATGCGTACCTAACCCCGCCCCAGTGCGCATACTATATACGTACCTATCTCTGCCCCGGTGCGCATACTATATACGTTCCTATCTCTGCCCTATATATACGTACTTATATGTGCCTCGTACGGATACGATATACGCACTCATCCCTACCCAGGTGCGCACGCATAATAACTCACATCAATGCGCCCTTTTCGTATCAAAGAACCACAATTATGTTCGTTTATGTCGTATAACCATCATAAAAATGACTCATATTAATGCGTCCCTGTTCTATCAAAGAACAAACATTAAGTGTATTCATGTAGCGTCACTATCATAAAAAAACTTTATTAAGGCGCTCCTGTCATATGAAATAACCCATTAAGAAGAAAAAGAATAAGAAGCAGAAGAAGAAGAAGCAGTAAATGTATTACATAGAAGCGCAATACTTTACAAGCCCCCTAAAACGTATTACATAGAAGCGGTATACTGCACAAGCGCCCGGTCGTATATTTTTGTAGTTGGAAGCAGAAAATATACTGCATCACCTCCACACGTCTGAAAAAGGATAAGGTAATGCCTAGAAAGATGGTATCATGACAACATAACAGATACTACACTAACTCAACCCCTATCAAAAAGTAGGATGGATGCCTGGGAGGATGGTATAATGATAACAGAATAGATACACCAATACCTCTTCACTTCTACAAATAATTGCTCGACGCGTCCAGATCTGGGTTTATCTCAAACAGGCGCTCTGTTTCAAATTACCAAATAACAATAACAAACAAATAAGAAGTTTGTACAAAAACCATAAAAAAGTTTATAAAAGACGATAAACACATAAAAATGTGCGCAAAAAAGAATATTCACAAACAATATGAAAAACATTAAAAAAGCTATCAAAAAACATCAAACTCTGCGCTAAAAAGCAAAACAAAAACTTAACAAAAACATAAAAACATGAAAAACAAACATCTAAACCCATCAAAGGTGGGTCCAAAATTATAATAAAAACGTGAAAAATGTAAAAAAAACAAATGAAAAAAACCTTAAACATCATCAAAATTGTCACCAAAGAACAAAACAAGACATTGACAAAAAACATGACAAAACATGTAAAACCAGCTAAAACCATTCAACTTAGCGCCATAGAACATACAGAAAATAACATTAACAAAAAACATGAAAAAACAACAAAAAAACGAATAAAAACCAAATTGGCCATCACAAAACATCAAATTTTCGAAAAAAAAGCAAAAAGAAAATAATTGCAAAATAACAGGATGACAAAAAAACTTTCTAATTTTTGGGGGACGTTTCCTAAAAATATTATTTTATTTGAATATTTTTTTTCTTTTATCCTTTCCCACCAAAATAAATATTTTTAGTTAAAAAACAAAAAAAAAATCCCGCTATTTCAATTTTTTTTACTCTCCCTGAAGACATTTTTAGTTGAATAAATAGATACATTTTCCCTAGCCATTTTTTGTACTCTCCCTCACTCACAGAAATATGTTTAGTTAACAAAAAAAATGTTAACCACCCCAAACCCCTGAGCAAAACATAACTAACACTTATTTCCAGTTGTATTATATACAGCAGAAGCACAGCTATTTCCTATGTACCATAAACTGCAGAACAACGGGTATTTCTTATGTAGCTTATACTGCAGAAACACCGGTATTTCCTATACCCCCTATAGTGCAGAAACACCGGTATTTCCTATACACCCTATAGTGCGGAAGAACCGGTATTTTTTATGCACTCTAACTGCAGAAGCACCGATATTTCTTATGTACGACATACTGTAGAAGCACATATATATCCTATGTACCGTACACTGCAGAAGCACATATTTTTCCTATGCACCCTATACTACAGAAAGAATCGTTATTTCCTATGTACACTTTAATGAGACGTTATTTTATATGGACACCTATATTAGTGAAAACAATGGTAGAGAATAATTATTCTTTACTGTAACTTTAAATGTTGAGAAATTATTCCACGTGAATGTAAATATCAGTGCAAATAATGGCGAAGCATAATTATTTCTTCTTGTAATTTCATTGATTGAGACGTTATTTCATATGAATATAAATATTAGTCAAAACAATGGCAGAGCTTAATTATTTTTCCTGCAACTTCACAGCAGCCTTCCTTTGTCGTAATTTCCGGTTCAAGAATGATTTTTTTACAAATTACTAAATAATGCAATTGTGTATGAGTTAAATTAATACATTATTAAATTTGTAGAAGTGTGCGGGTATTGATATAGCAACCCTTGCTTAAGTACACACTTTTGTTTAGAAAATGTGCCGCTTCTGATTATGCACCCTTGCTTCACTACACACTTTTGTTGGAAAAAGTTTCTGTTGCTAGGTGGGAGGGAAAGAAGAAAGGAAGATAGAAAGTGTGGTAGTGAGAGTGAAAGAAGAAATAGGGGGAAAAAGGTGTAGTGGGAGTGAATTTCTTCTCGCACTCCCTTCTCTGGTGTCATTTCCTGTTCAAGAATTAGTTGCATTTTTTCTCAAAGTATACATAATATCATTGGTGTCTTCTCAAATTAGTACATAAAAACTTTGGAAAATGGAGGAAAAAAGCAAACTCAGTTAAACCCCTTCTCACAGTTTCCAGGAGTAGAAGCTGTTACATACCCGGTCGCAAATTCACCCCAGCTACACTATCTCGCGCTTCCCCTTTACCTGTCCACTACCTCTCCTTATTCCCGGAAGCAAACACATGTAACATATTTATATTAACAGTAACATATTTGTCTTCCGTATTAATGACAATAAAGGTGTATAGTTACTTCTTTCTGTGTATGTTAAATAAAATAACCTAGGCCGATCAGCACTCTCTGATAGCAGTCTTAATTATCAATGTTAATAAAGCTGTCTATTTACTTCTTTCATGAATGTGTATATTAGATGAAATAACCTAGGCCGATCAGGACTCTCTAATAGCAGTATTAATTATTAATGTTAATAAAGGTGCCTATTTACTTCTTTCATGTATGTGTATGTTAGATGAAATAACCTAGGCCGATCAGCACTCTCTGATAGCAGTCTTAGTGATTAATGTTAATACATGCGTATATTTACTTCTTTCATGTATGTGTATGTCAGATGAAATTACCTAGGCCGATCAGTACTCTCTGATAGCAGTATTAATTATTAATGTTTATAAATGTGTCTATTTACTTCTTTCATGTTGGGTTATGTGATATGAAATAACCTCAGCCGATCAGAACTCTATGATAGCAGTCTTAATTAGTGATGTCAATAAAGATGTATATTTACTTCTTTCATGTCTGTGTATGTTAGATTAAATAACCTAGGTCGGTCAGGACCTTTTCAATTCACCGATTAAGACATTATTTTATATTAATATATATATATATATATATATATATATGTATATATATATATATATATATGTATATATATATATATATGTATATATATATTAGTGCTAAAATGGGGAAGCATACCTTTTCTTTCTTTATATTCACCGATTGAGACGTTATTTTATATGAATATAACTATTAGTGCTAACAATAGGTACTCCTTCCCATACCATTCTACAAGGACTCTTTCCCATACCATTCTACTCGGAGTCCTTCCCATACCCTGCACCTCTGACTCCGTGCCATATCATGCAACTCGGACTCCGTAACATACTATCAGTGTTTAACTCCAGGTTCTGACTCCTTTCTGAACCTCCAGCTCTTACTCCTACCCCAATCGTTGGCTCTTACTTCTTCTTGAACCTCAGGCTCTGAATCCTTCCCAGGACCTCATGCTCTGAGTCCTTCTCGAAGTGCCGGCTCTGACTCATTCAAGAACACGACCCTGGCTTAGGCTCCGACTCCTTCCGGAATAGCAGTCTCTGACTCTTTCTGGTACCTTCGGCTTTGACTGTTTCCCGAACTTCCAGCTTTGGCTTTTTCCAAAACCTCCGACTATGACTTATTCCTGAACATATGTTTTTTGATCGCGGGCAATCCTGCGTTTAAACACACCTGCTCTTTCTAAGGTAATAATCACCTCTTAAATCAAGGAGGCCTACTCTTACTTCTTCTTCTTCTTCTTCTTCTTCTTCTTCTTCTTCTTGTTCTTCTCCTTCTCTCTTTTCCAAACCCCCAGTTCTGTCTCCTTCTCGAACCTCCAGCTCTGACTCCTACTTGAACCTCAGGACTAGATAACTTCCTAAAAAGTTGGCTCTGCCTCTTTCTTTAACCTCAGACTCTGAGTCTTTCTCGAACCTCAGCCTCTGACTCCTTCCCGAACCGTAGGAGAGAAGGATGGTGAGAAGAAGGAGGAAAAGAAGAAGAAGAAGACGGAGAAGAAGAAGAACCTCAACCTCTTTGATCTCCAAAACCTTTGTAAGAGTTAGTGACGTCCCCACGATAGTATTATAAAATCTTTGTTCAAACTCATACTTATCTAATTACTAACAAATTCAGTACGTTTTCATAAAATTCCAACCCTATCGTCGCTCGACCCTGTAAAAATGTCGATATCTTATTATATACCTTACCTTTTGGCTAGGAAGAAAGTGTTGTTGTATCTGTCTGTTCCGATGGATATTGCACCCTATAGACCGGTGTCGTATTGTCCTTCGGGGCTTGATTCCACCGGTGTGGGTGTGTGCTGTGCAGTTCTAGGAGGTTCACCCTCCCAGGCTTTGCCTCCCCTATTTGGGCAGGAGTAAGTTTATTGCTTACTGCCTGAGGTGCCCCTATATGGGAATGCCATCGTGGCTGGCCAGGCAATTTATAATGGCCAGAGTTCTCACCTCTCAGGCGCTGGATTTTCAAGCCCCACTTCCCCGACCCGACCTTCGGTCACATCTTATCTTGTGGGAGTAAGATAAAACTGGCCTTGTGCCTAACCTCCCGGAGAGGAGGTAAATACACACACTCACATCTTTGTACTCGGCTTTTT
This sequence comes from Sepiola atlantica, assembly GCA_963556195.1. Lineage (NCBI taxonomy): Eukaryota > Metazoa > Mollusca > Cephalopoda > Sepiida > Sepiolidae > Sepiola > Sepiola atlantica. The sequence goes on along the minus strand of OY744539.1, from coordinate 51,770,658 downwards.
GGCTAAGATCAAAGTGTAGTATATGTTCGATGAATGTTACATCCGATAGCTTGGCATTTGGGCCTTGATTCCGCTGGTCTCAGGAGTTGTCCTGCGCAGTTCTAGGAGGTCCACCCTCCCAGGCTTTGCCATCTGACTCTTTGAGACGGAGTTTGTTAATTGCTAATCGCATGAGGCTCGCCTACCAGGGAATGCCGACGGGGATGATCTAGCATTTTTAGTAGGGCAGAGTTCTCATCTTCTCGGGCGCTGTCTTTCCAATCCCACTGTCAGACCGTGTGTGACATCGTACCACTCTGGGAGGGAGTAAACAAATAATCTCTGTTCTCGGCCTTTCAGATAAGATCAAAGTGATGTATCTGTTCTTATGAATTGCTTCTCAGCATTTTGCATGAATTCAAAGCGTAGTATCTAGTCCTATCGTATCAGTCTCGACCCTACACTCTGTAATACAAAAATAGAATATCATTCACTATCTTCTGTTCTCTTAGATTAAAGTGTAGTAGACTAAAATTACATTGATGACTATCTCATCTTTTGAGACCCCTCCCAGGCTTTACCTGACGATGAATATGTACACTTTCCCAGTCTTTTGCACCTCCCGGCTAATCCATATGGTTTTGCCTGAGGCACCGCTACCGGTGAATACCTACACTTTATCGGGTTTTGCCTGAGACGCACCTACCGGCGAATGCTGATACCCCTTCAGACTTTTACCTGAGGTGTCCCTACCAGTAAATACCTACACTTTTTAGTGATGTGCCTGAGGCGCTCCTACTGGCGGATACCGACACTCTCTCTCTCAGGTTTTTCATCAGGCGCTCCCACCCGCGTATGCAGACACTCTCCCTTCTAGTTTTTACTATAGGCCCTCCCACCGGCGAATGCCTGCACTCTCTCCTCAGGTAATACCTGAGGCGGCTCTACTGGCGAATGCAGACACTCTCGCCACGATGGTTATTTTGTTTGCGAAGTAAGTTTATTTAGATTCGGTTCACATTCTGTAAAAGCTTGCGTAAAATCAATTTAGTATAGCGTGTTATGTAAAAAAATATAAAAACTTTTTAAATGACTAACGACAGCTGCAAACAAAATAATTAAGTATTTTTTCAAAATCAATAAAAACATTGATAATACAAAATCATGTTTTTATGTTTTGTAAATAAGTGTAAACATTTAAGTAAAGTCTTAACTGAGGCAATATTTTTTTGGGGTACCGTACACTCACGCAAATATTTGTGTATTAAAAAAAATAACACATTCTCCTCCGTAAGTAATACGCTTTATTTGTTAAAATAATGTTGTTTTTTTTTGGGGGGGGGGTAACATTTTGTCAATGTGTTTCTAAGATAAAAGAAAGAAAGAAATAATAATTTTCCTTCAATAATGATGAAAAATAAATTATCTCCCATTGCAAAAGAAAATTGGATATTTTCGTTTTGCCACCCATACTTATGAGTCAGTTGTTTTTTTTAATAATGTAATTTTTTTTCCTGAAATGTTCGACTTATAACACATTTTTAATACTTGGAAAGGTTCTAAAACGAACAGTTTGCATTACATAAAATGTTATAAAACTAACAGTTTTAATTGTTAAAATATTTGTCGGTCGCCGTCTTGGTTAACAATAATAGATTATGTCTCGACAAGTGCATATATGCAGTTTCGTGCCACATGCTCGTCGTTAAGTAAGAAGTTTAAAATAACTAACATTGTTTGAAAGGAGTCAAGTAATTTGATTGGGTAAAACAGATTAGGAAAGTTTTAGTTTAAGACACTAATTTGTCAGTTTACTAAGTGATTACTACTAGTCTATCTTTTTTACAAATGTGTAAAGAGAGAGAGAAAGTTATGTGTGTTCAATAAGTTCAAATAATCATCAAGTTACACTTTAAAATAACATTAAAAAATATTAAAAATAAAATTAAATCGAATTTACATAGTGTAATTTCTTAAATGACAAATTATTAACCAAAAATTTATCGAAAAAAAAGTTAAAAAATACGCAAGTTTTTTCTCTTCATAAAAGAAAACGAAAGTGGACAACTTTTTTTGCGCATGCGTAGTCTGCACATATAACGAAAAATGACCAAATTAAAGCATCGACCTGACCCTTGTCGTGTTTGTTCTAGACGAATAAATTCATGTCTTCCTCCAATGTTTCAATATTATGTGAGCGAAAAATTAAGTTATAAAAATATTTCTAAATAAAATTATGAATCTGTTAAATCATATTTCATGTGTTTATACTTGTAGCTTACAGAAAAAAAGTAAACACGTTCGTAAACTTAAAATTTCATCAGTTTGGAAACTTATTTTTTAAGTCTTACTTAGCCCTCATGGGGAGGCACATTTACAAAAAATGTATATAGATCGTTTATTTATAAAAATAAATATAACCTTCACGCAGGAAAATTTATAAAATAAAATCTCTGTGTACGTTTGTCATCGTTCCGACGGTTTAGCGTCGCAAACTCTCTTGACGTTGGAAGAAAGAAGTTACAAAGATATCTGCGGATGCGCACTGCTGACATATAACTACAACAATTAACTTTGTAACTCCCGTAAATGTTTCTATACGAAAATATAGACGTTTTATTTTAAAATGTTTACATAGTATTTGTCCGAAGACTAGCCGGTTCGAATGGTTTCATCTTTGGGACTGTTTCTTGAGTACTTTCGGAGGCTGTACGTTACACACATACACACATACACGCATATATACATACAGACGATCCCCTATCATATAATAGACAGGCAGGGCTACCCGACATTGCCCGGGGCTCTCTCTTCTCTGCTGGCCTTATTTCACCGCTCCCTCTCCTAGTTGCCACTTTCCCCTGTTGCCTTTGACGTATGCTCACTCATCCCCACCTTTCCTCTTCCGTTGTCCAGGGCAACAGTATGACATATTTCTATAAAAGTACCGGTGCGAATAATAAACGCGTACCTATATCCGCCCCGTTGCGCATACTATATAGTAGCTATCTCTGCCTCAATATACCAATTACTTGTGCCCCGGCGCGCATACTTTATACCTATCTATCTCCGTCTCGGTACGCATACTATACACGTATGCATCTCCGCCCCAGTGCACGTACTATATACGTATCTATCTCTGTCCCGGTGTGCATAAAATACATGTACCTATCTTTGCACCGGTGCACATTATATATACGTACCTATCTCGACCAAGGTGCGCATACTATATACGTACTAATCCCCGCCTAGGTGGGCATAATTAATTCGTACCTAATTCCGCCCCTGTGCGCATACTATATAAGTGCCTTTCCACACCCAGTGCCCATACATAATATATCATACTAATGCACCTCTGTCCTATCAAAGCACCCATATTATGCTCGTTCATATTGTGTCACTATCATAAAAAATAACTCATATTCATGCGCCCGTGTCATATCAAATAATCCATAGGGGGCTTTTGTGCCCCAGTTCATAAAAAAGAAGAGGAATAAGAAAGAAGAAGTACACATATTCCATCGGAGCGGTATACTGCACAAGTTCACGGTCGCATATTTTTGCTAGTTGAAAGCAGAACATATACTAAATCACCTCCACACCGCTCAAAAAGGAGGAGATAATGTCTGGGAAGATGGTATGACGCCAATAGAACAAATACTACACAAACTCCAGACCTCTCAAAAAAGTAGGAATGAATGTCTGGAAGGATGGTATCATGACAATAGAACAGAAACTACACTACCTCTACACTTCGACAAATTTTTTTGACGCGTCTTGATCTGACTGTATCTCGATCAGGTGCCCGGTTTAAAATGCCAAACAACACTAAAAAATGTTAGAAAAACCATTAAAAAAATGTAAAATATTTTAAATAACAAAGAGAACAGTCACAAAAAACTCGAAAATACATCAAAAAACCTTTTTAAAATACATCAAAATCTGCGCAAACATCAAAACGAAAAGTTGACAAAAATATATAAAATATAAACAATACATTAAGATTATAAAACATTAAACACCGTCTTAATTGGCGCCAAAAATTGGATAAAAGTGAAAAAATGTCAAAAGAACAAATAAAAAACCAAAAAACTTCAAAAAGATAAACAATTAATACCAAAGAGACAAACAAATAATAAGAGCATGAAAAAGGATTTTAAAAAACATCAAAATTGGGGTCAACGAACAACAAAAACCAAACACTTTGACAAAAAACATGAACATTTTAAAATAAAAACCAAACAAAATCATCACAAGACAGCAAAAATTGACAGAAAACAGGATAACAAATATTTTACCACTGCCCCCTCCCCCCAAAAAAAATTAACCCGCGTCAACCACCCTAAAGATATTTATTTTTTGTAAGAAAAAAAATGATATCCCCCAATTTTTTAACCTTTCCCACCCAAAAAAATGCGTTTTGTTAAAAAATAATCCCCGTAATTGTTGTTGACTCTCCTCACCAGTGTAATATATTTAATTACAAAGGAACAATATAGTGCAATTGTAGAAATAGCAGAATACGTAGTAGCACTATTCGTAAAAATATTATCACACTCTTACCCTATCCATAACTTAACCAAGGTCAACATCAAGATCAGCTGCATATTTCAGTTACAGATCTTACATGCTAATGGTGATTAATGTCTAATTTGGTGTAATTTTGACAAATAGTTTTAGAGCCTATAAGTATTTGCTATTTGTAGTAATATCAGTACAATTAGTAGCACTATTTGTAAATGTTCTATCACAATCTACTGAATCCCCATGTTATTAGCTGCTGATGTCAATTATGGTACACTTTTCCCAATAGTTTTGGAGCCTATAAGTGGGCATTATGTGTAGTGATAACAGTGCACACAGTAGCGCTTAACGTAAATGTTCTATCACACTCACTTTTACAGATTCGACATGTTAATAGGGATTAATGTCAAATATAGTGCAATCGTGCCCAGTAGTTTTAGAGCCTATATTTGTTCATTACTTTTAGTAATATCAGCATAACTTTCCTTAAAAGTTTCACCACACTCTCTGTTATAGGTCCCACATGCTAATGGTGCTTACTGTAAAATGCGGTGCAATTGTGTCAAATAGTTTTCGATCCTATTAGTATTCACTATTTGTAGTAATAGCAGCAACAGTAGTAGCACAATTCGGAAACGTTCTCCAACATTCTCTGTTAAAGATGCGACATGTTAATGGGGATTAATGTCATATATGGTGCAATTGTGTCAAATAATGTTGGAGCCTATTTGTAGTAATAGCAGTACAAGTAGTAGCATAATTTGTAAATGTTCTACCACACTCTCTGTAACAGATACGACATTCTAATGATTATTAATGCGAACATGGTGGCAGTTGTAGACGCACCTGGTCTTCTCAAATCGTCACACATCTAGTACTAGCCAGGATAGACGTTTCTAGAAGAGGAGAATAAAGAGAAGAAATATTAGTGAATACAATGGAAGCATAATAACTTCACTGATTGAGACGTCATTTTATATAAATATAAATATTAGTGAAACCATGAATAAAGCATAATTATTTATTGCTGTCACGTTAATGATTAAGACAGACGGACGTAGGTGAACAGTGTGACGGACGGATTGACGGACGGGCGTAGCTTGCCGGACGAACATACGTAGGTGGATTAACGGACAGACGGACGTAGATAAAGAGACAGACAGACAGACGTAGCTGGACAGACGGTCGGACGTAGCTTGATTGACAGACGGACTAACGTAGCTGCACGGACGTATGTAGCTGGACAAACAGACGGACGTAGGTTAACAGATAAACGGACTGACGTAGGGGGCCGCATTGACAAACGGACGTAGCTGGACGGACGGGCGTAGCTGGACGGATTGACAGACAGACGTAGGTTGAAGGACGGAGGGACGTAGCTGGAAGGACAGACGTAGCTTGACCGACGGACAGACGGACGGATATAGGTGGACAGATAGACGGGCGGGCGTAGCTGGACGTAGTACGGGGAAGAATAAGTGGGAGGTGTAGCATGACAGAAAGAAGAGTGGTGGTTGGAGGGAAAGAATAAAGGAAGGTAGAAAGGGTGGTAGTGAGACGGAAATAAACATGGAAAGAAAAAGTGGGAGGTTAGAGTGAATTTCTTCCTGCTACTACTTTCCTCTGATGTCATTTCCGGTTCAATCATGACTTACATTTTGTACAAATTAGTACATGAATACGTTGGAAAATAGAGGAAAAACGCCACACAATCACTCTATTGACCCCCAAAGGATAATTTTGTTTTCTAATTCTGAGATATCATACGTACGAAGTCTGGCCTGTTCGAATATCAACTTTGCAACTGTTTGTACAGTACTTTCGGAAAGGGATACGTTATATACAGACATGGATACATACATACATGCATACATACAAACATACATACATACATACCTTTCCCTTTTATATAATTGACTAGCAGGGCTCCATTTCACCGCTCCCTCTCCTGGTTGCCACCTTCTCCCTGTTGCCTTCTGCAAAATCTCTCTCTTCCCCACCCTTCATCTTCCGTTGCCCATGGCAAAAGTTTAACATATTTCTATAAAAAACTACCACTCTCTGTCTGCGCTTTCTATATACGCGCGTATCTTGACCCTGGTGTGCCTACTATATACGTAACTATCTCCGCCCTAGTGCTCATCCTATATATATATATATATATATATATACCTAACTCCGCCCCGGTGCGCATACTATATATGTACCTACTCCCGCCCTGGTGCTCATACTATATACGTACTTATATATGCTCTGGTGCGCATACTATAACCTCCCCAGTGTGCATACTATATAAGTACCTATCTCTGCCCCAGTGCGCATACTATATACGTACTTATCACTGCCCCGGTGTGCACACTATATACGTACCTATTTCTACCACAGTGCACATACATAAGAACTACATTTGCACCTGTCGTATCAAAGAACCAACATTAGGTCCGTTCATTTTGTGTCACTATCATAAAAACAACTCGTATTAATGCGCCCCTGTCATACAACATTCTCTGTTAAAGATGTGACATGTTAATAACCAATGTGGTGCGTTTGTTCTCCTCTTTATGAAAAAGAAGACGAAAAAGAAGATGAAGAAGAAGTAAACGGATTCCATAGAGACGCAATACTGCACAAGTCCCCTAAAAACGTATTTCATAAGTGCGGTATACTGCACTAGCCCCCAGTCGCATATGTTTGTTCTCAAAAAGGAGGAGGTGATGCCAAAGAAGATGATATCATGACAACATAACATATACTTCCCTAACTCCACGAACCCCAGCCTCTCAAAAAAGGAGGAATTAATGTCGTGGAGGATGGTATTATGACAACCTAATAGATAATACACTAACTGCTCACCTTTCAAAAGAGGAGGAGGGAATGCCTGGAAATACGGCAACATGACAATAGAACATATACTACACTACCTCTACACCTCGACAAATAATTGTCTTAGGTGCCTAGATCTGACTGTATCTTGATGAGGCGCCCTTTTTAAAATTACCAAAAACACTAAAAAACAAAAAAAAATGATAAAAATAATTCACAACAACATTAAAAAAAAAGAAACATCAAAATTGGTCCCAAAGAGCAAAAAAAAAACATTGAGCAAAAACATGAAAAACATTAAAACGCTATAAAAAAAACACCAAAATCTGCGCAAAAAAGCAAAACAAAAAATGATTGTAGAAGTTATGCACAACCTGAGTAAGTTCTCATCTGGAATATAACTGGAGCTCGCTCATGTAGAGCACGTTGTTTACTCGTATGATGGCGTCTTGTTAGTGGTATTGGCTTTAGTTCTAGGCAGTTCAACAGTTGATCAGCAGTTTACTGAGCGAACTTATCGCAATGGAAACAAATTAACAAGGGAAAAAGGTTATCTGCCTGGACGATTTATCTTTGTTACTATTATAGCACACTGAAAATAATAGTATTGTTTTGCGTGAATCGACACACATTGTAAAGCTTCGTTCACTAATGTAATAGAATACAGAAAAACGCCGCCAACGAGATAACCCTTTCTCTATTTTCATCAGTGATTGTTTTTTCTTTTCTTTTATAGTTGTTTGTTGTAAGCAATTAAACAACAGAAACGTCAAAAATGTTATTTTATACCTATGTTAATGAATATTGATACGGACAAAGATTACAAAATGTAAAATGAAAGGTAAAAACTAAATAATAAAAAATACATGCATTTAAAATGCAAGACAAACTGATATTTACAATTTATTATATTTTTTATAAGTCTACAAACTTGCTTAGAAGTTAATTGTGCGTTTTAAGAACGGTCGTCGATTACTTGTATTTGAAATGTTGAATGAAGAAATAGTCATGATATAAGTTATATATATTATAAGAATTTCACAATAAATATCGCTTAACTAGACTTTTCCATAAATTCCTCAGCATGTATACACCATCTCGACACGCATATTATCAAACATCAATTTCGAACTCCATAAATTATATCTTCTACGATCATAATCAAGGTGTAAAACTAAAAGAAAATGTTTAATATAGAATCATTAATTGTTAGCTTTATTGCAGACTGCTACACTTTTCTACTGATAATAACTGATAATAACTTCATTTCATGTCAATACATTACCCACACCTAAAAATGGATAATTACTTACTGATGCCCATTCGTACTTCGCGATGCTAATAAGATAACGTTAATTCCATCAGCTCGCATTAAGGCTCTTCGTCACAAAGCTACCAAGCAAAAGTACAATGGTTGACAGCTGATGTTTAGAAGCGATCTTTCGGAAATAGATTTGATAATTACACATCATCAGTTCAGTTGATTCATTTAATATGTTTATGGCAGTGGAACTAATGTTGCTGTCTGCAGAGATTCCACATACTGTGTTTTCTCTAGCTAGACGAAGAAATATAATTGTCTTTGTGTTCTTCTCTTTTAGTTTCTATTGTGTTGGTACTGCTGTTTGCTTCTTTAGCCCGTTAGTTCAGATATAGCTCACAATAAGAATCGGGTATTGACAAAAATGAAATGTCCAGACGATTGAGGGGCTGTTCATTAATGTATTTTGTCTAAAATGTCTATTTTGTGGGTAACATTCGTTTTACTTTTTGGCAGTGTGAATGATAGGAAACTAATTATTTATAAACATGAACATTCAGTCATCTATTTTTTTAATTTTGTACAGATAATGCGCTACTTCTGGTAATTGGAATATTCCATGAAATAGTGCCTTATTTCGAGCTGATATAAGAAATGAATAAACATAACATTAATAAAGAACGGGCGTATAAAGAGGAGGTGTTTTCTTTCGTATGCGTGGATATTCGATGTTCGATAATTATATGGGAAATATATAGAGAAATAAAAATAACGGAAACTTCCTGAAATATAATTAGTCAAACACCCATACATTTGAATACCGACTATACATTGTTTCAGAGTGCATAAAATGTATCTGCACAGCGGTTTGACATGACAACGTTGCATTAGGATACTTATCTCTTCATGTTAAGCCAAACAAAATATTCAAAATAAGACAGTAGTCGTAACCTACATATGACACCCTCTGTATTGCTACCCACAATTTGGGTACACGAGGAATTGCGCATTTTTATTAGGTGATGTTGCATTAAGTAAAATCACTAAGCATTATACTCCACCGATGAGTTCTTGTCCTGCAATCCAGTAAGAAAAGGAGACCAGTAGAAATATATGCTATAAAATAGGATTTGCGAGATTAAATGTGATGTTCCTTACTTATTTACTATCTCAACGTTTGTAGAAGTAATGGAGAACCTTAATAGACACCTCAGATAAATGTCACGTACATATAGAGCTTAATTGTTATCTACAGGAAAATCCTCTTGATTGCTGAGAACTTGCACGAACGTAAAATGAATATATATCTATCAATCTATATAGAGATAAATTCACTGATTTAAGTTGTATCATAGGTGATATTATTTCAGTTTCGATGCAACGAAAAGCAAACACGTTTTTCTCTGCACATGTATATATATATATATATATATATATATATATGTATATATATATGTATCATTGATCTGTTATTATAAATGTATTATTAACAGACGTGTAGCATCTGTCTTTTTGAGCTTGAACTATACGATTACTTTGAAAAGTATGCTATTACGCATTTCAATGTTAAATTACAGAGGTATTGTCATATATGTTTTGTTGTCAATAGAACCCTCTCTGTGGTAATTCCAACTTCCTAATTTCGAGGAGTAGTGTAGTAGCTGTTACGTCGTCTTAATACCATCCTCTACTCAATTAGTTCCTCTTATTTGGATAGAACGGCTTACCTACTGTTTTGTATCTTCTAATAATGCCATCTTCAAGTACATTATTTTCTCCTAGAGTGTAGTGCAGTGTTTTGCCATGTGCGACCCCCAGTTGGGCATGTATAGTTTATTATATATTTTTTATCACATTGCATTTCATAGGTGGGAAGTATAGTACATGCACTTTCTCGAGAGAAAATATGCGACTAGAAGAAACATATTTTTCTTGTCTATTTCTTATTGACATGTGCTATATGTCTGTTTCCAAACGAAAATATACAACTACTTCTATTACTGTTCTGTTGAAGTATATTCCAATACGCAATCGACTTTTATTATAGTATTTCACAATGATATATTATCGGTCAACACTCAATTCAGGTTGGGTGAGTGTACACACTATTCTGTTGACATAAGACACTCCTACAAGCCGTACCTTCCTGCTTTGTTTTGTAATGTTTTACATGATAGCTCGTCATTATATTACCAAACCAGGACCTGTCTACCTATTTGATGTAATGGTAGTGTAATATCTATTTTGTCATCATAATATAATCCCCGAAAGAATCATCTATTTCTTTGGGGACGGGGGCTAGTGTAGTATATGTTCTGTTTTCACTAGAATATCTTCACATACAATATCCCTCTTTTTAAAATTCACTATATAACACAACTTGTTTAGCTGGTGTTATTAAAAATGTATTATTTATAATTTTGTGCCCTTTTGGTTTTAGATTAATGTGTGGTTACTGTATGTTCCCAAGATGGGTTTAAATGAATACAAATTTCTAATTTTATTGAGATTCTACTATCATAATTTGTATGGATGAGTGTGTTAGTATTACTGTCATCGTGATACAATCTACCCTAGCATCACCTTCTCCATTTAGAGGGAAGTTCTCTGTATGTATATTCGTCATGATCTAATCATCTAAGGTGTTACTAACTGATGTCTGTTGGGGGTAGTGTATTCTCTTTTCTGTTCTTATGTTACGATCCTCCCATGGATAACCAGGGATTCCTGCACTATCTGCTTTTTTTCATGCTATGATCTTCCTAGGAAGTAACTCTTAATTTCGAAGGTATGTGTGTATTTTCTTCTCGTCATGGTACAAACCTCAAGCCATTACCTAGCCGTTTGGAGTTTAGTGTAGTATATAATCATCCGTCATGCTTCCATTCTCCGAGGTGAGAAAAATATTCCACCGGAGAGCATATGTTTGTTAAGTATTTTAATATATATATGTTATGTGTATACAGTGTCTACCGGAATATTTTCAAAATATTTACTCTTTCAAAGAAAATGATGTGACAAAAATAGATGGAATCTGTTTTTTATCTGTTCGTTGTTTATGTTAGTGTTGTTATTTACTTGCCCATGAGGTTTACAATGTGTTAATAACCATGGATATTTTATCGTTGATCTGATCGAAATGAAATAAGAAAAAAGTACTTTTTCAATACGAAGAGAAAACAGTGAAACAATTACCATTGTCAGTTATTCAGTATAATATGACATGAACTATGTTTAAATGTTAAATGTATGATATGAATGGTGTAGATGGATAATAATAAATACGAACTATCAAGAGCTTCTGTTTGACGTGTTAATACGCCATTGCACTAAAGGGTATCCTATGTTAATATAAAGGACAAACAAGGGGAATAGTCACAGAGAATGGTTAGCGTTAATAACTTCCTTTATACTTCATTTTCTTTTATGTTTAACGAAGCAATGTGTATTATCCATTTGATCAATCTCATAATGAGGTGATAGTACGGGAGATAATTTCTTTGCAGACTCATGCGTTCAGATATTCGGAAGAATTAACAAAAATGGGGGTAAACATATAAATATATAGACGCATCCACAAACGCAGATACAGATATATAACACGTATACATCTTTAAAATGTAACTTTATCCTAAATATGTATTGTATTTATACACATATGCACACACACATACATATTAACACATACACACACACACATATATATATACATATATATATATATATATATATATATATATATATGTATATATATATGTATATTGCTGATGTTGATAAAATGCCAACGTTTATAGTGGTTTGCTGTGTGTGAACTATGAAAGGCACGCTTTCATTAATTCTAATGTTGAAATATCCTGTGTTAATAAATAAAGTGTCTTTATTTATTTGAGTTAGGGGGTTGTTGTGTTGTTTTATTTAGAGTATTAACTTATTTGTTATTTTTCTTTCTCTTCTATTTCTTATTAATGCATTTATCTATGTAGTTCCGTGCAATGCGAGTCTGTGAATGGTAGGTTGTTTTCTATAGATGTCATTGACTGATTATACAAAAACACAATACGTCTGAAATGAATCTGGAAACCTTGTTTTTGTTTCTTTATAACACCATATAATAGGTGTCTAATGGTGTCTGAAACCTACGTTATGCACAGAAGATATATATTCCTTAAAATGAGAATATATATATATATATATATATATATATATATATATATATATATATATATATATATATAATACTAATATTATTTATGAATAAATATTAATTATTTATTTATTTATTATTAACAGACATCGATGTCTCATGCTTACGCAATCTTTAGTGCAGGAAGTTAATTTCCGACTGTCGTAACCTCCAATTACAAATCGCTACTTATTCGCAGTCAAGAGACTTACCCGTTGGCCAGCACAAATTAGCTTGGATTTTATGAGGAATTTAACTTTGTAAATGCGAAGTCGGCAGGTATTTACAACGAGCAGCGAATACTGATCAACAACAAACCGTGTTGGAGCTCGCAATGAAGCTAGTAGTACTGCTTGTTATTAAAATCTCTCACAGTGGCCGGCCTTCGTAAAGGGAGAGTTTAATAATATTTATGAATAAATATTAATTATTTATTGCCGACAGCCATCAATGGGTTATGCTTATGCAATCTTTAGTGCAGAAGTTTTTTTTTCCGACAGTCGGCGGGCGCAAACTGCAATCACAAGTGATTCGCAGTCAAGAGTCTAGCCCGTTGCACACCACAAATTTGATTGGAAGTTATATATATATATATATATATATATATATATATACATGATGGACACTATACATTAGTTTTATATTTCGTTAGTACCTTCTGAATTTTACAGACTACTATAAAACACCCAACTAATAAATGCATCGTTGTCCGTATATCAAACCATACAGCATATGTTTCTAGTTTCTCAGCGAAACGGAAGGTAGCGATATAAGATCAAACTAATGTGTAGATTACAATGCAATAAGGATATATATGCTTTTGCAAAAGTACGTGTAAAATAATAGTATATATATATATATATATATATATATATATATATATATATATATATATATATTATATATATAAATGTCAACCATTTATTCTATGGCTTCTTCGTTTAAATTATAACAAACCATAACATTCACTAAATTTATATATTTATATGGATAGAAAGAATTTACATACCAATATAAGGAGAAACATGTTGGTACAATGTATTAACTGCACTATATATATATATACACATGCATATATTTATTTGACTGAAATATGTATATAAATGTTTCTTTTTTTCTCCTATTTATTTTTCTACTTGTTGGCGTATAGCGATACAAAATGTCATCTGACTAAAATATAAAAAAGACTCTAAATTTGCATCCGTTCTGTCGGCTTTTATCAATTTATTGAAATATAGGTGGCCTGGTGTTGTTGGTATTGGGAGCATTGGAAAATATAGCCAATGAGGTGATTTTTTGTTATGTGTGTGTGTTTGTACCAGTATATTTGAACTAAAAGAAGGCATCGACTTGGATCAAGTATTGTGAAATTTTTACAAAGCATAAGTGGACAATAAAAAATGGTGAATGCTATATATATATATATATATATATATATATATATACTAGGGGTGTGATTACCATCATAACGATGGTGAATTACACATCTGAAGTCGAATTACAGCTCAACAATACCCATTTCTACTAGGAACTCACTGATGACCACACCACACTGTATCAGCCAAAACTCAGGGTACTAACCAACCGACTTAGTCATCATTTCCACGAACCCTTAACCAGGCCGTTTGTAAACAATAGATTAGGTCGATTTAGGAATCATAACAAGAGAAATGATGGGAAAGTTGCAAATTTCCATAAATAATCACCACACAAGATATTGTTCTTCAAAATGGTGTCGTTTTTGGAGGTATTGCTCTTTAAGTGTGAAATAATCTTAGCCTCTGTTAAGGTAACGGTGTTACTAAACAATTTTAGCCGGTAAAATTTTAAACCGATCATTATAAAAAATAAAATAAGTAAAATTAAAAGTAAATATATGGAAGAGTATTTTTATGTGCAATATTCGTACTGTTACAAAAAATTGAAATACTGAAAAATATTTTATCAAAAATACAAATTACGATTTAAGAATCTGGTCAATTTTGTATAAAGGTAATTATTTTCATGGAAAGCAAGGTGTTAATTGCTGTTTTGCCAAACATCGTTCAATAATACAAAATAAATGTAATATATTATACATTTTTAATTAAAATAGACTTATTTCAAACGTATATATATATATATATATATATATATATATATATATATATATATATTAACCATAACTTGTAATGTTCTTTCATGTAAGAAGTTATCGGTGTTTTTCACGCGTGGAATTGGACCGTTCGGTCGTTTACTAGATAAGTCGTATCTTTTAATAAACTGTATTTTGTTTTTAAATTAAAAAAAGACTTAATTATTTAAAAAATGTTTTAATAAGCACTGTTGTAATTTGTTTCGATTTTCAAAGTTATTGTTTATCATTCTTAAAATTCAAAGTGTACATCTATTATGTCGTCGGTCACGCAGATCCTGCAAGACGAAGTAATTATTATTTTTGTTCTAATCAACAGTTTCCCCACAGAAACAAAAACAATTTTTCATCGAACTCTACTAGCGGTACAACATTTTTATTAAATCTATATTTATAATTAAAATAGACTTACTTATTTGCAAAAAAACATGTAATAAGCAGTGGGTTAATTATTGTATGTTTTCAAAGTCATTGTTGTTAATTCTTAAATTTTTAAGTTGTGTCCTCGGTCATTCAAAAAGAAATCCTCCTAGACAAAGGCAATTCAATGTCCTCGCTTTTCCCCACCTGAAAAAAAACACGTTCTGTCTCAGTTTGACCTCGTGGGGAGGCAAGTAAATAGAGTTAATTACTTAAAAAATAGGTGGTGTATTTATTCATTTAAAAAGCAATTCAATTTTGAAAAGTAATTCAAAACTTTCCACGTGCATTTATTCGGTATATTTTAATCAAATCTATTTTCTTTTATTAAAATAGATTTAATTATTAAAAAATAAATCACTGGGAATGTTTTATTTTTAAATTTTCTGTTTGTTTAACTAATGTGTCACCATTTACGACGGCCACATGCGACTCCAGTATAAATATGGGTTGATTTTATTTATTCCTATTTTATTTTCAATTATAATTTGGAAATCCTCATCCAATATGTATAACTTCTGATAGTCTGCAACATATTTTCTTGTAAGAAATTTCCAGAAAAATTTCCAGAAAAATTTCCAGAAAAAAAATGGTTGGAAAAAGACGCGCAATTTCTACTTGCAGACCATTTTCAGGTCAACCAATTAAAATAAATCGGAATCCCAAATTTGTCGAAAAGTTATCAAATACAGCTATTTCTTTATAAATGCATGTCCACCCTTGACAGATTTTGCTATTTCTATGTAATTAGCAAATAACATAATTGGCATTTGGAAGGCAGTAAACACTCGTTTACCTCTATTAAGTTAAAGATATATTGCAAGAAAAGTGAACACCATATGTTTCCGGAAAGAAAAACACATAAATAGAAAACCTCTCCCTGCAGCCCCATCCCCCCAAAAAAACATTTACAGGAAAAGCTAGACACACTGTTTGACATTGCTTCTGGTACGTGTAAACTGTCTATTTTAAGCTGTGATGACACAAATGTGAAGTGCAACAAAGAACATTACCAGACTAAGCACCTACTTTGTACTTGTCTTTTGGAAAAAAAGGTAAGATTATGTGTTATTTTTATTTTTTTTTAAATATGTTCGAATAACAAAGTTATTTAGATCTGACATTACATAGATTTCAATATTTTTATTTAATATGTAAACAAATGTAAAAACAACTCTTATTATTTTCTTTTGAAATGATATTGATATATTGATGTGTTTATAGAGAAAAATAACATTTGATATTTTAGGTTCCAGTTTAAGACAGGAGAATATTTAACAGATCAAAGAGCCAAAATAGACTGAAAGGCAATTTCCAGCTTTGCCCAAAAGACAAAGCTGGCATAAAAATGTAAAAAGAACACAGAAATATTGGAACGACAAAGGAAATTAGGTACATCACACAATGATGCATCAACATCTCATGACAAGGATGCTGTTCTTTCCTACTCCAGTCCTGATAGTGATTTAATAGAAATTGATTATTTTGAGCCTATGAGACCTCTTCCGGGACCTTACAGTCTTATTAAAATTTCTCGATATGATATGAAATTAAACAGGGGTGATGTTTCTTCCAATCTTTGAGCCACCCTTGCTAACGCCTTTCTCTTAGACTTAGATGCCATGGGTCTTCTCAAATCTAATGTCAATATAAAATATATCATAATTGATAAATGTAAAATAGATAGAGCAAAGGCTAGAATAAAAGAAAATGCCCATCAAAGACAGTGGGAAACCTTGTTTGAATTGGGGTTGATGGAGGAAATGATGAACACACACTGTTCTATAAAAAGATGTTGGGGCCAAATGGAGATAAATATTTAGAAAAAGCAAAGGGACCAGAAAGCCACTTGAACTTGACAAAGGGGATGGACCACTAAAGTGAATATCTCACTCATAGGGTTATACCCAATAATAGTGCAACTGGTGATGTTCTTGCAGAGGAAGTTGCTAGTGTTTTGAAATAATACAACATTGTATCTAAAATTACAGCTATTCGAGTAGACAACACCAATACAAATACAGATTGTGAGGCTTGACTTGTAACACTTCTTGAGAAAAAGATACAGAGAAACTTACACACCATGGGCTGCTGTTTACATCAAAACACACTTCCATTTAGAGCTTGTTTACATATATCGATGGAACCACAAGAAGTATTACAACTGTCACTGGTCCTCTAGATAAATAATCGGGTAATGACTATAACGATCTTCCCCAAGTAGCATTTACACCAGTTGGTTTTCCTCTTGATGCTCGTTTTGCTGCTGGAGGTCCACCTACCCAGGCTTCCATCCCTTCTTTGGGGAGGAGTAAGTTTATTGCTTACTGCCTGAGGCGCTCCTACCGGGGAATACCGACTGGCTTTCCAGGCAATTTTTAATTGTCAGAGTGCTACCCTCTCGGGCGCTGGCTTTTCAAACCCCACTTTCCCAACCCGACCTTGGACCACATCTTACTTGTTGAAGTAAGATAAAAACTGGCTTTGTGCCTAACTCCTGGAGAGGAGTAAATCAATACTCGAGAGCAGTTTATCCTTTATTCCCCTTTCTTTTCCTGTAACTTTTTCTTATAGAAACCGGATGGGTATGCGACATGCCACTCGTCAGCGTTCAAAGATAATACCCTCACACTGAGCAGATAGATTTAATTAAGAAATTCAGTTTCCACCTCCATCGGTGTTTAGTTCTGGTATAGGTGTACTGGAAATAAAACAGGCAACAAGAACCTTCCATATAATCTTCAAAGGAAGCACCCGGTTGCTGGTTTGTGAAATATTAATGATATAAATTTTAGGTCGCCGTTTTCAAGAACTATGTCTACACTCCATAACCCGCTTGAAAGAAGGAAATTGCCCATATAATTTAATACATTCGCTTCTAACACAAAAAAACACAAAAGCAAACACTGTAATTAGGATGTCTTTACTTGCGTCAAAAACCGTCAAATTAGCTCGGCACGAAATTGAAAGACAGAAGTTCATTTATATCTTCATTCTCACTGTTTTATTCACTTATGTTTTCTCCCACGTGTGAACGTATGATTTTCCGTTTATCGATGAAACCTAAAAACACAGAATTGCATGTATATATATATATATATATATATATATATATATATATATATATATATATATATATATATATATAAATTTTATACGTACGAAAAAGAAATGCATGGGAAGGTGTTTCTGGCTCACAGCCGTTATAAGCATGGCTAACTTAGACAAGGTTTTAACCTTCGATATTGATGCCGATATTCCAGCGTCCTTTCCACTTGAACAAGATGTTTGACTAGAAGTATGTACAATTTTTCACCTTAATATTTAATGTATTTTCATGGAATTATTTGTATTGCTGCTTACAGCATTTCTTTTTTTTTGCTTATTATTATTTCGATATTCTCACTTCCTTAGTGATTAAGATGAAGAACATTTTATTATTAGTTACCCTTTTTCGTTAATATATATATATATATATATATATATATATATATATATATATATATATATACATACATATATATATATATATATAGAGAGAGAGAGAGAGAGAGAGACAGAGAGAGAGAGAAGGGGGTTGTGTAGCATCAGTGCAGTTCCAACGAGAGAAAAAAGAATATTTAAAGAATTGTGGTTACCAACGCTAGTGAAAAAACTTTTTCAATAATTATTTATTATCTTATCATTTTAACATTTTAGGTTATTTTTAAATATAATTTCATAACGCGTTTCAAGCATTTATCGTTTATCCATTATGCTCTCTTCAGATGTATATTCTATTTGATAAAAGTGTTTTATTTGAGAAAACATTTCATTTTTCTTTCATTTATAAGTGTCTGTTCCATTTGACAGAAAAAAAATAATTTTATACGTACATAAACGTAATGCATGCACACGTGTTTCTGGCTCAAAGCCGTTATCAGCGTAACTAACTTACACAAGGATCGAACATTCGATGTCTATAGTCAAGCATCTTCACCACTGGACCAAGAAGCTTGCCTAGAAATATGTACGGTTTGTATCACCTAAATAGTTATTGTAGTTTTAGTCGCCCTTAACTTTATAGGACGCATTTTTTGTTATATATATATATATATATATATATATATATATATATATTGCATACAATTTAGATACATTATTTGTTCTTTTTTAACTTTAAGAACTAGACAGTTTTTTTTTACTTTTCAGTGATTGATACTTTATTTTATGATGATATTAGTGTGAAGACTTGCGAATCATACTTTGTACGCGTTATTTTTGACCGAGAATGTACGCTAGTAAACTAATATTTAATTATTTTTTAAGTTTATTTGGTTTATTTTTGTTTTTTGGATGCTGCAAATAAAATATAATGATACACTACTAAAAACAAATTGATTGATATCGTACAGGTTACAAAGCAGTACATTACAAATACATTAAAGAGAAGAAGAAAAGCTAAGATAATAAAATAAAATTGAAAAGAACAACCAACGGTTGGAATCAATGATTCACAACTAAAAAACGTTATTCTTCTGGTCACTAACCGCTTCGATCCTTTCCCATTTCTATGATTTCCAGTGCATTTGAGAAAAAGAAAACAATAATTATAGGGTTCTTATCTGCAAATAAAATACTGTTCTCAAACTGTTAAGAAGTGTGAGTATCAATAAAGAAATAGGAAATATAAGCAAAAACATATAAATACCTAACACATCATTATCACTGGTTTTTTTTCCATTTCCTATTCTATATAAGCGCGTTCTTATATGAGTGTTATCCACGTATTGTACAACACTTTCAATAGAATAATGCATGTAATACCTACACTGATTCTAGTAAATAAGATAACTCTCTGATATATGTGCCGATTCGAAACACACATTAAAGTATGCATGTAATTAATAATAGATTGCATATGTGTATCAACACCACGAGATAAAAAGTGTGTACTTCTATTTAAGATATAATATTAGATACAGACCCATTTGTAACCTTTCAGTGGATATATGTTACGATATTACTACTCAAGTGACGCTTAACACGAAATACAATTAAAGTAAGTTAAAATTCGTAAAAAATCTTTTTAATGACTCGAATTATGTGTCTTTTTTGTATTTTGTACTTTGAAATACATGAATAAAATTCATGATGATATGGTTACTTAAAGAGGGAATGACACAACTTGTCGAAGAAAACAACGATTTAGGTTATATGTGACTCAAAATTAAATAAGGAATAAATGATGAGGTAGATGATAGTTTATTTCAAATAAATTGTATTTTTTGGACTTTTAAATTTCTACTTGATACTAGTAGTAATTGTTCAGTGTTTATTCAGTGTTGTGTCTGCGGAAATTTAAATGGCTACTAAGAGGTGAAAATAAGAGTGAACTATGCGCAACTAGAACACATGCAAAGCATCAGCTATTAGAGATTGCGTTATATGTGCAGCTCCGTTTCGAGCGTGGATGAAAAAAGAAGTGACATGGTGTGCAAGCCTGCGCACGGTTGTATATGGCATATATCATAAATAGCTGTATGTGATTGGTTATTTTTAATCGAATCACAGGACACATAGCCATGATCTCCTTGTAATAATTTATATTTGGATATCCGAACACTTTAACATTTTTCAAAGATATTTTGTAGTATTGAGCCATACTGTGACAATGACATCTGCTAGTATTATTATATGTACATTTTTATCGAGTGAATGACTTTTTAAGCCATAACCCATAGTCGTACTCCCGGAGGATTCGTATAATTCAGCAATAGCGTTACTCAAGTGAGCATTTATTTCGATTTTTACTTTAGGCAAAAACAAAACCATGTAATAATAAATACAAAATACTAACAAAAAGCATTCATTATTTTTATAAAAAATAGCTATGTCAAAAGCAAAGGGTTTTAAATCCTCCAGAGAATCTTTGCTCCAGTTCACATAAGCTTAATTAAATTAGATTCGCATTGTTTTGAATTAAACTAAAACAGAGAGGCAGCTTCAATCATTCTTTGAATGTTTGAATGAATATCTTTAATGAGAAAATCATTTGATATTTATTTCAACGTTATTCAGACAGAAATGGTATTATATTGCCCTTACGCTTCCCACCCATATAAACTCCAATCAACTATGAAAGAGAATAAATAAATTAACGGAGAACAGTCATGAATAAATGAATGAGCATTAATAAGATTATTTTTGTTCTGATGATAAAACAACGGAAATGCGTTTATTTGTTTTCCTTCTTTTTAAAAGAACTAAATTCAGTCAGACAAATGAAAATTATAAATTGAAACGAATAGCTCAAATATAATTTACGGTTTTAGAAAAAAGTAGACGTATTAAAAGTGAATCATATTATGCGTACTTATTTCATTTCTGATCTGTTTAATGTTTCTCTGACAAGGGGACCATTTTAAACAGCTATTTCGATTCGTGGAGTAATATCGAATTTGTAGGAACACATTTACCAGCGTGTTTTTTTCTCGGGAAATCCATTTGTCTGTATCAGAAGACATAATAGTAACAGATGTATTTAAATATATATGCACCGAAAATTATTAGGAGAAAAAAACGGTCAACATAAACATGTCTATGAATATTTCAAAACAAGATGAAAATACCTTAAAAAGAACATGATTTTATAGTATTTGAACGGAGAGAAATCGAATACGAGCAGCGATGATGCACTATACGACTCTCAGGATTTCCCAATAATGTGCATCTTCCCCACAATCATCATCATCATCATCATCATCATCATCATCATCATCATCATCATCATCATCATCATCATCATCATCATCATCATCATCATCAGCAGCAGCAGCAGCAGCAGCATCATCATCATCATCATAATCATCATCATCATCATCATCATCCTCCTCCCTATCAAGAACTATCAACGACGCGCCTGCTCTAACTTACTAAATGCACCTTCTGATCGTGCCAATCAAAGCACCATTGTAAATGTTGTTCTCAATACTATCATTTTCACGTGTTTATAACGCGATCCGTTCCCATGCAACATCTACATATTATAGTCGTTCGTTGTAAAGTTGCAAATTAATAGGCCTTTAAGAAAACACAATAAGGACATGGTTGTAAAGACACCAAGATTAACACCACCTGCTGATTATTTAAAGAATCAAATCGAAATACTAAGCGTTCTATTCGTTAAGGGAAGAAAAGCTTATCAGGCTGATATAACTTGGTTAGAAGTTATAATTACAAAAAAATACAGATGGTTAAGTCTTTTAAAAAGGATGGGTTATTACAACGTATATCGTGTACACAACAATAGAACTACAGGTAATCCTATTGGATTAACCTAATACACTCGAATACTGTTCACCATAGATAATACGGTTCGTAATATATATATATATATATATATATATATATATATATACATACATACTACTTTTCGTAGTATATATATATATATATATATATACATATATATATATATATATATATATATATATATATACATATATATACATCCTATTGTTCGTATTATATATATATATATATATATATATATATATATATATATATATATATGAAGTGAAAAACTAAAAGCGAACTATTAGGAAAGATAAAACCTATTGTGAAAAGTATACAGCTCAATATACACGATAGATAGGTAGAAGGATGAAAAGGAATTATAAAAGCGAAAGGCAGATCTTTTTTGGAATTCAGTTGCTCAATGCAAAGTGTTTTCCGCAAAAAGGCAATTTATTCAATTAATTTTTTTAATTAATGTTTTCCTTAAGTCAGGCTTTTCAAATATCAACATCTTACTATCAGAGGAAATTGCTGGCATAGATAAGTTGGCAAAGGCCAAAGTTTAAAATGTGAAAAAGTAAAATAAAGATTGTCGGGAGAAAAACACAAGGCAAAAGGCTGCCCGAATGTAAGCAAATGCACTATTGCAATACAATCCGGTGTTTTAATGAGCCTTGTTGAATTTACGAACGAACCACTCTATTGGACTGTTTACCCTCTGGATTCTATCTATTTTCGCCGCACCTGAAGATGTGGTTTCTGGAGTTTAACTTTGAAGCCTCTCAACCTACTTCTCGTGCCTTCTAACGACCTACAAATCACTTTCTCCGCTGGGGTTTTTGACACCGAATTCTTTATTTTACTTTTTCCAATTTTAAATATTGGCTTTTGCAAATGTAGTATATATCTATATATATATATATATATATATATATATATATATATATATATATATATATATATATATATATATATATGTATATATATATATATACTACTGTTTGTAGTATATATATATATATATATATTACTGTTCGTACTATATATATATGTATATATATACATATATATATATATATATATATATATATATATATATATATTACTGTTCGTAAACTCACCAGATTAAAACAAAGAATCTTTACCATACTGCAACAGGAACAACACCACACCGCCCCTAACATCACCAGATCCTAACGCCTTACACTTAAAACACTAAAAGATAAAGACTTAATCTACGTACCCTCCGATAAAGGCAAATAATTCTGCGTTGTCTCGCAAGACTCTTATAACACCCTTGCACTAAAACACCTCGACAATAACACATTATACACTCCTGTCCCTAACATATCAGCCACTAAGATACAAAATACTATAAACAATACCTGGTCTAAAATCTGCGTCAAACGCAACCTCCCTAAGAAATACAAAATTACTTTCACTACTAAAAATAGCAAGCTCCCTACCTTCTACCACCTTATCAAAACCCATAAGACCAGCAATCACACTCAAATTAGGCCCATCGTCTCCAGCGTCGAAGGACCATCATATAAAATCTCCTGGCTACTTTCTAGACTCCTGAAACCACTACTCCCTACCTTCCCCGCACATGTCAGCAGCTCTGACCAAGTCATTAGCAGACTAAACCTTCTCCAACAACAACAGCTAAGCTCTAACAAATACTCATTTAGCCTCGATGTTTTTCCCCTATACACATCTATACCCGCACACCCGGCCATTGACCTCATCTTCGACCACATCTCTCTCTCCGATAACTTAGAACTTTTCGGGTTAACACCCGAATACATACACCAACTCCTAGAAATTATCATTAATAATACATTTTTTGCCTTCCAACACCACATATTTAAGCAGATTACTGGTCTTCCCATGGGTTCTAGCTTGTCTGGCCTCTTACCCATATCTTACATGGACAGCCTCGAACAACAAGCGCTCAACAATAGCCACTCCCATATCTTCTTCACTAGGTACATAGATGACATTATTGTCATCACCTCATCTCGTGAAGAAGCTATCAGCATTTTCGACATTTTCAACAACACCGACCCCAATATAAAATTTACTATAGAACACCCTAGCGACTCTGGCTCACTATCTCTCCTCGATTTTAACCTCAAAATCACAGAAGATGGTTCTATACAGACCAATTTCTACAGTAAAACTGCATGTAAAAACCTATTTGTTCATTTTAAATCTGCCCTGCCTCTTAAAGCCAAACTAGACTATGCCCGTAATGAAATTACCCGCATACAAAATAAATGCTCATCTACTGCCAATAAAATTAAACACACCAAAGACTTCCATCAAACCTTAATTACCAACGGCTACCCCACTTCGACAATAACCTACCTCAGCAAGACCAGATCACGCAGACACAACACACTCTCCGACACATGCTTCCTAAAACTACCTTTCTCTAATGACAGAATCACTAATGCCATCCGCAGTGCAATACATAAAGAAAAACTAGACATGCAACTCACCCACACCGGCACCACCTTCCGTCAACACCTTTCCAAAAAACGAACTACACGCACCCAAGAACCATGCTCCCTAGCCAATTGTCCCATTCCTACCACTGGACTATCCCACCGCACTAACTGTGTATACAATATATTATGCACTAGCTGTAACCACTCCTATATTGGATATACTACAAGACAACTACACCAGCGTGTAAAATAACACATGAACACAAATATATCTTCCTTCTTCAAACATACTTCTCTCATGCAATACTACACAACAAGACATAAACGTTTCCATTCTAGCCTCGACCAGGAACCTAGGCGACCTAAGACTGATGGAAGCTATTCTCATTTCCAAACATAATCCAGTTTTGAACCAGAGACACGAATTAAATTCTACCTTCATCATATAACCTACTCCCCCCAGAACCCATCCCCCAGATAATAACCCCCCCCATAATAAACACTATTTGCACAAATCATACCTATTATACTAAACATGGACCATTACATTTGTTAAATTAATTCAACAATCAAAGCCAATTAACAGAATTCCCTTTATAAATTAATACGTAAGATAACAGATTTGTCTCCCTTTAACCAGTAAACCGACCAGTTTACATACCTAAAACAAAAGACACCAAGAGGTAAATTAAAACCAATAAATAAGGATTAAACTTAACCAAGCATAACTAAATTATAATATACTGCACCGACAACAAATAATTAGCTATCTACAGCATATATAAAATCTAATGCCGGAATCAGCCTGTCGACAAACATATATATTATAAGTAAAATCAACGTTTTATATACGATAAAAAAAAACCAAAGCAAACAAACAAAAAAACAAAACAATAACAATAATAGTAAATATATAAATAAAGAAAAATTAAATAAATAGAAACATACAATTACATATATATATATATGTATATATATATATATACAAGAAAAATAATCTATTTAATTTTCCTCTGAATACTTTACCCTGAACACTTCCGGTTTAACCCCCCAGCGCTCCTGGCATTTTCTCGGAATCCGGGATGTTTCTTTTATTTATTTTTGACAAGGAGAGGAAAAAGAAAGAAAAAAAAATCTCTCGAAATATATCAAATTGATTCTTGATAATCCGGATATTACAAACTAACACCCTTGCTCTCTAGAAAAATAAACAAACCTTTTCAATCTATATCCGACTTATTTCGGTTTTGTTTTGTTTTTGTTCTTCACAACTTTCAGCGACCCGGAACTTCGCATTGCTATTAACCTTTTTAAAAACTTTTATTATATATATATATATATATATATATATATATATATATATATATATATATATATATATATATATATATATATTTCATTATTTATTGAGGGGTACATCAGTTTATTAATGCAATAATGAAGGGAAGATGTGTTGAATTTTTCATGATTAAAAGATTTAGGGGATTTAGGGGATGAGAAAAAAAGAAAAAATTGCCAGTCGATTAGTTTCGCCCACACTTTACAAGACTAATATCGTGGGATTTAAAAAGAAAAACCTTTTATATTTAAAAAGAAAAGTAGCGTTATGTTATGAAGGGAAACAAAAAACAAAAAGGTCGAATTTAGAATAAAATAAGCGTGATGTGGAATGGAGGTGGTGTCTTAGAGACTAATAACACTCAACCCCAAAAGACCCTCCTTCTGTCTCCAAGATTTTCAAATGATAAGATGAGTGAGCACAGCTTAAGATGGAGAATGAATCTGTGCTAAAGTTCGTTGCGCACGACGGGTTATTTCTCAGGTGGTCAGTTATCGAGGAACTGTATGTATTTCTTAGAACGTCCCGTGACCGGAAGGTTCCATTCCTGATTTTACTGTGGATGTGTTGCTGTACTCTGTTGTCTAATCTCAATATATATATATATATATATATATATATATATATATATATATATATATATATACAACGAACAGTAGTATATATATATATATATACATATATATATATATATATATATATATATATATATATACATAAATACATACTTATGATCGTAGTATACATATATATATATATATATATATATATATATATATATGTATGTATATATATACATATACACTGCAGACTAGTACACTCATCAGCCTTGAGGGGTCAGTTATCGCCTCACAACACCTCCCTCGAAGCTTAAAATCTCTATTGAAGTATTTGTTTCTGATATTAGTCTCTTTTAGGATCCGGGCTGAAGCGATCTACTGGATTTTTTTCACGTTTGCTCTTTCCTTCATACCGAACTAATGGAATTGGATCCTTTCACGTTTGTGGCGGAGTCAAATATTTTTCAGCTCGTAAGGGTGGTCCAGTAGATGCATACATGGGTTCGTGTACACTATTGGGTAGTGGCATGTCAAACGCATTACATATACTCTCTATTGAGACTTCTTCCTTGATCTTTTCATTATTTTCAGCATATCACTTTCTAATTTTGTCAATGTGTCAACACGAATTTTATACTTTTAATGGTGTAGACCACTTTGCAAATAATTTTCTGAATTGTATCCTCCATCCAATGATGGGTTCAACCTTGGAAATGTTTTACTTATACGTTATCTCTTTATTATGTTTACATCTTTTTTATGAACTTTTTTCTTACGATAGGGTATCAATCTATCGAAACTCGATCGTGTTTTCCCTTGCGAACATACGTTCCGCAAAGGAGAACGTTGAGTCGTTGTTTCCATTAGAAGTTACCTTATGATTTGCTAAAAAATCTGGATAGGTTTTTCATCCGTGTCAATATATTTTTTTTTGTAAGGCACACTTAAACTTGTCAACACATTATTCAGCTTGATCGTTCAATTAAGGATGATATACTGGTGTAGTAATGTGTTCAATGTCAAGGAAGTACAAGCATCTTTAAATTAATTTTCTGTGAACGTCGTACTATTGTCGCTGATAGCGTGTCCGGGGAACTCTGAAACGACTGAAAATGCCATCTAATGCACTGATGGTGTTCCTAGATGTAAGATGGTTGCACTAGAATACCTAAAGTCATTTCGAAAAAGAGTCAGCGAAGATCAAGTAATAATATCCATTAATTGGCCCAGCATAGTCTATATGTAGACGTAGCAACGGCAAATCCGTTTGGGGCCAATCATTTGTCTTGATCGGAGACGCCTTTGAAACCAATTGACAACGTCGGTATAGTTTCACAACACTTTCTATTTCCTTTTCCATTCTAGGCCAGTATATGTAGCATCGCATTAGTGGTTTAATCAGAGGCATGTCAGTATGACCAGTATGAAATTAATTCAGCATAACTTTACCTAGAGAGTGTTGTATTACAATTATATCTGCGTACATTAAAATGGTGTCGCATATTGAGAACTGTGAAATCTGGGGTCTCTTTTTCTTTCTTTCGTTATATCTCGTCTTGTCTTGTAATTTTTATATAACAACTTTCTTGGGCTACCTATTTTATTTGTTCCAATATTACAGGTAATTCTTTATAGCGTTTTACAACAGACCTAAACTGTATTTTTCCTGTTTAAGTGCTGCTATAATCGTCTTCTCTAAAATCTCTTCATTTTAAGAGATTAATCTTGCCAGTCCATCCGCATGCACATGCTTTTGGATGCGGTGTATTCTATCCTAAAATGATAGTTCAATAGGTTGCACCCAATCAACCGTAAACAGTTAGCAGTTCGAGTGGGAATGTCTTTTTTTGTACAAATATAGTTACTAACGGTTTATGGTATGTTTGAAGTATCAATGATCTACCATGTTTAAAGCGATTGTATTATAAACCATCCGAACACAATCGGTAATGCCTCTTTCTCGATCTGACTTTAATTTTTCTCAGCAGGTAGAAGAGGTTTGAACCGTGCGCGATCGGTTTTGGAGTACTATCTTCGTATTTGTGTAGCAGTGTCACACACACACACTCCGTATTCACTACCATCAGTCGCATGGATGATTTATTTCACAGGATCATAATGAGCGAATGCAATATCTTAGACTAGACTGTATTATATTTTCTGGAAAGCCGCCTTGCAATTTGTTGACGATATCCATTTTTTAAATGTCCTTAATAATTCATTAAGGGAGGAGGGTTCTTGAATCGTACATTTTTGGAGTGTAGATCGCATAGTATTGGGTCAACCCTTAAAAAATTGTAGTTTTGCAACTATGTAGTTTTCTGGCATATTTTTGATTGCATCGGTCGTCTGTTGATCCGGTTTCTTGCTTTTACTGTCTATTGTCCGAGGTATTACATTCTTTCCAAGAATAATTGACACTTTTCGGGACTCAATTTGAAACCGAATTCGTCTAGTCGTTTAAACATAGCTCTGATATATGTTTGTGTTCTGTTAACGTTTTTACTTTTTCGTAGAATATCGTCTAAATTGGCGATAGTAAACTCAAGAACCGGCAAAATAGTGGGCATACTCTGCTGGAACAAAGCCGGGACGACCTTTAAGCCGAAAAAGTGTCTAGTTAGTTTGAAAAATACCTTATGTGTATGTATGCATGTATATGCTGAGCATTCCTCGTTTACTTTAACCTGCAAGTATTCGTCAGATAGATCGATTTTTGAAGACATATTTCCTCCATTTAACTTCAAGTAATTGTCTTCTGGCGAAGGAAGTGGATAACTATGCCCCTTCACGCAACCGTTTAACCCGGTTGAAAAATCGGAATACACTCTTATTCTATTTTGTTTTCGACGTAGACGTTAGGCGTTGGTCTACTTTAGATATATCATCTATTATTTCTAATATTTCTAGTTTCTTGTTAATAGTATCTAAGGAGAATAAAGGGGTGTTTTCCTTGGTTTCACATGATGAGTGACATTTACCTTAAGTTCAAACTTGACTCCAGACCCAGAGGAACTCTGGGATATTCTTCTTTTAATTCATACATAAATCTTTCATTTTTAATATAGTTTTTGTTTTTTTCACTGTTTATTTTGTTGAAAAATGGTTCATTGGGAGTTAAAATAAATTGAACACTACTATGCAGTCTATTCAGAATAGACAGTAATTAACGTCTTCAATCACATAAACATCTGTGTTTGCGGTGTTTGCTACATGAAAGAAACATCGAACTTTAATGTTCCTTTATATTTTTTCCCTAAAACTTCTTTTGTAATTTTCTTGGTTTAAAATAATTTGAGTTTTCCAATTGTTCTCCATATTTGTTCGTCAATAATACATATATCTGAGCGAGAATCAGTTAATACATTTGATTGTACGTCTATTTAAACGTAAACCTATGGATGTTCGAGTGTAACTGTTCTAGTCTACTTTCTTGACAACACAACTTTTAGTTTTTCAATTTTTTTTCTTATTCATGCGTTCAACAGACTATTTATGACCCTTGGTTTCGAAAGATTCACAAAAACAAGTACAAATATTTGACAACGTTATGGTTGTTTGTGACCTAGAACGCAATGGTATGTGGATTGCGTCCATGCAATAGAATGAGTGGTTTTTAACGAAAATATAGTCGTTAGAATTCCTATATAATGTAATGCGATATATGAAGTGAAAGAAATGTTTGTTTTTTTTCGAACAAAATATAGCCGCGAGGGTTTGAAATGTGTAATATTTTTATGAAATTGAATGGATGTTTTTATTTGAGTATTTTATTTTATTTTTGTATAATATTTATTTTATTATCGATATAATGTGAAACATTTTGTTAAAAGTGTTGTGTAAAATAGATCTACATTCAAGTTCCATAGAAGATAAATTGTAGAATCATTTACGTTGTATAATCGTGTTAGAACTCTTCATGAGTTCTGAATTCAAATTCATTAACTATTTTAAACTGCTAATTAATCGTGCACCTAGTAGAGGCTGTTAATTAAACAGGCTGGAGTTTAATGGTATATATTGTAATCATTCCCGTGACACAGTGGATGCAACATTAGTATATCTGCCATGAATGTACATCTGTTGTTTGTTATTATAAAACATATACTCTGTTCTTTTAAATATATATATATATATATATATATATATATATATATATATATATATATAAATGATGAAAGTTCATTTTATAAAGCATCTTTTTTGTAAGTTAATATAAATATAGAGGCAAACAAGCCTTCAAAAACCTCTATATTTATATCTATATTAACTTACAAAAAAGATGCTTTATAAAATGAACTTTCATAATTTATAACTCGCAGCGACCATGCGCATTCAAGTTCTATTCTATTTAAAAGACATTTTCAACAATAGTCCACAACACCGGACGTGACACTTCACCAACACCAGGAAGTAAATTTATGGGAAAAAAAAGGTTATACCTTTATTTGTCTTGGCTCTGATGAAGCTTGTTTTTGTCAAGCGAAATATTAGCTAAAAAAAGAAAAATCAAGATGAAGAAAAAAAAAACGGAAGGTATTTTGAAATATTTTATTAAATGTTTCGAAATATTTTTATTTTTATTTTGATTTAATTACTCGCATCTAATACATGGTTTTTGAAGGCTTGTTTGCCTCTATATTTATATATATATATATATATATATATATATATATATATATATATATATATATGTGTGTGTGTGTGTTTCATTTTACTACAGTCGAAGTTCTCAACAAATCAATCGGTTCCTTCCTGGGGCAAACAATTCATCTATATATGAGATACATAGATATTCGAATATTCCATTGCATTTCTATTTACCTATCAAACAGTCAGTTAATATAGAAGTTAATAATATCAATTAACATCTCTCTAATTTACGAGTTAACTATTTAAATGTATGTTTTTCTCATGGTGTGTGGGTATTCCTGGATTTCAGGACAATAATTCATCAATTCTGCTAGAGTATGTAACTAAGTGATGTTACGTATAGTTACATTACCTGGAGAAGATGCATTATTCCTCGTATGAGTCAGCTCATAGCCGTGCCGAAGGAGTCTTATTTGTGCTTTGAATACTATTTTTTTTTAGATTTGATCAAGGTAAACTTTTATGGTCAAGTAACCTTATGGCAGTCTTTTTAAAAAAAAACATTGCCCAGATAGACCTAAGACACTCGAGGATGGTCTCCAGTAGTTAATCTAAACTCTCCATCATATATTTATATATATATTTATATATATATAATATATAATATATATATATAATATATATATATATAATGTATATATACATATATAGATATAATATATATATATATATATATATATATATATATATATATATATATATATAAGTCAGTTCATATTATATTACAATAACCATAGTTTTATTTTATTTTTTTATTTTTTCACATTTCCAAAAACATTACATTTCTGTGAAATATATTTTACGGTCTGTTTCATTTGCCTTGTGCCAAACAACAGTTTTATGTTCTTATCGTCTCTGCAACTGCATAAAATCAGCCGAAAAAATCACAAAGAGTAAAAAGTTTTAGGATTAAAGTGTCTTGAAAAAACCTACACTATACAGTGGTTCATGTTTGTGTTAGACCAAATAAAAAACAAAGAAAGAGACCCACTAATACGCCATTTTTGATTTCTCGTTCAAAGCTAGTACATCCTAAAAGTTGTGTGTACATTTATAAATTTTAATTCAGTGATACTTCATCAAATAGTTAATAACTTCTATAATTGATTTATAAAAATTCTAATTCACTTGAGGGTAATTTTCTTACTTTCTAAAGTTATATAAACTTTATATATATATATATATATATATATATATATATATATATATATATATATATATATATGGGTGTGTTTATATAAAGTGATTGAGCAGTATCATGTATTTCATACTTTCTTATATTCGGGAAATGTAATGCATTAGTATCGGTGCATAATTCATGGACCAGTTTTATATTAATCAAATGAGCATGTTATTACTATATAAAAATGTAACACACACGTGCATATTTGTTTATAACACTGATTTGTTGCATGTATATATGTTTATACGTATATAAATATCATGTATCATTTTAGTTGAACAAGACAACACAGTGTTCGATTCTTGGGTTTATGTAAGCTATATATATTTATATGTAAATGTGTGTATATATATATATGTATATATATATATATATATATATATATATATATATACATATATATATATATATGTATGTGTGCGTGCATACATGCACCTGTGTATTAATATGTTATTTATGAGATATTCTGTTTACAATTGTTACCGTTCAAATATAACATGAGAAGCTAAAGTAAAACGTTGTTTTCTGATGTTCAGTGGAATTCGCTGGAATACTAAATTAATCTGACTATTTATTTCTTGTGCGATATTCATCGAAAGAAAACATGTTCATTTGCGTTGTCGTGAACGGTAAAAACAGATAGTAAGCCACAAACACTTCCAACAAACACACACACATATATACATATATTTATATATATATATATATATATATATATATATATATATATATATATATATATATATATATATATATATATATATATACATTTGTGAGTGTGTATGTTTGATAATGGCATTTTTTAAACACAGTTATAATTAGTTGAATCTTTAAGATTTTGACAAACAAATAAATTATATTAAACAAGTCGAAATATATCAAATACGATATCATGTGCGTGCCTTTCTTCGTTATACACAGCGTTAATAAACCCGCATTTTCTTTATTAAATTTTAATCTAATATTGATATCAAACTAAAATAAAGTAACATTAAAACGAATTATGACTTCAGATTAATATTTAACACGATTGTATCATGTATACACTTTTTTAAGCTTTCTAATGACAACAACCATTTAATACAGCAAGTTTTAATTAAGAAGAGAACATCTGTGTGTTCCGGCCCTAACATTATTTATTGTTAATCTTATGTATTTCAGGTTCATATATATATATATATATATATATATGATGTTCGTGACCATGTAAGTAATGTTGATGATCTCGTACTTTTTGTTCCTGAATCATGCAATTTTTTTCAAAGTCTTGGCAGTTCATCCACTTTCTCCCAGGCTTTGAGTATTCAGAGAAAACAGTCCATTTTGTCAGATTCAATATAAAAGACGGGGTCGTCGAAAAGCAAATTAAACTTCAAAGCTCGAACAGAACAAAGAAACACGAACAGTTTGTGCCTGGAAGACACCAAGCCGAGAGTCAAACCTCGAGACTCAAACACAAAAAATCTACGCCGCAGAACGAACGAGATAAAAGTATTGATTGACCTGAAGCAGTCAGATTTCCTCTTTCATTCAACTTCCTATCAGTGTACCTCAGATAACAATTGATCGTGGATATAACAGTTTTGTATACTTGTATTATCGGAACTTTTCAAGATTGAGCGTGTGAAATATATCTTCAGCATGTGTGAAAAATATAACGCATTCGCAGATATCACAAAATAAACTTAGTTGTTCTGTTAATCTCACGGAGATGCACTGTTTGCCTACTCGATAATAGTGTGTATACTAGAACTTAATCTACCATCATCAGCTGCGTATAAATATATGTGAGCATTCTTAACCAGAAAACTATTCTGAAAAATTATTATATTTTTGTTCGTCACCTTTTCATGTAATATCATATGCAATGTCATCACCGGTTTTTCCATAAGTATGTAGAATTATACTAAATGTGAGTTAGACAACGCTTGATTATAGATGTAGATAACACACAACACATGTTGAAATATTGTCTGCCTGACACAATTATGTGTTTATTTTGTACATTTGCTGTAATTTATATATTACTGTACGAGTAGACCGTCTCTCATTTTACTATGCAGTTATTTCGCTCCTTCTATTCTGAATTGATTCAATTGCTTTCTAATACTTGATTATATATATATATATATATATATATATATATATATATATATATATATATATATATATATATATATATGTAATCGTTTAGATAGTGATGAGTTGTTTTTTAATCGCCGTCATGTAATGTGTTGTAGATGTTTCTGAATACACTACAAAGACAAAAGTCAATTAGATAATACAATAAAAAGTAGTCTTACATCTATTGAACTATAATACATGATGGTATTATGTTTACATGATAATAATTATACTACTACTACTACTACTACTACTACTAATAATAATAATATTAATAATAATAATAATAATAATAATAATACTACTAATAATAATAATTGTAGCATAGAAGTGAATAGAATTGTTATTTTTATGTAAGCACGAATAGTGTCTTAACAGCTATCAAATTATTTATGAATAACTAAATGTACTCGTACCTTTCTTAGACACAACGGATCACAAACCTACTACTTCATTTAAACATTCTCAAAGCTATCATTGATATACAACGGAATGTATTTAAACGATGTGTTCTCAAATAAACTCTTAACTTCAATATGAATGGCATCTATTATTAAGAGAAATTTGTCGTCTTGAAATCAACCCTATACTATTACATTTATTACGGAGTGTTGTACTATGATTCCCTGCCAAATGCAGGACATCATTGTAGTAGTTTATCTTGTCATTAGAATATCTTACAAGGAATTACTTCCTCCGTTGAGGGATTGTGTTGTCTATGTTTGCTCTTCATAAGACCATCCTCACAGCTACACACTTTTACTGTGCGGATATGTAGAAAATATTATGTTGACACGCGATAATAATATAAGGCATTACATTCTTACTCAAAGGAGTGTGTAGTATATGCACTTTCGTCATATAATCATACTCCCAGGCATTTTCTTTCTTTTTACAAGTAGTGTAGTATCTATTATGTCTTCCAAAGTTTACTTGTGGACGTATTAAACTCCCACAAGTTGTTAGCGTATGCCAACAAATAAGTGTCACAGTAAGTTGTTTGTTAGTAAACTCAATTCTTACACTATATGTATAATTTCGATTATTCAAACTACTGATCTTATTTTGATTATTATCATTACAATGTGTCGACCGCTGTAACCTCCGACCTTCTTCAGGTGTATTTTTTCGAACCTAGACATATTTCTGTCGAATTCGGGTATGTGGACGGAATTTCGAACGGAACCCTTTATTTAATAAACAAGAGTAGCATGCTGTTCAGGAGCGACTAAACTCTCCGAAAATATCTTATGAGAGTCTAAGCTCCTACAACAAAAAGTATGACTAAGAACTGTGTGTTGTGATCCCATTTAAGTGTGGGAACATTTACAAAAGTGAGACATGTCACCCACTAAAAGTAAGGCTAGAAGAACATCGGAAAGCTATAACACGTATAGATATCGAACAGTCGGGTGTTGCTTGCTACATATCGACAGAAAAATAACAATCTACTCTTATATGGCGAAAAAAGTATATAGAGAGAAGAACGGTGGAGAGTAAGGCGACTCAAAGAAGCAGCGCATATGTTGGGGCACAATGAGATACTAAGCAGACTTAGTGTAGTATTTAATGCAACATGGGGAACATTAATTATAAATAATACATAAACTTATGATATATAAATATATATATATACATACATATATATATATATACTTATATATATTCCTGTATACTATATATATGTATATACATATATATATATATGTATATATATATATACATATATATATATATGTATATATATATATATATATATATATATATATATATACCTGTATACTATATATATATATATATATATGTATATACATATATATATATATATATAAATATATATATATATAGTAATATGTAGTAATTTAAGTACTGATACATAATGATAACTAGTGAGACTACGCATTATAAAGAAGAATAAGTTTAAGGTTCCCATATGTATAATAGAACTGTCCGCAAAGACACGTAGCGCAGTGGATATAGTATTGAGTAAAATGTACGTATAAGTTATAGTCATCTTAAGGTTAAAGGTTAAAACCTGAGTGCAGGTCATACGAATAATTGCGAACTACTGAAGACTTATCCAAGTCACGGCTGATTGAGCGAGGCAATGCTACCCCCGTGGAGTAAATGAAACGTTCCGTTCGAGATTCCGTCCAGATTCCCGAGTTCGACAGAAATATTCCCGTGTTTGAAGATATCAACTAGGAGAAAGAGAGAAGTTACTACAGAGAAATGTTTTGGGGCATGGTAGCGGTCAGATGTATTAAAGTCATAAGGGAGGTGTAGTGTCGGGCGTTATGTAAGCCTCGATTATATAGGTTCAAAAAAGATGAGCAGTCGGAGTCGTTTAAAGCATGTGAGAGAAGGAAGAGACGTGCGTCATGGTTGTTGAGGTAATATTGTTTTATTATCAAAGTATGAAAAAGAGAGGATAACATATCATGGTTGCATAAGGAGAAGGGGGAAGAGGGGGAGAGAAAGGCAATTAGATATATGCGAGGGAAAAGTAAAGTATTACTATTTACTATATATACATATGTACACATATATATGTATATATATATATTTATATCATATAAATATACATATGTATATATATATATATATTTATATCACATAAATATACATATGTATATATATATATATATTTATATCATATAAATATACATATTTATATATATATATATATTTATATCATATAAATATACATATGTATATATATATATATATATTTATATCATATAAATATACATATGTATATATATATATATATCATATAAATATACATATGTATATATATATATATATATATATATATATATATATATATATATATACAATACATATACGCACCCGTACACATGTTCTATTTTTCGAAATAAAACATAGCTGTGTGAACTTTAAATCCGTAAAATATTCATGAAATTAAACAGATATTGGTATTCATTTATATGTATTTTTTATTTTTTATTTTATAATTAATTTGATTACAGGTATAAGGTGTAAAGTATGTTGAGAGTGTGGTATGCACCAGATAGATTTTATCTAAATTTAACTTCTGTTCAGATAACATTAGTTTTCTGATTACAGGAAATAAAATGTTGTTTAATTGTGTTTGAGCTTATAATGAGTGCTTATTCTACGCCGAGTTTCAATTAAAAATACATTTTAAAGTTAAAAGAATGATCAGGGTGAAATGCATGGGTTGAAAGTGCGTTCAGAGTATTATAATCGTTATATCTATTTTATGTTAATTTAGCATTCTGTTAGTTCCCGTTGAGTTTCCCCTGCGTATATCGAATGAAAAGTATTGCATGTTATAATATCTATACCTGCATTAGCTGCGTCTTTTTAATGTTTTGTTGTTTTTTAATGGTTGTGTGATAGTTGTTGATGCAGTTTGCATTGTCGGAATTTCTAGTTTATTAAGAGTGTTGCAAATTATTGTATTATTAGCATGGGTAGGTAACATAAGATGGCTGTGTATGAGATAAATGTCGTGTGACTAAGAGGTGTGCTTATTATATTTGGAAAGTATTTGTAGACGTTTTTCTTCGCATTTACTATTTAATATGTGGGCTATTGCACAATTTTCAGTGAATGTGTGATAGTTTGGAATTTTTCGTCTAAGTATTGAGGGCAATAGATTCTGAAAGAACGTAGAAAACACGATTATGACGCCTGTTTTTATTTTTTGTCATGGTGTGACTAATATGTGTAGTCCATTTGTGTGTAATTTAGCGATGCACTTTGAAAGATATATTATTGTTTGATTGTTGTATAAGTGTTCTTATAAATGGTGAAAACTTATTTTCCTATGTTAAAAATAAACGTAATGAAGGGTTCGACTGTGTTTCACTTCCTATTGAGATTTTCAATATCTTTGTTTTCGAGAATTAAAATAAGAATGTCGTAAACATATCAACATTATTCAGTGTTTAGTGGTATTCCAAATGTGAATGAACAATATTCTATTAATCTAAGAATATAACAGGCTAGTACTCTACTAAGGGGGTTTGCTTGTATTTCAGTTGGAATTGCAAAAGGGATATCATAATATCACAGGTAATTGTAGTTAAAACACAAATGATTTATAATTACTATGAAACACCTGACATAGATTAAGTTTTAACTAGCCAGTGGTGGCAAGAAGAATAATTATATTCATAAAAATAATTAAGTGTGCACCCGAGGAAATATATCGGGATTGCCCTGCTTATTGATTGAATAATTAATTCTGCAATTAATCATGATTGATTAATAGATACGGATGATTCCATCAGGGTTCTGGGGAATATCGGTTAAGGTCGCTGCTTCAATGCGCCAATGTTTCTCGTTAGATTTACGCCGAGTCCCTAATCAGTTCGTCGCGGTACAAATGAAGTGAGTGATAAAAGCGTTTGCCAACTGCTAATTGCGTGTGTTCCGCGTCGTTGGACAATGTTAAGTGATTACGCAATTGTTTAAGGGACGAATAGAGTACCGATAATGTTTACTGGATATTTACAAGGACTGATTGAATCAATCTAAAGACAGTTTGTCGAGAGTAAATGTTGAGTTTAATTTATTTAGACTGTTGCCAATATGAAAAAAAGCAATTACGATGAAGTTGAACACGCGTGAATGTAAAAAATTACGAAAATAACATTTACTATCTATATTGATAAGATTGTGTAAATATATATATATATATATATATATATATATATATATATTGCCATCAAATCTCTTCGGTCAAAACAGTGCCTTATCATTACCAAACCAGATAAGGGTCCGGGAGTGGTGATTTTACATTATGAAGATTATGTGCTTAAAATGAGGGGGTTTTGAATGACGTTGATGAATTAAAAAAAAAAACTCAGCCTGTAAGTTCGCATAATAAGACACTTCCTATTGAAAATATTTTTTAAAAAAATAAATGTTTACATTGGTTAAGAAAAGTGATATTCCTGTGTCTATATACGATCGTATCCGACCAATAAGGCCTATAAGACTACGTATTATATTTGAAAAACACCCACGAAGGAGCAACATACCCGTATGACCTATTATTTTTTATGATTGGTTCAGTCCAGCATGATGTAGATAAAGGGTTGGGTGAATAGCTTTAACACGTTTTTGTAGAATATTAATACAACTCAAGAAATACGTAACTATCCATTTTCTGCTGAAAATATGTTTATGTGTTCTTCGGACATCATCAGTCTAGACCTTTTAAAATAAACCAAATCATCGATATTTGTGTTGATGCGCTATATAGTGGTTTATCAAGCGGTCTCATTATTTCCGAAGAAGTATACGGTTTACTGATGCGGTGTGCTACAATGTTTGTTGAATTCAGTTCCAACAACGTCATATATTAGCATTTCTGACGTCATGTCTTGGTTCAGCATTGCCCAATATCTTCATGGTTAAATGAGCACACTATTTTAACTTGTATCAATAAACAACTGACGGATACGCCGATAGTACATTGCCTGTGTTCAACAATAAATCACATTCCATAATATTTCGTAATGCACTTACTCAATTACACCAATTCTTAAAGTTCATAAGTGCGAAGAAGTGTTACTCCACCTTTATTTTCCTGCATGTACTAGTGCATACTTCTGATTCGTTTTTTATTACATTTGTTTATAGAAAAACAACATTTACTGGCGTATATTGCCACTAGAACTCTTTTTATCCCACACAAAGAAAATAAATCTGATATAATGTTTGGTTAATTGTGCCTTAATGATTGGTTGTGAATCCCTGATTGATTCGGAGATTAAATTAAAGTAAAGAGGTTTCAATCGATAAT
This sequence comes from Sepiola atlantica, assembly GCA_963556195.1. Classification (NCBI taxonomy): domain Eukaryota; kingdom Metazoa; phylum Mollusca; class Cephalopoda; order Sepiida; family Sepiolidae; genus Sepiola; species Sepiola atlantica. Next base: position 51,729,941 of record OY744539.1, on the reverse strand, counting down.
GTTTTTTCTATCGATATTTTTGATTCAAATATAACTTCCAATATCAACCAATTTTATAAGCCTAAACTTTATAACCGACTTTTATCAAAATCCGTGCTCACTATCTTATAGATAGAACTGAATTTGCGTCGGCTTTCACTGGTGAGAGTTTATCTAGCATGAAATTTTAAATGAGATGATTTATTTGTTTAAATAGCAAAAAAGAATTCTTTTATATATATTTTTTATATTTTTATATTTCTGCATATATTAAAAAAATAATCTTACTTCTGTCACCCCTCCTCGATTATTTTAACATTTACCTCCTTTTTACATAGACCAATCAAAAAAGTGAATTCATCTTTTTAAGACGATCAATTTCTCTCATTATTTGTTTTTTTTGACGTGGTTGTCTATACATCTGAGGAGACCTAATTAAAGGGGTCGAAATAAGTTATTATGTGTACAACCTTAATGTGTGTATAGTTTTTCTTTTTATAATTCTGTTTTCCTCTGTTTAAATTACATTGAGCTCTGTTATTCAGATTCTCTACACAAAATTGAAATCTACACACTATATCGGCTCCCCACTAATTGTGAGTTGAGCTCTCTCAGGAATTTGAATTCGGAATACATTTTAAATCATTACTTGGACCAATAATGGAGAAATTCACGCCGGCTTATTCGTTAAAGAACATTCCCTTTCCTAGTCTACATAATTTTACTTTCTCCTTAACGGAGAAAATAACGGATCTTATTACCAGGATCAGATGGAAGGCCTATTTTTTCTTAAAAGCGGAATCTACTAAGGAACAATATGAAATGTATAATTTCAGAACCCTTAACCTAGCTAAACCTATAGAAGCGCTTAAACAATTTGAAGCTGATTTATTCAATATAGTGAAAAAGATTAAATTCAAAAAACATTCTAATGACTTCCAGTCGGAACTCACACACGACATCAAAAACATAAAAAAATCCAACAAAGTTTGGGTCAAAGCCGACAAATCTACCAATATATATAAAATATGTCCCTTAGAATATAAAAAGCTAATTATAGATAAAATCTCCAATACTTATAAAAAAGACATTTTAGACACAGAGGCTACAATTAACAAGGAAACTAGAGAATTTACCTCAAAATTGAGAATTGAAGACAGAGTAGGAAGATTAGATATGAAAAATGCTTACATCCTTATAAAGGACCATAAAAAGAACTTCCAAAATAATAAGCAATCCAGACTTATCAATACAACGAAAACAGAATTGGGACATGTATCCAAAAAGATACTACAGAACATAATCAACGAGACTCTAACAGCGACACAGTTCAATCTATGGAAAGATTCTGCTGACACAATTAAATGGTTTAGGGAAATAGAACATAAAAAAGAGCCTCTTTTATCCAATTCGATATAATGGAGTTTTACCCTTCCATTTCGAAGGAATTGCTAATTAATAGCATAAACTATGCCAAAAATTTCGTTGACATTTCAGACGAACAAATCAACATTATTTTGGCCTGTCGGAGGTCCATTTTGGCAAACGATGGGGATAATTGGATTTAAAAAGATAGTACAGACTTTGATGTCCCGATGGGGGCCTTTGATTCAGCTCAAATAGCAGATTTGGTGGGAATATATATAATATATATAATCAGTCGAATTGTAACCCCCAACCAAATTGGCCTATATAGAGATGACGGACTGATCATCGTACCTAATAGCAACGGTCCTCTAATATCTAGGATGCATAAAAAACTAAATAAGGCTTTTAAATATTTAGGTTTGAGGATTGAAGTGACCCCCACTTGCAACGAGGTAAATTTTCTAGACATTACGCTAAACTTAAACGAGGGAACTTTTCAACCTTTCCATAAAGATAATCATACCCCATTATACATTAACACTAAATCCAAACACCCCAAATGTATTATAAAACAAATTCCTACAACTATTATCACCAGAATTAACAAACTCTCATCAAATAAAAATATCTTTGAGACTAGCAAACACATATACGATAACGCATTAGATAATGGTGGGTACAACGAAAAACTAATATATACGGAAAATATAAAGAAAAATAAACCCAAAAACAGGGGACGCAAAATTATTTGGTTCAACCCACCATATTGCCAGCTTTCTAGTCTTAATATCGGGAGAATATTTTTAAACCTAATAGATAAACATTTTAAAACGACTAATCCTTTAAGTAAACTTTTCAATAGGAAAACGGTGAAAATTAGTTATTCTTGCACCAAAAAAATGGAGAACATTATTAATACACATAACAAAAAAATATTGAGCACACCGAGTAAGAAAACTAAAAAGGGGGAAAAATGTAATTGTCAAATTAAAAATAACTGCCCACTTAAAAGTAACTGTAACGTCGAAAGCGTTGTATATAAGGCTACGATTTATCCTAAAGAAAATACTAACAATGAGAAAGTATACATAGGAATATCCGCCGGGAGTTGGAAACAACGATTCTACGTACACAAACACTCATTTTTAAACCCGAACGTCACTAATAAGACGGAATTAGCCAAACACTGGTGGTTTTTAAAAAATAACAACTTAACACCAACTATTTCGTGGTCCATACTATGTCATTCGAACACTCCTAAAGGATTTAGACATAGATGCAATTTGTGCCTGGAGGAAAAAATTAGAATACTAAAATATGAAGACAAGAACATTTTAAATAGACGAGACGAACTGATGGCTAAATGTAGACACAGGCACAGGTTTAAAATCAACAGCACGTTTTAAACTCTTTGAAAATAACAATTCTTTTAAAGTATAGTTACAATAAGAGTTATAACTGTAAAGGTAAATGTTAACAAATTAGTAATTTTTTTTTTTTTAATTTAGTAAAACTCTAGTTTGTAAATTAATCGTGCTTAAATGTCGCCAAACTTTAATTCCGTATTGACGTTATAACCAATTAAGTTTTCTTATAATTTCCTATATAAATCGAAATCTTCGTCCTGAATTTTCGCCTTTTTATTTCTAATCGTATATAATTAATCGTGAACGCCCGAATCTTTACCAATTTTGTAAATAAACCGTTTTTAAATTGTCGCTAAACTTTAATTCCATAGTGTAAATCATCTCGAATCTTGACGCTATACAACTTAAATTTTTAATATGTTCTAATCTAAACCGAAATCTTCGTCCTACATTTTCGTCTTCTAATTTTTAATCGTAAATAATTAAACGTAGTTTTTAATCGTGAACGCTCGAATATTTCATCATATATTTTTACCCATAAATCTCACATTCGAAATTTTAAATGAGATGATTTATTTGTTTAAATAGCAAAAAAGAATTCTTTTATATATACTTTTATATTTTTATATTTCTGCATATATTAAAAAATTAATCTTACTTCTGTCACCCCTCCTCGATTATTTTAACATTTACCTCCTTTTTACATAGACCAATCAAAAAAGTGAATTTATCTTTTTAAGACGATCAATTTCTCTCATTATTTGTTTTTTTTTACGTGGTTGTCTATACATCTGAGGAGACCTAATTAAAGGGGTCGAAATAAGTTATTATGTGTACAACCTTAATGTGTGTATAGTTTTTCTTTTTATAATTCTATATATATATATATATATATGTATATATATATAAATATATAATATATATATATATATATATACATATACATATATATATGTATATCTAATATATATATATATATATATATATATATATATGTATATCATATATTAGTAATTAAATGATAATATATTTATATATATATATATATTAATAAGTAAATAAAACAAATATTTGTTATAAAGTTATATATATATACATATATATATAAATATATATATATATGTATATACATATATATATATATATATATATATATATATATATATATATACTATAAAAATGCAAGTTTAAAGATCACCTATTAAACTCAGGTTCGATGTGTTAATCATTAAACACAGTTTTCGAAAATTAGCTTGCAAATTTAGTTAATTTTGATAAAATATAGAGAAAGCATGGGAACTAAGTCTGATGTTATTCATGTTTCACTGTCTACTTATTTTACTCCATTGATTCATCTACTTTTTCCTACTTCGTCTTAAGAGATTGACTACTAATGTGTTTTTCTTCTACTGTTCATAAAACACTATTCGAAACTTACATTTGCTTTAGCTAAACAACATCAAAGGAGTCAGGGAGAAAGTAGTAGATTTAAAGTTAGTATGGCATAGACACATTCAAAATACGACTAATAAGAAGAATCAAAATGATTGTTATTTAAATATCTCGAAAACTAGGAGTGGTTGCATATTTATTTTTATTTACTAGTTAGTAAAATATTGATATACGGCCGGAAGACTTAATTATTCAAATAAAACGATATTACCGTTATAATTTATATTTCGTCTATTATGAAACATCATTAGAATTCTGTGAAAAACTATATATTTTATGAATTACTAAAATGCAATATAAATTTGAAAAAAATTCAACTTAGAAAACTATCAACGAAAAATAAAAAATGGTGGGCATTAAGTTTCGAAAGCGGAAAAAGAATAAAAACGAGAGAACGAAACTAAAGGGAAATCATGGGTTTGAATAAAAGTAGTATCGACATTATTTCGGAGTTTTGATGAAGTTCGCAGGAATTTTTTCACGAGACTCCTTCATAAATGTTTAAAATGTTTCAATTCCATTACATATATTAGCAAAATATTAGAAACATAAAATGTTATAATAAAAAGAAACTGAATACATATACTACACGACATCAGATTTCAACACTGATGATATGTCACAAAAATCTATATAGCTATCTATATGAAGTTATTAATGCGCACATGTGTATACATTTATATGTACAGTATACAAATCTAAATTCACTAACCGATAATTATTATTTGGAAATACAGAAGTAAGGGGTAAGAATAAAAACTGTAGACGATAGTTATGTTAGTGTAATGGTCATGCAAATTACACAGAAAGGTGGAGCCTTTGCGACAATTCAGATACGTCCAAAATAGTTATAAATCATAAGAATATGTATAAGACATTAATTACAATATTTCTACTGATTATGTTTTCTTCTTAGGGGTATTATATGGACACACCCTCTCATTTCAAAATGCATACCTTTCTGATTAGCATTAAACGTCATCAATTATCATTAAACTATTTTAAATAAAAAACTTAAACACTTTTATTTGTTATTAGACTCCATTAGTTGGCACCTTTTATTCTATACCTATTCAAGAATCAATACTATATGATGAATTTCGATCAAAATTGTAATAATTATACACATGATAAGTTTTAATAACATTGTACATTGATTTTTATTTTGGTCAAGAAAAATGTACAAACTACTGTTTAAGCGATTTATTGTACGCGTCTTGGGCCGTATTAATATAATTGACACTATTTATTCACCTTATTTATATTATATGATTCATTCATTTGTGTTTTAAAAACAATACGTGTACTACTATTAGTAATACTATTTCTAATACGTGTACTACTACTACTGCTACAAGTAATAATGATAATAAGAATAATGAGAAAATGATAAAGTATAGATATCAGAAAGCAGGGCATTACCTGACTACAAGTAGATGAAAGCAATTGGCAACATGTACATAACACGATCTGAGAGTTGTAGAAGCAAACGATATCAAATTAAAAATAAATGCTAGTTATGATTTCATAATAAATCCCTAAATATTAGAACATTCGGAGAAACAACGTTATTAACTAGAAACACGCGATACACAGAATTAACAAAACAAACAATACCCCCATATATGAAATATATACGGCCCAGCAATGCAAATAATAAAGTTCAATAAAGCAAACAAAACCCCACGAAATGTTCAAATAACTGAAAAGGTTGTGTAATATGAAGAAGGTTAGCGCAGTCTAAACAACCCCACTGGGAACTTTAAGAGAATACTGTAAAATAACTATGACGACTGAGAATCAGATAAAAGAGTTCTACTACACAAACAACTTGGTAATCAATTTTTGTAACAATTCTTAGAACAGATAAAAATAAGATACACACTCAGTTAACCCTTAATACCAAGTGTTCAGTTCAAATTAAATAGCGCCAAAATATAGCAATATTAGAAATATAGCATTATAAAACAGCAAAGTAAAAATAAAGCAAAAATACAAACATAGCAAACATAGAAGAATTGCAAGAATAGAAATATAACAATAATACATGTATAGCAATAATTAAAATATAGCAAAAATAAAAATATAGCAACAATAGAAATATAGCAAGAATAGAAATAAAGCAATAATAGAATTATAGCAAGAGTAAAAATATAGCAAGAAAAGAAATAAAACAATAATAGAAATATAGGAATAATTAAAAATATCGCAGGAATAGTAATATAGCAATAATAGAAATATAGCATAAATAGAGCAATCAGAAATATAGCATTAATAGAAATATAGCAATAATAGAAATATAGCAATAATAGGAATATAGCAAAAATAAAAATAAAGAAATAATAGAAATATAGCAATAATAGAAATATAGCAAGAGTAGAAATATAGCAAGAATAGAAATATAGCAATAATCAAAATAAAGCAGTAATAGAAATATAGCAAGAATAGAAATATTGCAAAATTAAAATATAGCAAAAATAAAATAAAGAAATAATAGAAATGAAGCAATAATAGAAATATAGCAATAACTGAAAAAAAGCTACAATAGAAATAAAGCAATACTAGAAATATAGCAATAATAGAAATATAGCAATAACTGAAATAAAGCTACAATAGAAATAAAGCAATACTAGACATATAGCAATAATAGAAATATAGCAATAACTGAAATAAAGCTACAATAGAAATAAAGCAATACTAGAAATATAGCAATAATAGAAATATAGCAAAAATAAAAATAAAGAAATAATAGAAATATAGCAAGAATAGAAATATAGCAAGAATAGAAATAAAGAAATAATATATATATATAATAAGAATAGAAATATAGCAATAATAGGAATATAGCAATGCACAAGTTCTTAATCTCAAATGTGATTGCAGTATTTGAAAAACAAGCACAGGAACAAGTTTGCAGCGAGTGAAGTGCAGCTACAATTTGATAGACATGTAGAACCTATTAGATTAAAGGTTATTTCTGTATATAAGAAGTAGTGAAAAGGGGTTGGTGTACCAGCGCAGATGTGGTAACACTACTTTATGCATGGGAGAATGGTGAAGATATGATACTTGTATGTGTAAGAGGTTTTCTAGTGCGATTATAGGACACCCTCTTCTTTGCAGCAGACTTGGAGGTATCTACCATATATTTGTACGAATTCCTGTAACCTGTGAATTTTGCACATAGAAGTTTGGGTGTTGCACTGTAAGGTGATCTGCTATAAGGTATTGCAATTGCGTGTTGGAAAGATTTCTTATACTTATTAAAGAAAAGTAGCTCTATTTTACAAATATTAAATGTTAATTCTTTATCATGATCAGACGTATCTTATAAAATAGACATTGTCTCTTGGCAATATTGTTTCTTTGTCCTGACTAACATGTATTTTGTACTTAACTTTTCATATTGAAGCAAAAAAGCATATGTAAAAAGATAATGGGTCTTATTTTCTTATTCTATTAATAAGTTGGTGTTCTGAGCGTCGGCTACAGTTCACGGGCATCACTTTATGTAAACATTCAACACATCTTTCGCAGATCTAATTACATTTGTCGTGACTTTTTACAGATGTGGGCACGCTTTTCGATTAAAAGTGCTATGCCATTACGATAAAATATAATACATCTACGTTCATACACACAGACGCAGTAAGACCAATCCTTCTACAAATGCAAACACAGTATATATATCTATATATATATATATAAATATATATATATATATATATATATATATATATATATATATATATATATATATATATATATATATATGTATATAAAATAAAATATATCATGTCCCATTCTAGTGACAGAGATTTTAGTCATTTCACATAGATATTTTTTCAACATAAAACATTATGTAAAAATACGGAACCGTTGCGTTAACAGGATAACAACTGTCATTCTTATGTTAATCTCTTATCTTTCCCTCATGGATTAATCAGAAAAAAAACATATTTCATTCCGAAATTTACGGATTACATTTAACGAACTTATTCTCTTATACTGTACATGTATTCACAATGGCGGCTACAATCCATTAACTGAATCGACTTCAGAAATTCCCCTTAGCAATCTTAGATTACCTCAAGGATTATTTTTTTTTGTACTTAACCACTTAGACAATGTTATACATACACCTTTAAGGCTTAACACTATTTGTGTTGAAAACTTACAGCATAAAACCAACTACAGTGTGTACTTCGACAACATGTATCTGTTAATAGTAATTACGTGGACGCACGTAATATCAGTTTCTCTCCGAAGCTTCACACGTTCATTCTTCTACTTTTGATCATCAATACATGTTTTACATTCATTCAATATTCGTGTCTTCATTTTCACGTTTGATAGTCTTCTCTTTTCTGGCGGGAATTTTTTATTTCATTCTTGAGATTTACCTATTACAACCGTCAATTCTTTCTCTCTTGTCCCCTATTTCTGTCTCTCTCTATTCATTCGCAACAATTTATAAAAAACACGTGTTTAAATTTTCGCCGACTTAAATGATCTTATCAGGCAACAGTAACTTCGAGGCAATTCACATTCATCAGACACGTAAAACCTTTCTGCTCACATTTAGATTAGATTAGCATTCGTCGATTTCTTTATATATACTTTTATTATCATGATAATACAAGATAACGTTCCTTTCTTTAATTCACGACACTTAAATAAATGTCAAACGCAGACCAGCGTAACAGTTAAACTCATTATTTTCATCTACATGGTCATTTTAATCGAACATTATCTGTTGTTAATTCTTCTAATGTATTTCATAACTTTTTTTAACATACTTTCTTCTATGCCAAATCGGCAACTGATATGCTACCAATATATAAATTTCTACTTTGCGAAATGTACTTCAACAAAAAGTGCATTATACGTTAGTTTGCGTTTTCTCTTTTATATCAGTGAAGATTTAATCTTTCTAGGCTGTGTCATTTTTCTCCAGGAGATGGATGTTCAACACATAAAACATAAATAATGCTAGACTACGGCATTATTGAACAAAAACATTCCCTACTATTCAATAACGTTTACCTAAATGAACACATGCTTACTAACTACGTACTATTTATATATTGACAGCATTTTTTTTTAAGTACTGGAAGCTATTTACATGAAAACACAACAACCGAAAATAAGCAACATCACATATAACACCAGTGGAAGCATGTTAAAATGCTTAACGTAATGCGATTGTGTTCTCTGGTGACATCCAGCGTGGCTGAATTTAAATCGTACATGACTTCCTAAAATAATGAAAAAAAACGTTATCTGCGTGTTTCGCCGCCGTCCATTAAAACATTATCAAGATATTTTCTTCATTTGCTTTTGACACTTGAAGATGATTCGATGAAAAATCGAAAATTTTCGTAAACCCTGTTAAACATATGATACATTTATATATAAATGTATAATTAAACAGACGAATTATGATATTGTTTACAATGTTTGCATATATATATATATATATATATATATATATATATATATATATATATATATATATATATACACGCATAAATATGTATATATATATATGTACATATATGTATATATATATATATATTATACATTCATATATATATATATACGTATATATATATATAAAAAATATACATTTATAAATATATATATACACGTATATATATAGTTATATATATACATATATATATATATATGTATATATATAAATTATACATTTATATATATATACGTATATATATAGTTATATATATTCATATGTATATGTATATATATGCATATATATATATGCATATATATATATATATATATATATATATATATATATATATATATATATATATATACTATCCGGAAACAAAACAAGTGACGGTCAACAATGTAAGATGATTCACATGGATTTGTTAACATGCTTACACATTTCTATACGCTTTATCTACGTGTAACTGTAAATGGATGTGTTTCACATAGAACACAACATGAACTATATTTCAAAGTTAAACGACAATATGGGTTTCTTTTACCGTCTGCTTCATAGATTTGCTATTCAATCGTATAGCAGTATGCATATATTGTATTGGCGCAATACATATATCATTGCACATCATTATACTATATAATATATTGCATGCCATTATACTTTTAACTTTTAATCATCATACATATATGAATGAACATTAGTATTTTCACTCCATGTTTACCTTATATGTTTTAAGTGATCTTTATTTCAGAAATGTATCAATTATTTATCACTTATAGAATGTTTAAAGCATCGTGATGAAAATAGATAACTGCGTTCACCGTATCATAAGCTTTATACAATCGCGGAGTAAACATTTATGTTCAATGCATCAATCAGATCGTCAGGCAACTTTTGCAATAATGCGATCGAGTAAACATCCTAAATGCATACCCCAAGACCGATAAATAGCGGGTATTAGTCGCATATTATTTGAGTATGTTGATGGAAATCGCTCTAGACAAGCATGATACCACTTGATGTAAGGAACTGACAAGAACGAAATATGATTATCGCAAAAACAGGAGATGCCTATTGGCCTTAATCTTGAAAAAGACAAGATGATACGTTGGAGGGTAACAGTCAGCAGAAATAGAGTGCCAAACACTTGCAGTTCTTAGTATGAAGCAACTGGAATTGAAAGTTGTATAACTATGAGTTATCAACACAGCATTTTATAGAAGCCACTAGACCCCTTAGTCAAAAAAGCTTAGCTAAAAGAAGTGGGGACTATATAACCGTTTTTTAAAGAACACTTATATAAAAGACTGATGCTTGCAACATCACGTATGTGAGAGAGAGGATGTACAGTCTAAAAACAAGTACGGCTAATCAAATCATAGATACGTGTCTGCACCTTATTAAGAACCCTCAAATAAGACCGATATTCACCAGCAAACATGTGACAACCGTAGTTTCAGGTGTAAGTAAATGTTTACAGCGATAAAGAGTACCAATTTTACAAAGATCATAAGAGAAATGGATATAATGCATGTACTTACAGTAGAGTGTATGAGAGAGAAAGATCAATAAGTTTTAGAGTGGAGTTCTCATCAAGAGCAGAACACTCTATGAAAGACTCAGGAGTAAAAGGGAGACCCCTACGATTGAAAGACACGAGCTGAGTTTTAACAGGATTAAGTTAAACAAGCCATTTAGTACACCAATCCAAAACTTAACACAGGTCAACTTCTTGATCAGTTGCATTGTTCAACTGATCCGAGGGAGATAGCCGTAAAAAACAAAATAATAGAGAGTAGTATTATCAGCATATATGTTAATTTTCAGAATAATATTTTCATATGTATAGAGAGAATATACAGTGTCGAGTCTAGAATCGAGCCTTCAGGAGCACTATCCAAATAGGGAAAACGAATGAAGAGACACAGTCCAAAGTGAGCCGCAAGCTTCGATCAGAAAGAAACGTCCTTATAATGTAAAGAACCTAACAATTAATAACAACTCTGAAGTTACTGTAGAAGACCAATATTCCACACAGTGACAAACGTTTTCGAAATGCCGAAGACAATGGCTCTGCTTTCTCCTGAATTATCTATTAATCGACAGATCCGTTCAGTTACAATAGTTAACAGATCATCAGTTGAACAAACACAACGAAAGCTAAACTTAACATCACTAAAGCGTCCAAGAATTTCCTGCGAATTAACAAGCTTGCAGTTGACCGACCTTTCAGAAAATATTGCTACTAACAGGACAATATTTAGTTTTGTCACATCGTTCATCAGTATTCTTTTGAAGATAGAATCATAGTTAGCTCATGTTCATTTGGCATTATCTTGTTTTATTAATATAAACAAACACCATTGTCTTCAAATTGTAATTATTACGTGTCTAATATATTCGTATTTGTTTCATCCTTATATAAAATATCTAACCAGAGGGAAGTAGTATTTGTTGAAAATGCGTGGATTTAATCGGACGTGTGATAATATTATTAAATTGAATAAATAACTTTTCGATGAATGCTGCTGTGTGATTACATCAGAGTAAACTGTTGAACTTCATGAAATTATCTTTTCTCCGTTTCACTCATACATCTTATATGATGATAAATTACGTACTGCCACAAATGATTTTATAAACGTTTTCTATTTGTGAGAAATGTGAGGATACGCTTTTAATTTAAGTTAGTGAAATGTGCAAATAGGTGATTGTATCCTTCGTGAAAATATGGATACAGCAGATTTGAACCCTCGGAATTATATATCAATCAATAAAGTTAATTTGAATAGTTGTTTTAAACGTTTGTATCGGGTATATGGGAATAGCCTCCTGTTTTAAAATTCGAATATTTTAGATAAGCATGAAATTTGATTCATGTACATGAACATCAATTAAGCGTGGTTCTATGAATTCTGTTTTTTTTCTTAATATCCTCGATAGCCGACTTTAAAATTAAAGACGCTTCTAGATTGAAAAATGTATTCTGAGCATGATAGGTAGCCATGTTATATATTGAGCGTTTTATTCGATATGGCTTATGAACATGATATACACATTATCTATTTGAGAAATAAAATTTACCGGAGAATAAGTGTGTTTATATACTTATATATTTGTATTTACACAATGTATGCCTTTAGTGATTAACTTATCGTACATTTTGTGATAGCTAAACAGTGTAAGTTGTAAAAATGTGGGATATATTTATCAATTTTTTTGTTTTTTTCCTTTTTTTTAACCTGTTTCCCCTTTGTCTTTTTCCACACATTTTGTCTACGACGGCATATCATTTTCATGATTTATCGTGCACCTTACCCCATATATATATATATATATATATATATATATATATATATATATATATATATATATATAATATAAAGCGAGGGAAAAATTCAAAAAACAGACCGAAAGAAAAAAGGGGCGGAGTGAGAGACATAAAAAAGCGATAACTATTATACGCATAATGAAAATGTATAGAATATGAGTTATTGTATTTGATATGACTTAAATGTGCTTGTTTTTCTAAATGGAAAAAAAACTATTACACGTGTTATTCTATTATCTAACACGCAATTCCTTAAACGAAAATAGCATCATA
>OY744539.1:51519198-51714198 GCA_963556195.1 Sepiola atlantica | reverse complement strand
TTCTTTGATCCATGCGCTGGTGCCAAGTCTTGGATGAACATGCCTTTCGTAGGGTTGTAGTTTCTAAGCATCCAAGGCAATAAAACATTATTAAGAATGTTAAAATTCTCCGCTATGTTGATTTTAAGACTCGCTTCGATGAAATGAGGAGGCATAACCTTTCCATCACTTACGACGGCTGCCAAAACAATCACAGAAGCATGATTTTTGCTCTGACTCACAGGAGGAACTTCTGAAGGGTCACAGGCAATAACTCGAGTGTTCTGGCGATTTGGAATCTCATCCACGATTAACTTTTTCTCATCAACAAAAATGCGCACATGTCCTCCTTTGTGTTTCAGATGGTTGATAAGCTTGGGGAATCATTCAACTCTGATAGATTTGAACGGGCAGTGAGGAGATTACGGCGTCTCCTAACGTAGGACTTCATCCAAAGGTCTTCGTTGATTGCTCTGCTTATAGTTCTGCAACTCACATTGCGCTTCTTTGCCAGTTTCGACATCGGCTGACTTGAATCTTCCTTTATCGACCTTTTTAGCCCATCAGGAAAGTTTTAGTGCGCTTTCGATCACTACGAGTACTGTACCGACTGCTCTCAACCATACATCTGGCATCGAAATTAGCCACAACCCGATAGACAGTCGTTTTTGCATAGCCAGTGCTCTTAACAATGTCCGAAGGAGAACTACGGGCGCGTCTCATTTCGCATATAGTTATTCTTCGTGCTAATTCCGCCATATTCAAACAAATTTGAGTAAATATAATAATGCTATCTTGCAATAAAGTGTTTAAGGATCCATAGTAAAAGAGACCGTAATCATATGATCAAAAATAAAATAAAAATATTAGCATTTTAAATTAGTTCCAATTCATCTGCCCGACCCTGTATATATAATGTATTAATATATGTATATACTTATAAGTGTGTGTATGCGGGTAAATATGTATGCGTGCATTTATATAAACATGTTACAAATGAAAGATAGAGAGCGATGGAGAGAGAGAAGGGGCATATATACACACATATACATATATATAAACATATATATATACACACACATATATATATATATATATATATATATATATATATATATATATATATATATATATATATATATAGGTTAGAACTAGACAAAGTTTTCTTGACCTCTAACCGCAAGATGGTTTGAACATATAGACCGTAGGCCCCTCACAGCAAATTCATTGTGTATTTGAGAGTGTATTAACGTATCATTAAATATAGTGGTGAGTTATCGGGCACAATGAAAGAGATGAATATGAGTGTATGTATATGTACTAATAAATGTCGTGTTTTATACGGATAAATGCTCCACCAATTTAATATGTGTCTCCTACTTCCCTACACCCATCCGAACCCGTAAATAATTGCTACGGTGTGATCTCTCTATGTCAGTAGGTTTTCTTATGTGTACTTGTCCCGAATAATCTGAATCCCAGAAAAAAATATAGCTGACACATGTATGCATATATGTAGCAAATATTTTTTTCATAAATATGATAAGTCATACTATTATACACCTTTACTTTGCTATTGAGAACTATTATATAAAAACACGAAATTCACACACATTCACATATTTCCATAGATGTTATACTCTTAAACCTATGCTAGTAAATAGAATAATTCCATTGTGTTAGATGTAAGAAAAGATGTACAGCCTTATTTAAGGTGAATCTAAAGAGGCATGACTACAATCGTTATGTATAGCTGCACATTAAACATGTGACTAAACTGATATTAAAGCTGCGCTTCCTAATAGGCATCATATTTAGTGGAAGCTATGCACACACAAACAAAGAGGTTTTTCTCTTTGCAAAATTAATAGAACTCACCATTTACTAAAATAATAACCTCTTAAATTAAATATTTAGAGTTCCCAAAAACAGTATCAATGCAGCAACATCGTTAGAAACAAACACACATCTAACAAAATCATTGTAAATACCAGCCAAACTTAATATATCTATGAAATAAGTTAACAAGAGTATAACAAACTAGTCACAGAAAACATTACAAAAAAATACAAAAACAAATGGAAACGAACGCAACTACATAGATATCATTAATTCTGAAAGTAAACAAATCTAAGCTAGACTAAAAATTAGCGAGAAAGTTAGTAAATTAAAACATAAGGGGGCATTTATCTATTTAAAGACGGGAACAGCAGATTGACAATAACCGTTACTCTCGCTTGATACATCCGACAACACCCGAAACAGTAATGCTTAGCAAAAACAATTAAACAATAAAAACAACATAACATTCTCCTAAAGTAGATGTGAAAACTTAAAAACCATAAATGCAAAATGTGTAATAATGAAAATATAACTAAGAAGAAAAATGTATCACCGCTAGTAATAGTAACACCCCAAACCTTAATATCGATTACTCAAAGAGTAATAAGAAAGTTAATAATAAAGATAAAAACTGAAACTGCAGAACTCGTGCACTTTGTCCACTTCCAAATACATTCCTAACCAAAAGCATTGTTTACCAAGCCACTATATTAATAAATAAGCCTGAATAACAAGAAGTACTACGTAGGTATTACCTCCATTAATTTGAAAACCAAAGAAGACGCTCGCCAATAATCGAATGGAAAATGTACTAGAGTACACGTAGAAATTTAGACGTCTCGTATACATAACGGCTGAATGAGAAACGTTTGTTTCTTAATTTAAAGTGCCCCAAAACCTATTGAATTCCTGCAGACGAATATTTTTAATGAAATAACGTGAAGTTGTCCTTGATAACATTGAAATAATATAACTCTTCAAGAAAATTATTAAATATGACATACATCTGGCTGTAAACTATTGATGTATTGTAATTGGTTTATGTCATGAATGTATATTTTAATAGAGACAATTATAAATATAAATGATAAAGAAATACACACACACACACACACATATATATATATATATACATATATATACATATATATATATATATATATATATATATATATATATATATATATATATATATAAAGAAAGAGATACAGAAAGAGGAAGAAAGATATGAGACGGAGAGATGGTAAGGGAGAGTATAAGAGAAAGGGAAGGAAAGAGAGACAGAGACGAAACAGGTAACGCTTTCGACAAGCGTTTTTGTATCTAAATATTTCAAATTTCTATAATTTTGACATTTGCTTGTACAAAGTGTTTATTTGAAGCTGTTTGTTAATGACTCGCTTATTTTCACATATTTGAATAGTATAGAAAAATAATTAATGTATACATTCAAACAACACTGATTCTGCATGCATTAAAATTATTAGAAAATGCAGAAAAGTTATTTCTGCGAGAGGATAATTGATTACTTGAGGAAAGGAAGAAAATGCTGATATGTAAAATGTTAGTGAAATTATTTAAAATATGATCAGCAATAATATTTTATTTAAAAGAAGAGTTCTTTCATACATACGTTCACGCCTTTCTTAAACAAACACATAGGTTTTCATATAAGCATGTGTATATCAAAAAGGGCAGCTCTATTTCAGAAATGCTGATTATAAAAAGAATGATCTCGATAAAAGTACACAATGTTCGATCATATTTGTTGTGAAGTTGTTCCACAGTAAATAATAAATAAATGGAAGTCAAGTCGAGGGTTGGTTTAACAAGTGTATTAACAAAGTAAGAAAGTGACTAGCACTTGGCTAGACAGTTACAAGACTGTGCTTTATCTTCAGTGTGTCTCTGGTGACTCGTACTATTTATAGTGACAACCGGTGTTGTTTCTCCTGTGTAAGAACTGCCGGTGTAACAATATTGAATAACAATGTAATATGTATGAAAGCAAGATTGTATTTGACTCACACTTCAGTCTGATAACAGAAGAAATATCCCCATGAATATTGACTATCTGGTTGATTTTCACCTTGTCAAGCTACTTGCAGAAATCTGTAAATGTTGGTGGTAATGTTTTGCTTGTCCTTAGAGTAAACTGGAAACAAATGTACATTACATACAAACGAGAGATCGAAATAATTGCGCTCATAGGAAGTCTTCAAATCAGAAAATATATTTCAGTTGGAGTGTCTGCAATAGCGGGTAAATGTCTTGCATCCAATAGAATGTCCGTCCTTAGTAAACATTAAACTATTAGAACATGTGTAGAAATATTAATAAACTTATGATAAATATATATTTTCTGGCATCCGTTACTTTTTCAGAGACAATGGATACACATGTTAGGGTGACTGCGCGTGTAATTCTTTAGCAAGGGTTACACAATCTAAACTGCACCATTACTAAATTGGCACCGGTCGAATCGAGTGGCCAGTAGAAGGACATGACGACTGGAAACAATGCCGACATAAGCAGAGTACAGTAAAATCACATTGTATTCCAAAATCGTCACTCATTTTAATACGGAACAGCTAACACGTTTATTGTTGTATTTGGACCTCTAACGGGAACAGATGAGTACACCTGATTTGCCGTACATATATATATATATATATATATATATATATATATATATATATATATATATGATGCTGGTATGTAACATTTGAGATAAATTATTAAAAATATAATCAGCAATTATATTTTATTTTAAAGAAGAGTTTTTTATACATACGTTCACACTTTCTTTAAACAAACACATAGATAATCATATAAGCTCTATCTCGTATATTGAGCTTACACTATTTCACTATAGGTTCTATCTACTGATAGTTTACTTTTAGTTTCATATTTGATTATATATATATATATATATATATATATATATATATACATATATGTTTTACTATATATGCTAAATATTTATAATTATAGGGTTTATAAAGTGTTTACTACCCAAATAGAAATAAATAGTAAACAAACGGTCTAATTCAGGCAGAGTCGTACATGTAGATTCAAGTTCATGAGAAGGTTGAGAACTCACAAGCGTTCATTAAAGTATCCAGATGTCTGATTCATATCATAATATGGGAGACTCATTTCTTCCTTTAGCTTTTTCTTTTTCATCTCACTCTATTTCTCTTGCTCTTTCTTTTTTACATTGTGTTTCCCACTCTCTTATTTTTACAGCATTATTTTATATTTTTCCTGACTTCTCTCCTTTTATTTTTTATCCAACTCTACTTCCTTTCTTTCTTTCCCAAACAAAATTATATATTAATTTGTTGTGAAAGTGTCGCTGAATATACACATAATGTAGTTTGACTTTTAACAAGAGTTTTATATGAATTAAAATCATATTTTAAAGTTATCCACCATTTCTCAGATTTTAAGTGTCCAAAATTAAGGAACACAATATCATGTTTAATAAAATCACATTAAAAAAGCAAAAGAGATTTAATAGTTGGTATCTCAACATTGGTTTTCAATAACTGATGCGCATCTAGACTGTAGGATTTTACTAAATCTTGCCATTGTGCCACAGTTATCTTGGCCCATTCATATTTTAGTGTCAGCCACAAGTATTTGATGTTTGCCGAATTCTTTGCCATGCCATTTTGTCCTAGAGTTTTCCATAAGTTTCCTATAAGGTTCATGTCAGGACTCTGAGCAAACCAGTCCATTACATCTACTTCTTGATCAGCCAGATAATTCATGACCAGCTTTGCCTTATGCCAGAGAGTCATATCCTGCATAGAAAACAGGCTTTTCGATTATTAGAATTGTGCAACACTAGAAAAACATACTGTTCTAAAACATTATTTTATACAGTGGAATTCACTCTAGTATTTAAGCGTAAGGTGGTGATATACCCTGCCATTATATCATGCCGAAAATCATCACGCTACCTCCACTAAATTTAAGAGTTAATTTGAGACACCTAGGATCCAAACTTCCACTTTTTCTTCTTATTACAAATTGTTTTCCATCACTGTAAAACACATTAATTTTCGATGCGTCACTGAAATACACTTTTTTCCAATTTTCTACTGACCATATAACATGCTTTATTTGCGAACGCCAATCTAGCTGCTTTGTTTTTCTCAATAATTAGCGGTTTGTTTCGAAAATATCTTGCAAAAAGACTTATTTCGTGGAACCTTCTGGACACAGTTTGTCGTGAAACATTAGTGACCCCTTCAATTTGTTTAGAATTGTTGCCAGCTGTAAGGTAACGGTCTTTAAACACTAGGCGTTGTATAACCCTGTGTTCATTTACCGTTATCTATCTTGGTTTTCATTTACCGTTATCGATCTTGGTTTACCAGGTTTAGTTGTGTTACTTCCAGTTACTTAATAGAGTTTGAGAACTCGCCTAACAACACTTTTTGAACGTTTCACACGTTTCCGATTTCTTTGATTGTCAGCTTTTCCTTTTGAATTTGACGATTTTTCTTTTTCGCTTAAATTAGTTTCATTTCTTTTTGACATGATTGATATTGCGTGACTTGTAACAGTGAAGATAATTAAAGTATATTATATTTGTTGCATCCTTTTATACACAAAATCTACTGTTTTAAACTTTAAAATATTATTTTTCCTTAATGTTCCTTACTTTTG
This sequence comes from Sepiola atlantica, assembly GCA_963556195.1. Classification (NCBI taxonomy): domain Eukaryota; kingdom Metazoa; phylum Mollusca; class Cephalopoda; order Sepiida; family Sepiolidae; genus Sepiola; species Sepiola atlantica. Next base: position 51,707,697 of record OY744539.1, on the reverse strand, counting down.
GACACTTAAAATATGTCAAATTGTGTCGCTCTAGCCTTTTCGCTTGGGAAAAAGGACGCCCGAGTTTCAACTTACACTTTTAAGAGCATATATCATTCTGATATTTAATAGATAAAAGTATAGTCAAATATATTCTCAGTTGTGAGATCAGGCATTCTGCCAAGGAACATTATATGTTCAATTAATTTATTAACATGCTCATGTATTTGCATTCATTTGTTAGTTTGTCAAAAAACAACCACTATTTTCAGTAAAACGTAACAATGGTTACGCTTAACATATTTAGTGCTGTTTAGTATAAGATCATTATCACAGGATGATCAATATAGTCGGTACATGACTTATGTAACATCTAAACGGCTGTATTTGGGGTAACGACGATGATAATTTATCCTGAGAAAGAGATGTTTACATTGCATTAGTTAAATGAACTACTTGAAAATATATACAATCTATACTATACCAGGTGTGTTTATATATTTGTACGTACATTACTTACTCCTAAACTTTTTAACTACGCATTATTATCGTTATTCTGAGAAATTAATACATTGTTGAAATGAGCTGTTATACTTTAACAGTGAACAGAAACAACTATGTGCAAAGTAGAACAATTTTGAATCCTTTACAAACATCACCAATAATTTTTTTTACAAATTGACGCACCTATATTCGCACCCTCGAACTAGCGTACCCTACTTTGTGATGTTATTAGTTGTTTCCCCCATGCACTCTCATATGTCTTAGAACATTTCACTGACTTTTAATTTTATTCTTATGTATTTACTTGAAATCAGTTATGATTATCTATTTTTAGATACAAGCTGTGTTTATTGTATATTTAAAAAAACTCATATTACTTTTAAAACGTGGAATTGCCCATGTGTGTTCTTCTTTAATGAATAATGTAAATATATGAAAATCACCTTAACGCTCAATCGATAAACTCTTAATATTACACCATCAGAAAATTATACAGAAGTCATTACTCTTGCTATTTCTAGAATTATGTATTTTAAGCTAAACATTTGACGCTATTTTTAATATCTAAAATTATATTGGATTCGTGTGTTTCTCTTTTTTTCATTCAACTAATTATATTGTGAAAGGCTTAAAAGGTAGTGACACTATAACATTAAAACCAAATAGAGTTGGAATGTTACAATTTGATATTGAGATTACCGGTTGTAGAATTTGGAAAATACGCTGTATGACTAGTCTTTTTCAAGCACAACATTTATTTCGAGTAACAATCTATGCACTGTAATGCACAACTAGCGCTACAAACTCTTATTCCTTACGTGAAGCATACCCTGGTGGAAAATGTGTATACGCTTGTGGGTGCTATAATGTGTCTGTACCGTATTGAAAGTTCTTGTGTGTGGCTTGGAGTGAGAAATATAAATAAGTATTTATGTTATTTTTTTTCGTATAATATATGCTTGCTGTTCTTATACATTACTGGCAAGTTTGTAACCCAGAAATCAAGTATGTGTCACTGGCTAATATGATACATCACATTTTTTTAATTAGTGTCATGTTGCAAAATATTAGTAGGTATTGTAATGGATGCAGCGATGTCTGGTCAACTCATATATTAATATAGTTAAATGCCTAAGATGATTATATTCTGTCTGGCTTTCCCAGTTTTTAAGGAGCATGAATAAATTATCCGATTTAAAATAAATCTATGTACTTGTTAAACTGTCATTTGTTTATTTATTTCACTTTCGCGTCTACGGAAAATCAGTTCTCATTTTGGTTAGTAAACAATGCGAATAACAACATCAGCGCAGCGCCAGATCTCACATCGAAAACAGGCAAACGTATATATGCGTGTCAACATTGTAGGCAATGTGTAAGACAACAATAGAATAGCCAATCAGCTGATAAGTGAATTGTAATCTGATATAGGTACTGCATCGTTAGTGGTATTTATGAAAATCATATTTTATAATAACGAAATTACATTAATAACTTAGGTTATTTACATTTAATCTTGTTCCCACAAGATTAGCTCGGTCTAATGAAATATTTTAAAAGTTAAGTGATTGTATAAGCGAAAACTATTAAGTATACACACACATTATTAAGTGGTATACGTGAAATTCTGTGGAACAAATGAATAAGAAACCTGTGCTTAAAGGACAAACTGAAATAAACTAGGCCATTTTCTTGTGCATATACGTATATGGCTTTTTAATTGCGGGTATAATGATCCTATTAGGAATGATTGTATAAACAAACACTATTACAGATAAGTATAACATTTGTACAGAAAGCGTACCATCTCTATAAATAGATTGTAGTTTAGTTCTCAAGACAATTCCTTGCTTGTTCATATATTATCAACATTACACAACAGACAATGTCGTGTATTTACACGATAATTATATTAAGAAACAGTCGCAATCAGTAAATGTGGGTTTGTCGAATCTAATAATGGTGCAGGCAAAAGAACGGCGATTACAGTGTTATCACATGCTGTTGTAACATCTGTTTACAAGTCATTTTTTATTTAATTCATACATTATATATATATATATATATATATATTACTTTAAAATATACTACATATGTAATTTAGATTATATAAATGTAGAGCATTGGGTGTTTATTGAGTAGATGGTTTTTTTTTGCTAATCGCTACGCACATATAAAAATTAAAGTATGTTAACACATGATTAGATACGGTAATACCTTATTTATTGGCTTAAATAGGTATGTAAGGGTGTGCTATTTAAGTATATAGTGTGTTGTGTTTCAACTTTTAACATTAAATTCACCTTTGCCAGATTTCTTTTCATTGTATATAATATGATTACACTTACATTGTGTTGTTCGATGCTTCACATACTTTATAGTATATTTCAATAATATAAGCGTTAAATATGTCTGTAATATATATCGTCGTAATACAGGGCTATACAAGTTTGAAATCATATATCTTATATTGTAAATATATAGAAGATTTACTATGGAGGCATGGATAATTATTTTACGTCAACTTAGCCTACATTATTAAATAACACGAATCGCGTCTTTGTCCAGTATAACAATCAAAGCCAACAGTTGAATATTAAGAGTTGACGATGTAATGGGATTCAAAAGGATGTCTAATGGTCCCTGAAAATTAAAAACTCATCTTAGTAATAGCATAAAAGATAAGGTATTTTATTTATGCTTCATTAAAATGGTTTTCTAGGTGTGCATGTGTTTGTGTTTTGTACCGATACATTTGTAATATATTAAAATTATCATGTGTTTAAACTATGTGTCTGCTGTTAACTAAACTAATGGAGCTTTTATTTCACCCCAATATCCTTAGTGTTCAAGTAGAACAGTATAGACATATAATTGTATTACTGTATATCACCTAAATTTGATTACTCATACGTTTAATACGTGTATTATATTAATAATACACAACTCGTGATCTACACAATTATATAATACTATTTAATAAACCCGGCATACAAAGAAAATCATGCTATCAATTAAGTTGATATGAGCTAACAAAGTTCATATCAATATCATCTAGCTACATGGTTTTGTTTCTTTAAAAAAATCAGAAATGCATTCTTTGGTGAAAGAAAGTGTCATTGTAAGGAAAATATCGTATTTTATCTCCGAATAATGCATGCCAATTACAGAGTGTAGGTATTAAGCGACATAAAAAATGAAATGCTCTTTGGGAACCTGGTCTAGTATCTCATATTTAATAGAATATCTATTATCTAACTTTAAAGTTGATCCGAGTAGCATTGACGGTGATTATTGAAACGAGCCGAATTATAAAATTCATGAAAATAAAAACATATCAGAGTAAAAAATGTATTTCACATAAATGTGAGAATCTAAGATAAATCATCCTTTATGTTGTATTTCCAAAAATATTGTTCTATTTCCATTTATGTTCTAAAAATAGGATGAATAAGGAAATTCGATGAACTGTGTGAACGAATTCTAGTGACAACCTACATTATTTAATATAAATAACTTCCTCACGTTGAGTACGAGTTTCATTCAAGCTTGTCAGAAAGAATCTCACGTTACAAGAGAGTGTCTTTCGCAAATAAAATCTATACGCGTCGAGTATTGAACATATCGTGTCAGTAAAATGGAATGCGAAATTGGCTGGGATTCACAAAATTAATCTCATTCGAATAATATGCGGAAAGCACATCAGATGGCACCCATAACTTTTTCAAATACCAAAACGGTAATGCAACATGTTGCTCTTACTCAGTTTTAGCAAATACAGAAAAACATTGAGAACAGACAGATTGGTAAAATAGACAGTTAATATAACTATTTGATCAGTTATTCAGTATACACTCCGGGTTGGTCTGAGCAATGAAATCGACTGTACTAAAATGTCTTTCTCATTGTATAACGTGATAGTTTTTACAACAATAATTTTAGAACCGCCATGTGCAATCAGATTAGTTGTAACATTAATTCCCAAATGATACACACACAATTACATTTGATTGTATTTGTTAGGTTCAATGCCGTCAGAGAAGCAGGACTGAGTTTGGGTGAATGTGTTTCATTCTCTTGCAATGTCAATTCACGTGGTCAATTATAAATTTTGCCAACATATTGGAGCATAGCTAAGCTGACTGCACAATATGGTTTCTTGTTTTTGTTAATACGCTTTAAACAACTGTTATCTTTGTATCACTTTGTACATTCATTTTTGTAAAATTATCAAATACATGTGAAGCGACTACATTTTCTTTAGTTTGAAGCATGATATACTTACTGGTTTCTCGTCACGATTATTGTGCAGAATTTCATTTTCTATGGTATGTTTTCATTGGAACTGCTTGTTTTCGCTTCAGCCCGAGAACATGGGGTTAAAGTTAGATTTTGTAGAGGTTTATAATAAGATATGATGTTACTTTTCTAATACGGAGTAAGGGTAAATATTTTCGACTATATGGAGTATCCATACTTTATCATTAGTGCTGATGACTTCTAGAGAAGCTGTATATATCAGCGTATATTTGTTAAATCATTATCGCTTTGTATTTTTATGCCTACCTTCTTAGTATAATAGTGTAAGTCTTACTGCATTTCACAAAACCATTCGTCTACTGCATGTGCATTATGTATACATAAATGCATTATATATATATATATATATATATATATATATATGTATACACATATATACTACACACATTTTTGAGATATTAAAGTGTTTGTTTTTCACCTACAGACGATATCATTTCATTTGCTTACCCTCTTCAAAGCAATAATGGCGGTTATAGGCGATCATGTGATCGAACGCAGTTAGTAGATTCAGGCTAGAATAATCACACACACGCTCAGACAACATCGTCGGCAATCGGTACATACAGTTACTTAAATTTAGATACACTTACTCGGGAAGCAGGAGGAGGTGTCATTGCTTCTACAGTTCTTAACGCTCGCGCGGAACTCGCTTACCATATATGACAACAAACTTTCTCAATTTCACCGTGCTCTACTTGTAAAAATATTACATCTATTAAAGGAGCGTTTAACTATAACTATTTTAAAAATATAATTTATATGAATATATTTATAGAGAAATTATATATATATATATATATATATATATATATATATATGTATATCATATACAGGGGTTGTATAAAATACCGAACAAGTCTTGTAAAGTTTGCATCAATTTAAAAACACTTATAAAAATTGACGAAAATTACCAAAATAGTGGTTTAACTTTTTATTCATAGTTAGTGTTGCCATGGATAAATTGTTTTTATAATGTCGTATGGTGCGTATTAGTAAGTCAAAATTAAATGACATATCTATCACATTTCCAAAAAGTTGGTACTCGTACGGCAGGTGCTACTGTAACGGAAGTGGCTGCTATGATGACTGTATCGAGACAAATTTTCTAGAAAATTATGGCAGCTTATGAAAAATAAGGGGGGACATCCTCGTCAAAACAATATTCCGGTAAGAGTTCGAAGCTCTCTGAAAGAGTTCGTAGAATCATTGTAAGGACTGTGATGACAGAGCACAGCCAATCATCTGGATGATCACGTTTCGACCAAAACTGTTAGCTGAGAGCTTATCAATGCCAGATTACGTGAGACGGTTGCCATCAGAAAACAACTGTTTTCGAACATCAATGTTGAAAAACGTTTTGAACTGTGTAGAAATTTGAGAAAAAACTGGAGATGGTTAAAGCTAAAAGAAATAGTACATAATTCGTCTGGTAACAATTAACGCTGACTATGGCTTTATTCAACGTTGCATTCAATCAGTTAATCATGTAAACGGTCTTACACCGAATGAAAATAAATTAATTTACAATGAAAACTTGCTTCATTGTTTTTTCAAACCCTTGTACATAAAAATGTGCATATACATATATTACATACATACATCTATACATAGACATACATATATATATATATTAACACGCACACACACACACATATATATATATATATTCATGTATATATACAAATATATTTATATATACACATATATTAAACATATATATTTGTATATATATACATATATATATATATATGTATATATACATATATATTAATATATGCATAAAACATATTTATACACATATGTATACACATACACACACATATATATTTATATATATATATATATTTAATCTTCCGCTCCCTTTTTTCTGCCTTAATATCATTTTGATTTGAATCTCTTAACCCCTCCCCCCACCTGTTAGATTGCACTCTTTTTTCACTCGCTTTTCTTTTTCTCTTTTTTTCTTTTTTTTCTTTTCTAGAAAGAAACAAATAGACAAAATATAGAGACAGAATGGCGGCAATTCATAGATAAGCACAGTCGCACCCGTGCGTACCCCCACATCCCAACATATATATATATATATATATATATATATATATATATATATATATATATATATATATATTGTTACAAAATGTAGGAAGAGCTATCGGGATTCAAACTCACGAAGAGATATGGGATTCATTTTTGCACATTTATACACGACCGAGAAATTAACATAATGCGACTCGAGTGACGTCAGGAAAATAGATAAAAAGAGAGAGTGAAGACAAAAAAAAAACTTCAGCCGCACGCGAAGAAGAACAGTCGACAGGAAGTTAACGCGACACAGAGAGCGAAGGATGCCGGCAGGGAAGTACGTTAGCTACCGGGTTAAGACGGACATATTTTTAGGACAACTATAGTCAGTCTTCCCGAGTACCTCTGCGCTGAACGGGGAAGAAATGAACTACCGTCGACAAAAAAGTTGCGAAGAAAAGGCAGGGGCCTTTTGTAAATGGAATTTGAAGATGGAATTATATCCGCCCTTGGCTTGGGCGAGAAGACCGATGTGCGACTACGGTATCGCAGTGGAGCCTGTTGAAAATGGAATTATAGCCGCCCTCGGCTCGGGCGAGAGAGCCTGTTGAAAATGGAATTATAGGCGCCCTCGGCTCGGGCGAGAGAGCCTGTTGAAAATGGAATTATAGGCGCCCTCGGCTCGGGCGAGAGAGCCTGTTGAAAATGGAATTATAGCCGCCCTCGGCTCGGGCGAGAGAGCCTGTTGAAAATGGAATTATAGCCGACCTCGGCTCGGGCGATAGAGCATGTTGAAAATGAAATCATAGCCGCCTTCGGCTCGGGCGAGAGAGCCTGTTGAAAATGGAATTATAGGCGCCCTCGGCTCGGGCGAGAGAGCCTGTTGAAAATGGAATTATAGCCGCCCTCGGCTCGGGCGAGAGAGCCTGTTGAAAATGGAATTATAGCCGCCCTCGGCTCGTGCGAGAGAGCCTGTTGAAGATAAAATTTCAGCCACCCTCGGCTCGGGCGAGAGAGCCTGTTAAAGATAAAATTATAGCCGCTCTCGGCTCGGGCGAGACGACCCGCTGAACTAAGCGGAGAAAAAGTAACCAGCCAGGAATTGTTTTTCCTGAGAAAAAAATGTATTTCAAAACTACATGTGCAAGGAGGTACGGCTACGACGACATGCCGGAAATATCTACTCTAAATCGAACAATGCATTCAGTTGTAAGTAACAACCTTAATATCTCTTCACGGACATTCGCCCCCTAGGGCTGTTATATATATGTATATTTTTGTGTAGAAATGAATCCTGCTATTATAGGGCTAGGATAGACACCCCCCTCTTCTTAAGAATATACTTTTGTTTTGATGTTTTATTTCGTTTTGTTTTATAGATACACTCCTCTTTTTTCTAGTATACAGTTTCATTAAATAAATGAATACAAATTTAAGTCCAAATGTCCTGTTTGTCGTTTCTTCGAACTTTTTGTTTGTTTCCTGACGGTATTTTATATTGAAGAAATCCGCATCCCATATCACGTTTTATTTGAACCTAGGATAATACGAGCCACTCCGGACTTTTTTAAAAAACTTATTTTAAAACTTTTTTTTCATCTTTGTCACTTAATGTCGTTCGGTGGTCCCGACCGGCGGCATTCGTGACAAGATTGGGGGCTGAAGTCCGGGATAATTTTCTCCAATTAATATAAGACCCGTTAATGGGAGCAGACAGATTCGAAGCAACGCGACAAAAAAACGCAAAGATAAATAAATAGATAAGTAACACGATGTCGATAGTAGAAGCCGGTTTTATCGAGAGGGTGGTAAACTCCAAAATAGGGTTACGAAAAAGGTCTCGCGGTGCGTGTCTTTTTCGTCTTTTAGGGAAGGAGGTGTTACAAAATGTAGGGAGAGCTATCGGGATTCGAACTCACGACTCCGGTTTACGGAGAGAGATGGGATTCATTTTTGCACATTTATATACGACCGAGAAATTAACATAATGCGACTCGAATGACGTCAGGAAAAGAGATAAAAAGAGAGAGTGAAGACAAAAAAAAAACTTCAGCCGCACGCGAAGAAGAACAGTCGACAGGAAGTTAACGCGACACAGAGGACGAAGGATGGCGGCAAGGAAGTACGTTAGATGCCGGGTTAAGACGGACATATTTTGAGGACAACTATAGTAAGTCTTCACGAGTACCTCTGCGCTGAACGGGGAAGAAATGAACAACCGTCGACAAGAAAGTCGCGAGGAAAGGCAGGAGCCTTTTGTAAATGGAATTTGAAGATGGAATTATATCCACCCTTGGCTTAGGCGAGACGACTGATGTGCGACTACAGTATCGCAGTGGAGCCCGTTGAAAATGGAATTATAGCCGACCTCGGCTCGGGCGAGAGAGCTTGTTGAAAATGCGAATTATAGCCGCCCTCGGTTTGGGCGAGAGAGCCTGTTGAAAATGGAATTATAGGCGCCCTCGGCTCGGGCGAGAGAGCCTGTTAAAAATGGAATTATAGCCGCACTCGGCTCGGGCGAGAGAGCCTGTTGAAAATGGAATTATAGCCGCCCTCGGCTCGGGCGAGAGAGCCTGTTGAAAATGGAATTATAGCCGCCCTCGGTTCGGGCGAGAGAGCCTGTTGAAAATGGAATTATAGCCGCCCTCGGCTCGGGCAATAGAGCCTGTGTAAAATGAAATCATAGCCGCCCTCGGCTCGGGCGAGAGAGCCTGTTGAAGATGGAATTATAGCCGCCCTCGGCTCGGGCGAGACGACCCGCTGAACTAAGCGGAGAAAAAGTAACCAGCCAGGAATTGTTTTTCCTGAGAAAAAAATGTATTTCAAAACTACATGTGCAAGGAGGTACGGCTACGACGACATGCCGGAAATATCTACTCTAAATCGAACAATGCATTCAGTCGTAAGTAACAACATGAATATCTCTTCACGGACATTCGCCCCCTAGGGCTGTTATATATATGTATATTTTTGTGTAGAAATGAATCCTGCTATTATAGGTCTAGGATAGACACCCCCCTCTTCTTAAGAATATACTTTTGTTTTGATGTTTTATTTCGTTTTGTTTTATAGATACACTCCCCTTTCTTCTAGTATACAGTTTCCTTAAATAAATGAATATAAATGTAAGTCCTAATGTCTTTTTGTCGTTTCTTCGTATCTTTTGTTTGTGTCCTGACGGTATTTTATATTGAAGAAATCCCCATCCCATATCACGTTTTATTTGAACCTGGCATAATACGAGCCACTCCGAATTTTTTTTTTACTTTTTTTAAAACTTTTTTTTCCATCTTTGTCACTAAATGTCTTTCGGTGGTCCCGACCGGCGGCATTCGTGACAAGATATATATATATATATATATATATATTTAATAAAAAATAGGTAAAATAAATACCTTTTGAAGCATTAAAGATGCGATAACAATTTGTTTTTTAAACAGAAAAATAATAAATTGAAACCGATTTTTTTTCTTCTTTTTTTATTATAAACTAGCATTTTTGGTTGTTAGTTTAAAGTGATACAGATATTTTGCCAAAAACTTGGCATCAGTGGTGTGTAATATATCCTGATGTCATCGGATTTTTATGTTTTTCCTAAAAAAAGATTGATATCGCATCATTAATGCTTTAAAAGGTATTTATTTAACCTATTTCTCATTAAATTTAACAATAGATGCTTCTTAAAAAAATATGAACCTTAAAACACTTATACAAATCACGTGCGCATTCACGTTCTCATATTTGAAAGTGGGGAAACAACAGCTAACCCCTTTGGCCCGGCGGACACAACAAAAGCCGGTGGGAAAAATACAAATTCGATGACATCAGGATATATTACACACCGATGATGCCAAGTGTTGGCGAAATATCTGTATCACTTTAAACTAACAAAAAAAAATACTAGTTTATAGTAAAGAAAAGAAAAAAAAATCGGTTTCGATTTATTATTTTTCTTTAAAAAAAAATTGATATCGCATCTTTAATGCTTCTAAAAGGTATTTATTTTACCTATTTCTTATTTAACAATAGATGCTTCTTAAAAAGATATATGAACCTTAAAACACTTATATATATATATATATATATATATATATATATATATATATATATATATATATATATATATATATATATATTCTCTTACGCGTGTCCGGTGTTGCATTACAAGCAATTAGAACTCCTTTATACTCTTCTAATCTTTCTTTGATTGTTAAATACCATCTTAACATATTCCTGTTTTATGCGAACGCATACTCCCCATCATATTCAATAGAAGTATCCCGTTTTGATCTTGTATTTAACATAACTAGATAAAGTGTTTCTTCAGCAGGCTCCATTCTGATGTTTTACTTAGATGAGTCTCGGTACTCACATCAAAACCATAAAGTTACAACCGTATGTGTGTGTCTTAATCTAATAAATCCGCTTTGACTACCTGTATATAAAACGAAAGTACTCAAGAAATGGATACACGAATTATTTGAGGTTTTCCGTAACGTATGATATGAAGTTGATTCTAGTAAAAATGATATCGTCCGATTAAACTGTATAACTCCCGAAAAGATGAGTGTCAGGAATACTAATTTCTAGGTTTAGAATATCGCAACTTTTAAATAATTAAACGTCTAGCGCTCATCGAAACACACTATTATGCAGAGATGCAGGACTATTTACACGTCAGAGATCTTTCATAAATTCTTTTAGATGGTAGATTTTTTTCTAAACTGTATAGCCTTACACATAATAGGCTCACAGAAAACGTATTGCGCTTTGAGGTTACGTGTAACTATATATAACAGTAAAACATCACTTAGGGTAGTTTATATATTTATTACTCTTTGAACAAAAGTCGACGCTGGTATCTTAACATTCAAACAATTGCCTGAATAAGGAAAATAATACAAATGACATGAACTACTCTCTTAAAGATATCTTCTCCTGATCGAGGTATATATATCTGCTGTCGAATTTCGTCTGATTTGGTATTGACCATAATTACAACATTCGATAGTAGTTCTATCAAAGTAACTGCATTATAGGCTGTCTTTGTAGATAAGACATACGTTACAAGAACAGCACGCCATAAATATTTATCGACTCATTAGCAAACAGATACTTTGAAATACGACCATACATATTCAGACGTAGTCCGCTCGAAGGCCTATAGCTAATTCCCAATATAAAACTCGAGAAAGAATAAAATAGATTTTTAAAAAATACTGAAAGGAAATAAATAGGTAACAATAACATTGAGTCATCAGCAAAATAGAAATAACTAAAAACGAGACTAAAGATTGCCAAGTCAACGAAAATGCAGATCAGTTAAGAATACATTTTGTGAATAGGTTAGATAATGATTTGTCGTTTAGTAACCGAATTCAAGATTCCTGTGTAAATGTTTTATTTGGATTTCGCAGACTATGGTTAAAATATTGAATGTTATTCTCATCACGTTTCGACCGATGTAACTTCTGAGCTTTTTAGATGCGTCTTTCAAAACTCCGAAATCAATGCGATACTCCTATATTGGTACTGTATGAACAGTTATTTAGTTGTCAATCTATTATTGTAATATATTGTAATAGTATTATATGTACTGTTTACATTAGTCATGCCTTCAAGGGATCTGTTTCTGTTTTGGACGGTAGTAAACTATATTGTAAGTTGTCATTATCCAGTCCTCCCAGGATATAACTGTGAGTTTGGGTAAGAGTGTAGTGTAGTATATGTTATTTTTCATTATACCATGTTCCTAGGTATGACGTCATCTTTGTGGGTTAGTGTGATATATTTTCGATAATTATGATATCATATCGCGCAAAGCTTTACCTCTTCATCGTAGGGTAGTCTTGTGTCTGTGCTCTTCTTGTTCCTACACGTCCAGGGATTATCTTCTCTTTGTTTATAGAGTAGTGTAGTATATGTTTTGCATTCATGGTGCTATTCTATCAAGCATTGTACGGGAACAGACGGGTAATATACCAACATTTATTCTGTCATGAGACCATTCTGATAAAATTACTACGACACACACACACACACATATATATATATATATATATATATATATATATATATATATATATATATATATATATATATATATATATATACTAGCAGAGCTACCCGGCGTTGTCATGGGCGAAAAACGAAGTTATTAAGAAGTGTGTATAAATCTGTATAATAAAACGTATCACTCTCTCTGTCTCTCCGTCTCTCTTTATCTTTCTTTAATTTCCTCTCATTCATTTAACATCCGTCTCCCCAACCCCATCTCTCTCACTTTTGCGCAGCCCACATATTTCTCTTATTTTGATTCTCAATGTTTTATTTTATGCCCTTCACCTAATTTGAACATATTCAGAAGGTGCGTCATGTTAATGAAATCAACAGACGTAAGGGAGTTCGTATATACCAGTTACCATAAGTAATACTGTAATCTTACTATTTTTCATCCTAAAACACGCCGAATAGAAGAAATAATCCGGATATAATCCATAATTCCTATACCTCTACTTCATTGAACGATATTAAGAAGATACGCAATGTCGATGAAGTCGGTAGTCCGAAGAGATTTTCTATATACCTATTACTTAAAGTAATACTGAGATATTACAGTTTTGGATCCCGAATAACGCCTAGTAGAACAAATGTTCCAGGTAAATTACTTATTATTTTTATTCCCACCCCTTTATTTTACATTAAGATGAAGATAAATTATTTAGATGAAATCAATAGTCCGAAGAAATTTAATGTATGCCAGTTACCGAACGTAACACTTTAACCATAGCATGTGTTATCTATGGCAACACCGAGTAGAATAAATGACCCCGAGCAATTTATAACTTATTGTGCCCTACCTTAACCTCCGCCTCATCCCTATATGATATGACTCAGACTCCATCGAATGCCATCCGACCCCTTCCTTTACAACCCGATTCTTTCCGATACGACTCCAACCCGTTCCTATACCATTCGACACTGACATCTTCCAATGCCATTGGACTGTTTTCGATGCAATATCCGACTCTTACGCATACAATCAGATTCCATACTATATGACTCTTTCCATACCATACGTCTCTGACATCTTCCAATCCATCCGACGCTTCCTATACCATACAACGTTGACTACTTACCATACCATCAGACTGAATCCCATACCATTAGATTCATCCCTATAATATCCGACCGGGACTCTTTCTCATACAAAATTACTCTGACTTTTACCGGTAACAACTGACTTTCATTCCATGCATAGCATACAACTCATTCCTATACTATCTTACTCGGACTCCTTCTCATACCATCATACTCGGAATCTTTTCTATACCACTTAACTCTTACTCATACATACTGACTTCTTCCCATACTTTCCGTCTCAAACTCCTACACATACATTCTAACTCCGACTCTTTAACATACATTCCAATTCCGTTTCTTTCAAATATGATGCGACGTCACCTCGTTTCTATACAATGCGACTCCTGCTCGTGTCCATACCATCTGACTTCATCCCATACAATGAGACTTGCTCCGATACCATCAGATTAATTCTCATACAATCCGACAGTCAGTTAGTATAGAAAGGAATATGTCCTTCCCATACTAACTGACTCTAATTCATATTCAAACAATCCAACTGACAACTTCCCATATAAACCGACTTTGACTCACCTCATACCAGCTGATTCAGACTCTACCTCATACCATCTAACTCAGACTACGTCCCATTTCATCCAACTACTTCACATATCATCCGAACCGGACTCATTGCCATACCATGCAACTCGGACTCTGTACCATACCATGCGACTCGTACTACTTCCCATACAATCCGGCTCTGATTCCGTGTTTAACTTCAGCTTATATCTCCTTCCCGAACCGAAGGCTCTGACCCTTTCCCCAACCATATGCTCTGACTCGTTTCCAAACATCACGCTCTGACTCTGAACCGCATGCTGGTAATCGTACCTGATCCTCCGGATTTGACTATTTCCCGAACCTCCTGCTTTGACTGTTTCTCAAAGTTCCGACTCTGATTCTTTCCAGAACATCAGTTTTGTTTTTTTTTATCTCGGGCAATGCTACGTTGACACACACATGTTCTATCTAGGAAATTGAGCATTTCTCGATAAAACACCTGCTTTAGCTAATATTCTGATCACTTTTAATATTAAGTATACTTTTTTCGCTTCTTCTTCCTCTTTTTCTATTTTCCTTCTCATAACTCAGACTCTCACTCCTTCTAAGAAACGCCAACTATCACTCCTGCTAAGAACCTCCGACTATACCTCCTTCCAAACCTCCGACTCTAACTCTTTCCAAAACCTCCGACTCTGACTTCGACGTATATCTCAGTCTCTGATAACTACCCGGACGTCAAGGCTATGACTCTTACTCGAACGTTAAGCTCAGACTCTTACCCTTTCCTAAAGCTCTGCTTCTTCCCGAACGTCTTGCTCTTACATCTCCTGGAACCTTTGGATCTGGCTCCATCCGGAACCTTAGGATCTGACTCCTAACCGAACCGCAGGCTCTGAATGTTTCCCTAACCCCAGCCTTTGAAGCCTTTATGACCCTCAGGGTCTGACTTATTCCTGAATTTCTCATTCCGACTGTTTTTCCTTACTGAAAATAATGACTATATCCTTAATCTCCGGCTTAGACTGTTGCTCAAACAACCGACTCTGAATCCTTCCTGTACATCATTTGTCTTATCTCGGGCAATACTGCGTTGAAACACGTCAACTCTATCAAATATATTCAGAACTTTTTGATTAAACACCCGCTCTATTTAGGATAATGATCACTTTTAATCTAATGTAAGCCTACACTGATATCTTCTTTGATTCACAGAACCTCCGACTGTGACTCCCAAACAACTCAGACTATTACTCATTTCCGACTCTGATTCCTTCCCGGATCTCCAGCTCTGACCCCTACCCGAAGATAAGGCTCTGATTCCCCCGTCCCGTACCAAAAGCGCTGATGTCATTCTTATGCTTAGGCTCTGACCCCTTTCCCAGACCTCAGCATCTGACTCTTACTCGAACGTCCGGCAATAACTCCTACCCGAATCACAAGCTCTTACCTCTTCTAAATCAGAGGCTCTGCTTACTTCTCGAACCTCAGCCTAGAAAAATTAACCGAATTCAGGCTCTATCACCTTCTCAAAACTAACTCTCTTAATCCTTCCACAACAACAGGCTTTTATTGCCACCCGAACCTCAGTCGCTGACTCATTCCCGAACCTCACACTTTGACTTCTTCCCCAACCTCATGCTCTGACTACTCCCTGAACATCAGTTTATGAGTGTTACCCGAACGTCAGACTCTGACTCTTACACGAACTCTGACTCTTATACGTAGCTCAGTCTCTGAATCCTTCTGAACCGCAGGCTCTTAATCCTTCCTAAACCTCACTCTCGGACTCCTGCCCGTTTTTTTACTCGTGCAATGCTGCGTTTAAACACACCTGATCCATCTAGGACATTACTCACTTTTTGATTAAACCCCCGTTCTATCTCGGTAAATAAACACTTTTAAAATTAAGGAGGACAACTGTGACTTCTTCTACATATTTTCCTAAACCTCCGAATCTGACTCCTTTTCAACACCCCCAGCTATGACTCATGCATAAACCTTTGGCTCTAACTGCTTCCCGAAACTTTGCCTTGACGCCTACAAAACGTCAAGCTATAGCGACCTACTCGAAGACCAGGCACGAACTCTTTCCTAAACTGCAGGCTCTGACTCATTTTTGAACCACAGCTTCTGACTCCTACCCGAACCGCAAACTCTGACGCCCACCCAAACTGCACAAGTCCTCCCCAAACGAATTTCATAAAAGCGTTAAACTGTAAAAGACCCAAATAAGCGGTAGGGGGCTGAAGTGTACAAGCCCCTGAAAAGCGTTTCCATAAGGAGGCTATACTGCACCATCTTCCGAAAAAGTATTTTCAATAAAATCGCTGTACTGCACAAGCCACCGAATAGCGTTTTCCATACAACGGCTAAACTGCACAAGACCCAAATAAGCGTTTTCTTGGGCGAAAGTGCACAATCCCAGATAAGCGTTTTTCATAGGGAGGCTAAACTGCACAAGCCCCCGTAAAACGTTTACCATAGAGATGCTGAACTGCTCAAACCCAAGGAAATATTTTTTCATTAGGAAGCTATACTGCACAAACCTCCGTAAAATGTTTTCCATAAAGAGACTAAACTGCACAAGCCAATGAAAAGCATTTTCCATATGAAGGCAAACCCACTTACGGTCATTTCTATAGCGGGGGTATATCCCCTTCAAGCGTTTTTCATAGGGAGGCTAACCTGCATAGGATGGAAAAACTGCACAAACCTAAAATAAGAGGTGAACAACACATCCGCCTGAAAAAGTGTCTTCTATAGGGAGGCTAAACTGTATAAACCCGCGAAAAGTATATTCCATTTGGGCGCTATACTGCCAAAGCCCCCTATAAACGTTTTGAATAAGATGGCTAAACTGCACAACTCCCCCAAAAGCATTTTCCATCAGAGGGCTAAACAAAACAGCCCAAATTAAGCGTTTTCTCAAAAGTGGGGGGGGGGGGGCTAAATTTAAAAGTCCTCTTAAACCGTGTTGCATAGGGGTACTTGACTTCGCAAGCCCCAGAAAACATTTTTTATGAAAAGGGGTATACCGCACAAGACCCCGAAACACGTTTTCTATAGATGGGGCTAAACTACACAGCCCCTGAAATCATTTTTCAAAGGGGGGGGGGATAAACTGAACAAGCCAAATCAATCATTGTCTCTAGGAGACAAAACTGCACAATCCTCTGAAAAACGTTTAAAATAAGGAGGCTAAACAGCATAAAACCGGAAAATGTATTTTCCATATAGTCGCTATACCGCACAAGCCCTGTAAAACGTTTTCAATAGAGAGGCTGAACTGCCGAAGCCCCGAAAAGCGTGTTCCATAGGTGTGGCTTTCCTGAGAAAACCCCCGAAACGTATTTTCTATAAGAGTGCTTGTTTGCAAAACACCGAAAATAGCGTTTTACATAGAGAAATCTAAACTGCACAAGCCCCAGAAAGCATTTACATAAACGGCCTTTACTTCTGAAGCCTTCGAAAAACTTTCCCATTGAGGGGGGGGGGCTGAAACACACAAGCACGAACAAGCCTTTTTAAAAGGGAGCTAAACTACACAAAATCACGAAAAGTAATTTCCATAGGAGAGGCTACACTTCCCAAGCCCCCGAATATCGCTTTCCATAGGACGGTCAAACTGCACATTTCAATAGGAAAGCTAAACTCCCCAACCCCGTGAAACAGCACAACCCCTAAAAATCGTTTTCCATGAGAGAGGTTAACTGCACAAGCCCCACAGAAGCGTTTTCCACAGCGGGGGGGGGGGCTAAACTGAACACCCCCGACAACTATTTTCCATAAGGGTGATGTACTACACCAAGTCCCCAAAATGCGTTTTCTATAGGGAAGCTAAATTGCACAAGCTCCTGAAAAGTATTTTTCCATAGGGGTTGGAGTGACCTACCCAATCCCTTGAAATAATGTCTTTATATGTGGGTCAAACTGCACAAGCTCCAAAAAGCGTTTTCTATGGGGGCTAAACTGCACAATCCCACGAAAAGCGTTTTCCATAGGAGAAGTTTTACTACACAAGCCCCGATAAATCATTTCATATAATGGGGCTATACTGATGTAGCCCCAGAAAAACGTTTTTCATAGGTGGCCTTAACAGCACAATCCCCTAAAGCGTTTTCCATAGGAGGGCTAAACAACACACGCTCGTGAAAAGCTTTTTCTATAGAGATTATAAACTGCACCAACCCCCGAAAAGCGTGTTCCCTAGAGAGGCTAAACTGCACAAGCAGTAGAGAAGTGGTTTTGTCAGAATGCCAAAGTGAACAAGCCCTTGTAAAACGTGTTTTATAAACATGGAGCAACAATTGACTCACTACACACACTTATGTGCGGCTCTAAATTGATTAACTCTTGTTTTTGTTGAAAGGAATTGCAGTTCGAGATTGACCAACTCTTGCTTTACGACACATTTTTGTTCAGAAGCGTCTATTAAGTGTGAATCCCTCGCACCTGCATCATCTCTCTGCTGTCATTTCTGGTTGAATTTTAGGAATTACTTGCAAGGATGAGTCAGCAAAATTATAAGATATTATATTGATTTTCAATAGTCTTTTTAAATCGTCACCCATATTCTAATAATCAGTATAGGCGTCGCTTAACTTTGATTGTACATGACGTCATGTCCGGAACTATGAGTCGGCATTTAACCTACCTCTCATTTTGACGTCACGTGTACATTAGAAATATTACTATATGAAGACATTGAAATATTTTCAAATATCTACATAAAACGTTGACTGTGGTCGGAAATGTGCCACCCCTTACGAAACTCGGCCGAGTTGACCCGAACAGCATAAATATTTTTTTTCTAATTCTGAAATATTAGTTGCCTGGAGGCTGGCCAATTAAGAAAATGTACACTTCACTGATATCTATTGAGTTGGGCCGAAACATTTTGCGGATATACTAACATGCATACACACACACATCACACTCTATTTTATATAATAGACAAGCAGAGTTACCCGGCGTTGCCCAGGCCGACCTCCGTCTTCCCGTCTCTCTCACTCTCTATCTGCAAGCAAAAGTGCAATTATCTCTCTCTTCCCCGGAAATCTCCTCTCCCTCGCCCGACTATCTTCCCGTTCTCTCCACCTCCTCTGCAAGCAACACTTTGTCTCCCTCGGTCTCACCACCTTTGCAAACCTCACTGTCTTCCCGTTGCCCGGGGATCGGCGACCCGTCTTTCCCTCCCTCTCTGCAGGCAAAAGTGCAATTATATTTCTCTTCCCTGTGGCAAAAGCTGACTTACACTGTCGCCACCTCACCTCCATACCTGGCGGTCGACCCAACTATCTTTCTACTATATTCTCCCATCTGCAGGAAAAAGGATCTTCCCCTTCGCCACCCCCTACCTCGTCGCAGTCTTCCTGCTCGTTCTACCCGCCTTCCCCTCTCCTCACCACCCCACTCGCTATTGCGCTCGGCAAAGTCAGTACTAACCATGCATTCCTCCTCCCCGCTCAGATGTATATTTTGGTCGCCGTTAACAAAAAATCGTACAAGTCGACTGGCATCGAACGCTAAACCTTTGGATGGTGGAAATTCGTCGATAACCACAGACCTACGGAGGACAATATGAAATATTTAAAAAAATAAGTCAGTTAAACGATGTCTAAAGCTGACATGAATTTAATTCGGGCACCCATGCGCAGATCGTATGTCCGCCAAATAGCGACAAAATTTATCGAATCCTGTGACACATTTTGGGAAATTTCTAGAAGATATTGATTTTATTTTCCAATGTTTTGATGTTATCAGCCGGAAGCTGCAGGATTCCGAAAATTTTAACTTTATGAATGTATGTCGAGTACCTTAGGAGACTTTTCAAGATATACAAACATACATCCATATACCCATTTATATTTTAAACCAGCAATACTACCCGGCCTTTCCCGGGGTCATAACAAAAGAAAAGCAATTAAGTTGCGTGTGTAAATATTTATAACAAAACCTTTCTATGTTTCTCTCTCACTAGTCACCTCTGTGTATCTTTCTTTCCCTTTCCTCTAATGTTTAAATCCCTATCTGAAACCGTTTGATTCTCCTTTTCTCAGCCCATTCTCTTCTCTTAGTTTTATTCTTAATGTGTAATTTCTGCTGTCTCCTTCATTTAAACATATTAAAAAGGTACGTGATCTTAATTAAGTCAACCGTTCGAAGGTTGTTAATATATACCAGTTACCAAAAGCAATAATGTAATATTAATTGTTGCGCCTTGAAAACGCCTAGTAGAACAAATGATCCAGATCAATTTCTTAAGTTCTTGTCATCCAACCTCATTTAACGATATTAAGAAATACGTAATATTGATGATGTTAGTAGTCCAAAGATATTTACTATATACCCTTTAGAAAAAGTAATACTGACATTTTTTCGATGTGTTTCCATAGATTGTAGTTCCATAAGAATAAATGGCGACGAATGATCTTAGAATATGGTTTGGGCGATTATTTATAAAGATAAGGAAGAGAGTCGGGCCCAAAATGGATCCATGAGGTAGGCCGGCGTTGATACTGTGTGCCTAGAAACGAATCCCCCGTCAATAGATTCACTGATTGTGTGTGATATTACAGTCAGCACATCGGCTGCGTATATTGAAGTACAAACTCCGTATTGATTCTCGCTGAGTCAGCTGTTTTTGTAAATGTGATTAACAACTTCCTGGTTTATCACAAATTCAAGCAACTTACTCATAACGCACAGGGGACTCATTGGTCTGTTCTGGGATGCAGAGGGTCGGTCACCAGTATTTTTTAATATTGGGCAGACTGACTAAGATTTCCAAGATTTTAGGAAGCACTTCTATTTTAAGAATCGATTGAACATATTTGCAAGAATATGAGCTAGTTCAGGTTGCACTTTTTAAACGATGATGATTGGGATGTTTGGGAGAGTTGGGACGTGTGTGTCGATACAGACATAATGTAAGATAACTCGGGTACGTATAAAATATTAGTAAACGCAAAGCCTTAGACAAATTGTGGTTTCACTATTTATGCATTCACTGATGATTAACCTTGTATAGCTCAGGCCGGTAACCTATTATGCGTGTCAAAGTTTCAATTGACGATATTATTAAATCTACTTTACATTCCTGTTACGTGTATGTAGCAATAATAAAATTAAACTATATTAAGCCAAATCCATTGCATTGAAAAAAAGTCGCTCATTTTCCTAAAATATATGAAATAATGAACTAACAGTAAAACCCATGATCGAAATAATATACAAAAGCATAAAAAGAAATAAAGATGACATCATTATTCGGATATTATTTATGCCAGAAAAAATCTGAGAAAGATCTAAGAGAAATATATTGAACTATATTTTCTCTTGTCGCTCGTATTTCTGAAAAAGTCAATGAAAATAAATATTACAACAAAACAAAATGGAATAAATATAGATTAAGCAGTCAAACATGCCATAGTTATCAGCAGAATTAAAACAATATAAACCTTAACAACAACAAGGATTAACATTACAATTTCCTGATGTTCATAATAAATCAATGTCTCTTCATAATCGGTTCGGGGAATAAAATATATGGTTTAAGATACTAGTTACGCAGATTGATATCAATAACTTATAAGCGTCTTGTATTTTATGAAAAAGATGGCGGGAAGTGTAAATTCCGCAGTTGTATTTGTCTGCTGTACTTACACAACTTTTCATTTTATTGAGTCCGAACAGAATAAATGAACCCTAACTCTAACACTAACCCTAACCCGTACCCTAAACCTTACCATTACCATTACCCTTTGTTTAAACTGAAATTTACTAATAAACATATCTGGTTTATAGAATTTCGAAATATAGTTGGCTTTATTGATCAATTTCCAAAATCCTTTAAAGCTATTGTGGTAGTTTTTCATACTATTAACCCTTCGCGCCAACAAATACCACATGATAGTATAGTACAATATTTGGATAAAAACTGATACTATACTTCCATGTTAGCTAGAAGGCTAAGAAAGTGTATCTTGATTGGTTTCACGTTCAAGGTAACATAGGACCAGATGCAGTTAAACATACATTTTCGTATGGCATCCTCGGAAATTGAATCATATATGCAGAGTGATAAGTACCGCATTTATATATATATATATATATATATATATATATATATATATATATATATATATATATATATATATATATATATATATAAATACAATATGGTATTGTGTAGTGACTTATGAGAGAACATATAATGTTAATTTATTATATTGTATGAACGATATAATCATGATTGTATAGCAATTACGTTCATCGCTATTGCAGGTAGCTGCATTATTACTGAATACGGAGTATCTGGGACTAAGCAAGAGTTGATCATTTCGAGTTTAACGAAATACAAAACGGTAAAATCCTACACATATTGTAATCGTTAGTGTTGTCTACACACATGTGATATTAATAATAAAATGTTCTTTTCAGTTTCTGCTGATACATGTATTAGTTATTGAAACAAAGATGGTTAATAAACGTGTCTTCACGCTATACTGATCCAATATGAGAATATATTTCCAATGTCAAAGGCTATTTATGTCCTTAGCTTAACCTACACCACCCACGTGGTATTTCCTGTTTTGATAATTATGTAAATTAAATGCATAGTTTTAAAACACTTCTAAACGAGCATTAATACAAAATAATGTCAAAGAGTAGGCCAATCGCTCATTTTCGTTCATATAGATCTCGTCATCTCGGTTTCTCTTTCTAGCTCTCCCTAACTCAGCTTTCGATAAATATATATACGTATATTTATAATGATTATTAATGGATATGTTTTTCGTTATTTCAGTAGACATATATATATATATATATATATATATATATATATATATATATATATATATATATATATATGTTTCGCGTTTTTATGTTACGCTCAGTATGGAATTACGTAACCACATCGACGGTCAGAGAGCTCGAACCGCAAATCTACGGATAATGGACCTTTGTATTCTTACTAGCATGCATCACGCGTTTTACTTCACATTAATACTTTGTATATATTAATGTAAACACCAGTAGCGTTATTCTAAAGATAATTCATTCTTTACCAATATATATATATATATATATATATATATATATATATATATATATATATATATATATATATATATATGTAAGTTTGTAATCCGAGGTAGTAGCAATGTGATATAGGAACCGGAAAGTGGAGCAGATGAACAAACATAAAGGAGAAGAGAAAATAAGAATAGAATCTCAAATCAAAGAACATCTTAACACCACCATTTCTTCCTTTTACAAACACATAACATCATGTGGAAACACACATCGCTCTATTAGGGGCCGCATCCTCAACTCGGTCCGCAATATCGGTTAACTTCGAATTTCGGAACCCATTATAATCTCTAAATGTCATCCATATTTGAATAACATATATTAACTTCCTTCTCCATTCATTCTCTGATACTTATACGCCTTGCCCATAACCAATCCACCCCATACCTCAATGCCTTTTTATTCTGTGCTAAAACTACATAATTTATTTTGCATATAATAAATTTTAATATTTTGTTTTTTGGAATATTAAGGAATAATTATACCCTATAACATTAAAAAAAAATGTTTTTTTTAAATAAATAAATAATTAATAAGAATTAAGAATAATATACACTTTATATGTATATATATATATATATATATATATATATATATATATATATATATATATATATATATATAATCTCTAAATAAAATTAAAACATTTAATTTTAGGAATAATTATACCCTAGAACATTACTTATAAAATAAATATGAATTAAGAAATATACATTACAAAGTAACCTTTATTTCACAATTGGTTTCGTTTTTAAATTGTAATTAATTCTAACACGATTCTGGATTTCACAATTGTCTCCCCTTGACCGTCCGTTTCCATGTAAAATTAACGGCTCAAATTATCAAATTTAAAATAAAATTGAATTAAAAAAGACAAAGGAGAACAAATCAAATTTTAAAAACTGAAAAATTAAAATATAATAATAAAGTATATAAATACACAAATATTAATTAGATGACAAAGTTTAACCTGAATAATTATACCATTAAATTATGATAGGAATAATCAATATTGATATCCAATTAGCTTATCTAAACTCATTTTCTGCGTATCTTCCATCAATTCCCTGCAGTATTTCTTCAACAGTTGTTCCCATCTCGTTTTTCCGACCACTCGGTCATATTTTTGATCTTTTGATAATGAGAGGTCCCGCTCTCGAAAATTAAAGTTTACATTTTAATTGCCTGACAGAAAACTTTTTTCTATTTACTGTTCTGGTGTTTAATCTGTTTTACGTCAAATATTTATGAATTGATTTGAGATTCTTCATTTTTATTTTCTCTTCTCATTTATTTTTGTTCATCTGTTCCACCTTTCGGTTCCTGTATCACATTGCGACTGCCTCGGATTACAAAATTACATCCGTATTTACCAGCAATGCTTCAAGCAAACTACAATTTTCTTCATATATATATACATATATATATATATATATATATATATATATATATATATATATATATATTGCGTATATTTAGGTAGCTATATATATATATATATATATATATATATATATATATGTATATATATATGCTGCCTATTACACAATATACATGTATATATGTATATATATATATATGTATATATATACATATTGAATGAATGCACAAAATATATATATATATATATATATATATATATATATATATGTATATGTATTACATATTTATATATATATATATGTATATATATATATAAATACATATATTGGGTGTGTAGTTTGCCATCATATTTTCCTTAAGGCTTACATTATTAAATACACAGAATATGTTATATTTTTTAGCAAATTATAACTTATAGTATAGTATCTTTTCCGATAAAAAAAACTTTATATTTGTATCCCCTGAGAAATCCTAGCCTGGGGCCCTTTTTTATTTTTGTACTAATCGGGAGAGGCTGCATTATCAACATTAAAAAATAACCCTGTGGCTAACGTTTCCGTCGTAACGATACAAGTAAATCAGAACATACGAAATTAATAAAATAATTACCCACTCCGAAATGAGATTTTCTTTTTTTAGCAATTCTATCTTAAAACCCTTAAAACTTTCGCAAGAAAAAATCCAAAACTATTATTTCAGAATTCAGAGTAGAAGATAAGTGTATTAGATAAATCTAACGGAAAATAATCCTAATTCTCAGGCCATTCTAATTTGTTAGGGCTGTCCAATTATACTTGTACCACTAGCCTTAAGTCCGACTAGTATATTCATACAACCCTAAGTAATCGTTTAAAAAGTAAATCTGTCCTAATAATACGTACCGAATTTATATCCCAGAAAATATATTTTCGCTAAGCGATCTAAAACGCTAGAATAGTCCAGAATTGAGGTAATTTAATCTTAAATTCAAATGTTAAACACACCCTTCAGTCATGGAAAAATGTTTTCATTATTTGTTCTGCCAAGTTTCTTAGGGTGTTCACATGTAACGGGATATACAAAAGTTAATCTCAGTTTTCTTCAAGGTGAAGTGTATGAAGCTGAAAAAGTTTATCCGCAAAAAATAGTACTGTATTTCAATACTTTTTAATTCCTTATATAGTAAACCGCTTTCCACTTAAATTCTACAAACAAAATAAGCCTAACTACTTTAAAATGTAAGTTTAAATAAGAAACAACACTTATAAAGAATATCTAAGTAATTCATTTTGGATTCATAAAACAGATGTTTACGTTCTTTAAAATAGTTTCCGAAGTTTATACACTTACGTGTTTATGTTGTCAACTTCTCGTGTAGTTTCTACTTTTTCCTTCTATTTTTTCATCTTTTTTTATTTTTGCTGAGGACTATGGAGGCTAACATTTTATTACTGACTCTTTATACGCAATTGTTTGTATCTCTTGTGTATACCGGGTATAGAAGTATACTTGTTTCTTGTGAAACGGTTTCAATACAATTAATAATCAAGATCCGATTTTTTTAGTCTATGAGTTAATTCCATTATGACTCCAGCCCAATCAACATTTTATATGTTTCCACAAATAAAATAAATTTACATTAAATTCTAATTCAAAAACAAAAAATATATATTCATCATTTGATAATTAGTACTGTTAGATAATCAAATCAGAGATGTGTGTAACTCGCTTACCTTCACGGGTTACCGCACGTGTGTAATCTCTGCCGATATGTAACTTGTATTTCGGCCGTGATCGATAAAACAAAGACTCCAGGAGTTAGTTTCATCAGATTTATTAAACGTAACGGACGAACAAATGGCGTGGTGGTTTTGCACGGGAGACGGACAGAGAAAATAAATAATCACTGGGGAAAAGATTCAGGACATTTTTGCGCCACTGTTGGACCACCGCTTTGTAATTGCTTCTCTTGGTTGTTAAGAACAGAAAAGGATCAACAAACCTTCCGACCGTCATGACGTCACCTCCGACTTTCGTTTTGGCTCCCACCCTTTCTTTATCTTACAGTAGAAGCAATGGTAAATACATGTTCTTTTTTTAAATAGGAAATTTGGCTAAGATTTCTTCGAATCTGATACAAATTCTGATACGTCAAAAAGTTCCGATATGTCCGCTTCCCACTTCCGATAAATCCCCCCAACAATACAATAAATGCTTTAAATTTCCGGTTTCGGTTTCGGTTTCAGTCAAGGTAGTGCATCAATTTCACTAATCGTCTTGGGAAATATTTTACTCCAGATGTGTTCGATGCAATTATGAATTAAATTGTGCGCCCTAAAAGACTTCCAAATGTTGGTTATGTAACGATTCTAAGAGAAGGAACACAGGAAAATAACTTATACCTTTTTGGATATCTCGGCATTGTGCTTGTCTTTCTTTTTTCAACTGCGTCCAAGTTTCACAATAAACTTGAGTGCAGGACTCTCTGACAAGTGGATTCTATTTTCTCGACTCCTATTTTCACATGTTGCTCCCAGTTTATTCTATTCCGAATATCAAACCTTCAATTTTATTTGACCGTATCATATTTTGTCAGATTATTTGATTCAAAACCTAAAAGTAACAATTTAGAGAATCGTCATGAACATTGAAAACACAAGGGATACAATGCAACACGATATAAAATATACAAGAAAACATTGGGTGTATTACAAGACGGGGGGGCGTTTTGCATCGGAGACAATATCATGCTTCGGTTGGATTGCTGTCGCCAAAGACACAGCGTAATGGAGAGATAGTTTTTATAGTAAAAATCTACTTCAGTATTTATTCTATTTTTTGTTTCATATTTTTATCAAAACACTCTTAACGACTGAATTTTTCTAGGTCTTTTTTGTCAATTTTACTCGTACGGTCTTCACCCGACTGACGTTTACGTCTGTGGTTTGTTTGTTTGTGTCTAAGATTACATTTATTTCTCGTTACTGAACAGTTCGCCCTCTTTTGGTAAATTTCCAAACTTTTCTTCTGTTTATGAAGAAACGAAGTAAAACAAAAATCTTAAGAGCTAATATAAATAACATAAATAATATTTCGTGTTCATTTTAGCTTTTTTTGTTTCAATCGTTTCTTATCTGCGGCTTGTTATTCTCGTCATTTCTCTGCTTTGTTCCACACAACAAACATTACTTGTTTTTTATTCTTTTGAAGATTATATCTGCACAAAATATGTTTATTTCGTGTTTTCTGTTACATATGCTTTTTGGAAGGTATCTGCACACAGGCACACGCACACACAAATCTCTGCTCGCACACACATAAGTACACTCACCAAATTATCTAACACCACACTAACAAATATTTTCGCGCACCCGCTAGCATAACATACTTGTAAGACGATAATTTAGGTACAGGTTTGCTAACACATACACACAAATATATATATATATATATATATATATATATATATATATATATATATATATATATATATATATATTGATATGTACGCATTTATACATATGCATTTGCACACACACACACACACATGCACACACACACATATATATATATTTATATGTATTTATGTATGTATTACAATCACAGAAATATATAAATATTAACAACCACACTTTTTTAATTATTATGTATATTATACGTATTTTTTTCTGTCAAACATGTGCATATGTATGTAAAGTGCATATGCATATACACTGATGTGTATATAGATTATTAATTCATGCCAACAATCAAGTACCTATATATATATTTATATATATATATATATATACATATGCATATATATGTATGTATATATACATATGTGCTAATATATGTATGTATATATGTATATATATATATATATATATATATATATATATATACAAGCATATATTAAACATATACAGTAGAAATTTGTTATATTATACTGCACATAAAATATAGTTTCATTGTCATTTATATACGGTTTACATGTTACTCTCATGAATAGTATATATACATACATATATATATATATGTATATACACTTACATATATATTTATATACGTATGTACTTAATGTAAATATAAATGTACACCATTTCCCCATCATGTTGTGAAATATATTACTGTTTTTTGGCAAAAAGTATACATACTTTCCAATCTTTTAATATTTTGTTTTTTGCTAATAGTATTGATTTTTTAGAGAAAAGTTTGTTTTCCATTCCAATAACTCTCTCTAATCATACAATCGCTTCATAATGTCACGTATCAAAACTAACCCGTGCTTTAGTCGCATATTTTAAGAATATATATATATATATATATATATATATATATATATATATATATATATATATATATATATATATGTATATATATATGTATTTCTATATATATATATATGTATATATATATATATATATATATATATATGTATATATATATACATGTATATGTATATATATGTATATATATATGTATATATATATACATATATGTGTGTTGAGGGGTGGAGGTGTGTATATATATATGTATATATATATATATATATATATATATATATATATATATATGCGTATGTGTGTATTTCATTACAATTATGTTTTTTCTTCAGCAAAGTCGTAACTATACAGTTGGAACCTAAATATAGGATATAAAAGACCATGTCAGAAAGAGATACTATTCTTGAATTGGACTCCGCATCAAAATACCTGTCTGTCGTTTAAGATATTTTGATTCTACGCTATTCCTGATCTGATGATACGCCATGTCGCTCGATTTAGAGCTAATACGACGGGAACGAAGATGAAAAAAGTGTCCTACTATAATTATCTATCAGCTCAAGTACAGAGCTTTAAGGTGGACTAGTAATTATAGGCAGAACAGACAAATAACGATATGAAGACGATACATGAATGGAAAATATGAAAATAAATACATATCTCCTACAAGAATACTATTCTATATGTATCTGGAATAGAAGTAGGTATTTTTTCTTTCAATATATATATATATATATATATATATATATATGTATATATATTTGTATATATATATACATATATATATATATTAACCAAACATATATATATATAGGTGTGTGTGTGCATGTGTTTTGATATTTTATATTTTTATTTGTATTATTATTTGCATCTCTTAGTCAAAGTTGTGTGTGTTGATTAAGTACCTGGGGTTTTGAACTTCAAATTGATTTACATATCTGATGAAAGCAGGTCACCGCTTGAAGCGCGTTATATAAGAGTATAAAGTGATGGAATAACAAGATGGTAGATTAATGTTGAAAACAACTCATGGCAAATGTCGGTGGCTTTACTTCTTTAAATATATACATTACTATTGTGGGATTAATACTGAACTACCCTCTTTTATTCTATATATACGAAAGAACGTCACCAATAAGTAAAACATATTTTGAAGACTTACTGGAACTCCAGAAAATTCACAACAACGAACAAAAACTTATCGAGGATAAATTACGGAAAATGAACGAGAAAGTGGGCACGATACTTTATCTTCTATCCAATCAACGATACGAGGAACAAAACAACATTAAAGGGACATGTATACAACAATTTAAACACCAGCTCGAATGCATAGAAAACTACTGAGTATCATACATCCAGGACGAATCGTAAAAACGAAAGAACAACACCTCCAAATATGGGGAACCCTCATAAAGCTAAGGAAACATGCTTTCTACTATGTAATCTACAGTAGTGATACGGCATTTACATATAAAACATTTCTGGAGATAGAGTAACAATTCATCCCAAAAAAATCCGAGAAAAAATAACCCCACAGGATATTGAGGAACAACAAAGAATTAAATTAACCCTAAATATATCCAAACTATATTTTAAATCGACATAAAAGAAAACACAATACAATTAACACAACATACACAAAAATCTATAACAAAATATTACTGAAATCAAAGTATTATGCCCCACAGAAACTCATCAATTCCTGTTAGAACCCTGGGGATTCGAATGCAACGAAAAGGAAGAAAAATCCAGGAATATTGTCCAAAGAAAAATAACATGGCTAAGAAGCTTACCAGACAAAGAAAAGACAAAACAAACATGAACCAAAATAACAAGCCAGAACAAGACCCAATGGCAAACACCCACACACGACATGCACAAACCAAAAAAAACGAAACAAAGAACAACTATTAGCATACATCTCTACACACAACAAAATCAATCCAGGATTATTCACAGAAATAACAAGAAAACTAACCCTACTCAACCAAAACAAAACAACATATTACAAACAACGACAATAATAAAAAGTCAACCCTAACCAAAAAACCGTAAACCAATTTTAACTTCATCCAAGCTCAACCAACACAAAATACAAGGAGTCACAAAATGCAACAAGCAAGTACGTGGGATCTGTGACATAATAGAGGGCAACTCATACGCATTTAAACCCGCGGATGTATATGTGTATGTGTGCGCATGCATGCATAAAAAAATGGTTGTGAATACACATGTATCTATATATTCGTCTGTCTTTCGAACAACCTTTCCTTACATCTCTGTCTATCTATCTAACCATGCGCCTGTGTGTGTATGTGCACATATATTTATGTATATATGTGTGCGTGTATATGTGTGCGAGTGTATATATGTCGCTCAAGTATGTACAGTATACAGAACGAACCGCACCCACACACAACAGCCAATGCGACGACAGGGCAATACAAAATAATGAATTTCAAAAGAAAATCCAAACACTTCAAATAATGGAGACAACCGATACATTAAAGGTCAAACTCACACGTACTTAGTAAACACACACGACTTTGACCAAGAGAGGTAAACATAATAAAAATTTTTAAAAAATATCAAAACATCTAAACACATACACACACACCCGCAAACCCACACATACGAAAAGACGAATAAAAAAACGCATTTCATCAATAGAAACAACGAAAGACATTGCTTCAAATGGGTTTACATATTTGATAAGAGCGGACAACCGACATTATAAAATAACAAAATAATAAATAAATGTTGAAAAACACTTTTTACAAATGCTGGATGCTTTACTCCTTTACATATATACTTTTCTCTCGTTGGAACTGAACTAATACTGCACGAAACTATTTTATCTCTCTCCCTCTGTGTATATATATATATATACAACTACGTCCACCATCAAGAACCTCTACCAAGATACCCCAACCCGAAACAACTAACTCACAATAATAACACATTCAAATATACCAAAATAAACCCTAATAACAACACACACAACGCCAATTATATCAACACGCACGACACCAATTTTGCCAGAAACCAACACAATCCTCTAAAACACACACAATATATAGAAAGCAATCACTCTTCAACAACTCCTCAAATCAACGAAACCAACAACACTCGTCCTCATTTTTTAGAAACCCCTCCCCGGACAACAATCCCAGATTAGGCAATTTAAAACCCAAAATTATCAATTTATCCACATACACATTTACAAAGGAGGAAATAGAAATACTAAAATTAGGCCTCAAATTCTGCCCAACTCCTAAAAGTAATATCACGGAACTGAGGAAGACCCTTAAAGAATTTGAACGCAAATTTAGACTAATAGAAACACTAAACAATAAAGATAACAAAACAGATCAGTCATTAGTGAGAAACAAATCAACATATTTCCCTAACAAACACAACAATACGAAAGAACTAAACACCTACTTTGAAAACCTATGGAACATCAACCCTCAGAGTAAAACTAAACCTACGAGTAACCTAACATCTAAACAAAACAAAGCACTAGATAACATCCTAAATAATAATAACATAATTATAAAAGAAGCTGACAAAGGCAGTGCGGTAGTCATCATGGACAAACATTACTATAAATCGAAAATTACAGAGGTACTAGAAAACAATGATTACTACAAATCAATTAGCACCAACATTGATAACAACACCATTTCAAAAATCAAAAAACTTTGCACAACATACAATAATATACTAACAAAAAAAGAAAAAGATTTCCTAACAAACTTCATGATTAAAACAAACAACTTATACGGACTACCTAAGATACATAAATCAAATGAGATAAGGAATGCCATCAACACACAGGCATCAGAATATATTAGTGTCCCGAGTCCCAGTGACCTTACATTTAGACCCATAGTAGCAGGACCATCATGCCCAACAAGCAGACTGAGTAACTTAATTGACATATTACTACAACCATTCACCGATCAAGTCAAAAGCTACATAAGAGACGACATACAATTCCTAGGCTCTTTACCACAAATAGTAAATCCCGGGACTAAATTAGTTACATTTGACGTCAGCAGCTTATATAGCAACATTCCCCATGACTTAGGTAAACACGCAATATCACACTGGATGGACAAACACCCACAAATACTACACCACAGATTCACCAAACAATTCATCCTCGACAGCATAGACATTATTCTCAACAAGAACTCCTTTGAGTTTAATAACAAAAACTACATCCAGATTCTAGGTACAGCAATGGGAACCAAAATGGCACCAACATATGCCACCCTAACACTAGCCTACCTAGAGAAGATCTTATATGAAATAATAGAAGAAATATATGGACAGAATATTCAAACTCTCTTCATAAAATCTTGGAAAAGATACCTGGATGATTGTTTTATCCTCTGGGAACCCACATGGGGGGACATCAATAAATTACACAGCATACTACAGAACCTACACCCCAAGATTAAATTCACCATTGAACACAGTCAAACAGACTACCCTTCTTAGATGTATTGATTAAAATTAAAAACACTTACATAATCACAGACATCTACCACAAACCGACAGACACCCAACAATATCTCCATTTTAGAAGCCATCACCCCAAAAGCTGCCTAAAATCTATACCCTACTCCCTAGCACGCAGGATATGTACTATAGTCAGTGACAAAGACCTCCGGATAGTTCGACTGGAGGAACTACGGAAAACTTTAAAAAGAAGAGGATACCCGCTACAAATAATACATAAAGGTATAGAACTAGCAGAAAACATTCCATTAGAACAATTACGAATCCCCAAAAAACGAAAAAAAAACAAATATTGGCATACATCTGTACACACAACAAAAACAATCCAGAATTATTCACAGAAATAAAAAGAAACCTAACCCTACTCAACCATAACAACAAACTAAACGACATATTAAAAACAACAAAAATAATAAAAAGCAAACGCCAACCGAAAAACCTCAAACAAATTTTAACCTCATCTAAACTCAACCAACACACAATACAAGGGGTCACAAAATGCAACAAGGAAAGATGTGGGGTCTGTGACATAATAATGGAGGGGAACTCATACACATTTAAAAACCCAACACAAACATTCACAATAAAAAAAGACCTTAACTGCACCTCCAAGAACGTTGTCTATGTGCTAGAATGTACAACATGTAATGAAGCTTATATAGGTGCGACAAAAACATTTAATAATAGAGTATCTTTACATAAAAGCAACATTAAAATCGAAGAAAACCGTAAATTATTCGTCTCCCAACATGTGCACTCATGCAGCGGAGGAAAATTCAAAATAATGCCAATTTTCCAAAGCCAAGACTACACTTACTTCCTAACACAAGAAAAAAACTTCATACTTAAATTTAATCCAACATTAAACAGATCATAACTCTAACAACACACACTTTGATCACACTTTATCCACCTCTAGTTAAGTACAAACATAAATAACTATTTATAGTTATCTATAGACTGGAAAATTCTTATTCAAGGAAGATAATATTAGTACATAACTTCTTATTGCGCACTTCTACACAGCTATGAGTCAAATAGCAACTTGTGTTAAATGAATCATTTACAATAGACATTAAATTTGCACATAAAATACCGAACTATGAAATCGGCCAAACCAAGTTCAAATCTATTTGGACCGTTTGAATTAATTTATCTTTTGCAAATATGTGTGTGTATGTGTGTATGTGTGTGTATGTATATATGTATGTATATATATATGTATATATATATATATGTATATATATATATATATGTATGTGTGTGCGTGTGTATGTATGTATGTGTATATAATTCAACCGTTATCCCCCTCTCTGTCACTATAACCACACGCCTGTGTGTGCGCGCGCATGGGTGTGTGTGCGTATTTATGTGTGTGTATGTGTATGTATCGCTCACTTATTCACAAGACTCAAGATTAGACCACACGCATACGGACACGCGCGCGCACGCAGACACCACTTAATTTTTGGAGACGACAAAAAGCAATAAAAAGTATTAAATTTCAAAAGAAATTCTCGCACCCTAGGAGGCTGGGATGACCGATGGATCATGGATGGGTAACACGCACTTGACCAAGAGAAGCAGGAAAAACGCCCAAATAAAAAATAAAAATAAAAATAAAAGATACCCACACACCCGCAAACCCACGCATGCGCAAAAACAATAACAAATTCCTCAAATGAAACAACATTTGCTCGAATCGAAAGACATTTCTTCAAATGGATTTTCATATCTGATGAAAGCGGGCCACCGCTTGAAACGCGTTATATATAAAATCATAAAATGGTAAAACAATAAAATAATAAATAAATGTTGAAAAAACAACAAAATAATAAATAAATGTTGAAAAAAACATTCTAAAAATGTTGGTAGCCTTACTCCTTTACATATATACTTTTCTCTAGTTGGAACTGCACTAATACTGCACTACCCTCTTTTCTCTCTCTCTCTCTCTCTCTCTCTCTATCTTGTTGGAACCACATTTCTGGGTTGTCCTGAACAGCTGGCCTTAAAAAATGTTCACTCATTTGTTAATATCGCTGTGCAGTTATCGTCACCTCGACACCTTCTTCGTCTTCAAAGAAATATGGACCGATCACTCTTTCCGAGGTAACACCACACCAACGGTACATTTTAGTGAATGTAATTCACGCTGATGAACGGTTCTTGGATTTTCAATGGCCCATATTCTGCAGTTTTGCTTATTTACGAACCCGTTCAGATGAAAATTGGCTTCGTCGCTCATTATCAGCTTATGGATCAACTCATTTTATTCTCTGGCTAATTGTTGAATGTGAACAGCATAAGCTACGCGTGATTGCAAATATGTGGGTTGTAATGCCTGTACCAATTGAATTTTGTATGGAAACAGATGCAATTCACGCAAAATTCTTTGAAGTTACCTTCTGGACATCCCAATCTGAGCGGCTCGTCTTCGAGTTACGGTGTCTGGATTTTCAGCAATGCTATCCTCAACGAGTGCTACATTTTCCGCTGTCCGTACTGAACGTGGTCTGCCAGATCGTGGAAGATCACTGACTGAAACCTGCTGCCGAAATCGGGCCACAAGACGATCAATTGTGGTCTGACTGGGAGATTGTCTGACATTATAATGCCGACGATAGGCTCTTTGGGTTAAGGTTATTGAACGATGGTTTCCGAAGTAAAGTTCTATAATTTTGGTTCGTTGTTCACTGCTATATTTTTCCATGATAAATTATCAATGTTTATGTCTGTAATATACTGAAAAATAAGAAGAAAATTTGATTAAATGTGAAAGTTGTTACTTATTCAAACTAATGCGTGCCTTTTGCATCACCCTGTATATGTATACACACACACACACACACACATATATATATATATATATATATATATATATATATATATATATATATATATATATATATATATATATATATATGGTTAGTTATGTTTATATGATTTTATACTTGAATGTACATTAGTTGTCTCTAAATATATTACCGGTATACATCTTGGAACATATCCACGAGGATAAGGGTTAGAAATATCGGCTGTATTTTGATTATTTTTATGCAAACGAGCCAAGACTGGTTGAAGCATTTTGTAAACTATCTCATACCTCCGATGTGTAAAATACTAGCAACAGTGTATGAGACATCATAAATATACATGACTATATTTTAATATCTTCAGTGTTTTTTAATTGGGTTTTCAGGGGGCAGAATATGGGCAGAATCACTCATTTACAATTATTATATTTTAGATTTACATTCATTTTTTCTCTACTACCTTTAATATTTACCCTTACATTTTAGACATTGTATACTATCGAAATCGTGTTACGATTTTTTAGTAAAACTGGAAGTATAATTCGAGAAATACATTTAATTATATTATATTTTCATTTTAATTTTCGTAAGCGAAAATTAAAGGGGGCAAATCTGTTATATTATGGAATGAATTTAATTTTTCTTGTTACAGATACTCTTCTAGTATATATATATATATATATATATATATATATGTGTGTGTGTGGGTGTGGGTGTGTGTGTGGGTGTATATATATATATATATATATATATATATATATATATATATACATCAACTCAATGTCTGCATGTATGTGCGTTATTGGTATGTGGGTGTGCCTTATAGAAAAACAAGTTACCGAGTCTAGATACACTCTAAAAGTTCAGGTTAATGTAAAATTCACCGAGCACGTTAATGTATATAGAAAACAATCATATCATGTAGCTTTTTTTAAAAACAAATTGCGAGTCATACCCGAAAAAACTGCAAATCATTTTCTCAAATTCAACTGTTCTGTTGTCATGATACCATCCTCCGAGGTCTTACCTCTTCCCTTTTTTAGAGGTGTTGAGGTAGTGAAGTATTTTTCTGTTGTCATGATACCATCTTCCCAGGCATTACGCTCTCTTCTTTTGAGAGGCGTGGACTTAGTTTAGTATATGTTGTGTTGTCATGATTCAATCCTGCCAAGCATTACCTCCTCTTTTTTAAAGATGTAGAGGTGGTGTAGTATAGTTTCTGTTGTCATGATACAATCAACCCAGTCATTACCTCCTCCTTTTTGTAAAATGTCTAGAGGTAGTCTAGTTTCTGTACTGCTTCCAACTTTTTTTTGGAAGTCAAAATATTATTTCGTGGGGGAGAGTAAAACAAAAATTGTGTTGGGGAGGGAAAACATTTTTGTTTACTAAAATATTTCTGATGATCGTGAATTTATTTCTTTTTTTAACTAACAATATTTAATTAGGTCGGGCTGAGGAAAAAAATGAGGAGGGTGAGGATGGAAAGCAAACAAACATAATGTTGGGGAAAATTCATTTATTTTTTATTTTTTAAACTAAACATATTTCTTTGGCTGGGGGAGAGTAAACATTTTTCGGGGTATGATAATTTTTTTTTCCTATTTTTTGTCTCTTTTTTATTATGTTTTTGTCCGAATATTTTTATGCTTTGTGATGACTTATTTTGTTTTTATTTTGTTTTGTTTTTTATGATTTTTCATGATTTTTAACATACTTTTTTCTCTCCTTGGCGCCGATTTTGATGGTATTTTGATGTTTTTTCGTTCTTTTGTTTTGTTTTTTCATTATTTTTGTGATTTTTTGTTTTTGTTTGTGCGCTAATTTTAATTTTTTTTTCATTTGTTTTTTAATGTGTTATTCCAATTTTTAGTTTTGCTTTTTTGCGCTAATTTTGATGTTTTGTTATACCTTTTTTTGGTTTTTATATGTTAAAATAAAAATTGTTTTCATGCTTTTTTGTTATTTTTCCTTTTGGTTCTTTGGCGCAATTTTTGAGTTGTTCATGTTTTTTTTAATTCGTTTGTTTTGATGTCATTTTAAACAGGGCGCCGGATCGAGATACAGCCCTGCCTGGACGCGTCAGACGATCATCCATCGAAGTGTAGAGATAGTGTAGTATCTGTTCTATTATCATGATACCATACTTCCAGGCATTACCCCTTCTTCTTTTTAGAGGTGTCGAGTATGTGTAGTATCTATTCTTTGTCAGGATATCATCCTCTCAGGCAATCCATCTTTCTTTTTTGTAAAGTGTAGACGTAATGTAGTATCTGTTCTGCTTCCAAGTAGAAGAAATATCCGACCGGAAGCTTGTGCAGTATACCGCCTATATGGAATACATTTTTAGGGATGTTGTGCAGTACTGCGGATCTATCGAATATGTTTACTTCTTCTATTTCTTCTTTCTCTCCTTCTTCTTTTTCTTCTTCTTCTCCTTTTACTTCTTCTTTTTTCTTCTTCTTCATGCACAGGGATACAATGGAACTATATAGGTTCTTTGATACAACGGGGGCGCATTAACATGAATTATTGTTTCATGATTGTGACGCTACATGAATGAACTTGATATTTGTTCTTTGATACAACAGGGGCGCATTAATATTAGTTAGTGTGTATGCCCACAGGGGCAAACATATGTACGTATATAGTATGCGCACCGGGGCAGAAATAGGTATGAATATAGTATAGGGATAGTGGCGACGATAGGTACATATATAGTATGCGCACTGGGCGGCAATAGGTATGTATATAGTATGCGCACCGGGGCGGCAAAAAGGTACACATATAGTATACGCACCGGGGGTGGGGGAGATATCGGTATATAATTTATTAAAACTGGGGCTGTGATAGGTACGTGTATAGTATGAACACCGGGACGGCGATAACTTCGTATAAATTATGCGCATCGGGGCGGTGATACGTATGTTTATAACATGCACACCGGGGCGGCGGTATGTACGTATATAATTGTTGTAGACCCGTGCTAGGGGTCACAAAGATAACAACCACAAATTGTGACAGGTTAAAATATACAATGTATTTATTCATAGCAATACAGTAACGCCACTAAATGTGGTAGGAGATGCCCGGATTCCTACCATGCGGTAAAACATGAATAGGAATGCCCTCTGTTGAGTCTTTGCAGCTTTTCATCTCCCTTGAATGATCGTATATCTCTTTTTTCTGGGATTGATCTCTATGGGATTGATCCTTATTCTTTCTCTGTAAGATCGGCGTTGTCCGGCTGCTTGTGGTGTTACCAGGTCGAACGTGTCATATATATGGTCCATTACTTCTTCTTGTTCAACAGGAGGTTGTCTGTCGTAATCAGTGACACGTTTCCGAATTTGGTTCAAATGCTTCTTGTGAGTGAATTTTGGACCTTCGATTATGTAAACCATCTGCCCGATCCTCTGCTTAACCTTTCCTAGTTCCCACATCATACTATTATTTTTATGTACCTGGAAAAATACCTTTTCCCCAGGTAAATACCTCTTTTTAGGAACTGTAGTATTCGGCGGTTTTTTGAATATTGATTTTGCTTCATCCAGCAAGTCGAAGCTCGCTTTTATTTTCGTGCAGCATCCAAGCTTTTCAGAAAAAAACACTTGGGAAAAAATGTTTTAGTTCTTTTTTAGTTTGACGGCTTCGGCCGTTAAATTTTCGACTTTTTGACAAAAATCACTCATTGGCGAGTCCCATAATTCAAATTCTTGGATCCAGTCCGATCCAAATAAATTTGATGCGTTCCTAAGAACGAATACTTTTAGCTTTTTTGTCTTTTATTTTAGTGAAACATTAATAATTAATTCACCCTCAAAATGTATCTTTTTACCAGTTACCGATTTTGCGATTTTATTCGTCTTCATCATCGTGGGCTTACCTAATTTCTTCCACGTGTGAACATTTATAATCGATATATCCGACCCTGAATCGAGTTGCAGATTTACTTCTCTATTTCCGATTCTCACCGTAACATATTTCCTTATGTTCTCTGTTGGTGAAGGGTCCCTTTTTGCAGTTTTTATGTAGTTCTTTTTTCCTACTTTTCCTCTGCAATATGAGGCCGTGTGCCCTGCTCGTTTGCATAGGTCACACGTTATTTTCTTATAGTACCAACATGCATTGTACCCATGAGGTCCTCCACATTTAATACAAGGGGTCCTAGGCTTTTGTCTATCCTGATAATTTTGTGAAGGGTTCTTTTTGCCTCTTGGTTGGTAATAGCTGGCGGGTGAGTGTCCTTTATTTTTGGAGCGTATCTTTTTAATGTGAGCGATACCTGCTTCCTCTATGTTTCGGGAATCTTGTTTCACTGCCACGAACCGTTGCCAATCTTCAGCCAGTTTCTGAAGCGTTAAATCAGGTTCTAATTCCAGTTTATTTAAGGCACGACGTCTTATATCGGCGTCTTTTGTGGCTATCAAACCGTGTGTGAATATTAGGCATCTAAAATTATCTGCCGTTAATGATGACAACTTGAAGTCGTCACAGTTTTTATTAACTATAGACGCAACAATCGTATAATCCTTATGTTCCTTATGTGTAATATTCATACATTTCCATCTTTTATGGAAAAGGCTCGTCTTTGGACAGTATAACTCCATTAACAGTTTGACTGCCTCGTCAAACGACAATTCGTTGGTTTTTCTTGGCAAAATATAATCCACGAATTTGTTATATTCGGATGCACCCAACTTCCGTAGTAATGAACGAACCTTCTTTTGATCCGTCCATGAACCACAATCAATCTTGAATAAGTCTTCAAATCTTCTGAAGTATACTTCAAACGTTAGGTCTTCCTTATGGACATAGCGAAATGTATCAATGGCTGATCAGATCGCATTTTGCGAAAAAGCCGTACTGTTTTCCTGTCCGTTGTCCTTATTCATTAAAACTTGCGTCAACAAATCCATTATTTTATCTGATTGGTTTTGATGCTCTAAATGTAATTTTTTCAATTCCAATATTTGTTCGTTGATTTCTTTCTTTTCTTCCGCGGCGTATTACATCATTTCTTTTCTTTCCCTTCCCTGTTTTTCATCGAAGTATTTCATTAAACTTAACTGCTTCTCGTCATTTTGTTTCTGTACTATCAATTGTTCTTCTCGAAACTTTTTTTCAAGTTCTAATTGTTGATTTTTTTGAAATTTTATAATTTCCAAAATCTGTTTTGAAAAATTCTCCATTTTTTTTATCTATGTCAAAAAAGCGTTTTCAGAAACAAACCAATTCTTTTTCTATAGTACCAACTCTATAAAAAAAACTTTCACATTTTTTTGTATCTGGGTATATTGACGAGTATTTCCTTAATTTATTTTTTCCTAGTGTGCCAATTTTCCACTAGAAAATAATTCAGCGTTTGTGTTTATACAGAAAAAAGTTTGACCTTTTTTTTTTTCTTCAATTTTCTTTTCGTAACGTGTAAGTATTTAGTTCAAATCCTTGTTGAACGTACACTTTTTTTTTCTTTTACAAAGAATTGTTTTTTTTTAGTTTCTGAAAAAAAAAACGAATTCATAGCATTTATTTAAATATTGGCCATAATTTCCGCTTTAAGTGCGTAACAGAATATCATATTTTCTCATTAACACAAAGTGTTATGCCGTACCTGCTTGTCGAAAGTGTTTTTTTTTCAACGTGCCAGCAAGTCAGAGAAACATTTATTTTAATCGGAAAAAATCCGACGTAACTTTTTAATTTTGCGAATATTCGCTTTAGCCAAAATAAAATATACTATCATTTACTTGCTGTATTTTCGTAATTTTTTTTTTCAATGCTAATGCCTTTTCAAGACAATCTTTTTAGAACGAACAAATTCTTTTTTTTTGGTACTTACTGAAACTTTGAGCGGTTTTTCTTTTTCAGTTGTCGTAAATCCACGCCATTTATGAGTTCCGTTTTAACTCGTAGTTTAGGCTTCTTGTGGTTTTTTTTTCCAACAGCAAGATAAGACTTCTTTTTTTTTTACGACGTCTTTTGTTGTTTGACGTTTTTTTGTTTTTTTTGTTTTTCAAGTAAATACTTGCCCGAATCTTCGTTATTCAGTTTTTTGTCGAATGATCCGGTAACTTTCTTGAGTAATCCTGGTAGCCAGTATTCGTGACTGGTATCAAATCAAAATCCTCACGTATGTTCTTTACTAAATTTCCCGTCGCCAGTGTTGTAGACCCGTGCTAGGGGTCACAAAGATAACAACCACAAATTGTGACAGGTTAAAATATACAATGTATTTATTCATAGCAATACAGTAACGCCACTAAATGTGGTAGGAGATGACCGGATTCCTACCATGCGGTAAAACATGAATAGGAATGTCCTTTGTTCAGTCTTTGCAACCATGGTATTTATTATAGATGCTTGCTTTTATTAGTTCTTCAATAGGGGTGATGTGTACCCCACAACAATAATATGCACACCGGGGAGGCTATAGGTACGTATATTATTCGCAGCATGGCGGTGATAGGTACGTATATAACATGCTCATGAGGGCGGCGATAGGTATGTATATAATATTAGCACCGGGGCGGCGATATGTACGTTTATAGTATGCATACCGAGCGGCAATAGTTGCATATTTAGTATGCCCACCAGGGTGGTAATATGTACATATATAGTATGTGCACCGCGGAGGCTATAGGTAGTATACTATTCGCACCGGGGCGGCGATAGGTACGTATATAGTATGCTCACCGTGGCGCCGAAAGTATTATATATTATGTACACCGGAGTAGCGATAAGTACGTATATAGCATGCGCACAGGGGAAGAGAAAAGGGACGTATATTAAGTGCACGCCGGGTCGGGGATAGGTACGTATATAGTATGCACATCAAGGAGGAAGTAGGTACGTATATAGTACGCGCAACGAGGCGGGGAATAGTTCATATATTGACGGCGCAGACAGATGTGTTTCTTTTAAAAGAAATATGCAAGACTTTTGCCGTTTCCAATAGAAGAACAGATGTGGAGAAAATACAACTTTTGTTAAAGGTAACATAGAGAAAGTGGCAACGGGCAGAGGGATCATTTCAATGGGACGACCAGATAGTCCTGCTAGTATATATATATATATATATATATATATATATATATATATATATATATATATATATATATATATATATATATGGACGAAAATACCACA
Source organism: Sepiola atlantica (assembly GCA_963556195.1). Classification (NCBI taxonomy): domain Eukaryota; kingdom Metazoa; phylum Mollusca; class Cephalopoda; order Sepiida; family Sepiolidae; genus Sepiola; species Sepiola atlantica. The sequence goes on along the minus strand of OY744539.1, from coordinate 51,664,004 downwards.
TCGGTCGTGCAACGAATCGAAAAATAAATAGACAGAAGCTGTCGCTACTGTTTAACCAAACATTCATAAGAGATTATGGTTATCAAAATTAAGTCGCCGCCTGTTGTCATTTAGTTTAATCGATAATAATAGGAATATTACACATGGCATTGTTTATTAATATAAATTATATGTACATCTCAATGCACTCGAAATTGACTCAAAATGGACGTCATAATATCCCTATATTCTTACTATGTTACAAGATCAATTTTAGTCATCAAATATTGATATAGCATTCCATTCACAGTTATCCTAGCGTATTATTTCAAAAAAGCAAATTTGACCTATGTTTCCGGAAATATATTGATACCCAGCTTGAATTGATTGAAGATTAACATACACATATTGTCAACACTAATTACAATAAATCATTTTATATTGTTATTTGTGTTTAATTATTTGCTTACATATTCCATATTGGATGCATATTCCAAATGATTTCGTGAGTAAACAGCAAATACATGAGTAAAGAAACAACTTTTACTTTTATTATCAATTTACTTATTCTAATAAATATTCAATACTTAAACTAAGTACATTTTACAACACAATATGACGAGATGGCAGACATGGCAGACCCCAGTTTATTAGAATAATATATATAAGCTGCTTAAACAGTATGCATTTCATGTAAGTGAAAGGTAATACTATGATGTGTTATTTTATGATTTAATTGATATAAACGTGTATATATAGTCGTATTACAGCGGAATATAATTTGATAGACTAGTAAATATCAGAAATATTATTCTTCTCTCTTGTATGTCGATGTATCAACAATTCAAAAATACCAGACTCATATACTTTATTTACAAAATGTTTTGTTTATTTTTAATCAGATTGTTTATAAGTTATAAGTTATAGTTCCATATACTATATTTTCAATATTGTGGGAAAAGGCTAAGCGTTTTCAATAAAAATATTTCTAAATTCAAATTGATAAAAGCGGTCTCGTTTCCAAACAATAAAGAAACACATCGATGCAGATCAGTGTTATTCCACCATTCAATAACGTATTTAAAATCTTACACAAATCATTAATTTTAACACAAAATACAACATGCCCATAATCCATTCGGTTCCTGTGTTTATAACAACAGTGATTTTGTTATTTTCTTGAAGTGTACCTTAAAACAAAGCCTACCCTCAACATACTTAGACACACTGGATCAAAAGAACACACATGACAGAATAGATACCGACTAATCCAAAAAAGGATTATGCTGTATATTATTTAATCCGTATATTTAGTAAGTTTCATAATTCTTCGCACTGAGAGTTAGAGTAAAAGCCCTCATTCGAAGTCCCGATGACATTTAATTCGATTTTACTGCAGTTCGATGTTTCAAATGTCCGGGAAAGTGGACAATTGTGCAGAAAAATTGTGTAAATTCTGGTCTCTCATAAATATTCTGAGTAGCCCGTTTGACATTCCCCGTAATGTTATCCAAGGCGATTGGCAATGGCTAAACCCTGTCTGAAAGCGGGGTCTTAAATTCGGAATAGTGCACATCTTCGGAGTGAACAAAGCTATAAGATTATGTTCATTATAAGTGATTTATATTATTCTCCAAATCAACGTCAATTTCTAATACAAGAGTGGTACCGAATTAATAGGCTATACTTCCATAGCAGTACCATATACAAGGACACAAGATTAGGATTACTATTAGAGATAATGAAGGGCGTGTTTTTCTCCTTATTAAGAACATTCCCAATTCTTAAAAAATCGACGATTACTGCATTTCACTCACCTGTTGAAATATGTCATGTAGCAGTGATCATCTACGTCCAATTAATATAAAGAAGTGATCACCCGCTAAAAAATCTAACAATTTTTCTTATTATATTACATCTATATGCTCAGTGTTCTTCTTCACATGAAATAAACAAAGTAGAGTATGTTTAGGTTTCAGTGACGATTCAGAATTACAAATCTTAATTTACAAATGTCTTTATAAATATATATTTGATCGTATTATTTTAATCGTTTTCTATTGACTATTATATTATATATTAACTATACTGAGATGTCGCCCTATTTTCTTCATCTGTATAATAATTCTATGAACGGAAGCTGTATATAGGAATATCCATCATATACGCTCAAATTTGATTATTTATACGTTTTCCAAGTGTCTTTAAAGTTCAGCTGTTTTCTCTGTATTGATTAATTTCGATAAGAGATTCTGAATTGCTACGCTATTGCGCATTGTAATAAGTATTTATTTCTCGACCTGAAACACCGAAAATACACCCCGTACTGAAAGATAGTATGAAGTTAGGCAGGTTCATTCTACTGCGAATATCCTAATAATTATCTCAACAAACATACACTATATTTACCAAATCAGTTGAAGTTAAGTTATTAGCGCTAGAGATATCCAATGCTTTTTGCAAGGTCTGGCATAAATGTCTTCCTATGCAAATTAATTCATACACACGAATATTTAATATAGTCAGATCATTCCTTGAGAATAAAATGTCATGGTTGTCCTCGATATACGTACATTTAAAGACCATTGCATTAATCCGAGTGTGCCGCAGTGACAACCACTTGGACCTTAATTAATCCTGAAATTTTAAAACAAGTTATGGAATTTGTCAGAGATTGTGGTTTTCTAATGATATCACGCTTTAATCTAAAAATGCAGGACAAGCTAACGTATACATATTAAAGGCAATGTCTGCAATTAACTACAATATATAGTAGAGTTGGTGCAGAATAGATGGTTACATTTATTGCCACAAAGACAACACTTTATTCGTTTAACAATTAAAACAACATTTTCACCCACTGATTGTCGTAGCTAATAGAACCCGAACTGAGTATTAATTATTCAAACATTTCGGCTTAACACTCACTTGAACCAATACATAGAACATATCAGCAGAGCTGCAGTAAACAAGTGGGATATATCTAGCGTACTAAACACATAATCATACTTGTCAGTATCATATACTTAAACAAAGCCACCGCTTACTCATTCATGGAGTATCGTTGTCACATCTGAGCTGATGTATACACAATAAGTCTCCCCCTCTTTGACAAGGTTAGGAAACACTCTAATCTAAATGGTCGCACACTTTTTGCTAAGCTCCAACACATGCCCCATCGCCGCAATGTTGCATCCCTGTGCCATTTATACCTATATGTCAATGGAATGTTCTCCTAGGAAGCTTTTTCACGTGTCTTCTTTTGACTGAAATACACCCGACAGCACTAACAATTAGTACACTCCAACCCCTTTACTGTGGATGCCCCATAAACCAGATGATTTCCATTTATCTTGCTTCTTTCCTCAAACTGCGAGCTTTTTAAATTGATCCACTGTTCTTTGTTTCCCTGATTGTGTCAACATGCATATATGTACATGTAATGTGAACAAACATCTTGCCTATCGCTCCCCACTTAGAATGTCATTGTGTGTATGTACCCTTATTCACAGTGATAATTTACCTTGTGTGAGCTGAATAAGTAGGTCATTAAGCATATACATCTACGTCGTTTCAAAAACGTCCATCCTTTATCATAACATAACAAACGTGTCAATGTTATTTTGTATGCATTTACTTTCTATTTCAAGAAAATCTAATTCAAATATAATATATATCATATTTTTTGTTCAAATAGAGAGGCGGTGTTTAACAATGTGTTTGCTTATTTTTCTAATCAGATACTAATCTTATTAAAATATTACCTATAACATTTTAGTATTTACCCGCACTTAAATTCTGATTAAATACTACTTTCCTTGAGTTGGTATATACTTCATTTACAATTCCCGCTAACAATTTAAGACACAGAAATTATCAGCTGAATGTGAGTACATTGCTGCAAATATACGCTTTCTTTTGTATGGTATAATATTAAATAGCACACTATAATTAATACTTACAGCACGTGTAAACATCATTATTAAATACGAATATTCGCTTAAAACATGAACACAGGCGTTTCAGTTTTATTTTATTTTAACAGAGAAACATTCGTGCACGGGTCTTGATTATAATACAAAAAACGATATACGTTTTTTAAATAATCCTACTTCTACCCTGTATTAAAACTTTCAGTTATTTGCCTGCCATGCATAAAAGAAGGAAGTGCAAAACAAGTTAATGAACCATAACATATTTATATATTTATGTTTATACATAAAAACAACCTTTTTTTAAAATTTCTCATTTGTTTATTTCAGCAACATTCTATATGAATATTTTTTCATGTCTGTATTTATGTACGGATTTTAGACGGCCAAAATTTAATGATTGTGTTTGTGAAGGCGTTTCTGAAAAAAATGGGTGAACTTTTATTTATTTGTCATGTGTGTATGAGTGTAGCGTAATACGTATATAAGTTGCTATTAGTTTCGTTACTTACATTCGAACTGTGTTCTGTTTAAGTCGATTTGATTATCTTCATGAAGCATTATAATACACATCAATATCTGAAAATAGTGTTTACGTTTCGGTGGAAATGAAAGTTAAATTTATGGAAACTATTCAGTATTTAAAATAAACATATATTAATACTTATAACTATTTATATATACTCTATACGTACTGATATAAGCAGGTTATACTGGTTATATTAGCTGCCACAGGATCATAAAGTATTACTCGAGTAACAACACTCAGGAATAAAGAGAATATGATAACTCATGATATAACGATAACAAAGGCGTAACATAAAATCAGCAATTATATAAATATAATGGATAATAGAACCAGCAAACATGATAAACACTCCGAACCGTGTAATATAAATATGGATGATAACAAACAAATTGCACCGGAGTAAACATCTACGAAAATAGAAGATGTCCGTGCCATTTTCGAGTACACAATTCAAACTAACATCCATAAAAAGCTTTTTCGAAATTATTGAAGACAACTTCACAACCCCGAATAAGTGCAGAGAACTGTAATCCGGTGATGAAATTAACTTAACTTTTATTCGTTGTTACCGTTACGAAAAAATTAAATCCCGAATGTTCACAATCCACTGCTCACTTTTCACTGCTCACTGTTCACTGTTCACTGTGTACTCACTGTTACCCAGAAATTAAGCCAACTCTTCAATTTCAAAAGATTAGTTTTGAGACTAGTACACGCACTACCTAGCAGATTGTCTATCAACCAGATCGATCTGTGTGTAGGGCTCGAAACCGCCAATCTGCAAAATAGAGATAACTTAAGATATATTGTCAGCAAAGCAAATTATCACAGTATCTTAAACAACACAGACTTAATGAAAATACACTAATATGTTTTTATCGAAAGCATAATACCCAGAACCGCGTATACAAGAATGGAATGCAAATCAAATATAAAAAAGCCATACAATTAATAACACACCAACCCTTAGCAATAGATGTATGTGCTTAGACGTCAACACTTGTCTGTATGAAGATAACTGCGTACAGGATAATCTTATATATAAATGTTCAATTTAGCACCGTATTTTCTCAAACAATTGCAATAGTATTGTATCCAACAATAATAATATCAATATGAACAATGAAATAGATAATATTGATAAGTTACAGCAATACTAACGTACATAGTATATGGAAACTCCAATTAAAGTCTCGTTTCATAAGTCTACAATTTTTAAACCTACATGTAAATATATCAGTCTATCAAACTATCCCTATTTTTCTGAAATCTTGAAAATAACAAAAAGCAAACTTTATTAGCCTTTAGATTCGTTTTCTAAGAGAAATGATTATCCATAATAAACTTACGTTCACCTATTAACCAGCAACAAGGTTATTTACCCTTTTTGTATGCATGAGAAATTGTTCAAATACAAATATTACACGGCCCCATACTCTACATTTGAATGTCTCCCCATAATATATTAAACAATATACCCCTAATTAATAGATACACAGATTGTGTGCATGTATGTGTAAATAAAAGTAATCATATATAAAAGCTCTATTTGATATTCAGCACTTTTTATGAACCCGGTTTAAATTCTTTGGATTACTGCTGTAAGATAATGAAGAGTGGAAAAAATGAATCGTGGACGAGTCATTGTGGGTTGGACGTCGAGAAAGAAATAAAGGCGACTTGATAACTGTTAAAAAGAAAAAGGTTCGGCAGTGCAAGAAGAACTTGAACAACGACGGTTTCAATAAACGCGAAGAGCCGAAATGTTTGGTAGTCGGACTATCGATGTACCGGAATGTGTTATAAATTGTGAAAACATGGGATTACCTGGCAAACGGTCTCGATGCGCCCTCTGCAGGGCTGGATCGCCCAAAGAGCGGCAAGATGGTGTCCTAGGCTTAATATCGCCAGGTAATCCCGTGAAATCTCGTGTTCTCTCGCGGAGACGAGAGTCCAGTTTGATATAAAAACGAGTCGCTGGAGGCGAGACAGCAGAAGGCTGAGAGCGTAGTCTACGAGGGACGACGTGGAAAGAAGAAGAGAAGAAGAAGAGAAAGAAGAAGAAGAGAAAGAAGAAGGAGAGAGAGGAAGAAGAAGAGAGAGAGAGGAAGAAGAAGAGAAAGAAGAAGATAACGAAGTAGAGAAAGAAGAGGTGGAAGATTAATTTTTTCTGCTACAAGCTATTTTCGGCATTGTTATGGAAAAATTCGACATCAGATTGATTCCGGAATTCGACGGCTCTCCTGCTGGTCCATCGGTGGTCGAATGGCTGGAGAAGGCCGAGCGTGTTTGCCGGTTGTGCAAAATAAAAGACCCAGCTATGGTCGTCCCATTGAGACTCACTAAGGGGGCTTACGCCGTGTACCAGCAGCTCAGTAATGATGCGACCATGGAGCAGATTGCACAGGCGCTGCACGGGGCATTTGGTGCAGATCCTTTTGTTGCCTGGAGGCAATTTTCCGAACGCCGGCTTGGGCCGGGGGAGACAGTGGCCGTCTACATGGCCGACTTAAAAAAGCTTGCTGCTCCCTTCGGCGGTGCGAGTGACCGCATATTGGCATGCGCCTTTTTATCTGGACTTCCGGACGATGCAAGCCGACTGCTGCGAGCATCATTGAGACTCACAGAGATTGAATTGGTGGAGTTGTTGGCGAGAGCACGAAACATCTTGAAGGACGATCGAGAACTGGTCTCTGCAGCGGTTGACACCTTGGACTCGCCAGCAGAGGGCCTACGATGCTATACATGTGGTGGCCCCAACCACTTCTCCAGAGACTGCAGAGGCGGCACAAGGCGCACCCAAAATTATGGAGCACGAAAAGTAATACGGTGTTACCAATGCAATAAGCCAGGCCACATAGCACGGAATTGTCCGGGAAACGGGCAAGGGGAGGACGCCGCAGCGCTAGCACCCTCCCCAAAGCGGCATTGAACAAAGCGCTTCCTGCAGTGACAGTTCAAGTTGATGGGTGTAAACGTTCAGCGCTGGTTGACACCGGCTGTACCCAAACCCTCCTTCGAAAGGAATGTTGCACCACATGGAAGAAACGACAGATCCCCGTCCTGACTATCGGCAAAGGCTCATTAGTGTGTTGTGAATCCAGTGTTGTTCATATCAGCATTGACAATGGCCGCCCGGTGGCTGTGACGGTGTTGGTGGTCGATGGGGAGCTGCTCGGATATGACCTTCTCCTTGGAATGGACACTATTACACAGCTAGGCGGAATTACTGTAAACAGCGTCGGTGATGTGAGATTCCCTCGACCAGACAAACAAATGTGTGCAGCAATCACTCTTGACGAACCCGATTTCCACGCAGAATATGACAAGGGCACAAACACATGGACAGCGTCCTGGAAGTGGGCAGGCGACCAGCCACCAGTGTCTTTGCGGAATCGGCTGACAGAGTATCCCCCTCCTGCATGGCTTAGGGGGCAGTACGAGGCAGAACTTCAAGTGTGGCTGGATAACGGCTGGTTAATTCCATACCCAGAGGATGAGCTCGGGCCCCCGCGGGGGCTAATTCCCCTGATGGCTATCAGACAAGAGAACAAGCAGAAAGTTCGACCTGTTCTTGATTACCGGGAACTCAATGAACACGTTGACCCGTACACTTCGGGGGCTGACGTTTGTGCTCATAAACTGCGAGAGTGGCGACGGCAGGGTGCGGAAGCGGCCATACTGGACTTGCGAAGAGCTTACCTACAAATACGTGTTGAGAAATCGCTGTGGCCATTCCAGACAGTGGTAATCAAAGGAACTCGCTATTGCTTGACCAGGCTGGGGTTCGGCTTGAATGTAGCCCCGGGCATCATGACGGCGATCATGCGGGCGATCCGGCGTCAGGATAAAGCTGTGCAACAGGCGACATCGTCTTATATAGACGACATTTTTGTCAATGAGAGCCTGCTGTCTGCCCAGGCGGTCAAAGAACACTTTGAGCACTTCGGGTTGTCGTGCAAGGAACCGGAGCGGCTGCAGGATGGGGCGAAAGTGCTCGGGCTGCAGGTGAGCGGAAGTGCAGATGGCCTCCAATGGGGAAGGGGCGGTGAAATCCCGGAAATCCCATCTACCATCACACGTCGGAGCACGTTTTCCGTGTGTTGAAAACTGGTGGGTCACTTCCCTGTGTGTGGGTGGCTCCGAGTGGCTGTGGCGGCTATAAAGCGACGGGCAACTTCTTTGTCAACAGGATGGGACGATGAGGTGCGTGATCCTTCCCTGCGAAGCATGCTGGTGGAAGCTGTGGCCAGAGTGACCAATGATGACCCTGTACGAGGGAGCTGGTGCGTCGATGGGAGTGAGTTTACAGTTTGGGTGGACGCCAGCTCACTTGCCCTTGGCGTTGCTCTGGCAGTCAACGGAAGTATAGTAGAAGATGCCTGCTGGCTCCGGCCAGAGAATGACGCTAAGCACATAAACCTAGCTGAACTCGATGCTACACTGAAAGGAGTCAATCTAGCGCTTCAGTGGCAGGCTAGCGTCCTCCACGTTATCACGGATTCCACGTGTGTGCATCGGTGGATGACCGATGCCTTGAACGGAAAAGCACGGCTGACAACGAAGGCATCGGCCGAAATGTTAATCCGGAGGCGGCTTGCTACCCTAACCGAAACCATCAATGAATACAACTTGGTCATAGATGTGACACTGGTGCAGTCCTGTTTGAATCGAGCGGATCGATTGACCAGAGTGCCTCGCCGTTGGCTGGACCTGCAGAAAGAAGTGAACGAACCAGCACCTGTAAATTGTGCTGCGGTGGGACGTAGACTCAGCCCAGAGCGTATCGCTGATGTCCATTGCCAAAGCGGGCACCCTGGTGTAAACCGAACCTTTTACTTCGCCAGGTTGGTTGACCCCTCTGTGTCACGGAGGGCTGTGAAATCTGTTGTGAGAAGTTGCAACACCTGCCAATCGATCGACCCAGCACCTGTCCGGTGGAAGAAGGGCACACTCGGTGTGAAGTATAACTGGGATAGGATTGCGATGGACATAACTCACTACAACGGGGGGAATTTCTTGACCCTTATTGACTGCGGACCGTCCCGATTTGTATTGTGGCGGTCCCTTCGCCGGCAGGATACGGCTGCCATTGTCCATGAGTTGGAAAGTGTGTTCCTTGAGCGTGGCCCTCCTTCTGAGATATTGACCGACAATGGCCCCGCTTTTGTTAGTGCACCGTTCAAACAGTTTGTAGATGGCTGGGGTGTCCGTCTGCGTTTTCGGTGTGCCCATGTGCCCAGTGGGAACGGAATTATTGAGCGCAACCATAGGACTATCAAGACCATCGCAGCGCGGAAGGGGTGTACGGTGGCTGAAGCAGTCTATTGGTATAACGTCACCCCTAAGGACGATACTTCACCCTCCACCGCGCCAGCTAATGCGCTACATACATACCATGTCAGGGCGAGAGGTTTGGAGAGCAGCTTACTGCCCGAACCAGAACCTCCACAGGAGAAAATGAAAAAAGGAGATGTCGTTTGGGTTAAAAAAACCCGAGGCCAGTGCACGACTCGTTACGGAACCGGTCGTGTCACTGAAGTGATCAGCCCGCAGGCGGTGCGAGTTGATGGAGTACCCCGTCACATTAAAGACTTAAGATCGGTATTCCAAACGCAGCTGCCATTTAACGAGGATAATGACATTGAATCCGTGACCAGCGAACCATCATTCTGGTTCATGACGGCTTCATCGCGCAGCGACACTGAGAGTGATAGCCTTGAATGTACTGACCCTCCTACTGCTGATGAAAGCCCGGACAGTGATGCTGCGATGCGCAGCCTCAGGTTCGCTGACCTTCCTGCCACGGAAGACAGCACGGATGACGATGAGGCCCCGAATCCCCCTCCCCGAAGAAGCACTCGAAGAAAAAGGACACGGCCTCCCTGCTCTTTCTGTGATAATGAGATCAGGGGGGAGTGTGTTATAAATTGTGAAAACATGGGATTACCTGGCAAACGGTCTCGATGCGCCCTCTGCAGGGCTGGATCGCCCAAAGAGCGGCAAGATGGTGTCCTAGGCTTAATATCGCCAGGTAATCCCGTGAAATCTCGTGTTCTCTCGCGGAGACGAGAGTCCAGTTTGATATAAAAACGGGTCGCTGGAGGCGAGACGGCAGAAGGCTGAGAGCGTAGTCTACGAGGGACGACGTGGAAAGAAGAAGAGAAGAAGAAGAGAAAGAAGAAGAAGAGAAAGAAGAAGAAGAGAAAGAAGAAGGAGAGAGAGGAAGAAGAAGAGAGAGAGGAAGAAGAAGAGAAAGAAGAAGATAACGAAGTAGAGAAAGAAGAGGTGGAAGATTAATTTTTTCTGCTACACGGAAGAATGCGAGTTTTGTGTCCGCTGACTAAAAATGCGGAATGAAGGAATCCCCTGACTTGTACTTCACCAAAGCGCTTGTAAAACAATTGCTTCAGTTCACGTTCGGATAGACAATGCGGAGCAAATTGCTTTCCAATCGAATGTATATACGAACGAGTTTCTAGTGTAAACCAAGTCTGTGACCTCAGGAAGAAAAAGACTTTCATGAGACAAAAGTATGTCAAAAGATTGTTTAATATGTGTGCGTAGCCGGCGTAAACCATCCGATAATGGCAAATGAAAAATAAAAAGTTTTTTTCATATACGTTCTGTTCTTTGTCATTTTTGTTGGATTTAACGGGTACCCTGAAAGAACGGGTAATGCAACACTGCCCTGTGGATGTTTTACCTGGATTATTATTATCATTATACATATACACACACACACACACACACACACCTATATATATATATATATGTATATATATATATATATATATACATCTCTTTGTATACATATATGAGTGTATGTTTTATGTTCATATATGGGTGAATGTGCGTGTATATATATATATATATATATATATATATATATATATATATAATAAAATGACGTAAGAAGCCCTTTTTAACAATGCGTGAAAGAATTTATTTCTTTTTTTTTCTTTTTCCAATCAATTTCGAAGTCTACAAACTTCATCTTCAGGGATGTATTTTTTTTTTTTTTATAAAATAAACAAACTTTTGTTTATAAGTAGCATCGAGATAGTGTGACGCTCTCCGCCAAGATGGAAAAGGGCGGAAGTGAAAAATATTAAGAACGATTATGCCAGGGGCAAGCCGGGAGTTATAAAGATATTGTTCGTTCTTTTTTTTTTTTTTTAAGCATTGAATAAAATGTAATAAAATGACGTAAGAAGCCCTTTTTAACAATGCGTGAAAGAATTTATTTCTTTTTTTTTCTTTTTCCAATCAATTTCGAAGTCTACAAACTTCATCTTCAGGGATGTATTTTTTTTTTTTTTATAAAATAAACAAACTTTTGTTTATAAGTAGCATCGAGATATATATATATATATATATATATATATATATATATATATATATAGTCTCGGAAGTTTCTCAACCATTAAAACTATATTAAAAAAAAAACTTTAAAAAAAACAAACTCATAGTCCCAAGTCTTCCAGTGGAAAATCACTCATGTAAGTCAATTTATTTTTTACAGTTATTATATTAGTTTATTTCTAACACTATTTTAAGGGATCATCAGTTGTTTACGATGAAAAACTGTTTCAGGAATTTAAAAACAAGACAGTATTTAATTTCATGGCTTCCCAGCAGAGTTGATCAGACCCCACTTCCCTTAAAAGACAAAAACATAAACGTTCCTTATACTAAATCTACATTTTGTTCCATATAAATGTTTTTCTAACTTATATTAGTTATTTAAGACAAAAAAAATATGTTTTTACCTGTGCTGTTCGTCTGTCTAATAAAAAGTATCCGTTACTTACACAAATGTTGCTGCATTTTAAAGTGTTTTGACGAATCCATGACATTATTTAAGTGATTAATGTATTATTTTTTAGGTTTATATTATAAATATAAAAAACATCAACACATCAAAAAATAAAATAAAATAAATATGTATATATATATATATATATATATATATATATATATATATATATACATATATATACATTTATATATATATGTGTGTGTGTATATATATATATATATTAATGTATTCTTTTATATTTTTAGGAACGTAGATGTATTTATTTCGTAGGTGTCTATTAAATACATTATGTTTAATATTATTTGACTTGTTACCGGATTTTATTAAAATATTATTTACTGGCAATAGTTAGAATTGATGTAATTTAAATTTTCAATCTATTAAATTTTCTGATCGCTGTAGAACACGGTAAGAACTTACCTCTAGAAATAGTTATAATACTTTAGATGTACATAGTGTAAAATAAACTATTGATCCTTCATTATCTTCTTTTTTCGAAATATCATGATCTTAATACTATAGACTAATATTGGCTTTAGTGTAACCTGTAAGATTAGGACCTAATAAATGAAATATTATGACATTTAAATAACTATCTTAGATAATCTCTCTATATATATAAAACTGAATGTATGGTTATATGAGTGCATGTGTGTGGGTGTGTGTGCCTAATAACACAAGGTTAGAGGATCTACATCAAATCTAAAAAAATCAAAAGTAAACGGGGAAGATAATGGAGATTTTCCTGAATCTCTAAGTGGATTGCGAAGGAGCCTATGGGTAAGGGTTTAGTCAAGTGTGTGTCGAGTTTCTCAGGCATAATTTGTGTTGTGAGAACTGATACGAAAAATTAGATTCCTAACTTAAAAACTTAACTGAGCATTTAGTTTTAAAGATCGGGTACGAACATGTTCAGAAATACCTAATTTCTGCAGGATTTTGCTGACAAACTGACTTCAAAATGTTTCTATTTCACTAATAAATCCAGATAAAATTGATATTTTTTGTTAGATACAATGAATATATATTCAAACCAGAATTCTAAGTATGAATCACCACTAGTAAAATATGTCATTTTTTAACTGTATCTAATAAATGAGAACTGTAGAAATTGTACAAAATTACAAAAAAGGCTAATCACTTTTACATTTTTAATCATAATTACTTTTAAAAATATATAAATAAAAGTGTATTATACAATAATACTACTGGAAACAGATTTGAGGAACAAATGTTTTAAATTTGAATTGTTCATTGAACAATGTGCTAAAACTTACTGCACCATATAAAATTATGGGTAAGCTTACAGTGTAGTCCTCAGTTCTTAAATAAAAAAAATAAAACAACACTTACCTTACATAAAAACGCATCAGAATGAAATTCTCTACAAACCTGCATAGTTTAAGCATGTGAAAACCGAATTTAATTTCATACGTTTTTGTCTTTCACCTGAAGTGTAAACGATTTTGAAAAGACCACCATATTGGATTGAGACTGTCACGAAATGTAGCGCCATGTTCTTGTTTTAACTGCTGACTCTTTTCTAGCTACGATAAATAATAATTAGTTTTGATACCGTTCATTTTGCTTTTTAAAGTATGCGATTCGATATATTTATTTAAATTTGTTTTGCACTGTAATTTTACCAAATTATGTTATAATAGAACTAAATTGTTCCCTGTAGTTTCCCTTCGAAGTAAATGAAGGTCTTATTTAGTGACACAATGTTTTGGTTATAATGTGCTTGTTCCTTGCTTCCTGTCTATATACAATTTGTGAAGCTTCTGTTGTTAACTTGACAGCTCTTTCCACGCTTTGTGAATGTGCAGGTAAATTTGGAAATTCCAATGTTGTTCCATTCATTGAAGCTTCTAGGAGTGCATTGTTTGAACACCTTTCTGCGAGTGCAGGTTCACAAACCCCTTGTTGTGAGAGGTCAATCAAAGCTGACCAATGTGTGGCTTCAAAGTTGATGGCAGTAATTTTCTTCAATCTTTTCTTTGGTGGTTCGCTACTTCTGAAACAAAACAACACATATTTATATTGGAAAATTTACCTGTACTTGGTTATATTTTTTATGTAATTTTAATAAAACTTAAAATTATTCTTGTAAATTGACATAACTAATTAAGTATACATAAATGTTTACTTACCTAATGGACAAGATCTTTTTTATGGCCTCTTCCCTCACCTCCAATTCATTTGACTTCAACATCGACAAAAGAATGTTTTCCGGAAGCCAAGCAAAGGCATTGTATCGTAAACTTTTTAATACAACATTCTGGATTTCGGTCGACTGTTGCTTGACTCTCTGGATCATATTGAAGATATACAATTGTTGGTTAAAAATGTAGTGTCCCTTTTGATCTCAAACCAACTAACTGCATATACTCAATTATAAATGTTATAATGGTGTGTAATTTATCCGAGAGTTCAGGTGGATAGGCACCTCTGGTCCACAAGTACATTAATCTGATGGCTAAAGTCAGCCATCTTGATTGATTCAAAGACCCAATCTTCCAGGCATCAAATCTAGGGTTCACTTTCCCTGTAGAAATGCCTATAGCATATTCCAAAAGTAGTCGCTGGTCACCACTTAAATCATTCATTATCTCTGCAGTAAGATATAAATTATCCAGAGGACCACTAATACTATGAAATGCTACCTGGGGCAAATCCTGGTAATTAGTTCCACAAAGTTTCCCTAAATGGCCAGTGAAAGTGATAGGGCTTCTTGTAGTTCCATCAATTAACTAAAAGATGGCTCTAAATGGCAGTTCATTTTGATGAAGTGAACAGCCAATGGTATGTAATTTTCTTTTAAGTTTTTTCTCCAAAGCTGTACCCATCCCGGTTTCACAACCAGTGTTTGTACTGGTATTGTCAACCAGAATTGGTATAACGGTATTTACACTGTTGTACTCTTCTAGAACAGCAGCAACATCCTCTGATAGAAGAACACCAGTTGCACCAATGTTGGGTATCACTCTATGGGTAAGATATTTACTTGCAGTTCCTATCTCTCTGGTAAATGGTAAGTGGCGCTCTGGTCCCTTGCTTTTCTTAATCATTTTTTCACCATTTTCCCCTGTAACTTCCTTGTAATACAAAGTATCCTTATCAACTCTGCAATCAACTCCAATGCAGATAAGATGTTCATATTCCTGGACATGTTTTTAAGGGCTGGTTACTTTCACTCTTGCCTTTTCTCTATCTATTTTTTGATTTATCTAGAACAATGTCTTTTAAAATAATGGTTGGATGAAGAAGGCCCATGTGTTGTAAGTCTAATAGAAAGGCATTAGCAAGGCAAGCCCCAAGGTTAGAAGATATATCACCTCTAATCAGTTCCATAGAATATCTCGGGACTTTTAAAAGACTGTAAGGTCCCTTAGACTGTCTCCCTGGCTCAAAACTGTCATCAGTTGTTTCTTCACTGGAAGATGTATGTGAAAAGATTTATGATGTAGAGGAAGTAACATGTGACAAATCTTGTTGCTGTCTTTCAATCTGCCTGTCTAATCTATCTGCTTCAGCTGAATCTTTTTTGTATTTTTTGACAGCATTTTTGTCAATAGGTCCAAGTTGGAAACTGCCTTTTGGTCCTGTCTTCTCTCTCTGATCTTTTAAATATTATCTCTCTTCAATGGGAACCTGAAATGTCAAAATGTGTGTGTGTTTAATAACAGATCTAGCATACATGACAAATATTAAGGAAAATATCACAATATAATTTACTAGAAAAAGAAAGATTATCAGAAGTAAATTCATATTTTTCACTTAATTTAAATATTGAAAATTAGGACATGAATTAGTTCAATTTAAAAGATTCAAACAAAAAACAACCATAGAGGTAGTATAACCTTCTTGTTAGGAGGACAAGTGCAGACTATATGCCTTGTTTGGCCATTTTCTGTATTGCACTTTACAGAAAAGTCATCACATCTTAAGACAAGCAGTTTGCAGCAACATGAAGAAATATCAAATAATTTATCCAGCGGTTCCTTAATTATTTTAACTTTGGGTGCAGTAAGAGTTTTCCTGTTAATCAGTTTGGCCCTCTTGAAGCAAAATACATTCACCCTCTGCCCTATATAATATTCCCTTAACAAAGGCAATTGTGGGTTCACTGCTTTCCAAATATTGATTATTTCCTTTGCTATCAATTTGAAAACATCATTATTTGAAAAGTGGGGATAGGTATTTTAAAGGAAATAACTAAACTGGATAACTTGTCGTAAAGTTGGGGGTTCCGTTTTATCCAAAGGACAAGGTGGAACAGCAAATCTTTTGGAACTCTTACATACATTTTTATCTGAAACAAAAATAAGAAAATAAATGAATAAGTCTAAAACAGTTTTATTTATATCTTCAAGTTCTATATTAAACAAAATGGCTGACAATTATGGTAAGGAGTTTTGGTTAGTTTTAATGATTGTCTGTTGGAGTTAGGGGTAGGATGCATTTAAAAGTGTGGCTTAAAATGACAGGACTATTTAAACAGACTCAATACTGTTTGAGTTATGGTAAAATCCTTTTTTACCCAATAATTTAGATTTTAGAGTGGGGGATCACTTTCCCAAATACATTTAATGTAAAATGATCACCCAATTAATGACAATCACACTAAAAATAAAAATACTCTAAAATCTAAAAAAAAACCGGATTACTCTAGCGACATAATCGGTAATTTTACACAGAAAACAAAAAATGGTCCGTAAAATAGAAAAATAAATAAATAAAAATGCGCCAAAAATGAGTTTTTTCTAATACAAAACTGAAACATTATGGTATTTTAATACAAACTTCATTTATTAAATTTAATTTGAAACACGAAAAAAAAGAAATAGAACGCAAATAACTAACTTAAAAATGGAAATATTTCTTCAACGGAGAAAAACAAACGCGTTTGAAACGCCAGATACACTTAAAATATAAAATGATATAGATTAAACAAGCTTTTTTTCTTTCTATGTCAAATAATTAAGTTTCTTACATAAAAATGCAAAATTACTAATTATTTTTACAATTAAAATCCAACAGCGGTCAATATTTCATACACTCGATATGCAATAACAAACACGCATTTAAAACGGTGTAAATTTAAATAATACCCCCAAAAGAAAGTTCCAGCGTCACTATAAATAAAAACATTATATTTATTTTATTTCATCATTAAAATGAAGGCATTTTTCGGTTTAATGGTGTTTTATTGATAATTAAATTAATTTGTTTTCTACTGAAAAATCACAAATCCTGAATTCCACGAGAGAAAAAAATAAAGCAATCTTTTATCGGAAACTTACGTAAACAGTAAAATACTGTATTTACTAACAATCTCAATTTTGCCTTTATAAGTGAATATTTTTCATTATTTATGATCCTTATTTATTTTTATTTGATTTATTGAGAATAATGTAAATAATTTAGTTGACAACATCCTTATTAAATGATATTTACACATTTCTATTTCTCCAACGAAACGGAATGTTTTTTTATGGCGGGGAATCTTTCACTGATCACCGAAAACACATGCGAAATCTCTAATTTTCAACCTTTAAAGTCGTTTCCTCAATTAACGGTAACGATTTGGGAAAAATATTTTGTGTCGTGATTTATCATGCTAAACCCCAACTAGCATTGCCATCGTATAACCACGATTCCAAAATCGACCTGCCCTAATGTACATACATATTTTTACATACGTGTATAAAATATACGCATATATACTACTTTATAAACATATCTTCTTACATTTTTTTAACTAGCCGAAGAAAGGAGGGTAAGAGTATGGCTGATGGAAGCATAGGTTGTCATCGTCAAGCTGTACGGCATTTATGGTTGGCGAAGGGAGTTGTTTATATTTTGTGTAGGTGAATAAGTTTATATAGGGGTGGGATAGATTAAAAAGATGTGAAAGGAATTTCAAGAAAATAAGCGTTTTAGAATTACAGGGCTGAATTCATTATTTAAAAATTATATAAAAAAATGTATTTATAAATCATTTTAGGGCCATGATAATTTTTTTTAAATATTTTCTTCAAAATAATAATTTTTTTAAAGAAATTTATTTAAAAAAAAACATTTAAAAAGATTCATAGTATTTGGAGTCTGTTAATTATTTTCTTAAAAATATTTTCTTCAAAATAATTAATTTTTTAAATAAATTTATTTTAAAAAATCATTTAAAAAGATTCATAGTATTATGGGTCTGTTAATTATTTAGAAAAAATATTTTCTTCCTAATAATTAATTTTTTAAATAAATTTATTTAAAAAATCATTTAAAAAGATTCATAGTATTTGGGGTCTGTTAATTATTTAAAAAAAATATTTTCTTCAGAATAATTAATTTTTGAAATAAATTTATTTTTAAAAAATCATTTAAAAAGATTCATAGTATTTGGCGTCTGTCAATTATTTAAAAAAAATATTTTCTTCAAAATAATTAATTTTTGAAATAAATGTATTTTTTAAAAAATCATTTAAAAAAATTCATAGTATTTGGGGTCTGTTAATTATTTAAAAAAAAATATTTTCTTCAAAATAACTAATGTTTGAAATAAATTTATTTTAAAACAAATCATTTAAAAGGAGTCATAGTATTTGGGGTCTGTTAATTTTTTTTTTAAATTTTCGTCAAAATAATTATTTTTTGAAATAAATTCATTAAAAAATTGATTTGAGGTCTCTTGATAATTTTTTTTAAATGTTCTTCAAAATAATTTATTTTCGTAATAATTTCATTTAAAAAAATCATTTAGAAATATTCATAGTATTTGGCGTCTGTTAATTATTTAAAAAAAAACTTTCTTCAAAATAATTAATTTTTGAAATAAATATATTTAAAAAAATCATTTAAAAGGATTCATAGTATTTGGGGTCTGTTAATTATTAAAAAAAACATTTTTTCTTTAAAATAATTAATTTTTGAAATAAATTTATTTAAAAAAAGATCATTTAAAAAGATTCACAGTATTTGGGGTCTGTTAATTATTTTTAAAAAATGTTCTTAAAAATAATTAATTTTTGAAATAAATTCATTTAAAAAATAATTAAAAAAGATTCATAGTATTTGGGGTCTGTTAATTATTGTTTAAAAAATATTTTCTTCCAAATAATTAATTTTTGAAGTACATTTATTTAAAAATCATTTAAAAGGATTCATAATATTTGGGGTCTGTTAATTATTATTTAAAGTTTTATAGGTTTAGTAATTTTTTTTCGAAGTCATAATGTAAGATTATAGTCGTATTAATCGTGAAATTCTGTATCAAAGATGTAAATGGTAGTTAAATACTTTTGGAGTGATTGATAGATGAACATAGATATATACATAACAAACGCATGAACGCGGGTACATACATATGGGGTGTTATTTCGGGCATTCTCTGACACAGGCAGGTACGTACATAGACACATTCGACCCACGATAGACTATTATTACAAGATCATTCAATTATCTTTAATTTATTTCAACTTTTAAATATTTTCATATTATATATACATATATATATATATACCTATACATATACATGAATATATATTATATATATATATAAATATATATATATATATATACATATTCATGCATATATACACACTTATGTATTATAATCAGTGCCAATTTCCTTAATATTTTCATCAGCCTCACGTAACTAATCTTTTTCCGCTATTTTACACTTGTGTTGTTTTTTGCGTATGTCGCTACAATCTGTCGAAACGGCTGAGTCTCCATCAATTCCCTGACAAACCATATATTTACGCCTACTTCAGTTTTCTAGTTTTGTTATGTCTTAACTTTTTGTGTTTATGTGTGTTAACATGTTTGTATGTAACCTGTGGTTTATGTCCAGGTCTACGAAGTATTACTCTATTAAACTAAACTGCCGTTTTCTAGTTTAGTTATGTCTTAACCTTTTGTGTTTATGTGTGTTAACATGTTTGTATCTAACCTGTGGTTTATGTCCAGGTCTACGAATTATTACTCTATTAAACTAAACTGCCGTTTTCTAGTTTAGTTATGTCTTAACTTTTTGTGTTTATGTGTGTTAACATGTTTGTATGTAACCTGTGGTTTATGTCCAGGTCTACGAATTATTACTCTATTAAACTAAACGGCAATCTATATACAAAATAAAATGTTTAGCTTTGTAAAATAATCTGTGTTATTTTTTAGTTGTTATTAAATGTAAACCATATTGAAATTACTCTCTTTGTGAGGAATGGTATGATCAGTTTATTCATATTCATTCAAATATACGTATCATTGAAGTTGTTAGTTTATTAAAATATAGATAACTAAAAATGTCTAACCATATAAATAACCATCATGAACATATACGTGTATGTATTACTCATAATTATAATTTAAGCCTTTTATATTTAATCTGCTCACATATTGTCCATGGGGCTATTTTGATTTGTAAAATCTTAAAAGGTTAAATATGATTTTCTCCAGTAACTTTGATAAATAGTTATTTTAATACAAAAGAATTGAGTTTATGTATTTGGTTCGCCATAAAAGTTAAGATATATTTTTAAATTAACTTTATTCTTTAATTGATCTGTTATATTTTTATATGTGAGTCTGATAACACAATAAACTTGATCGAACATAACATGACACTAATAAAATATTAATCAAAATATATCCTACGTATACGAATAGTTGTCTTAACACCCATGAGTTATTAGGACAATAATACAATAAAGCATTCAAATACACTTCGTCAGTCTAGTAAGGAAAACTTCACGGCCCAAAATTATATGCATGTCATCTCATATGAATGTGGAAAACAAAACTACAATCGTAAGACATGTGGCCCACTATGAGTAAGCCTCGAAATATATATTAAATATATATTTAAAACATAATACTTTGAGATATTGAAATTTATGTGATAGCTGAAAACTTCTGTTGTGTAAATGGAAGCCATCTACCATTGTATGACAGACCATACACTTAAGATAAAAAGACAGTAGAGATAATACGCAAATAATAGAGACGTATAATTAAATTTAACATGGATTATGATGATTACAAATGTCATATTAGAACAGTAATAGTAATAATGTTCATCTCCCTATATATGCATACATACAGCAGCTTGACGTTCCTATCTTTACTGCCAACCACGAAAACTAAATATGCCATATTAAGGCACTCTTCGACACTGTCCTACCTGAAGAAATAGAAACAACGTAACAGCATGCAAGAAATGTAGAGTTTCGTTTGTACGTTCTGAGATCAATCGGTAGTTTCCTAAATCAGAAAAAAATCAACGTAAAAAGGTCGAATGTAACATCGGCAAACACGTTCTGGAAGTTACAACATAAATGAGAATAGCATTTTCTTCGAATAATATAAATAATTTAACTTACTCGCATGGCTACCCGGCATTACCCGGGGCGATAACACACACAGTAATATTAAAAATAGTGTCTGTAACATCATTATATACAAACTTCAATTTCTCTGTGTCTGTCTAACAGTCTCTCTTTTCTCGTCCTCAATATTTGCCTCCCCTCCCCAACCCTCTATGTTCCCTTTTCCCATGTTATGCCTCTCTTGTTTTAATGTGCTAACAACTCATGCTCATGCAATTCTGCTTACAGACACATCTGTTGTAAATGTAACAGTGTAATATTACATGTATTGCTCTGGAACATTACTAAAATAACATAGAAGTTAAATAGACTGAAACATTTTCATGAGAAACTTTCTATATTTCCTCCTCTCTCTCTCTCTCTCTCTCTCTCTCTCTCTATCTCTCTCTCTCTATCTCTCACTATATTTGTATATTTTCTTTTAATACTGGAATCTTATTAAAGAGGCCTTCACAAGACCAAGTAGATATAATGGTCCCGTTAATACCTAATTTCTAACCCCACTCAATTTTAACATATTAAGAAACTACGTAATCTGGATGAAGTCATAGTCTTTAAAGTGTTTTAATCAGAGACCCAATCTGAAAAAAAACACCTAAAAAGCATTTTTCATAGTGTACGTTAACTGCAGAAGCACCCGATAACCGTTTTTCATAGGTGGCCTAAACTGCAGAAGCAATCGAAAAGCGTGTTATATAGATAGGGCGGCTAAACTACACAAGCCATGATAAGTGTTTTTCATAAAGTAGCTAAACTGTACAAGCCCCTGAAAAGACTAATAAGTTCACATCGACATTCTGTTTTAAAATAAGTATAAACAGTTTAGAGACGCGCCTCTGTTGTAAAACATAATCAAGAGTTTTAAGACGCGCTTCTGTTGTAAAACATAATCAAGAGTTTTAAGAGGCGCCTCTGTTGTAAAACATAATCAAGAGTTTTAAGACGCGCTTCTGTTGTAAAACATAATCAAGAGTTTTAAGACGCGCCTCTGTTGTAATACATAATCAAGAGTTTTAAGACACGCCTCTGTTGTAAAACATAATCAAGAGTTTTAAAACGCGCTTCTGTTGTAAAACATAACCAAGAGTTTTAAGAGGCGCCTCTGTTGTAAAACATAATCAAGAGTTTTAAGACGCGCTTCTGTTGTAAAACATAATCAAGAGTTTTAAGACGCGCCTCTGTTGTAATACATAATCAAGAGTTTTAAGACACGCCTCTGTTGTAAAACATAATCAAGAGTTTTAAGACGCGCCTCTGTTGTAAAACATAATCAAGAGTTTTAAGACGCGCTTCTGTTGTAAAACATAACCAAGAGTTTTAAGAGGCGCCTCTGTTGTTAAACATAATCAAGAGTTTTAAGACGCGCTTCTGTTGTAAAACATAATCAAGAGTTTTAAGACGCGCCTCTGTTGTAATACATAATCAAGAGTTTTAAGACACGCCTCTGTTGTAAAACATAATCAAGAGTTTTAAGACGCGCTTCTGTTGTAAAACATAACCAAGAGTTTTAAGAGGCGCCTCTGTTGTTAAACATAATCAAGAGTTTTAAGACGCGCTTCTGTTGTAAAACATAATCAAGAGTTTTAAGACGCGCCTCTGTTGTAATACATAATCAAGAGTTTTAAGACACGCCTCTGTTGTAAAACATAATCAAGAGTTTTAAAACGCGCTTCTGTTGTAAAACATAACCAAGAGTTTTAAGACGCGCCTCTGTTGTAAAACATAATCAAGAGTTTTAAGACGCGCCTCTGTTGTAAAACATAATCAAGAGTTTTAAGACGCGCCTCTGTTGTAAAACATAATCAAGAGTTTTAAGACGCGCCTCTGTTGTAAAACATAATCAAGAGTTTTAAGACGCGCCTCTGTTGTAAAACATAATCACGAGTTTTAAGACGCGCCTCTGTTGTAAAACATAATCAAGAGTTTTAAGACGCGCCTCTGTTGTAATACATAATCAAGAGTTTTAAGACGCGCTTCTGTTGTAAAACATAATCAAGAGTTTTAAGACGCGCCTCTGTTGTAATACATAATCAAGAGTTTTAAGACACGCCTCTGTTGTAAAACATAATCAAGAGTTTTAAAACGCGCTTCTGTTGTAAAACATAACCAAGAGTTTTAAGACGCGCCTCTGTTGTAAAACATAATCAAGAGTTTTAAGACGCGCCTCTGTTGTAAAACATAATCAAGAGTTTTAAGACGCGCCTCTGTTGTAAAACATAATCAAGAGTTTTAAGACGCGCCTCTGTTGTAAAACATAATCAAGAGTTTTAAGACGCGCCTCTGTTGTAAAACATAATCACGAGTTTTAAGACGCGCCTCTGTTGTAAAACATAATCAAGAGTTTTAAGACACGCCTCTGTTGTAAAACATAATCAAGAGTTTTAAGACGCGCTTCTGTTGTAAAACATAACCAAGAGTTTAAAGACGCGCCTCTGTTGTAAAACATAATCAAGAGTTTTAAGACGCGCCTCTGTTGTAAAACATAATCAAGAGTTTTATGACGCGCCTCTGTTGTAAAACATAATCAAGAGTTTTAAGACGCGCCTCTGTTGTAAAACATAATCAAGAGTTTTAAGACGCGACTCTGTTGTAAAACATAATCAAGAGTTTTAAGACGCGCGTTTGTTGTAAAACATAATCAAGAATTTTAAGACGCGCCTCTGTTGTAAAACATAATCAAGAGTTTTAAGACGCGCCTCTGTTGTAAAACATAATCAAGAGTTTTAGGACGCGCCTCTGTTGTAAAACATAATCAAGAGTTTTAAGACGCGCCTCTGTTGTAAAACATAATCAAGAGTTTTAAGACGCGCCTCTGTTGTAAAACATAATCAAGAGTTTAAAGACGCGCCTCTGTTGTAAAACATAATCAAGAGTTTTAAGACGCGCCTCTGTTGTAAAACATAATCAAGAGTTTTAAGACGCGCCTCTGTTGTAAAACATAATCAAGAGTTTTAAGACGCGCCTCTGTTGTAAAACATAATCAAGAGTTTTAAGACGCGCCTCTGTTGTAAAACATAATCACGAGTTTTAAGACGCGCCTCTGTTGTAAAACATAATCAAGAGTTTTAAGACGCGCCTCTGTTGTAAAACATAATCAAGAGTTTTAAGACGCGCCTCTGTTGTAAAACATAATCAAGAGTTTTAAGACGCGCCTCTGTTGTAAAACATAATCAAGAGTTTTAAGACGCGCCTCTGTTGTAAAACATAATCAAGAGTTTTAAGACGCGCCTCTGTTGTAAAACATAATCAAGAGTTTTAAGACGCGCCTCTGTTGTAAAACATAATCAAGAGTTTTAAGACGCGCCTCTGTTGTAAAACATAATCAAGAGTTTTAAGACGCGCCTCTGTTGTAAAACATAATCAAGAGTTTTAAGACGCGCCTCTGTTGTAAAACATAATCAAGAGTTTTAAGACGCGCCTCTGTTGTAAAACATAATCAAGAGTTTTAAGACGCGCCTCTGTTGTAAAACATAATCAAGAGTTTTAAGACGCGCCTCTGTTGTAAAACATAATCAAGAGTTTTAAGACGCGCCTCTGTTGTAAAACATAATCAAGAGTTTTAAGACGCGCCTCTGTTGTAAAACATAATCAAGAGTTTTAAGACGCGCCTCTGTTGTAAAACATAATCAAGAATTTTAAGACGCGCCTCTGTTGTAAAACATAATCAAGAGTTTTAAGACGCGCCTCTGTTGTAAAACATAATCAAGAGTTTTAAGACGCGCCTCTGTTGTAAAACATAATCACGAGTTTTAAGACGCGCCTCTGTTGTAAAACATAATCAAGAGTTTTAAGACGCGCCTCTGTTGTAAAACATAATCAAGAGTTTTAAGACGCGCCTCTGTTGTAAAACATAATCAAGAGTTTTAAGACGCGCCTCTGTTGTAAAACATAATCAAGAGTTTTAAGACGCGCCTCTGTTGTAAAACATAATCAAGAGTTTTAAGACGCGCCTCTGTTGTAAAACATAATCACGAGTTTTAAGACGCGCCTCTGTTGTAAAACATAATCAAGAGTTTTAAGACGCGCCTCTGTTGTAAAACATAATCAAGAGTTTTAAGACGCGCCTCTGTTGTAAAACATAATCAAGAGTTTTAAGACGCGCCTCTGTTGTAAAACATAATCAAGAGTTTTAAGACGCGCCTCTGTTGTAAAACATAATCAAGAGTTTTAAGACGCGCCTCTGTTGTAAAACATAATCAAGAGTTTTAAGACGCGCCTCTGTTGTAAAACATAATCAAGAGTTTTAAGACGCGCCTCTGTTGTAAAACATAATCAAGAGTTTTAAGACGCGCCTCTGTTGTAAAACATAATCAAGAGTTTTAAGACGCGCCTCTGTTGTAAAACATAATCAAGAGTTTTAAGACGCGCCTCTGTTATACAACAAAAAACAAAGTTTACAGACTCGAATCTGTTGTACAAAAGAATACACCTTTAGTGACACGCTCTGTTGTACAAAAAACGCCAACATTCAGAAACTAGAATCTTTTTGTAAAAAAGAATCAAACATTTAGAGACGTGCTCTGTTGTACAAAAGAATCAACACTATATAGACGCGCCTTTTTTTGTGCAAAACGTTAAAAAAATTATAAGACGCGTTTCTGTTGTACAAAATACTCCAATTGTTTGGAGACGCTCCTCTGTTGTACAGATTAATCCAATAGTTTAGAGACGCGCATCTGTTATACAAATACATTAGACTTTTAATAACGCGCCTCTGTTGTACAACAAATTAAAAGTTGAGAGACGCACCTCGGTTGTACACACGAATATTGAGTTTATAGACGCGCCTCATCCAAACTAAAGATACGCGCTACTGTTGCACAAAAAATCAACTTTTTTAGAGACGCGGTTTTGTTGTACCAAAGAATAAGAATTCCGAATGCGCCTACAGAAGAATCACAAGTTTTAAGAAGCGCCTCTATTTTACAAAACAATCTAAATTTTAGAAGCCGCACCTCTGTTGTACAAAAGAATCAATTCCTTAGCGGCGCGACTTTGTTGTTTCAAAGAATTAAAAATGTAGAAACGCGTATTGTTAGACAACATCATATAAAGTTTAGAGACGTGCTTCTTTTGTACAAACTAGTCCAAAATTTAGAAACGCGCGTCTGTTGCACAAAAGACTCCAAAGTTAAGAGACGCGCTTCTTTTGCACAAAAAGACCCCAAGGGTTAGAGACGCGCCTCTGGTATAGAATAGAATCACACATTTGGAGACAGACCTCTGTTGTACAAAACGTTAAAAAGTTATGAGACGCGCTTCTGTTGTACAAAAGAATCAAAAGTTTCGATACACGCCTCTGTTGCACCAATTAATTTAAAGAGACGTGCCTCTGTTGTACAAAAGAGGCGAAATGTTAAGGATTGCATAACTACCTTGTATATCAATCTCATTTTGATTTTTTTCTCTTCCTCGCTCCAACTACCCATGACGTTATTACTTGATTAGTTGTAGCAATGACACGCGTATTCTATCTCCTTCCTGAAACTTGTCTGATAACAGCAGAATAAAAGGACAGCACCGGAATTTCCCCAGAATAAGCGGTTATTCATCTATAATAATCCCATCCGCAGCTTCCTTCTGCTTTAATTTCTAGTTGAATTTTAGTGCATTACTTGCAGTTTTTTAGGCTATAATTTTCAGTCTTTTTAAAAGTGGTACATATACTATTATTTTCTATTTAAAGCAATGCATTATTAAATTGAAATTAAACTGAAAATAGCCGAAATAGCTCCCAACCAATGAAATCGGTCCTATAATCTCCTTAGGTGTGTAGTTCGAGATTCGGGAATACTTTCATTACCGATCTCGGTTAATTTTACATCAGAATACGCTTTTACATGTTATCTAGATTCCCTAACTTTTTCTATCGGGCACACACACATACATACATGTATTGAGTTTATTATATATACATATATATATATATATATATATATATATATATATATATATATATATATATATATATATATATATATATATAATTCCCCGTATAAAACAACATCTGCAACATGAAAACATTGTAATTAAATGCACATTTAATAGATTTCCGTATAGCCAACAAACACACACACGAAAACAATGTGTTTTAACGTTTTATCAATACATACATGATGAAGCTTTCTTGACAGTATCGTTTAAAGTGCAGCCGAAATAAACACAGACAGTTCCTTTAATTTAGAGTCAGAAAGAAACTAGTAATATTCAGATGATTTTGAATAGTTATTCAAAACAAATGTAATAGATTTAACTTAATTTAGCTTGATTTCAATTAATATACATGTGTTATTAAACAATGCTAAGTTCGCATCGTACAAATCAACAGTAGATATAGGCTTAACACTTACATGAGACACCTTGTTATTATGTTCATTTTTGCTAAATTACACTTAACTAAAACGTAAAACTATTTAGAAAGTTATAAACTGTTCATACAGTTCTGTAAATTCGACACTTCCTGTCTGTTTTTACCGGGTTTTATTTATTCATTATTAATAAGGTTCAGTCGGAATAAGTTGAGTAAAGAAAGGTTTCCTGCACATAAGCCATCCAATTATTTCACAATAGTCATTATAAGACGACTGAATGTTGCTGTTAAATAGCGAACTATAAGAACATGAGAGGGAGATATTGTCCAATAATGGCAGCTATTTCCTTCGTTCTGTTCTTGCCTGAAGAATTACTAAATACCTAAGGCGATATCCCAGCGATTCCCATTATTATATGTACTGCGTATCTTAAGTCTAACTTCCCTGTATCATATGGCAATCGATGTGGGTTTAATCAACGAAATACTATTACACTTTTTTTCTGGTGTAAAAATACAAATATCAATATTTATTGTATTTGTAAGAAATTAAATATTCACTAGCTGAAGTATCTGGTTAGACCGATGTATTGCAGATATTCTGACATATATTTATCATGGAATATTTAAGCTATATTTTCTTTTATCCTGTGAAAATAAGATTAAAATTCAAATATCTCATGCCAAACTTGAGGAAAACTCGACCCAAAAAGGGGTAAAATTAATTCCATTAATGCCCCGTTTCGAAGATAAAATAAATATATGATACTACTTAACCTTTTGTCTAGAATTCTTTTTACAATTTAGTTATAGCTTAGGAGTAAGAGGTCTTACGAAGTAATTTAAATAAATACACTCTTGTTTACTTAGTATGCAATGAGTATAGATGAGATTAAATGCAACTATGAGATGTTTGACTTTTCAGCTGGAAACTTATTACCATTATATATCTCCTAAATATCTTTAAAATACTACAGATTAAACTAAAAGTTGGGGAATATTTATTAATAAATGGCTTAAAACGATAGTACATTTCAAAAGATCGGAGGTATCAACACTCTCCCAAACAGGTCACCCCGCTTCTTTAGGTTTTTTGAATGACACTAAATTAGACTAAAAATAGCTCGATTTACACACCATTAAGACTGTGTTTTAAAACTATAATGATCAGTAAATAAACTTACGAGTCAATGTACAGACAGGTACAAATAACTATATTTATATAAATATAGATGTTTATAAATGTCACTTTATGTTAAACTCACTTAATTAAGAGCCCCAGTGGAAGTAAACCATCGTCTTCGGTCTCGGGTAAAATCTACAGTGTTCTTCCAGTTGCGATCAAATCTCTCTCGATTGTTTGCTTCAAAGTTAATTTTTGGTCTTCCTTTTTTCAATCAAAGGTACATTGAATCCCTTAGTTGGCACATCCCTCTAAAGCATATCTTTAGTATGCCCGAACCAGCGTAGACATTGTTTGCAGATTAGTGACGATATTACCCGTTGGTTAGTGCGGTCTCTGATTGTTATTTGGTAATTTGATCGTTCTGTTTGATCCCTAGAATCTTTCTTAAACATGTGGAATAAACCGTGTCTAATTTACACGGTTGGCAGACTTGTAAATGCCATGTTTCACTTCCATATATCACTGTATAAAAATGTATCTGTTTAAACATCTTAATTTATATCTGAGGGTTAATTTGTTGTTATTCCAGATCTTACAGAGCTAGTTAAATGCAGCT
The DNA here is from genome assembly GCA_963556195.1 of Sepiola atlantica. Taxonomy (NCBI): domain Eukaryota; kingdom Metazoa; phylum Mollusca; class Cephalopoda; order Sepiida; family Sepiolidae; genus Sepiola; species Sepiola atlantica. Next base: position 51,634,301 of record OY744539.1, on the reverse strand, counting down.
GAGATTTTAGTTGTCATGAAATGCATGTCGTGATGCATATTGCTTTTCTCGTTAAAATAACTTTCTAATAGGTGAGGCTGTCAACACTAGCTAGTTGGTATTTGTCAAGAAAGTCGTTTGTAAGTAGCTGATGTACCCCATATATCAAATTTGGAGGTTTCCTTGTACTGATATATACACCAATGCTCTTTGCTCGATATTTGACATTGTAGGTCAGTGGTATCCATTGCTAATAAATCAATATTGTCTGCAAAGTAGTAATATGAATGTTTACGGCCTTTGCACTACACTATACCTTCATCATTGGTTGCCTTTTTAATAACAAATAATCAATAACTATGGCAAATCCTAATGGTGAAAGCTAACATCCTTTGGGAATTGCAGTGTTCACGACAAACAAGTAAATGAAACCATCTTCAGATTGTATTCAACATTTGTAGTTTGCATACATTTGCTGTATTGCAATAGTGAGTTTCCGGTAGGTCATACTCGTACCAGATGTTCCAGAGTAATGGCGGTTCAATGCTGCCGAATGCCTTAGAAAAAATGAAAAAAAAACAATTGATTGTAAAAAGCTTTTGAAATCCGACATGCTCTCTATTATACGGTGCAGCGTGAATTTTTATTATGTACTGGAACGTTTTGGACGAAATCGGGCTTGTTGTTTACGTAGCTCTGGCACAACCACATTACGTATACGGTTGAAGAACATTTAATAATAAAGCTGCCCTGAAAGGAAGGGTCACTCTTCAGGTTGTCACAATCGACAATGTTGCCCTTCTTTCAATTTCCCGAAACTTCACCTGTGTTATCCACTATATAACATAAGTAGCCCATCTATTTAACGATGTTATCACCTCCTGACTTAAGCATAACTGTATAAATGCCGACCACCTTTGGTGATTTTTGTTTACGTTCTAGCGTTTTAATGGCTAAACGGACTTCATTCTCAGTAAATTTGTAGATTTTGATAGGGAGAAGAGTAGAACCGTCCTGCTTGAATGGGTTGCTCCGATCTGTTTACCACTTGTTTGTACTGTTTTCCCCATCTAATTGACGTGCTTTCTCCTTTTTATTGCAATGTTCGATTTTTTACTTTTATAGAACCTTATGTTACTCTGAAACTGTCTGTGATCTTAGCAATTTGGTACAGGGTTTTCATGTGATTACATTGTGTAGCTATCTCGACCTTATCTACCATATTCTCGAGCCATACTCTTTTTGTGTGCTTCATTTCACTTATTTTCTGTTATATATATATACTGTTGGTATGAATATATGGTCTTAGTAGTGATATTGTACATTCGCTGATGTAGTATTTTCTATCGTTGATAAACTCCCAAGTATTGTAACTAATTCAAGTTCCCCTGATTGAGTTATTGTAGCCTATCATTTCCTCTCCTGCAGCTTACATGATAATCTCCATTTACTACTACTACCAAAAAACTCAGCCTGGTATAGCTTCAAATATAACAGTGAATTAGTTTCTCAGAAAAGTCGAAAATTAGCTTCAGTGGCCTCGTTTTCAATGTGAATGTGTCTACACGTATGTGCGTTCTTCTTTTTCTAGAGTATGTCTTGATTTTGGCAATCACCAGATAGTGATCAGAATATATATATATATATATATATATATATATATATATACATATATATATATATATATATATATATATATATATATATATATATATATATATGTATATAAAAAAATAAAATGAAAAAAAGTTTATATTGTGTTATAACTTTTTATTATTTATTTTTCTATTTATTTATTTTGTGACGTGTAGGAATATAAGTTGTTCTGTAAAGAAAAATAGTTTTTTCTTGATGGTATGGAGAACAAAATTTTCGACTGATCCTTCAGTCTTCATCGGTGTTTGGGGTTTGCGTGTGTACGGTGGGAGGTTTTCCCAGGCAATGAGGGGGAAAGAGTAGAAAAATCATAAATTAAAAATTAAATATGTGTATAAATGAGCACACGCACATACGCGTCCACACACACGTAATGGGACGTGTACATGTACATTGATACACACACACACACACATACACCGACACGTGCCTATGCGCGTAAGCATACATACATATATACATACACCCATTCACAAATACCTTTTTTATTTCTCCTTTTCTTTCTCTCTTACTGCTCGATACATACACACACCCACACACACACATACACACACACACACACACCCACACACATACAAACACACACACACACACCATGCGATCAATCATACACATCTCTTAGCGTTGTAGTTGACTTAATTGTTTTAAAATTACTACTACTGCGTTTAATTTTAACCGTTTAATGAATAGTTGTTTTTCCCTTTCGCTCTTTCTCTCTTCGTCTGGGCTGCGTGCCTTTTTTCTTTCTCTCTTTCTTTGTCTCTTACTGCTCGATACACACACACACACACACATACACACACACACACTCATACAAATACACACACACACGTACGTGCCTGTGCTGGCCAGCATACATATATATATATATATAGGCACTTCGGTAGATTCTTACGTCTAGCAAGCATGCTATTCTCCATTTTAAACCAATTGCAATGATGTATATTTGTGGATCGGTCTTATTGTCGTTTTACACCCATTTAATTTTCTGTATGCACTTATGATAAAAAGGTTATGAGCCAACGTTCATGCTGAAAACGTTGATGAACTTGTCCCTAGTTTACTTGCGGTTTTCAAAAGCGTTGGTTAATTACGTTTTGATACCCTATTCTGTTTCCCCCAATATGTGCGTTCATGTCACCCATTACGATAGAGCTATCACGACTTGGGACTTTCTCGCCTACATCTTGAAATTGTTGGAAGAAACCATCTTTTTCATTGTCGTCTTGATCATTAGTGGGAACATTACCTTGAATAAGGTAACATTCGCATTAGAAGTGGTGCCTTCTGCTGTTATCAAGCGTATATTAATAGATGTTGATTCATGTTGGTATCTTTGTCCATGACGATTACAACTTCACCTCGATGAATGTCATCATGTCGACCTGAGAATAGGATAATCTCATCTAGCGGACTTCGTTTAAACCCAATACATCAAGTTGTAACTCCCCTTTTTTGATAGGTTGTATAAGTTTGCATGACTGGTACAGAGTAATAACGTTCCAATATGCAATACGTGTAATTGATTTTGCAGAAATGATTTTGACTTTCGGAAATATGTAACGATAACTGTGTGGGCACAGTCGTAATCCTGGCTGCTCTGTAGTAGAATTATGAAGACTTTTGACTGTTTCTATATCAATCTTTTTTATAAGGACAGGTTGCTATTTGGAAAGCAAACACCTAATATTTCGATGGAGTTGAACACCGATTGCCACAGTTCAAGATGTGAGTTGGATTCAACTCCTGGATACTTAATCAAAGCGGAATTTGAATCAACATTTCACGTTTTTGTTCTTGATGCGATTTTCACAAAAAATAAAACCATCACGATGATAAGATGTACCGACTGTTGTAAACAAGAAAATGTTTGCTTACATGCATTTAAATGCAAGAGAAACTGATAATATAATACACTACATGTCTGCAAAGGAAGTGAAATTCGATGCAACATGCCACGTTGTTGTTGGTTATCTTATTTATCTTTTAAACCCGTCACGATAATAACATGGTTCGTCTGCTATAGTCAAGAAAATATTGGCTTACATGCATTTAAATGCAAGAGAAAATGATAATATATATCATATTTCTGTGGGCATTTCGAAAATTATTTAGCTTTTTCTAACAACGTAACTATAAAAAATGGATGTGTGTGGGTGTTTTATTATCGTTATTATGTTCGTCAGTACATATTTTAAGACATGCACCTCTGTAAAAACCGCCATGAACGAAACTGTTGCAAACTAACTAGTTGGCATGACAATCATTGCCCGATCTAACCTATAAGAGCCAAACTTGATTGATGAAGTAAAAATTGTCACGTTCGAAGCGATATTAGCTCATCTGCAAACATGACGCCTCGACGAAAAGATTGTTTTTTTTTAATTTCGTTCCGTTTTTGGAAATAGTGGCGCGCGTACACTTATAAGATTCAATGATAACAACAACATTTGAAAGTCGCATAAGTCAAAGAAAGGGGCAAGGTTTTCTCTTTTTGCAGTATTTCTATCTATCTATCTATCTATATATATATCTATCTATCTATCTATCTATCTATCTATCTATCTATCTATCTATCTATCTATCTCTCCTTCTCTCTCTCTCTCTCTCTCTCTCTCTCTCTCTATATATATATATATATATATATATATATATATATATATATATATGGTGTAAGGTACACGATAATTCATGAAACTACATTGTCGTTATGGACAAAATTTGTGTGAAAAAATGTACAAACGGAAAACAAGTTAAAGTGCAGGGAAAAACATCTACAAAAAAAATGCGCTACGTCTCCGATGTTCTACATTGGGAAAACGTCCAGAAACTTGAGATCTCGCATTTAGGAAAACAAGCGTGACCTCAAACACGACATTTCCACTGATGCTCTTGTGATACACAGTAACACTCTCTCCCAGAATCTAAACATTTCAGACTGCACTCTCCTCAAGAACGAACACTCTCTCTCACGTCGCAAATGCATTGAAAGCGCGACTATTGTCCTTTCATCACCATAAAACTTCAACCTAAGGCTCTGTTCTGATACCTTAAGCAGACACCTAGCAAAAGTCGCACTAAAACAATGCAATATATCACACCACTGCGCCCCTGATTAAGTATATATATATATATATATATATATATATATATATATATATATATATATATATATATATATATATATATATACATATATTAGAAAATGTGTATGTGTGTATACGGTTATATGTATGTATATATATATATATATATATATATATATATATATATATATATAAATATATATATACATACATATAACCATATACACACATACACATTTTCTAATATATGTATATATATATATATATATATATATATACTTAATCAGGGGCGCAGTGGTGTGATATATTGCATTGTTTTAGTGCGACTTTTGCTAGGTGTCTGCTTAGGGTATGGGAACAGAGCCTTAGGTTGAAGTTTTATGGTGATGAAAGGACACCTATGGGTGTATATGCATATATATATATACACATGGGCGTATGTGTATGTGTATATTTATATATTTTTGTGAAAATAGCAAACCCTCATTGAAAATCCAATTATTAAAACACATCTCTCTCTAACTTAACCCTTATTTTACTATTTTTAAATTCGTTTTTTTTAAACCTGTTTTACCCGTTTGTTTCATTTTTTCACACATTTTGTCCACCATCGCCTTTCATTTTTATGAATTGCTCTTTAAAAACCTAATGTGTGACAAATTAGCAGACCTATCCCTGTTTCTTTCTTATTAATGTTTGGATTCTAACAGCAGTGTATCAATGTCATTCCCACCCCTTTTGTTCACTTCAGCCAGCTTCTCTTCCGCCTTTCCGCCTCCCCCACCGCCTTCTCTGCACTAGCTCATTAGGTGTGATAGTAAAAGAGAGTAAATGTATAAAAAATATAAACAGAAGAATAAGAAACATAGAAGTATGTCTCACCTACTTATCATATCCCAATATCACTTAATTACTTCTCATATGGTCCAATAAAATCATCCTTCTGTCATCCCATGTGTGTGCCTTCAAAATACAATTATTTCCATATCTTCATATTCTGAAGACGTTCGCCACGAACGAAACCGGTATAAAAATCTCTTGTTTTTGTTTATCTCCTGAACTTTAACTTGTTTACTTTTTGTCATTTTTCACACACACACACACACACACACACACACACACACACACACACACACACACACACACACACACACACATACATATATATATATATATATATATATATATATATATATATATATATATAATTATATATATATACATATATACATCTATATATATATTTATATAATAGGGCAGTATATCCATCTGTCTCCATTATACATTTAAGTCACATTGTAATCACAAAACGTACATATTTCTCTCTAAAATAAATCAAACACATCCGAATATGTTTGTAATTTTTAATAATTATTTTTTTGCTACGAAAGAAAACGTTCTTAACACAGCAACGAAAGCAGTCATTAAAGAAGTAATTAATACGGACCACATCAGCCAGAAGAGTCGGAAGAAACGACAAAGAGATACTAGACGACACGGCGGAGAGAATGAGTAATGAAGTTTGGCAGCGCGACCCACGCCCAATAGCGACAGGGAGAGGAAAGTGGAAGAGGGGGAATAGGGGGATGAGGAAGAGGAGGGTAAGGAAAAAGTAAATACACACGTACACATAATTAAAAAAAAATTAAATCGTCTTAAGCCAGTCGTTTATACTCTTGATGTAAATATCTAAAAAAAAATGTTTTTAAATACCTCAAGATCAAAAACTAGCAATAAATACATGTATAGATTCAGATCGGGAAAACAATAATTCTACTCCGTATGGAATGTGATGACTTAAATACACAAAAAGGGAAACGAGAGATTTGAGGATACTGAAAGTAAAGCCAAGTACCACTTCCTTCTCTCCTGTACTAAGTATACCCACATACATAATAACTACAAATACTACGCAAATAAGGCAGGATTGTAATATTTAATGAACGGGAACCTTACATTTGTATAACAATAACAATAATGATAATGATTAATATATTGAATCATCAAAAGAATAAGAATACACAAACATATATTAATGCTTAATACAATTTGTAGCCTGTGATGATGATATAATGTTGACAGAGATTAGCCTTCTTTATTTTGGATGTGTAATCTCTAACCTGTTCCAATGAGAATCCCCTCCAAGTGTTCTTTCTTTTTACGAGATGGTAGTATATGACGTTAGTGATGTTACAATCTTCCCATGTATTGATTTCTTCTTTTCTTTGGAGCGTATTGCACTAATGCGTTGTGCTCATGAACTTATCCTCGCATGAATTAAATTCGTTTTTTGTGGTCCGTCATGGTGCATCCGTTCTCTTATTATGAAAACAGACTCTTATGTTGCATTTCTTATTTTGGGAGGTATTTCAGTATACGTACTGTTGTAATGAATCATATCGTATGCGTTTCCTTCTACTTTTTGGAATACTGCACTATACGTTCAATTATGATGATACAATATTAAAATAAATAATCCCTTTCTAAAAGAAGTGTAACTTATGTCGTTCGTGAGGTATGCAGCAGACATATATATGATAATAATGATAACAATAATAATAATTACACGGATTTATGTTTTCTCGTTATAAGACTCATCAGCGTGACTGAACTTAGCGAGATTCTAAACCATGCTTAGGCACGCTGATTAGTTGTATAACGACAACACACGTGTTTGTAAATAATTATGTTAAAAAAAATATATGCCGTCTCTCCCTATCTTGCAACATCACATTGGTGACAGAAATTATTTCCCAATTATGATTTAAGAAGAGTTTGAACTTATCGCAGACACAATAAGACAATTGATGAACACTGTATATATATATATATATATATATATATATATATATATATATATATGAACCGCAATAAGTAACACTATCTAAGAACTGTACCCGCCTTAATATATAACTAGATAAACAACTGAATAATTAAGTAGAATATTTAAAATATAACGGCACCTATACCGTCAAATAAATAATTAAAATAAAAAAATACAACTGCTATTTCTAACAACCATTTTCGAACAACAATTAGTACAACGATTTAGGAACCCCGCCGTCTTTAATATATGAATAAGTATAAATAGATAAATAGTTGAATAATTAAATAGAATATTTAAAAGCAGAACATCATTCATACCTTCAAAGAAATAATGAATGTGAACCAAAAATATAAGGCATTTAACAAATGATTATAAGGATTTCGCCTTTATGCCCATTCAAATGAATCATATATAAGCAAGTCCAAGTTAACTCCCCTATCGAAAAAATGTTAGAAAGTTGATTGAACGTTTGTAGCGTGTGAAAGTAAATTAAATTAAACTTCTGGATATGTTGTTTTCGGAGAAAATCAACGCCATGCATTAGCGGGCAATCAAGGGTAAGTGGCTCCTTCAAGTGCGTCAAAGTATTGGCAATGACTATCGAAAGGATTGAAGAATTCTGGTAATCTGTGGAGACATGTGACCAAGCATAGAGAAAGCACCTTGGTTATGAACTAGCGATCAAATTCAATAATTCATGTGGGAATTTCCATTATGTAACCCATATTAAAAATAAGTGTTAAAATAACAGCAAGCTAAGCAAGTTTTAGAAGTCTAACGAGTTAATACACCTGCAACAACGATACTTATAAAAAAGCTCATGAACTGATCTCTGCTGCTCAAAAATTAAACAAGGTGTTGAGGGCACATTTTTTCGAGTAGAATTGATGCGTAAGAAGTTTTGCGTTTAAACCTCGTGGCATGCATGAAGAAAACCACCGTGTGTGGACACATTACGGATCATGATTCTTGTTCATATCTTGCACACTGCTCTTATTTGTAGGTGAACCCATGTGATCCATCCATACTGATAGATTCCGGCCTGTAATAAAAGCAGCTTATTTACCTATTTGAAAAGGTTTACGTTGACCCAAGATTGATGGACTACACATAGAGATTTATTGAACATGATGTTTAATGAGCCGGTAGTAGCGAGGACATAGATGATCACTGTTTCATCATACTGTGTCAGACCAAATCAATTCTTAATCATCATGCGATAGATGCTTCAAAGGAATTAACTGTTCCCTGTCACTTGCTCTCTATTTTAGCATAATGACGTCATATCCGTTCCTATAAACTCTCACATTCTAGTAATGCTTCCATCTATTCAATCAGGTTGACTTCAAGAGAACCTTTATTTTTTTTATTCTCAAGTTACTGTTTCATATAGTGGTGTGTTTACTGACCTTATATCTATAAGAAAGAGAACTTGTTAAATCTGCTATGGATGAGTACTTCGCATAGTAATAGATATTTCCATTGCGCAGACGTGCTCGGCATGAAAAACAATATTCTTGTTTGTATGAGTTTCTATATTTAATCACTGAAATCATCAATACCGCGTTATTCCAATTTCGGATTCTAGATTAAAATATATTGATTAATCGATGCAAGTTGGGAAATTAAAACAATGCCTAAACCTTCAGGTAACGATTTGTAGACGAGTTATCGCTGATTGGAACGATTTTAATCTCGGACTCAAATTAACTGGCATCTCCAGCTGCACCTTGCGATATTTGAGTCGAAAATTATATCACGCATTTATGCAAGACGAATTGAACAATTGCGTCTTTGATAACACGTTCTCGGCTTCTATTTGAATTCTATTCATTACAATGATTAACCGAAACGAGAAAAATGTGTCATTAAAAAGAGAAATCTACCGAAAAGCAATTTACTAATGGAATTGAATGACGTTTTAATTTTCCTCGCGAAATGACAGCGTGTGATCTGCGTCAGGATCAGTTGAAACGAGAGACGCAATCAAAGCGAATTTGAGGCGAACATCTCACGTAATAGAGTCATACAATATTTCTTTGATGTATGAAATAGAAATATAAACAGATAAGACATGCGCGCGTATTTCAACGTAAATATAATCGATATTTCCATGAAGCTATCTATCTATCTATCTATCTATCTATCTATCTATCTATCTATCTATCTATCTATCTATCTATCTATCTAGCTTGCTAGCTTTGTTTATTTCTCTCCCTGACAATCTTTGCCTCTCTGAATGGTTATATTCTTCTCTATGTGTGTATTAATGCCTATTTGTATGAACTTCTCTCTTACACGCAGTGCATTTGTGTTTGCCTCTTACAGGCTATAAAACTACTCGACAAAATCGCTCCACATTTAATACCAATACACGTGCTTAACCCCATCTTTGAAATAAAGGTGAAAGGTGGTATACGTTCTGTTGTCATGCTACAAACCTCCTTCATAACAATTTGTGGAATTGCCCTTTGATTTTGGTCTAAGATAAAACTATAGTATCTGTTCACACTTGGTGGTTTTAATGAATGAAAAATAAATAAAATATCTTTTAGGAAATATTTTAGTGTATTACATTTTAATGGAGTGATGTTTCATTTCTGAGTTGTTCTAATGAAAATAATAAGGTATTACATCATATGTGGGGGTTATAGGTTGACCAACGTAGTAACTAGGAATAGTGTAGTTTATCTTTTGATCCCTGATACCATACTCTGAGCTATTACCTTACTTTTTCGTAATGCAGTGTAGCATATGTTTGTACAGTATGCCATTCTCCGATGCATTATTTATCAATTTTGTAGCCATGTAATATATATTTGTTCGGCATCGAAATATCCTCCAAAGCATTACATCCTTCTATAGTTCTATAAATTATTTGTCATAGGTCTATCCACCAAAACACTACTTTCTTTATTTAGGATGAGAGGTAGTATAATCCGAGTCTGTGGTCGCAATACAATCAAACAAGAGATTAGCTTCTACGCTATATTTCAGGTAGCTAGTGTAGTATATGTTCTGTTTTCATTGTAACGTGCACCAAGGCATTACCCTCTCATTAGGGGAAGTATGGTATACCATATTACTCTTCGTGATGATACCATCATCTCATGACCTTGTTTGTTGGTGAGGTTGTGTAGTATAACCCCCTTTTCCATAACACACACTATGCTATGCATATTGCCTACGTTTTCGGAACAGAAGTTGTTTATTATCTGTTCTGTTATCATGATGCCAATAACACAGCAGTACCTCCTCCTCCTCTCTGTGGGGCGAGGATTCGAAATATATGTTCAATCGTGATGGGCCAATACTCTCAGTTATGTCCGCATGCTTTTCGGTGGGGTAAGTACCCATAATTAAAACACTTTTTACAGGGTGTAGTTTAGTATATGTACATCTATCATTCTCCTATCAGTAAAGACAGTATCAGGAGTTGAGGAATTTACACAGGAATTAGCTACTTTTACGATAGTTTGGCTTAGCGTCTGTTTTGCAGCCCTGCTACTTCCTTGCCAGACAAGTATTATAACTTATGCATTGTTTATTGCGTACATATCCATTCGTCATGATCCTATAGACGGAGGCATAACCTCTTTTGGGGGAAGGTTATCCACCAAAAAATGACAGTCTGTTTATTTTACTTCTATTTTCATGGTTTTGTGTGTGTTTGTGTGTAAAGATTCCATCTTACAAGTCATTGCATACGATTTTGTGGATGCAGTATATGTTCTGTTTAATGATAATTGTTTTCCCAAGTATCACTTAATTCTTTAGGGCAGTATAATATTCTAAAATTGGTAATATTTATTCTTGTAGTAGTATTTTATATATTCAATGTCGTATATATACAAGCATATTTAAATGAGTTTTATTTTATTTTTTAGTATATTTAGTGTTATTAAAAGAAAAGTATAGACACGACGAGAAAACACATGATCGTGGGTGTTTGAAGGTTACAGAGAGTTGATCAGCGAAAGAAGGTTAATTCCAGAAGTAATCCTCACTAATGTAAAAAAGATAGTCTGATATAACGAAGTTTGGTTTGCATTTCGGACGATTATTTTGCAGAAAGAAGGCGCTTGTTAACAGATAGTTAATAAAGATCGCTGCGGTTATACACAGCGATATTTATTCTAGAAACATGAATTAGAATCACGCGGCATTGATGGCTGAAGTGATTTAATACATAAACGTTCCTATAACAACATCGATTCCCTCATCAAGACACGCTGCCAGTAATCTAACTCTCGTCGACGTATGTTTTTATGCTTACAGAATATTTTGAAATAAAAATGAAGATGACGATTAAAAAAGTAATGGCACCCAGAATATCACGCGCTACAAAAAAAGTATGACAACTTATAAAGAAACTGTAGATATTTTCAAAAGTTGGGTGACTTTTTCATGTCACTAATTTAAGTATACTACATCATAAATACTTGCCTCTCGTCCTCATAATTATACTACTGCGACTACTATTAACATTATAACTATTAGTACTCATAGTAGTAATTACAACAGTAAAAGGTAACGGTAAAGGTCGCATAGCCTGGACGCGTACGAGTGTTGTTGCCGACATAGCACACTGCCCATGGCGGTGATTTGTTAAGAATCACCGTGTCTAGGGCACATCATAGATCCCACCCCTCTCCTTCCGCTGCCTTGAACCTTCCCTGAGTTTTAGTCAGGTACCCATTTACTGCTGGGTGGACAGAGTTTTCATACCCGAAAATTCGCATGCCGTGAGTGGGATCGAACCCCGGTCTTCCAGCCCAAAGACAAGTGCTATAACCACTCGTACAACAGTACTACATATTAAACACAGATCAACTCTAACATTACTAGAATTCAACTAAAAGTAATGCTTTGTGTTCTATAGATGGTATAACTGCAACTGGTAATACCACTACGAATACAATTACTACTACTACTATTGTAACTTCTGTCAATACTACTATTACAAATAATAATATGGGTAGTAGCAGGAGTTTCTATAGAGTAATATTCTATATGAACTTAATAATAATATTGTTATTCAAATATGTCATAAAATCTATTTCTGATATCATTATACTAAATGATAAACAGTTAGTATGTTAGAAATAACGTTACGTTAAGATTGTGATCCTAAACCATTAAAGCATGTTAGAGATATTATTTTTTCGTGAGATCGATCCACTAAGCTGAAGATGTTAGATGTTGTTTTATGTGTTCTCAAAACTCATTTTCTTAACATTTTCCAAATATATGCCGACATGTTTTCGTTTAGCGTACACATCACGGAAACGTATAACGTGCTTAGTTGCTTAAGTGTATTCTTATACATTTCTCCAGATGTTCATATAGTTTTATCTTTTCATTAATCAGCAATTTCGAACTAGACTCATAATCAGCCATAGGAAATAATTTGTTTTATTTTTCTCGATATTCGCATTCTAATCTCTATATTTTGGAATACAGATATTATTTGAAAACGAAAACAAACTGAACACAATAACTAATTTGAGTAGTAATAACTATTTTATGCTTTAACTCAAGTTCTTTAACGTTATTTTACTTCAAATGAACGTAAATGCTGATATATAATTAGACAGTTTAATGTTTTGAATCGCCAAAACAAAATAGTCTATTTCAGTATCTACTGGAAGCGCTGACCTGTCTAGCCAAAGTGAAATACTATGATACACTGATATCGGGTTGAGGTTGAAGATATATTCCCAGATTTTATCGGTTGAGCATTGTACACAATTAAATAGTTTAGAATCATTAGTGATGATAGAAATGCTCTTCGAGGAATCAAATTGAAGACGCGCCGATTGCTGAAATGTGGATATAACCATTGAAGTGTTGTTATTCCTGACTCGTACATGAAAGCTGACGGTGTACAGTCGTGTATTGTGATGCAAGGCATTTCAATGAATATATATATATGTATATATATATATATATATAGATATATATATATATATATATTATTTTTATTTACACAGACATGTACAAAATCTGCTACACTGGCATGTCGATGTTATCGATGAACAGCTATTACAAACTGAGATTTCATTATGCAGAGTTAGAATCCGATCTTAACCCTAGAACATATTTGGAAAGAATGAAATGGAGCATATATATATATATATATATATATATATATATATGTATATATATATATATATATATATATATATATATATATATATATATATATATATATATATTCACTTGCAGGGATACCCAGGGATGACCGGGTACAGAATCAAAAAGCAATGTTAGTATACCTAATTGCTTGGCAGATTATGTTATCACTTTGATCACTGTTCTCACATAACTTGCTTTTATACCCTTAAACACTCTCATCACCTAATATTTAAATAGTGGATGTAGTGCACACATGAAAATGTAGATTACAATTTCATACTCAATAGTAAGATTAGTTTAGCTTATTCTATGTACAGGTAGATTTTTTACACGTGTCACTATACATATATATATATATATATATATATATATATTTACATGAAAATGGCGGACAGTGGCTGATAGTGGCGTACACTGGCGGATCCTGGCGGGCAGTTTTCTTTTTAAAAAAATATAAAATATGATAAATACTGACTCATTATCTGTGTTTAAGTATAAGTTGGCTATTTGTTTATAGGACTGAGCATGGCGAACATTGGCGGACAATGGCGGGCACTGGTGGACAGTGTCTACCAAAATGTTGAATCTATACATTTCTGACTAATTTCGTGTTTTGAATTATGAGTTGGCGATATTTTTATAAGGCTGCAAATGAATAAAACTGACAGACAGTGCCCACTAAAATGTAAGATCTAAAAAAATACTTACTCATTTCGTGTTTTGAACATGAGTTGTCGATATTTTTATAGGGCTGACAGTAGCGGACATTGGCGGACACTTGCGGACATTGGCGAACACTGGCGGACAGTACCAACTAAAATGTGAAGTCTAAAAAATGCTGACTAATTCCTGTTTTGAATTATGAGTTGGTGATTGCTTTATAATGCAGACAGTGGCAGACACTGCCGTTCAGTGGCATACACTGGCGGTCGGTGGCGGGTACTGGCGGGAAATGGCTGGAACTGGCGGGCACTGGCGATCAGTTTTCAATTAAATTGTAAAATCTAAAAAATGCTTACTCATTTCCAGTTTTAAATTATGAGTTGGCTAATTAAAGACTGGATAAGTTGGTCTCCTCCTTCCTAGAATTATCGTATTAGAATTTGAATTACTCACCTCCACACCGCATTATCCTTACGATGTCACTTTCGCTTGAATTTGAAGAAATGACTAGAAGTTATTTTTCAGGAATGACTTGCAATTTTTCCAAAAAAAGTCTACATGATATAATTGTTTTCTATTATAATTAATACATAATTAATTGTAAATGGAGCTGAACATAGTTGAAATAATCGAAATTTCCCCCAACGAAATCTGCACTATATCTCTCTTAGAAGTTCATTAAGAGATTCAACAATACGCCCATTAACTTTTCTGTTAATTTTACAGTAGAATACACTTTTAGATTTTGATTTAGATTCACTTCATCTTTTTTTCTATAGCGCCAACACACAAACATACATGCAGACATACATTGAGTTATATATATATATATATATATATATATATATATATATATATATATATATATATATATATATATATATATGTATATATATATATTTCCAAGACTGCAAGAACACAAGTATAAATACCCCATGAATTACAATTTTCATCAGCGGTGACCATATCTCTTTCTTGATTTTTAACTTTTCTCTTCGTGCAATCTTTAAAATATATAAAATGCCAGTGTATACACATACACACGCACACACACACACACACACACACACACACACATATATATATATATGTTTATATATATACATATATATATATATATATATACTTCGAGACTGTACCAGTGTATATATATATATATATATATATATATATATGTATATATATATATATATATATATATATATATATATATATATATATATATATATATATATATATATATATATATATATATAAACACTCGTACAGTGTCTACGCTTATTACTTCGCGTTTTAATGATTTTTCTATATATATTAGGTATATCAATTCATGTTTTTTAAATTTCGGTGGTTCAATAAATAAATATGTTTTATCATTTTAAAACACCTCACATTTTGGGTCAATAGATTACATTTTTCTATCGGTGGTTATGCTATTTGTCAAAGCTGTGTTATTACATGTATTAAAGCTAACCTATACATTTTCGGAAGCATATTCGATGTGTGATGCTGTGGGATCGTTACTCAGAACAACAATGCTGGAAAGAGCAGAAAAACATACAGATATCAGAACATAACGACACGTACTACATTTGTTTAGAATGTTTAATTCCGGAGATGCGGGCTTCGAAGATAAGCTGTGTCTTCTGCACCTATTGAACATCGATATATATATATACATATATATATATATATATACATGAAAGAAGAGAAATAAACAAATGTGTAAATTCCAAATCTATTACGTCCGCAGTCATTCTAAACAAGATAACTTCAATTAAAGAATATGTATTTTTCTAGCATTTCAAATTAGTTTAAATAGATAGAAAAGATTGAGAGGTACGAACCAAAAATCATACTTTGAAGAAAAATTTAAAAAGTATTATCTGAAAGAAATATACATGTAAGTTTTTGAGAAGAATGTCAAAAATGCCAAAAGTGTCCAGTGAAAAAACGGTTGTGAATTAAAAGACAAAAATTAACCCGTCAATGATTCGTTAAACTTCCATCACTGTAGATTAAAGAGGAATTAATCTACTAGAATAATAGATGGTTCTGCTGTATAGAAGAGTGATTAGGATATAGGTTTAGAGTTGGAACAATCTCAAAGTTATAAATGGCCATTATTTATATATATATATATATATATATATATATATATATATATATATATATATATATACCTTATTTTGTAGTATAGTAAGAAAATTCTAAGCAAAGTGCTTGATTAATTGAGAATTGAAATTAAAATTAAAAGCGTAATATTTATTAGTACAACATCAGTACTGTCGGTTTCTAGCTCAGAAGGATTAAGCTCTCCAGCTGTCTTCAGCTTATGTTGCCATCTGTTTCGGAAATGTGAAGTCACGTGTCACTCTCGTTTGGACGCGTAGTTTAAGTTTAGTGTAAGGAGGTTTAATAAACTTTTAAAAAATGAGGGGGGGGAGTAACATTTAGGATTTAAAAATGGAAAATATTTCAAAATATAAAAAAATAACAAAATTAAAAATTAAAAATATAAAAAATGAAACAAAAAGAGATCGATTAATTGAGAATTGAAATTAAAATTAAGTGTTATATTTATGTATACTTTTATATAAAAACTTAAATCATATAAAAGTTATATAAAAACACTTAAAAGATGAAATGGTGCACTAATATTCTCCGACAAAACCAAAAAAAGAACAAAATAGATCTATTAACTCCATTACCGATTAATATCAATTAGTGAATACGGATACATATAAGACCATTAATAACGAAACAACTGCGATAGATACTAGACTAAGTTGTGAATACAGAACTAACTACCTAACAATTGGAAGGCCTTTGTTGCTTTAAAATACCACAAATATAACTTCAGGAATAAGCCCTTCTACAAATTAATCGACCCAGCTGAATGGGAACTCGGACTAGCAAGTAAATCAATTGTTAAAAACATAGTTAATAAAATTAAAGAAAAAAAAACATAAGTATCTGGGGCTATACAATTTCAGCCCTTAATTGGTTTCATAACATACAGTAAAAACACAGATGCAAATTAACACAATTAGACATAGTAGACTTCTACCAATGCATAACCATAGACACCCTGGACAAGGCGTTAACCTTTGCATTTTCACACACAAACATCAGTCAACTAGAAAGAGACACAATAATACAAGCAAGATAAACCCTACTTTTCTTCGATGGAAGCGCCTGGGTTAAAAAAAATAAACCCAGAGGACTTATTTGATGTTGCAATGGAAGCCTATAACAGTAAAGACATATGGAACTTAGTAATATTGTATACGCTCCAAAATTAATTCCCGAACCTTTGGTCTCAAAGGAAATGACGGACTTTGCTTGTCAAGCAACCACAATAGAAACACGCTAGATGGAATTAGAAAATATTTAACAAGCACCTTTAAAGAACACAAATGCAAATTTACCATTTAAACAAATTTTGACAAAGTAGATTTCTTAAACACCACCCTGAACCTTACAAACTACACACATACACCTTTCCACACACTCAATTAAACACTTAAATACATACACGAGTGATCGTTCCACCTCCACCGTTTTTAAAGAAACGTAGTTAATCATATAAGGTAAATAATCTCAAACCTCTCATCCAGTCCCGAAATTTTAAACCAGGCAGCTGCCTATTACAATAAAGCGCTCCGGAGAAGAGATCTGATACCCGAGACGAATCACCGGGGCCGCAATTGAAAGAGGTCAGTGATATGGTTTTCCCTACTGTTTTCCACTAATACAAAGACAAGGGTAGTCTACCTTTTCCCCAACTTACGCGAAAAACACTTGCACACTACACAAAATCCGCACAAACATTTAAACATAAATTCTATAAATGTTATCAACACGACTATCCCATCCATAAAAAAATCGTATCTGCAGAGCCCAAAGCAATAGTAAACTCAGGCTGCTCATGCCAGAACAAAAACAATTGCCCCTAAGAAAAGAATTGCAAATCGATTTCCTCGTATATGAAGCAGATTAGCAGTAGAGCAGAAAATATGTATGACGCGGAGAATATTCAAGCAAAGATTCAACGCACACTGGAACACGTTCAGATACATGAAAAAGGCAAATACGGCACTTGAGACCCGGATATGGCAGCTTAAAAAGGAAATACACCTTTAACTATCAAATGAAAAGTAATAGAGAGAAGAGCAACATACATGTCTTCTGTGTGAAGCGGAAAAATAGTATATATTATGGGTCATTATTGACTCAAATGCAGTATGTTTGAATATCAGATATAAAATATTTAAAGTATGCATCTACAGAAGACAATCATAACTTATGAATTAGACTTACCGATACAGATAAAGACCTAGCAACAACACCCTGCCTAATACATAACCCTATACTTTCTCCTCTAAATACCGACTTCCACTCTGGAAAATCCTCCAAATAATCACCCCTCATAAATATAAATACAATTAAAAAATTAGAAATAATAAATAATCGGTCAATATCAACACCACTACTTAAGATTAATAATACTAAATAACTTTCTCAATAATAGTTTTTAGTCATTAAGAGGATAACACCCTTATTCTAAATTAGTATTACTCTCAGAAGTCCCAACCATTCCTTAGTTTAATGCTAACCTCCCATATCTCACAACCAGATAAAATCTTGCCGACAGAACCCTTACTTTTATCTTTACACCAGTCTAAATCAGTACACCACTATTAATACTCCCATAAGTTTTAACTATACCTTACTTAATAATGTTAAATCCCGAATACAAATCATTCAAGAACCCTGATGAACTACTGTGCTTAGACCGATCGACAAACTGTCCAGGTTATATTTCTATTTAAATTATTTTGGATTGATTTAAAGTCCTTTCATCCAGCATAAAACATTGCATTTAATGTCTTTTTTTATAAACTTTTTATCTCTTCATAAGTATAATTCTTAACCCAATTTTCACTCCCTATTTCTTAGAATGCAAAATATTAACCCTCAAAACAGTAACGCCCAAATATACTTGTAATATCGTAAGGGAAGGTTGATAAAAACGGATTTACTGGCAATCTAAAGTTCATGCGAAGTTAAGCTCCACCACTTTCTCTCTGCACTTAATATTGCTGTCTAGAGAACTCAACTCTTCACTATGCAACCAACCACTAATGTAAATTGACTACTAACCAGAACCATCTAGCCTTTATAGACTCCAAACAGTTAATCTGCAAATAGGGATAACTCAATTGACGACTATACCACACGCTCTGTTGATGTTCAAGATAAATAATTGATTTTATAATCGGCCATTTACGCCTGTCGTCTTCGTTCGCGTTTCCACTTTTGTCCTGGTTCTTCTTGGAGGACTGACATAACTTCTTCATCTGATGGTCTGGAAACAATTCGTATATCTAATACGTAGCAAGGCACTCCGTTAACAAACACGTTGTTTCAGATAGTACATCAGATACTGGTCTTCTTCCACAGCGTGTTGTACATGTGACACTGCGATGTTCTGCTTGTCCCTGTTCCACTCTCCTCGTTAGTGCCAGTTAATGTAGCAATTCGTACGTAGAAAAGAGATCAATTTGGATATGCCGTGACGTCTTGGCAAGCCTTTGGCGCCATATCAACAAAGACTACAACTTAGGACGAACATTCGCTTCTTAGTGACACAGCTTTTATAGTTCGACGGTGCCTCTATGATTCTCTTGCTGCTTGGGCGGTACACTGATCTTTAATGTTGCCTAACGCCTTATTTATCACAAAGTACTTTTAAGACTTCCGCGCGGAATGGACTACCGTTGCCCATTAAGATCTCTGTTACTTACTCTATACTCCATAAACACCTCTTGAACAACTCTCCTTCCCTCTTGTGCTATTTATGTTTTGATTTAATGCTATATTGTTACCCTCTCAGGTCTACAGTCAATCATAATTAAATACAGTTCATGGTTGTACTCATGTATATCAATTGTCAACTACATTCAGTCCCATTTGTTCATGCCTGTACGACGCAGAGCCAATGAATTGATACTCCCTACAGTGCTGAAGTACATCTTGAACATGTTCATTGTGATGCTTGGTTTCACTTTTCCCGCCACGTATATAAAGCTCTTTCATTCCTAAAATGATGCATATCATGAAGGCCGTACATATCGTGTACTACATAGCACAACAGAGACATATCTTTTTTTCTCACATAGCCAAACTCTCTTCACTCCGGATAGCACATCTGCTTTGGTTTTTCTGTGATGGCACCAAAGAAGTGGTTAATTACAATTTGAATTATCTGATCAAGTCTCCAAGTGCCCCTCGTCGATGATTTGTACGCATCTCAGCGGCTCATTCCGTTATCATCCGTTTATCTCCCGACACTTTACACTAACCTTACGAGGCAACTGTTCCCGAGTGCTGATATCCAGTGCTCGTATACCCAATTTTAACCCCCGGTCGATGCTCTTCATTGTGGATTCTAGCTCCGCAACATTGATGATGGCGTTATAATTCTTTTTTCGTAGCAAAGCAGCATCTTCAGCAATTGTGTCCTTTATTTTTAACAATCACATTTATGCTAGGCGTATAGCATCGCTCCATATTGATCCTTCCAAGCTGCTTTTTAGGTGTCATTCTTATTTTACAGGTTCCACTATTTCCACTTCCAACATTATTTCCTGTACCATGTGCAACAACTCCTGGCCAATAAAAACTTCTAATTGGTATGTACTGTTCTGCTCTGTAATAAACCTGCATACAGCCTGCAGCCATCCGACTATGGGGTAATGACTAACCACCTTTTCGCACACTGATAAAAGTTCTCGCTTGGTTAAGCCGTCCGTTACTTCAGGGGTTTCGTTTCCTCTTCACAACATAATCGTTCCTGCAATATTCCGCTGTAACTGTACTTTAAGATCCATTTAGTTTTTAAATTATTCCTATAGTTCAGCTGTCAGACTATATGTTTAGACATGGTCTCTCACCATTTTCGCTGTCATCTCTGTCTAGTCCACAAGTGAATCATCAATATAAGAACACGGTCTTATACACTGCAGTCAGATTTTTGGTGCAAATTCAGTCCAACTCCTAGCCAGGTGATCAATAAATCAGCCTGTTATATTCGACGAATGAATACCGTAATAACTTATTGGGCACAGTAATTTGACTGTAGACTGATTTTAAGTCCACGATGTGGACCGCGCGCTCCCTATTCCTCCACACGCTCATGATTTTTGTCACCAGCAAAGAGTGGCAATAGACCCGGGGCCGCTCATGCTGATGAATCGGGTTAGCTACCACGAAATCACGCTAAGAGGAAAGATAAGATCACAATTTGTGCAAAAAGTTCAGAAGTGGATCGACTAAGGGACTTTACTACCATGGTAAAAAAAAATGTAAGGAATTCTGACTGGTTGGCCACTCCCATTTCCAAATAGACTGCTAGAGCATCCCCCTCAGTATACATTGGGATAACTATCGCTACGTAATTATTATTTTGCAGTTTCGAAACCAGTCCAGCTTATTAAGCCACGCGCCTTTTCAGTCAAAATATTTCAGTTTGTGTATACTAATCAACACACCACTTATGCATATTGACAACCAACAAGATCAATCTAGCTTTAATAGACTCCAAGCAGCAAATCTGCAATTGACAACTAAACCACAGTAATTGTAATATATGAATGGACTACTCGATAGTTGTTAACATTAATTGTTTATGTTTACATCTAAAAATGATCACCGATGAATTAATTATTTTTATTAAAAACGTAAGCGGATTTTAGATTTGGCGTATATTACTTCAACTATTCAATATTGCATTTTGAGTGCATACTTTTTCTTTGTAGAATTTGGTGGAATCTACTGTACAATTTATATCTTATCAATCAAACAAAATACAATGCAACTTGCTAACTCTTTTCGGGTGCTTTCTATGAAGGACACTTTTAAATTTTAACCGATACTTATGACGTATTGCATGGTTAGTTAAGTCAGTATAATATTCGTTCTATGCGACTTGGCAATTAGCCGACAATATCCTTAGATGCATATCGCTGCATACATGTCTCTTGACTGATTTAAGCCTGTCCTCTGTATCAGATGCAATCTAGTACGCGTGGATGGTACTTTATTCACAGTAACCTACTTTACAAGTACAAAATCAATGGACTCCTGATAATTTGCAAATCGCATATTAGTGTAAGTTGGTGGAAGGCATTGTTACACATTATGTGAACATGGCATTATATAGTTAAGCTTAGTTCACAAGTGTCTACTTGCAAAACATCAATGAAAGGTATGATTATGTTAATGACGGTCAATTCTTACACTTCCATTAGTTCTGCATAACACGTGATCTAAATAGCACATGGTTGATTGAGTATGTTTCCAATAAACGTTTAACACCATTTTGTGTTGGCGAATTCAACAAAGAAATTTGTGAAAATAGCTAGCTTAATGATAACCGATGCTGAAAAAAGAAACGGTAAATATCGTACTAATAGAGTCATTTCTATTTACTTGATCAATGGCCACCTAGAAATAACTGCTACTACGTTGTTTTTATGGAAAACGGCATCATGTTAAGCTTTTGTAATACGTGTCTGACTTCAAAGTATGATACTTATTCCCTTACTTTGACTGGGATAATTAATATTCGTTTTTACTGATATTTTAGAAAGACTCCGATTAGGTTTCAATAATACTAAGATCACATCTTTTAATCTGACACCACTTGAGTTGTGTATATATATATATATATATATATATATATATATATATATATATATATATATATATATATATGAATTATTAATTTAGTACACACACAAAGATCGTCGAAAAAATTTTTTCACGTGTGGAAAACGTTTTTTTCTCCCCTCTCTCTCTCCCTATATATATATATATATATATATATATATATATATATATATATATATATATATATATATATATATATATATTCCCCGTCACCATACAGTAAATACATTGCAGCATGTTTGGTAAAAATTGTGTAACCACAAACACATATTTGTAAAGCAACTCTGAATTATCTACTAGACCCATCATTCGAGTGTCTTCGGTCATCAGTACAAAAGTGGGTCAGGACAACCTGGCATGAGGCTACTTCTCCCTACATGTAAACTCTGACTCAGTATTCCATATAACATAGTATTCGAAAACAAATAAGATACCTTCGACACTACTGTACACTTATACATACTGGAAAGGGTGCATATTCACAAAGTTATGTTTCCACAAGTAATAGAACGTAGTTGGATAACTCATAATACTCGATTAATTATTGTCTTGGAATCAGGTAAGACCAAGAGAGCATAAGAAAATATATATAACACAATTTACTAGTTAATAAAGAAAACATAACTCAATATTCTGAACTTGGTTACTAACCTAATGTTTAACAGGTATAGGAGAATTAAATGCAATAATTTAATATCTGGGTATCTCATATATAGATCACGGTGTATGCTCCACGAAGGGAACCTTTGATTCTTACGCACTTACACTGAAGTAATATATATATATATATATATATATATATATATATATATATATATATATATATATATAGAACTAAATACGTATTATTGAAGTCTACGCCAAGGAGCCAGCGTTTCAGTGTGCTTATATCTTTCACAGCCCATATAAAAGTGAAAAAAGTAACTCGTATTACTATCGCCGCTAACAAAGAAAAACGGGTGTGAAGATAACAAGAGTATTGATTTACTCCTCTCCAGGAGTTAGGCACAAGGCCAGTTTTTATCTTACTCCCACAAGTAAGATGTGACCCAAGATCGGGTCGGGAAAGTGGGGTTTAAAAATTGCCTGGGCAGCCCAGTCGGCATTCCCCGGTAGGGGCACCTCAGGCAGTAAGCAATAAACTTACTCCTCCCCAAAGAGGGAAGGCGAAGCCTGGGAGGGTGGACCTCTTAGAACTGCACAGGACAGACCCATAGACCAGCGTAAATCAAGCCCCGAAGGCCAAGACAATACCAGTCTATGGGGTGCAGTATCCATCGGAAGAGATACTACACTTTGATCTTAGCCAAAAGGCCAAGAACAAAGTCAAAATGAAATCCAGTCAGAGCTCGCGTCAGCAAAAACTCTGTCACTGCCTGAAAACCCTTTAAAATGGCATAAATCAATCCCTCTCTATTTCCTTCTTTCTTAACAGACGTTTTTTCTCTACATAACCGAAGAAAATCCAGACAGAATAGGAAATAAAAAAAGTTAAGAAACATATATATATATATATATATATATATATATATATGTATATATATATATATATATATATATATATATATATATAACTACATATATATGAAGAAATGGTTAAACCTTATTCATACGTGATACTATACATTACATTTTATCTAAATATATTAATAAAACTACACTCATATTTAGATAATTTTGATCAGAGGATTTAATCATATATTTAATCATGTTGATTAGTATTTTTTAAATTAGCATTTTGAATAGTGTAATGTATATATTCCTAACATCTATTCCTAACAATATGAGTGAGGTACTACCACTCAACAAATCTATAATTATATGAGTAAGAACTATACTTTGAATAAGAAACTAGTGTAAAGTGTATGATAATTATGATCATGAATATTATGATAACTGCTATTGCAATGATTATAAATACTATTATCATCATTATAATTACTTATATTACAATCACAGCTACTACTATTACTACCATTATTTGTATTACTGATATTACTATAATTATTTTTACTATTATTATTACTATTGCTATTATTATAATTTATATTACTACTACTATTGCTATTGTTATTATCATTATTAATAATATTACAAAACTATTACTGTTATTATTACTATTATTATAATTATTAGTATTTTTAGTAGTAGTAGTATTGCCACTATCATACATATAATTATTGTCATCCATATTATTTATATTACTATGATTATTATTGTTTCAACTACAAATATCATTACTATTACTATTATTATTCTTAGTATTATGATGATACCTACTGTTACTATTACTACTATTAATATTATTTTAACTATGGAGCATTGACAAGTGATCTTAAGTTAATTATGACTACCCCTTTTATGCGTATTAGTTGGCTGACATTTTTCTACATTACAACACTTTCTACGTATCTAGAGATGCATTAAATTATGTGCTAGATTTTCAAGATATCCATGTTGTCTTTTCCAGAATGTTCACCTATTATCAAGAGGTAACTGTTAAAGTGCCTACAGTTAAAATATATCGTTACACGCTAATCAAGTAAATAACCGTTACCCAAGAGCATAACAATGGGCAACGTTCCACTAAGACAACGAAAACAAGTGGGGTTGTGCAGTGTAGGTGTCGAACATTTTTTAAATGACCCATTATATTACAGAGATTATATTCTTGTCTTTGAGAGATATGATGTACTTTGACAGTGAAGTGCTTATTCATTCTTATTTGGGTTATTAAATGGCACACTGTAGTTAGTGTATCAGGCATAACGTAAGTACTTGTACACCTTGTGTAATTTGTTTTAATTAAGATACACTATATTTCTGGTTAAGGACGTTTCTTAAAACGAGCATTTATTCTTATCTCTACAACTACATTCACTATTGCTATTATTATTTTTTATTAATGTTGTATATAACTGTAACTCTTACTTAATAAATAGTGTATCTGCATATACAACGTTTGTTTTTATTGCCTATTACGTTTTCTATTTGTAAAGTGTCTGATTGCCCTGCAACATACATTATATATATATATATATATATATATATATGTATATATATATATATATATATATATATATATATATATATATATATATATATATATAAGTATAAATTTTTATTTATACAAACATTATCGGTTACATATGTGCATACATGTTTCGGTTGCACTTTCCTAAGAAGGTCAACCTCATCAGACCGAGAATCTTTCAGGAATGGATGGATTTGAAGAATTTTCTGTCTTAAATAATTCTTTTTTGGGATCTAGCATCTTCTATTTCTAGTATCTTCTGACTCCTATGAATTAGTATTGGATTACTAATTTTCTTATCTTGACCTTTTTTGCCAGTGGTTGTCCACTCCCTAGTTTTAAATCACTTATTACCCCCCATGGTGTCTCAACTGTTTCTTCCTGTCCTTATTTTATTGCTCTTGCTTGCCAGCTTAACAGATTCACTCAAGCAAAAAGACCTCATCCATACATCAAGAATCTTACATATATAAACAAACCCAGACACACCTAAATAAACATACATATAAAGAAACGGACATCGATATACACATCCAAAACATGGACACTTACACCGATTCACTATTAATCAAACATATATTCAGAATACATACGCGCCCATAAATATATTTTAGATGTATATTCAACAAAAAATAAAGAAATAAGAATATTCTAGATATATATTCAGTACACACATCCATACGCTTATACAGGGTCAGCACAACCACACAAATACATATACATATATACACATATACATATATATATACCTATATATATATATATACACACATACACATACATATACATATACATACCGATACACGTATACACACGTATAACTACATATACATGCACATACATACAGACACACACATACACATACATATATATACATACATATATATACATATACAACGATATAGACTTACATACACATACATACACACCTACATACACACACATATATATATATATATATATATATATATATATATATATATATATATATATACCCATACACGAGCATATTTGTAACCTAGGTATACAACTTACATTCACCCATACACTTTTAGTATAAATAGTTCCTAAAAATAGTTCATAAAAATACGTACACACATGCATACATATACATACACACACGCGCACCGACACACACACACATATATGTATATATATATATATATATATATATACATATACATACACACACACATATACCAATACACATGCATATACATATATATACATACACACATACGCATACATACATACACACGCATACACACACATATATACAGGCGCCTACAGTTCGCCCCTATACATATATGCGAATACAAATCTAAACATGTACACCTATACAAATGCAAAGCACACCCAAATTTATATATATAAGCACATAACTAGAATATACATAAAAGAACAAGACCATGCAAATATACCGACAAATGTATACGTGTATATTCATAGTCAGAAATACATACCACACACACACTACTTATACACCCGCATAAGTTTACATATATGCATATATACTTACACACACCCACACACACACACACACACATACATACATATAAATATACACACACATATATATATATATATATATGCATATATACACCTACATACACATGCAAATAAATATAAAGTACACCCGTGCACATAAATATGTGCATTCATAGAATATCGAAATACCTTTACCCATGCATACCTGTATATTTCATTCCAAACATACTTACTCATGTATGTACAACAATATATATCCATACATATCATAACCATACGATTTCAAATGTATATACTAGTATACTGTAAAATATAATGTTATTATATATACGTACACCGGTCACTCACACACATATGTGCATGTGCACACAAATACCGACACGCATGCAATCAAAATAGATTAAAAATAGATTTAAAATGTATGCAAACATCCATACTTTAGCGATCAAAACCATTCATTTTTGTTTCGATATATTTCAGTTCAAAATACGTATACACATGTACACATACACACACGTACATATACACACACATACCCACTCATGCGATTACTATGTGCGTTATTACAGGTTGTACTATAAAGACATCACCAGAGTTATTAAAAGAACAAGAAATAAACAGAATTGATAAAAACCGGATAAGGAATAGAAAAGGCAACAAATAATAAAAAATAAAAAATAAAAAATAAAAAATAAAAATATAAAATATAAAAATAAAAAATAATGATAAATAAAGAAATAAGAAAGAAGGTAAAAAATAATGAAATAAAAAATAAAAAATAAGAAATAATGAAAAATAAAAAATAAAAAATAAAAAATAAAAAATAAAAAATAAAAAATACAAATAAAAAATTAAAAAATATTAAAATATAAATAAAAAAAAAAAAGATATATATAAATAAAAAAAAAAATATATATATATATATATAAATAAAAAAATATAAATAAAAAATAATTAAAAATTGAATATGTGTTCCGCTAACAACAAAGTAACAGTTAGTAAAGTTTTTATGATCTAAAATCTGCTTAGTGTATGCTCCCTTAAATGTTTGCAGTTTAAACTCGTTTCGTTTCTAACGTTGAGTAATTTTTCCCTCTCTTTGAATTTCACAATTTCAATCTTCTCGCCCAGGCATAAGAAACAGGGTGAGGTGAGTGATTTACATGTTTTTGCTTTCCTTATTATACTCCATCTAACCTTAGGGTTCTTTTTCTCATCTATCAATTTCCAGAAGTGTCGAGACAGCGAAGTGTTACTGTATTTTTTATTTCTGAAGGATAATTTATGCGTGTAATACCTATCCTTAAAGCTTCTTGATGTTACTTTGTTAGCGGAACACATATTCAATTTTTAATTATTTTTTAATTATAATTTTATTTTTATTTTCATTTTTGTTTTTATCTTTTACTTGAATTTTATTTTATTTTATTTTATATCTTTTTATTTTTATTTTTATTTTTATTTTTATTTTTATTTTTATTTTTATTATTTTTTACTTTTTATTTTTCATTGTTTTAGTTAATTGTTTTATTGTTTAATGTTTTATTTTTTATTTTTATTTTTTTATTGTGTTATTGTTGATATTTTTTATATTTTTAATTTTAATTTTTATTTTATTTTTTTTATTATTCTTTTTTTTTTTTATTTATATATATATTTTTTTTTTATTTATATTTTAATATTTTTTAATGTTTTATTTGTATTTTTTATTTTTTATTTTTTATTTTTTATTTTTTATTTTTTATTATTTCTTATTTTTTATTTTTTATTTTATTATTTTTTACCTTCTTTCTTATTTCTTTATTTATCATTATTTTTTATTTTTATATTTTATATTTTAATTTTTTATTTTTTATTTTTTATTTTTTATTTTTTATTATTTGTTGCCTTTTCTATTCCTTATCCGGTTTTTATCAATTCTGTTTATTTCTTGTTCTTTTAATAACTCTGGTGATGTCTTTATAGTACAACCTGTAATAACGCACATAGTAATCGCATGAGTGGGTATGTGTGTGTATATGTACGTGTGTGTATGTGTACATGTGTATACGTATTTTGAACTGAAATATATCGAAACAAAAATGAATGGTTTTGATCGCTAAAGTATGGATGTTTGCATACATTTTAAATCTATTTTTAATCTATTTTGATTGCATGCGTGTCGGTATTTGTGTGCACATGCACATATGTGTGTGAGTGACCGGTGTACGTATATATAATAACATTATATTTTACAGTATACTAGTATATACATTTGAAATCGTATGGTTATGATATGTATGGATATATATTGTTGTACATACATGAGTAAGTATGTTTGGAATGAAATATACAGGTATGCATGGGTAAAGGTATTTCGATATTCTATGAATGCACATATTTATGTGCACGGGTGTACTTTATATTTATTTGCATGTGTATGTAGGTGTATATATGCATATATATATATATATATATATATGTGTGTGTATATTTATATGTATGTATGCGTGTGTGTGTGTGTGAGGGTGTGTGTAAGTATATATGCATATATGTAAACTTATGCGGGTGTATAAGTAGTGTGTGTGTGGTATGTATTTCTGACTATGAATATACACGTATACATTTGTCGGTATATTTGCATGGTCTTGTTCTTTTATGTATATTCTAGTTATGTGCTTATATATATAAATTTGGGTGTGCTTTGCATTTGTATAGGTGTACATGTTTAGATTTGTATTCGCATATATGTATAGGGGCGAACTGTAGGCGCCTGTATATATGTGTGTGTATGCGTGTGTATGTATGTATGCGTATGTGTGTATGTATATATATGTATATGCATGTGTATTGGTATATGTGTGTGTGTATGTATATGTATATATATATATATATATATACATATATGTGTGTGTGTCGGTGCGCGTGTGTGTATGTATATGTATGCATGTGTGTACGTATTTTTATGAACTATTTTTAGGAACTATTTATACTAAAAGTGTATGGGTGAATGTAAGTTGTATACCTAGGTTACAAATATGCTCGTGTATGGGTATATATATATATATATATATATATATATATATATATATGTGTGTGTGTGTGTATGTAGGTGTGTATGTATGTGTATGTAAGTCTATATTGTTGTATATGTATATATATGTATGTATATATATGTATGTGTATGTGTGTGTCTGTATGTATGTGCATGTATATGTAGTTATACGTGTGTATACGTGTATCGGTATGTATATGTATATGTATGTGTATGTGTGTATATATATATATATAGGTATATATATATATGTATATGTGTATATATGTATATGTATTTGTGTGGTTGTGCTGATCCTGTATAAGCGTATGGATGTGTGTACTGAATATATATCTAGAATATTCTTATTTCTTTATTTTTTGTTGAATATACATCTAAAATATATTTATGGGCGCGTATGTATTCTGAATATATGTTTGATTAATAGTGAATCGGTGTAAGTGTCCATGTTTTGGATGTGTATATCGATGTCCGTTTCTTTATATGTATGTTTATTTAGGTGTGTCTGGGTTTGTTTATATATGTAAGATTCTTGACGTATGGATGAGGTCTTTTTGCTTGAGTGAATCTGTTGAGCTGGCAAGCAAGAGCAATAAAATAAGGACAGAAAGAAACAGTTGAGACACCATGGGGGGTAATAAGTGATTAAAAATTAGGGAGTGGACAACCACTGGCAAAAAAGGTCAAGATAAGAAAATTAGTAATCCAATACTAATTCATAGGAGTCAGAAGATACTAGAAATAGAAGATGCTAGATCCCAAAAAAGAATTATTTAAGACAGAAAATTCTTCAAATCCATCCATTCCTGAAAGATTCTCGGTCTGATGAGGTTGACTTTCTTAGGAAAGTGCAACCGAAACATGTATGCACATATGTAACCGATAATGTTTGTATAAATAAAAATTTATACTTATAAACAGCTCTACTTGGTATTTAGCACTTTTTATAAACACTTGAGTTTCTACGGATTTACATTTACAGAAACCAATACATATACGATATATATATATATATATATATATATATATATAGCAATTATTGCTTATTACTACTTAGCTATCATCTGCCAACTGCTAGGAATAAACAAAATCGCAATAATAAACATAATTTATTACCTAATAGCTGTATTTATTTAGACAAAAAGCAACCCGTTATAAACTGGGACCAGTTGTTGATATCACTTGAGTAGGAGTTAACAATTTAGTCATCTAGAGACGGAATGTTTAGCTGTATAATGTGACAACAAACGCAAGCGCCCTAAGCAGGGATCGAAACTCGACGGTCAATACAACAGTTAGTTCTTCTGACAACGTAGTTAAATGATCCGTTTGTTTTAGAGGTCATGTAAAATACTTGAGATTTCGCTAAACAAAGTTTGATAATCCCGATATAACTTATGCGACTCATGCTGTGTCTAAATGTTAAATGCGATGACGAAAATGTCATAATTTCTGATGAAGTAAGATTTATTATAAAACATACATTTAAAATCCTTATCTTTTTTTTATATTGATTTAAAAAATTATCACGTGAAAAACGTTTCATAGAGTTAATATATGATACTATAAATGTTTTGGAAAAAAAAAAATTTTTTGAACAAAAGTAAATAATATTTCCCATGTGCAGCCAACTCCTAGCACAGCGACACTTACCTACAATAGAGTTTCTTCCGCGTATGTTACACGAGAAAAAAGGGGCATACAATTTACATGTATAACAGATCACTACAATATATACATCTGAATAATCGTAATACAGTAAAGAATAATAAAACAATTTTAACTTACCATTATAATGACCAGATATAACACTTTAGGCTGATGAATTAGACAGATGACCCACCACTTACGTTAGTAAATCGTGGGTCATCTGTCTAATTAAAATATTGTGATTATCTATTTAGCGGGTGTGCTGAGGTGAAATCATGCTAATACCTACTCACACTTGCCAACAGGTCTGTGGCAGATTCAAACCACGTGGCAGATTCCCACATTTACGTTTAATAGCATATTAAATAATCATATTTGAAAGAAAAGATATTTGCGGGTTACTTTTGTAATCCACATTTACTGTAGCAAAGTGTTGTCCATGTATACCACACTATTTAAGCGCATATACTGATGTTTAATGTACATGATCCAAGGTCATTAGCGCTACATCTACGTGGCTACTTGAACATTGACATAAGGGGAGATTCGTTTAATCTCTGGTCAAATATTATTACTGAGCGCAGAAATATGTTCGTGATTGTTTCCATGGAGCATGTCGTTTAGGTATCACAACACAAAACAAACACAACGAGATAGTTCTGGAGAATGTGCACGCCAGTTTGGTCCGTATCATAAAAGATCAATTAATCTTAAGCGATGGAAGTATTTTTGTAACTCATTAGAGCAATGCTGTGTTGCTCCATCTATGTTCTGGGTGCAACATTATAGAAAGATAACGATACTAAAATGAATACACATTGTAACCGCCTTGTACAGTACGCATCATAAGCTAATTCAAAAGGTAAATTCATCTGTACTCCCATCTGTATATATATTTTAGTTAGTTGTAGAAGGGTAAACAGCGGCATTGTTCTCAAGCACTTCAGAATTACCTTTAAAATAGACTACATTATTTAATGTTTTTTTCATTGTGGTGTGCACACCTCAAAAGTTTACAGTAAACTAAAGCGACTCTATAAAACTTATAGGAGCACTTAATCACAGGTCCACAGTTTTAGACCATAGATTCAACGGAATCAATACACTGTTTGCAACCCGACAAAAACAAATCTTCAATTTTCCGGCACTTAGTATATAGTATATATAGTAATGCTTTCTACATTTAAATGTATATTGTTCCAAAATAGATCATATATATGTGCCGTCATGAACATATGAACTATCACTAGTATATACATAGTAATTGTCTTTATTAAATCTGTTAATAATCGATCAGAATTCGAAAATAAAAACAAAAATTATGCATTGTCTGTTCGCTTTCGTAAATGCTACGTACATGTACATAATTCAATAAATAAGACTTCACTAATACACCACAGAGTAAGTTTGATTCAATTACGTTTTGCCACTATTATTTAATTGTTTTTATCTTTCCATGTAATTTATCATCAACACAAATGTACCTCTATTCCTGTGCTTTCCTTGTTTAGGTGTAGATTATCTTCACATACTATGTTAATATTCACTCTCAATTGAGTTGCTTTTTAACACCTGCCTATTTCTTATCTGAGTTTGCGTTATCTCTGGATTTAACAAAAAACATTATAATTCCAGCGCGGAATGTGGTGGGAATGGAACAGAGTCAAGCTGAGAAGCAAATAAATTGTATTAAATGAGAAGATACACACAATTGCGAATAGGATTGTATAATTATGTTAATAAATAATGAATAATAAAAACATAAACAAATACTGATAACTA
This sequence comes from Sepiola atlantica, assembly GCA_963556195.1. NCBI lineage: Eukaryota > Metazoa > Mollusca > Cephalopoda > Sepiida > Sepiolidae > Sepiola > Sepiola atlantica. The sequence goes on along the minus strand of OY744539.1, from coordinate 51,600,228 downwards.
TGGAATATCATTTAAAGTGGTTTACATGAAAGCAATTTTATTCAATTTATTGTTATATCATATTTGGTAAATTAATCAATTAGAAAACGGTGTTTATTTACGGAAAGGCTTGCTTGCACGTATTAATTCTTTTCGCATAAGTGGTTATTAATGATCAAGGATGATTTCTCTGTATTCCTCACCAAAGATTAACATACAACGTGTATTCTTTTAATTGTATACGATGTAGGTCAATGGTACTCATTGTAATTTCGCATTTATAACTCTCAAATTGTTGATATACCTTTCTGAAGACTAAACAATATTTAGTAGTAAAGTGGGCATGTGTAACACTATGGAGTATTTCATGTAATTTAGTTACTGGGTCTACAGATTGATAAGAGAAGACGTTAAACGATGAATCTACGATAAAATACGAATTTCGTCGATAAATGATGACTAAACACGCATTTGCTGTGGTAATATCGGCATACGCTATAAGCTGAACAATTCTAAATTCATGGTAGCTTGACGCAAAGTATTTGAATCTCGATTTAAATCATCTGTTGGGTTTTAAACAAAGGACATTTCTCAAGATATGCATGCTGTAAGCGATCTCGAGATATTGAGAGACAGAGATACAATACGAATAAAAGCACGTGGAAAATCAGTAAGACGGAGCAAAATAGCGAGACGGCGAGAGACCGAGAGACGAACAAATTTACGCAGCAAATCAAACAACGTTCCTATTTCACTTTTAGCAATTTACTGACACGCAGTATTTTCACGCACATCTTATTTACATTAATCAATCTAGCGATATTCCGCCACTTTTTAAATGCTGAAGTTGTTTCCTGCCAAACGTATGGATCAAGACAATTGTCTGTTTTGTTTGTGGATACTATAACGATTTTCTTTCAACGCTTATACCATAAAAACGATGTAGGCAGGAAAAGCTACGGCGGTTTCACTTGATATACCCAAAGCCACTCACGGTATTACTGGAATAATATTAATTATTAGCAGAGCATTGTAAGCGTAAAAACCCTCTTTGTAAGCCAGATATCTAAACAATAACACATTAATGTGGGTGTGACTCAGGGGACTCTCCCTGGACCTGATTTATTTTTGTTATTTTCATATTCAACCTTCCTGATGCAACCGTCTCCTAGACCCTTCTTTTAATAATTGTAAGGAACATTGCAGAGCATTGATTGTCTTGGCTGATCTTTCCATTCGAAATAATCTTACACTCAAACTCCTTGCCTTAATATTTACATGAAATATTATTTGGAATAAATACGTAGGAGATACTACCCAGTCTGAAGCAAATAATGGCAGGTCTCTCTGCGAGGCTAGATAACATCTCGGACGTTTTCTTACAACTCTACCGAGCCACACTACACTTATGCATGATACATTTTTACAACATATGAGCTAGTGAATCTCTATAGTGTCAAACGATAGTCTGTAATTCTAAACATCGCACACTGTCAACTTATATATAGATGGGTCTAATCAATGTAATGTTGCATAACTGTGTTTGTTTCACACGTATTTCAACGGAGTATGCTTCGATGAACTTGTTGTGATGGTGCCATTCAACCTATTACCCCCAACCGACATACAATCCCTAAAATCTAACCCTCATATTGTAGCGGTCTCCAAATGCCGGAAGTCTTTCTACTCTAATAGCTATTTTCCTAAAATAGCTTGCCTTTGGAATTTCCTAGCCGTACTCTGTTTCTCTGATTTTACAAACATGCAGATATTTGAATAGAATGTGACAATACATCTCGATGCACAACCTCCGACTCATGATGCCCGCATAAATATGTTCCGCAATACACAGGAGTCTCTTACATCTTGGTGGCACTTTACCTGGTTGTTTCGTGAATTTAGTTTAAATATACTAGCTGTTTAGATGCTAAGTAATTCTCAACCACTACTTGTTATCTCATTTATTGATAATCAATTAAACTTAAATGACACAAGAATATTATAATTGTAGGTTTTTCTCTTTTAAATAGTTAACTATTTGGTTGACAATCCGTTGAACGTATCCTATTTACAAATCATTACACAGAATAAATATGTATCCGTAAAACTCATAATATTCACTAGTATAGGTTTATGTGCAGGCTACTTTAAAAGAATATATTATGAAAACAGCAAAATACCCAAATACATTTGCTATACATAATCGAACTACTTCATTTGCCATTTATAGTGGAACATATTAAATAATACAAAATAAAATGATATATCAAATGTAACACATTCCGTATAACGTAGTAGTACGCCATAATTAATGTTATGGCGTACTACCACATTATAATGGAAACAAAATGATAATTGTATAGCAATATATGTCAGAAGAATAAGTAGTTTTAGTAATTATACATATATATATATATATATATATATATACTTTTTAATTATCTGATCAAATGATGTGCTTATGCTTAAAAACGAATGCTGATCAAACAACTGAAGTACGTGGTATGCACTGTTTATGTACAACGCTATAATGATTTATGGTTCCGTTCCACTCAACAGACGCAATAATGGCATTAGCAGTAGAGCAAATGTAATGCATCAAGTAAATTTATATTTAATGAAAATTAAGCAGAAAGAAGAAAAAGTTATTCTAGTTGTTTGCTTTTCGAAAAATAAAATTTGAGGCAGTTTTTGCATTAACGATGAAGTCAAAATGGCATATTTCTTAGTTAATTCAGCATATTTAATGTGCTTCTCTGCGAAGTTAGACACAAGGGCAGGGATTAAGTTGAAAGACCAGTGCACTAAGATTAGCTCACTATCGTCTACGGGCAGCTCCGGCGGTATTACCTGGTCGCTGCTCCTGAGGCGATTAGCGATAAAAAAAACCCTCCCCAAAGATGAGAGTAAACTCGTAAACTGATTGTTGAGCAGGTATCCCCGACTGCCACAAAGAAAAATAAGTTGATTAAACGCATTTTATTTACCTTTACCTGAGATTTGACACAGGCAAAAAGGTTAAGCTTAAAAGCCCGTGCATTAAAGTTAGCGCACTTTGGCCTACGAAAAAGTGATGAGCACCTCGTCGGCATTTCCGTGTACTGGGCGTCTTAGACTTTTAGCTATACAAAATATTTCTCAAAGAGCAGGTAAGGCCAGAAAGAGTTGAACAGAACCTTACCGTAGCTCGAAAGCAACACAGCCACTGTAATAGTGATTGCCGAAGACTTATCCCCGACTGGTACGAATAGAAATAATTTGGTTCAACTTCGTTCATCTACCTCTCCAGTGGACTAGGATAAACGTACTTTTTCCTGTTAAAATACCTGAGCAGCCCCTTCAGCATTTTCTGGCTTCGAGTGATAAGCGATAAACTAAATTCTATTCAATGATAACGTAAACCTCCTCAGGCTAAACAGGACCCTATATAAACACAAACTCAGGTGATAAGTTGAAAAGCTATGTCACTAGAATAAGCAAACTCTTACGGACAAAAAATGGCATGCAGCCCAGTCGGAATTCTTTGGAAAGGACACCCTGGCGATTACACATACACTTACTACTTCCATAGGAGAAGTTAAAACCTGTGTGTGTAGACATCCTGCGACCATAACCGGACGATAACTAAGCCCAACAGCAACAAAGTCACTCTTAGATGATTGTCATATACGTATCCCCGACTGGTATTAATAAATAAGTTTATCCAACTCATTTTATTTACTAACAAAATGGCAATGCACACAGATTAGCGCACTCTTGTCTGCAGATAATTTCTGAACAGCCTCGTTGGCATTCCTCATGCGATTGTTGATGAACAATCACCCACTGAAAGAGAAGGTAACGACTGTGAGGGTGGGGCTCGTGAGACTGAACATGGTCATACCATAGCCCGACAGCAACACAATAACTGCCACTATTTTTATATTGGTTTTAGAAAATGTATTTTCTTTATTAACTACTGTTTGTAATTGTTGTTTTAATTTTTCATTTAAATATCACCGATAATTCATTTTTCGTAACATTGCTTGATTGTCTGGATAAATATGTAGCATGTGTGTTGAAATGTGTGTTTATCTAGAGGTAGCGACTAGGTATTTCTAAATTGCAAGCTAAAAGACTACTTGATTTCTTCTTTGAGTTCCATTCTTTAGGCCACATCTAAAAGTTAATAATAAAAAAAGTTTATTATAGCAGGTACAATAGTAATGTATTTAAATAAATAATAATTGATGTGGTTCTGTTGTTACGCGCCAGGTAAGTATTTTTTGTAAAAACGGACACTTTTAATTGAGATAGAATATACAAATAAAAATGAAATGCAAAATACGCGAGTTAAATCTTAACCAAGTAAAGTTTAGCAAAAAAAAAACCCGATATAAGTTTTACTTAAAAAAAATAATCATCGACACACACACACCCACGCACACACACACACACATACACACACATATATATATATATATATATATATGTACCCTCTCCCAACTATATATAATTGAAAGTTTATTCAAGTAATATTTTAAACTAGATTCTTTTTAAAATGCATATCCTTTAAATATTTCATGGTATACCGGAGATCATACAATTATGCTTAATGTTAACGGACTATTGGGTCTGATAAGTCTAGGAAAAGTCAAGCTATATTGTTAGTAACATATCTATACAGACCATAGTACTTAGTAAACAAACACCTGCTTTAGCTTTTGCACCGAGAACGTAATTGTTTGTAATGATTAGTGCTATTACAAGCCAGCGTGAGTAACCTCATGTATATGATTTCGATTAATAGGTGTATATCGAAATTTAAATCATATAAATATATACACTTCTAAACACAATAAACTTTTCTTGTCAGTAACAGTATAATTTATTTCGTGAATGGCTTCCAGAGACTGTACGAATTGGACGTTTTCTAACAATAACAAAAAACTGCATCTGATACAATTAATTTTGATTAAAATAGAATAGTGTTTTAAGGTTCATATTTTTTTTTTAAAAAAAGCATCTATTGTTACATTTAAGAAGGAATAGGTAAAATAAATACCTTTTGAAGCATTAAGATGCGATATCAATTTTTTTTATAAAAAAGAAAAATAATACATCGAAACCGGTTTCGATTTATTATTTTTCTTTTTTATAAAAAAAATTGATATCGCATCTTAATGCTTCAAAAAGTATTTATTTTACCTATTCCTTCTTATATATATATATATATATATATATATATATATATAATTTGTTATCTACTCGTTTACACTTCAGTAGCCGTGTGTCGCTTACGACACTTCATCTTTTTATGAGGCATTCGCTTCTCGTATCGATATGGCAGTTATATATTCTTATTGACATCGAGTAATGCCTATGCCATGTTTAAAAGTGCCCACTTCATCTGGATGTCTATTTGGATTAGTGATTGAGATCAAACTGTTTTACAACGTATCCATCTGCACGATTATACCTACCGAGTTTTTATTTTGAGTTATTTCATAAATATTCAGTAGATGGGTAAAACATGGACGACACATTGTTTATTTGAATCACTTTTCATTTAAACTACATCATATTTGAGCTAATCGAATTTACATTGTTCATTACTATTGGTGAGTTTTACTTCATTTTTTTGCCAACAAAAGCGGGCTAATGTTTTCTGTATATGTGTGTGCACATAATTATTGTAATACGACCGTTATTGAACAACATATCTTTCATATACGGCTATTATATGTATACATATGTTATCATCGAAACACGAACGTTGTTGTTTAAAATACGTTCAATTATATTACTACATTTTCAAGCGGGTTTGCCGATGCTGTAATAGAATATACGATGGCAATGTTTTTTTTAATTTAATTATTGGATCTAACCTGCGTCTATTGTGAGATATAATTTTTGATTTCTTTGCTTTTTTAATGTTAAAGATTGGCAATAAACCAAGAAGGAATGTAATGAATAGTAAAATAAAAATAAAAAGCACTAGAAAAAAAAAGAAACAATGACGGAATCGTTGAACCGATTATAATAATTCATTTCTAGATATGATCAAAATTATTGTGTTCATTTCAGTGGAAAGCTAAGTGGGCAATTTGCCGAGTGGAAGTTGTTTTACACTTAGTTTAACATTTTAGCGATTATATTTTATTGCAACGCATTCTCTCGGTTAGTGATTTTGAAATGCCAATACATTCTTTCAGAAACTGTTGGGCTCTAATACGTGCCAATATGTTAATATATGCTGTCTGCCATCTTGAGACGTACGCGATGTAGTACTGTAAATATTTTTTAAACATGCAGCTGTTGATAAATTATGATATCCATTCAGCCATGCATTACATAACATACTCACAAAATGTTGGCATTAAAATTAATTTATGAAACCATACTAGTGTATTAAACATGATGTTACAACAATTTTTTTTCTTTTTTGTTTTTAACACGTCATTACACACCTAGACAATTGAATTAAAAAGAGAAAGCTCTAATCACTTATACTATGTATAAGACTAACTAAACCCGTCATCTGGGGTTGAACGGGAGAAAGCGAAAATAATTAAAATGTGTAAACATCCCACCCGAACGCAAATAGGGCACATCGGGCAATGTTAATTCTATTTATCTTTCGCCCGCAAGGTAAGATGTGACACAAGGTCGGGAAAGTGAGAAAAAACCTGCGCTCGAGAATTTTAGCGCTTAGACTGTTTAAAAATTGCCTGGGCAGCCCCGTCGGTATTCTCCGGTAGGAGCGTTTAAAGCAGTAAGCAATAAACTTACTCCTCCCCAAAGAGGGGAGGCAAAATAAGGACTGCTGAGCACTAATACACAATGTGTGTTCCAAAAGTAATGATGAGATTCACCATAATTAAAGTACTACACATTACATTAATTTATTTTTAAATGACTGCATAATAACGTTTTTAGAGAATGTAATTAAAAAACATAGTTTATTTCCGCATTTAATTATGCAATATGGCGTCAACAATTTCCCTATCAACTCGACTTCCGTAATGTAAAAAAAAGTTGTGTAAGACGACCGTGACCGAACCATAAATCTTGTATCTTCTGAAGGGTTGGCCACGAAAGCGAGTATGAAATATACAGTAAAAATAGTTTATTTAAACCCATGCCAGCAAGTAGTTAGCATTCGTTTTGTCTTATGATCCGCTATAAGGTAATTGAGTGCAGGGTCCTACACTAACACGTTTTGGGTCATTTCTATACTGATAAATCGACTTTTTTCTTTCAAATCTTTGGTTATTATGCGTAGCTAGTGGTGTAGAAATCAGAATAAAGACGCTTTCTAGGTTCTGTCAAGTATCTTGGCGTATATTGACTTAATTCGGAGGTCGAGTTGCTGGGGAAAGTATAAACTCCATTTTGAATGATGAAATACGGCAAGGAACTATGTTCATTAATTGTATTCTCTAAAAACCGGAATGAGTATGCATGTATGCATAATAGGTAGAAGAAACGTAATCCGATATTCTCGGTAAACAAGGGAATTAGCTGGAGCGTCAATTAACTGTGTGTGAAATGTGTTGTATTATGTACTAAATTAATAGCAGACAAATAGTTTTTGAAAAGTAGACGTTGTTTATTACTTCCCGGTATTAGTACTAAAGTGTTAGGGGGACAAGTTTTTGCTACCATCTATAGGAAGTATTAGTTTAGGAATGTGGGAAACGTTGGGGCAATATAATGTTTAGTAATATTTAGTGTTAGCAGAAGACAGATAATAAAAAAATTACACGCTCGAGTGAATAAGTGTAAGTTAGTGAGTTTAGTAGCCTGTGATGCATGTGCTTATTTTCCTCTTCTTGACAAAGGTACAGGGGATAATTGTCTTAACTTTTTTATTGGATAACAATATGCCATCTCTACCTTACTACACACACACACACACACACACATATATATATATATATATATATATATATATATATATATATATATATATATATAGAGATTGGCATCAAGTATTTTTAAAAGCGGCCTCTTTCGCCGTGTTTTACATGTAGCCCAATTTAAACAAATCTTCATAACAAGATTAATATATAGTGTGCAATATGCACTCTACGCATTTACCCCAATCATCACTTCTGTTTAAGGTTAATGTATGAAGTTACACTTTAATAGCAATAGAGATAAGTATGTGTTTATGTGCTATTATTAAAAAAAATATGATTGAACGTAGATTATCGTACTAAATGATAAATACTACTAAATGATAAATAGTACTAAATGATAAATAGTACATAACCATGATCGGAGTTTGTTATGCATTGGCCAAGTGTATTGCATAGTTTGAGTAAAGTTCCTGCCATATTTATGGTGCAAAGTTAACGTTCGAGCCTTAGGTTCACGTTTGATAGTCAGGAGAGCGGTATTATAGTACGTTTGATGCACTGCAGCGTTGGAGAGAGGAGTATGACACGGAAATGAACAAATATAAACACAGGAAATTAATAAATTAGTAAACATAAAAATAATATACATGGTCAAATCTAGTGAACAGGTAAAACAAGCATAATTTATTCGAAAAGAAAAATGAAAAAAGAAATTGGCAAGATGCAGTTTGTAATGTTGAACTTGAAGATGTAAATTGTCCTGTGTATTAGTAATGTGGTTGTGGAAATGTTGTATTTGATTTCTCTGTTCATGTTCATAAATACGGGATTAGAGATGTCTGTCCGTTTAGCCGATATACAATATCTCACATAAGACACATTTTTTTTTATAGATTCCGACTATGGATGATCTATCTTTAAGGGTTGAGTTGGGAAGAGATTTAATGTTGAGTAAATATTTACTTGTGTTCAAAGTAGATATTACTATATTTAAATCAGGTGAGAATTGTTGTTTCTAAAAACGTAGATATAGGATATTGGGCAGAACTATATAAAATAATATAACATTTGAGTTTAATTTTTATTAATATATTCTGGATTTTCTGTGCTTTTGAACGTTTGCCTCAATTTTATGCAATATTATATTTATTTTTATGAATCTTGTCGGTGTTATTTATGCTAGTGGCATTGTTGTTAGTGGGTAATTGTTTTAGTGTGAGTCTGTTTGTTGTTGTAAATATTAAAAGCTTTGCATTCAGTGATGTGAAATTAAAGAGAGAATACTCAAGGAGCATACACCCGTTTTTCTTTGTGCAGTAGCTGCTTCAAATCAAAACAGGATCTTTTTCCTAAAAGTTATCCCAAGATGTTGATATACATTATTGAAACTCTCAAAGGAGATCTTTCGAAGCTGCATCAAGAATTTTCTCCACGCTCTGTCGTCACAGACATATAATGTAATGAACTCTCCATCCGACAAAAAAGGCAACAGTAAAACTCGATTACAACACAACGACGTTACCCCATCACATTATCACATAAATACATTAAGAACAAATCCAACCAACTAAACAAACAAAAAGTATGTCATAAAAGCATATCTTAAAGTTAGACAACAAGGATATGATCCTTAACTTATCTGAACGTACACTCACACACCCTATTTGAAGCATCATATCTCGGTTTAAAATTTGCTACTGGCTTTTGTAAAGCTGACATAGTTCATACTATCACAATAATCGCAGGCATGGCGACTACGACATTGAAATAACTTCACCCAAGGTCACATAAAAATATTACTAGGACTACCAAGTGATACCATATTACCATAGACATACTTAGATGCCATCAGAAAGCTTACACATTACGCATATATCTACATCACACATGCTGATAAAATAGTAGGCGTAGTAATCATGGACGCGGATTAATTCCAACATAAATTCAAGAACCTACTAAATGATGACAGCGTCTACACAAAGACCACCAAAGAGAAAATACTCAAGAACATTAAATAATTCAAACGCAAATGATAAAAAGAATTTTCTCGGACAACCATCGCGAGTAAAACAACTAGCATTGTTCCCCAACACTCTCAAGCGTTATAATCTACCAACACCCCTAAAAATAGACATACCATGAGACCCATCATATAATGTAATGGCAGCGTACCACATAAATTGGTCAGACAATTAACAGAAATACTCACTTCCTCCTCCTCCTCGGTCATATTAGTCCAGTTTATATAAACAAAATAAGAGATCAACAACAAAGACATAAATATGAAAACCTGACTATTGTCCGTTTAGGTATCGCATTTATTTTACACTAACTAATTTTGAAAACACATTTTCGAGAAAACCTATGCAGAAAATCACCGTCCTACTTCGCTAAAATCTTAACCTGTAATCAATCTAGCGAGAGTTCACCACCTTGAAAAAGCTTTACTTGACTCAGATAAAGTCTTGCATGAAAGTCTTTCCAAGAGAATCAACTTCTACGGTATTAACATAATCAGGTCTTTTTAGCATACACGAAGATTAAAATCGTTGTTACTGGCCGTAGATCTGAACGAAATAACACCATTATCGGTGTTCTATTGAGATCGTTAAGTGAACTTAGATTGTACCTGATGCTTATAAACGGCCTTCTTGATTATTCTCGTCAGAGATGAGTATAGTTGTTGATAGAATCAAATACCTACAAAAATTGCATAGCAGAATGACACTCTGACTGTAGTAGAATGGGGCCACACATTGATGGTCACGTTTACTGCTACCATGACAAATCTCATTTCAATATACAAGCATTAACATCCTTTTCAACACCGATTGTTTTGGCCCATAGCACCCTTTACATCTGGGAGTAACATCCGCAGGCAACATGAGTAAGTTGGTATGATGAAAAATATCTTGACAAGTCTTCTTCAAATAAGTCATTCCTGCCTATTGACTAGAACACTGCTCACATCTGTCAGTTCCTATATATCTATAAATCAACCATTCACCCGTATATCGAGTATTCTTACAACATATTCGATGATACAATGAAAACTAACCTATCCGTCTTAGTCAAGTTTTAAAATAATTTAAAACTTAATAGTTCACGTACTGTCACGCCATCGCCGAAGTGTTCTGTCGCTGTGATTGTTCTATAAATACTTCCACGTACGATAAATGTACTACATTTGTAGCCCGTCATTGAATATAGTCGAACAAACCTAAATAACAGCAACTACCTTCCCTCAAATATGAATTATATTGTGTTATGGGTTCAGTTAGCAGAATATTATTATAGTTACATGTAGAGTGAAAAGAAAATATTGTCGAACTAGAGGCAGTTTTCATTGTTTTGAATAATTATCAAAAAATGCATGTTTTTTTTTAATAAGAGGTGAACATTTCAAAATTAGAAATGGATTATAAATGGAAATAGCAATTTTATGAACAAGATTTTTCCAATTCTTTAGTGTGTAAATATAATCACATTATTCTAAGGTAAACAAAGTGTAAAAATAAATTTCATGCGTTGATATTATATTGTTGGTAAACATCCAAAAATTGCAAGAACAATGACTACAAATACGTCGCGATTTTTAAAGTAGTAAAATATCTTGGCGAATAAAGGAATATTTCTGATAAAAATATCTCATTAAATATGGAAAACAAACAGACTTGAGGAAATATCACGCACTTGCATACATTTACGAAATACTAATAAGTTATCGATTCAAAAGTCCAATTAAATACAAGTCTAGATAAAGATGTCTAGAAGAGTGTGATTACTCGAGACATACAATGTGCACTGGTCATATACTCTTTGTAAGCTAATGCAAACATTATAGCGTATTATATGAATCAACTATGGATACCCACATGATATGAAGAATAAGAATATTTTCGGTCGAAACGAAATATATATATATATATATATATATATATATATATATATATATACATACATAGGATCAAATATAAACCGAAGTAAAACTTTTAGTAGATGAAACCTATTGTGAAGAGTATTAGCTCAATATACGAGATAGAGCAATTGTAGAGATAGAAGAAAAAAGAGTGATAAATATGCGACGATGGTCTAAATTTATTTCAAATTTCAATTGTTCAATGCAAGGTGTATTCAGTAATGAACTAGTGTTTATTATTCTTTCCTTAAGCCAAGGCTTTTCAAAGATCGAGATCTTATCATCAGAGGAGAAATACAGATAGATAAGTTGGCTTTCGAAAAAACCAAAGTTCAAATATTTGAAAAATATGAAAATTATTATTAAAAAAGTTATTATTAAATAAACGCAGTGAATGAAAAGAACAGAGAAGTTCCGTAAAAAAGATAAGCAGTTTGTCCGGAGGGGAAATTTCCGTTGAAAGGAAGTCCGATGAATTGTAGAACGTGAAAAAAACTGTTTGCGTAGGAGCAGTGTGGAGAAAGTGCTCAAAATTACAAGTAAATCCAAACGCACTTAAAAGGGATTGAAAAGAGAAAGACTGGCCATTTGTTATATACTTCCTGGACCAAAAAAGGCAGATGACATCTCGTTCAGAGGTCTAAATCCAAATGAAACAAAACGGTAACATTTGGGGTTAGGGGAAGGGAGGGTTTAAAGCGGTAGGGGTCATGAGGTTCGGAATTGTTTAACGTAACGGACAGCGATTAAATAATAACGGGCCACCCATTACAAATAATATTACAATATGTTTAAGTATATAAACTCATCCGACATAATCAAATATGAATTTGTATACGTCAATAATTAAATATGATATACTTCTTATACGGAATTAGAACTTTACACGACAAAAATAGTTGACAAATTCTGATATTTAATATTATAATAAATAAAATAAAAAATTTAACTCTAAAAAATAAGAACAAAAATACGTTTTCCTTATTTACAAAAACAATCGTTGCTTCTACAGAATGTGAACCGAACTGTTCATGTCTTCTTTTCTAATCTATTCGGTTACAATAAACAAATAAGAATCAATATCAATGAATAATTATGATTTCACTTATTTTTAAAACAAACAAATATGGGTCTTCTACACTATTTGAACCGAATTGTTTTTTTTATTTCGCTTATGAACTTAGCAAATACTTTTTTTTAATGGAATTTCATTTATCTACAACCAACGACTACGAGAAAAAAATATTCGAAAACCTACTTCTTTGAATTTTATACACCTTAAAACGACAAATAAAAAAACTTCAGCATTTCAAACGTCACTTGGACTTAATAATTGAAGATGTCCATTCATTTCACCGAGTCAACCGGAAGATGCAGACTGTATTTTTCATTTTAAATTATAAATGTTCGTTTTAAACGCTCACTTTTTTTTTTAACATGATTCGCCCCAAACAAGGCAGCCCGCCACTGTAGACGTAAGGGGCTACTGAGAAAAAAAGAAAAGGGGAGGACGGTTTTGCGGGTCAACCTAAATTGGGATCTGAGCAGCGAGATGTCTGTTTACATTAGTTTTAAATTTCTGCATGTCAGTACTGTCGGGGAAACAGGGGACAGGGAGGGAGTTCCAGAGGCCAGCAGCACGAGGAAAAAAGATATTTGAGTAGAATGCTCTCCGGCATCTTGGGACCTCCACAGTGAATGAATGAGATTTAGTAGATTATCGAGTTAGTCTAGTGAATTCACGTCGAGGGGGCACCAGAGTAGCCAACTCATCGGAGCATAATCCATTGAAGTATTTGTAAAACAAACATAAGGATACTACATTGCGGCGATGGGACAGGGATGAGCTTAGCTGACAGTGAGGGACCTATTAGGTTTGGGACCTTGTCAAGGAGGGAGATACTAGTAGATGATGCACTAGCTCAGATGTGGCAACAGTACTCCATGCATGGGCGAATGGTGGCTTTGTAGAGATACACAATAATGTCAGGTGTGAGGAGTTTACTAGCACGGTAGAGGGAGCCAACCTTCTTTGCGGCAGCCTTGGCAATGTCTTCAATGTATTTCTTCCAATTCATGTTACCTGTGAAGGTTAGGCCGAGGAGTTTGAATGATGAACTCTCATGTAGGGTGTTATTTGCCATGACAATCGGTGGTTGGAGAGGCTTCTTGTTGTTATTGAAGGAAAGGAGCTTTGTCTTTGCGGCATTAAAAGTTACCAACCATTTATGACCCCAATCCACTACAGCCTGGAGGTCATTTTCTAAAGATTCAGCCATTGCCTCGGATATGATCGCGTCTGTTTTGCCAACATGGCGAGAGTAAAGCGTGGTGTCGTCAGCAAATAAACTAATCTCAGATTCTATGTAATCAGAGAGATCGTTTATATAGATCAGAAACAACAAAGGTCCAAGAATAGATCACTGGGGTACACCAGCATTTATGCCATGTTGCTATGATGAACGGCTTTCGAGGACAACCTGGATGTTTCTTTTGTTTAGGAAGGATCTAAGTATATTAAGTAGTTGCCCAGTAATACCGTATGAGCGTATTTTCAGGAGAAGCCCTTTATGCCATACCTTGTCAAAGGCCTTGGATATATCAAGCGCTACTGCCCTAGCTTCATCTGCCTTGTCGAGTGTATGATACATGCGTTCAGAGATGACCGTTAGGATGTCTGCAGTAGATCGTGCTTGTCTAAATCCATACTGGCGGTCAGATAGAAGTTTAGCATTAACTAAGTGCCGTACTATCGCTAGATTGATTAAGGATTCAAAGATTTTGGCAAAAATCGGCAGTAGACTGATTGGACGGTAGTTCTGAGGGTCGGTTCTATTCCCAGAACTCTTGTAGACTGGTACATCAGAGGAAACTTTTCAGCTATCGGGGAAGCAAGATTTGGCTAGGCATTTATTGTAGAGTTTGGAGAGGTCAGGGGCCAGTTCAGCAGAGCATTTCTTTATTACTATGAATAATTACTATGATAATAATTACTATAATAAATAATTACTTTATTACTATGAATACTATATTATTACTATCAATATTGACCACTTTGATAGAATTTTAGTTCATACAATAAAAAATCACTAACTAAAATCACTGACTATTCATTTAAATGATACATTTTCATTTTAAAAATCACTGTTGACTATTTTGAGAAAGTTTTCATTCATACAATTAAAAAAATCACTGACTATTAATTAAAGTGATACATTTTCGTTTAAAAAATCACTGTTGAATATTTTGAGAAAGTTTTGATTCATGCAATAAAAAGAAACATTTTTATTATTTTTATAAGT
Organism: Sepiola atlantica; assembly: GCA_963556195.1. Taxonomy (NCBI): domain Eukaryota; kingdom Metazoa; phylum Mollusca; class Cephalopoda; order Sepiida; family Sepiolidae; genus Sepiola; species Sepiola atlantica. Next base: position 51,585,184 of record OY744539.1, on the reverse strand, counting down.
TACTAAATAACAAAAATAACAATTGCTGAAATCGATTAACTTCTTTAAGAAAAATTCCCTCAATGTTAAATACTTGGAGAAAAGTAACAACGATTCTCTATTTTATTAATCACTACTGGAAGTCTTCGCCCGGCGTTGCACTTTGGTACTATGTATTGCATAACGTTGAATTGTCCCCCCTTAACCACTCCTACCGTGTTGACAAATGTTTAACATTAAAAAAATATGTTTTAGTAGATTGGGATCAAACGCAAAAACTGTAACGTCGTAACCACTACCCCACAGATTGGGAATATAATATTAATATGAACATTGGTTGCTATGCCAGATTTGAAGCCATGCAGGTACATACATCAGTAAGTACGTTCCTCAAGCACGTTTCTGGTGGCATGAAGGCCGCAATTTTGATGTTGCGTGTAATTATCACCTACGCAGAGACATTCAAATAGGCACAATGATCAACGGAAAAACGTGTACGAAATGTAACGCTAAAAATGAATTAGAGTATCAGCAGGTGTGTGCTGTTCTGGGGGCAAAGTTGTTATTCAAGATTTAGGTACACCCCCGGAACAATTCAAACCCCTTATTGATAACACTTCACATTATTCAATACATTTCCTGAACAACATTCGGAGTTATAACCAGTGCTTCAGTATAACAAGCTTTGGCGCTGAAAAAATACGTGAAAAGGGCTTTATACCTACATTTAAAGTTTGTGGCCAGATTTGTCATAGAGTGGGTTACTTGCTTCCTATCAAATGGGAATTTCCACAGTTTCTACAAATATATTTTCTAGGTGATGAACAGCAAGAAGCGGCGATTAGATATGACTCTTTCTCAAACACTAAAGTAGATATTGTTCTTGCATTGCAAAGCATGCTTCACAGAGAAAATGTATATATCCAACAATTTAAGATGGCGATGGCGCATAATGGAGGTGATGACTTGAAAGTGGTTATACATGCTGACAAAACTCCTACAGGAGAACATGAACGACATTTCAATACTCCCGAGGCACGTGAAGTGACTGTAATAATAGTGGGTCAGGAGTTTCATCATCGGGACATCATTTTGCATCTTCGAAACAAACAACTTCAGCTCATCTCTGAGACAAATCGGGCATATGATGCTTTACAGTACCCTATCATACATTCGACAGGTCAAGAAGGGTATCATTGACTGTTAGGAAAACAAATCCTCACACCACTCAGTTAGTAGTAGGAAAAAAGATTTCTTGTAATTATTTCTATGCATATAGGATTATGGTCCGTCACGGAAGTTTTAACATGCTGCTTAAATGTAGGAAGCTATTTCAACAGTACATAGTTGATATGTATGCAAAAATAGAGCATGAGAGGCTTACTTTAATTAAGACAAATCAAAAGGAGTTAAGAGTTGCTGATTACATTCACTTGAGGGACTCACTAAGTAATGATGGCAATACTGAAAATGTTGGCAAACTGACAATCCTACCAGCAACATTTACTGGAGGACCTCACTATATGCATGAACTCACGCAAGATGCGATGGTGTATGTGAGAAAATATGGAACTGCGGATTTGTTATGACTTTCACCTGCGATCGTAAGTGACCTGAGATTGTGAATGAGCTCCTTCCGAATCAACAACCACATGATCGTCATGACCTCATAGCAAGAGTTTTCCATCTAAAGCTAGGTATCCTTATCCAACTCTTAACGAAAGGAAAACCTTTTCGGAGTGGTAATAGCATACATGTACACTGTTGTGTGGGAGAAAAGAGGATTGCCACATGCTCATTGTCTGGTTTTGCTTCAACAAAATTTGAGATCCTCTGACATAGATTCAGTTATAAATGCGGAAATTCCGGATCCAGTGACAGATCCGGTTTTACATAATATCATTAGGCACCATATGATTCATGGACCATGTGGAAACATAAACAGATGTTCACTCTGTCTCAAAGATGGACACTGCAGTAAGAGATATCCAAGACACTTCTTGAGTGAAACTCAGTCGGATACAGATTGCTACCCACAATATCGACGACTATCTCCTTTAGCTGTAGGTTTTGAGACGACAGTTACCTTACCTGGCAACAAAACAGTTCCTGTAGACAACCGATGGATTGTACCACATAATAAACTGCTTTGTAACATTTGTGATGCACATATCAATGTTGAATACTTCAACAGCGTGAAATCAATAAAATACATTTGTAAATATGTAAATAAAGGTAGTGATCAAGCTATCTTCACAATTAAAAGTAATGCTCATGGTGAAGTTAAGAGATACGATACGGGGTGTTACATATCAAACAATGAAGCCATTTAGAGAATACTTAATTTTCACATACATGTACATCATCCCCCAGTTATTAACCTATCAGTTCATCTAGAAAATGGACAGCGGATATACTTTACTGAAAGTACTGCAGCAGATAGAATTGCAAATCCACCTTCAACAACTCTAACAGCTTTCTTAAAATTGTGTCAAACAGATTTTTTTGCACGTACACTTTTGTACTCGGAAGTTGCATTTTATTATACCTGGGACACTAAAACTAAGGCTTTAAAGCGACGATTACAGGGTAAGCCAGTGACAGGCTATCCGTGAGTTAAAAGAAAATATGCTGATCTAATTTGTCAAATAGAAAAAGGATCAGATTCAGCTAAAGTTTTACAGAATTGTTCCTTGATCATATGGGATGAATGTACAATGACACATAAACAAGCGTTCGAGGCTCTACATAAAACATTGCGTGATCTCAAGAGACGTGATGTTGTTATGGGTCGCATAACCCTTTTATAATCAGGTGACTTCCGATAAACGCTTCCTATTGTTCCACGTGGAAGTCTCGCTGACGAGCTTAATGCGTGAATTTAATTGTCATATTTGTGGAAGTACATTAAGGCTGTAACGTTATTTACAAAAATGCGTGTATATCTCAATGGTTGGTGAGTTTGCCTCCCTACTCCTTAAAACAGGTGATGGCAAGCTTGCAAAAACCAACAATGGCAAGATTGTTATTACTCCATGTATTGGCTCCATCGTTTCATCACTCACAGAACTTAGTAGCAAAGTTTATCCAAATATAGCCGAAAACTATGTGCATCCTAAATGGCTAACGGAGAGAGCAAGTCTAGCTCCTAAAAATAGCATGGTACATGTCATTAATCAACAACTGTTTTACTTCTCTAGATTCTACTTTCAATGACGACCAGGCTGTACAATACCCTACATAATGTTTAAATTGATTAGAATGCCCAATTATGTTACTCCGGAATCTTGATGCTCCAAAACTATGTAATTGAACGAGACTGTGTGTTAAACGCATGCAACCTCATGTGATAGAAGATGTAATAGTAACTGGTGTGGCAAGGGGCAAACTGCTGGCATTCTCTCCCAGAATACCGATTATTCCGCTTCAGTTCTTAGTGAAATTGTTTTTGCCATGGCAATTAACAAGTCCCAAGGACAATCATTGGCAGTGGCTGGTCTAAACTTAACTTCACTCTGCTTTAGCCATGGGCAGTTTCATGTAGGATGTTCAAGGGTAGGCTCTCCACAATGTCTATACATGTTTGCACCATAAGGTAACACATCATACATTGTGTATCCAAGAACTTTATACAAATAACTTTTTACCACTATAAAAGAGACATCTGTCGGGACAAACACTACAACGCTAATACACAGGTTCATGTTAAATCCTATTTTAATTACCTAAATTACTTCCAGTCAAATGATTTCTTTTCTGAATCTATTAATTTAACTTAAAAATTAAAATCAGTATGTTATATTTCCCAGGGCAACGCCGGGACACGTGGCCTGCTAGTATGATATATAATTGGCAAACATCTAAAATTACGAAAACAAATTAGTATCCTTCATTTTTTATAAACTTGATTTTGGAATATACTTCAAAGTAAACTTATTTATAATATAGAATTGCGAAATAATTTGACTTTTACACGACACATGCTTTACATTGTTGATTGTGTTAAATGAAAATGAAAACTCAACAAGTGTGACCCATTGCTCTGTCTATTATGGTAGATGTTAATCTTTAGTATCTCCTCTAAAACAGTGTCATTTTTAAGTTAATTATGTGTAGATACCCGTATAATTTTAGATGTAAAAAACGACATTGAATTAGAATTTAGTATACTTATCTTTTTTAAACATAGTTTTACCACAAACTTGGCAAGTTGCAACTGTAAGCGTAAACTCATAATTCGGACTAACGTTTTGGGGTCATCCTTGATGTGAAGTGGGATGGTTGTTCGCAATTTTAAATGTTAGCATGTCGGTACAGTCGAAGAAACAGGGAGCAGGGATGGTGTTCCTAATGCCGTCAGCATGAGGAACAACGCTTTTGGAGTAGAAGGCTCTCCGGCATCTGGGGACCTCCACAGTGAATGGGTGTGGTTTTACTGATTGTCGGGTAGGTCGAGTGTATTTATGTCGAGGGGGCACCAGGACAGCAAAGTCATCAAAGAACATTCCATTGAATTATTCGTATAACACGCACAAAGATGCAACAATGCGACAATGAGAGAGGGGCGGTAGCTGGGTGGATAGTGAGGGCCCTATTAGTTTAGAGACTTTTTTTTTTACTTTTTCTTAGAGGGACGGACTAGTGGAGTGTGCACTAGCCCAGATGTGACAAGAATACTCCATGCATTGGTAGATTGTAAATGTGTTGAGATATAGGATGCTCTCAGGTGTTAGAAGGTCCCTGCAAGTTAGAGAGAGCCTATATTTTAGCAGCAGCTTTACAATGTAGTCTACGTATGTGTTCCAACTCATGTAACCTGTGGATGTTAGACGGATGAGTTAGCGGACTGAAAACATTGCTCTACTAAGTTCGAACCCATTTTGTAACACATAAACACTTTCATCCACTCCAGACCTTACTCTGTAGTGGCTAACCTGTTAGATTGTACGTAAATATAAAAACAATAACATAATTCGATACTAGGTTTTATTGAAGAGGTTTCTTTTAAATATGTTCTCAAATATTAAGCAATAAGCTTTATCTGACTTAGAAAGCGCTGCTGGTTCGAAATGTATTAATTTGTTGAATTAATTTTGCTGATTATTTTTTGGGAAACTATTGACTTTTTCTGATTTTTCGGATCATTTTCTACTCTATTAACAAAGCTAAACGTTTTACAGCCACATTATTTACCATGCTATTTTCTTATCACTAATCTTAAGCAATAATGTCAATAATTCTCTGTTTCTCTCTCTGTTGTTTTGTAAAAAACAATAGTAATTGAAATTAGCAACAAAGTAAAAACTATAATAACACCGTATGCAATATACTAGCCTTTCGTTGCATGATGAAATAATTATATGACTACGAATAATGAGTATTTATATGAACGCATATATAATTCAATACTTTTGACAAACATCTCTTAATGATCATTTAAGATGATATACCATTTAACGTACTATATTTAACTTCTAAATAAAATAGTGAGGTAGTGCCGTACACGTTCTGTTGTTATGGTGCCATTCGTTACCTTCTTTTACTTAGCAGAGGTTGTACTGTAGTCCATGCTCTGTTGTAATCACCCCCCTTTTTTTTCAATAGTTGTGAAGTATATGTGATGTTGTCGTGAGAGCATTCTTTCAGCCATCACGCCTTGCTTCATATGTAATGTACGTAATGTCTGTCCTACAAGAATGATCTAGGCTTTTAGAGTAACGGTGTATTATAGTTGATGTTATAATGAAACACTCATACAAAAGATTACTTAGTCTATTTTTGTCGGAGGGGCGTTGTATCTATTTTGTGGTTATTATAATTGCTTCAGAGGGATTATCTTCTCTCTTTTTTAAGGAGAACGTAATGAATTGCTTTCATAATATGCAAACACTGTCCAATATATTTACTAGTACAAACACAAATATTAACTCCCTATTTGCTGCCTTCTGCTTGCGGGGTTTTACTGCATAGACGAAGCCCCTTATAATATGCACGAAATCATGTGAGTAAGAAACGCACGCGAATCTACCGGATTTTTGTCAGTCTGTCAAAAGGAAGACAATGAACAAGTTTCTCTCAATTCAATAGACTGTTGGGTTATGAATCTTACTATCGTGATTGATCTAAAAGCCTCGAAACAGGAAATCAATTATCTGGATAATTTGATTTATAACAAAGCGATTGATTAACCTTAATTAGATTTTGGAAATTTATCTTCCAATTAGCCCGCACGAGTGTTAAACCGAACTGAAGAATTATAAAGCGCTTGCCATAACTTAAATTACACCCTTCTTCTGCTTCCCTTTTCTTCGTATTCGCGTCCTGTGGGCGGCGCGCCACATTCACCCTCGTCTCGCATTTCCGTTCTCTTAGTCACGTTACATAGCGAATAAAACATTCGGCCCATGTCGGGTATATTTTCTATTTATTTACGGGTCGATAATAATAATAATACCACTACTACTACTACTACTACTACTACTACTACTACTGCTACTAAAAATAATAATAATAATAATAATAATAATAATGATTGTAATAATAATAATAATAATAATAATAATAATAATAATGGATATGAACTTGTATGGCTAAAGTGCATGTTGTTTATCCTGCCTGCCATGTTAGGTGGCCTTAATCAATTCATCTGATCGAATGGCATTTAGCAGCGATGGGTGATGTCATGAAACAGATGAGAATATTGTACGATTATTTACGTAAGTTTACGAGTTGTAAGTAACGTGGCCTGCATCAATACGTACACATACACTGATAAAAAACATATATTGATATGCATTTGAATATTGATCACTGGTAACAACCACACGCATGGAAACATACATATGGGGTTATATATAAATATATATATATATATATATATATATATATATATATATATATATATATATATATATGAGTAGTATGTATCAGAAGGCTGATGGCAGTGCAAAATAAAAGCAATTTATATAATATTTCGGTAAAATAACTTTCCTTTGTCCAAAATAATAATGAACACCACCCTACGCTACTCGCTAACATCCATTTTGGTGAATTCAGTACACAAACAGATGTTACCTTTGGTGTTCATTATTTTTGACAAAGAGAGGGTTTTTTCCCGAAATATTATATAAATGATTTATAATCATCCGGAAAACACAGATACAGCCAACACCACACTTGATGCTATGTAGGATTTTATGAAAAAATAAATAGTACGTCCGATGTCGATTTATTATTTTTAAACACACGGCTTCTATTCATAGCAATGTTTCAAGATACCCACCATTCTCCCTCTCTCTCTCTCTCTCTCTCTATATATATATATATATATATATATATATATATATATATATATATATATAGAGAGAGAGAGAGAGAGAGAGAGAGAGAGAGAGATAGAGAGATAGAGAGAGAGAGAGCGAGAGATTTTTCACTTAGAAGACTGTTTATTCAGTGAAGACCGGGATTAGGCCAATAAAAATAAGCTCGGTGATACTCGATGACAGAATACAGAACATTTATATGTAGTTTTTTTGAAGGCTTACCAAACTATTCCGTTCAGGAGATCCTTCATCACCGCAAAATACTTTTTCTTTCAAAGCTTATTTATTTATCATATATATCCAAATTAAAAGTGTTTTCCTACACGTGTTTCACTACCAAGCAGGTCCTTGCTTGGCAGATCATCGGAAGAATTAAGCACCTGGAGTAAGAGTTTCAACAACTGACTACACACACAATGTGGTGTTGCCTTAATTGAGTTCACTTAAGAAGAGGACAGAAGAAAAAAAGAAAAAGAAAAAATGTCTTAAATGTAGCTCGTAAGGTTTTCCCAGTATTGTTGCTACTAACCAAAACAGAAAAGAATTACCTCCCAATGCATTCAAAAGAAACAGGATCAAGATGCGGGAATACACTTTCTTGTCGGGCGGCACAACGATGAAAAGCACCCCCCACCAAACAAAAATAAAACAGTTCACCAGTTAGTATTCCTAGCCACTGATAGTGTGGGCATACCACATCTATTCCATCAGAAGAAAACCCAACACAAATGTACGCCCGGAATGCATATAGTCGTGCGAACCTTTTTTCTAGGGCTGACTTGCTCCCATTCGAGATTAACACACAACGAAGCAAATGATCAATAATCCCGCAGAAACCCCCTTTAAGAAAAAACTCCTTAAATAGTAGATACAGAATATGTATCCATAATACTGTTTCTAAAAATGTAGTTTCTATTTTAAAAATTATTCTTCATAAAAATTAATCATCCAACGTGTGGGACATCTTTTTACATCCCGGGAAAATATTGTTTACTTCATTTACTGCCGCCAGCTACTTTGTTGTTATTTATCGGAGTAGACATGGGTCGAAGAGAATAATCCTAATCCAACAGGAATCATTTTGAAAAAAATCAGTTATATACTAAAAATAAAGTATTACAACAACATATTGTTTATAAAAATATAGTTTCTATTTTAAGTAATTTTAAAAATTTCCCTAACGGCTGGGTTTGTCTACAACACTCTGGGGAGAATATTATTCAATTCTCTTTAAGGATGGGAATTCCCGACCTATCTTATGATTGACCCCAATTTCTAATTCTGAGTGTACGCAGATAACCCGAGTTCAACAGAAAATCAACTCAAAAAAATACATATAGTAAAAAGCAAGAAACTTATACAAAACACTGTTTTCAGGAACTGATTTCTATCTTAAAATATTTATTAATGACTAGGCTAGATTTTTCCTCCCGGGAAAACATCATTTTATTCTTATTTAAAGGCGACAGCCTTTTTGTTTCTATTTTTAGACGGGATTCATACACTCTCGAATAATACTTAGGTCGGTACAAATACTCCTAGATTCGGATAAAACATCCTGAAGAAATCGTATATATACCATAAATAAAATATTACTACAAATAGCGTTATCAAAAGTTTAGTTTCTATTTAAAAAAAAACAATTTTTAATGGTCAGGGCTATTTTTAACACTTCTGGGAAAATATAACTTGTAACTTGTAAAATGACGGGAGACTTTGTTATTATTATTTGCATGGTCGAATCCTTCAGTTTCGCAGTAGACCTACATTGAGGCAAACGGATCCCAGTCCTGCAGAAAACATTCAAATATATACTAAAAAACAAACCCCGAATACAAAATACTGTTTACATAAACCTTGTTTCTATTTTTTTAAAATTAAGTCCGTGACGGCATGGATTTTTTTTTTGTTATTTTTTTCATTCCTGCAAACATTATTTTATTTAAGTTAATCTAATTTTATTTAATTTAACCTAATTTAATTAAATGATGATAGCATCCATGTTGATATTTCTTATTTTTTTGTTTTTAGACTTCATCTATTCCTGTCCGCACTATACATAAGATTGGGCGAGTGATCCTAGTTCCGCAGAAAACACCTTGAAATATCCTATACATAACATAAATAAAATATATTAATGCCGCATTGGTTAGGAAGCCGATTTTCTTATCTATTAAGGCACGAAAAGGATGTTTTATTTGATGAAAAATAAGTTAACAGCGACAATCATTATACAATTTATTTTCTGTTTGTTCATGCAAATGACTATATAAAATCACATGTGTATATATATATATATATATATATATATATATTTGTTTAATATAATTACATGTTAAATAAGTCTATTGTATATAAGTACAAACCCGGACCTCGGGTCTGCACACCCAGTAATGGCTATTATTTTTTCTCATCAACCCATCATGTAAACCCAATATTTTCACGTTCTTGCATGACATTTTTCTTAAAATTATCATCCTGAGGAAGTCTTACAAATAAAGACGAAACGTGTATGAATATATAAAAGTAAAACATCCCTTTTGGTTTTTCCCTGTTCATTTCCCATTACGTCAGATTACCTTCATCCTTCCTTTCTCAGATTGTATAAAATAAAGTATATATTAATTATCACTTGTTAAAAATAAGGGATTAAATACTATGGAATACAAACATTAGATGTGTTTTTTATTTGAACCCCAATTGTTTTGAACAACTGATGACTTAATAGATATTGCATATTAAACAATCTTTTTTTCTAATATTTTACATGTTTCTAAAATTGCTCAATCTCGTGTATCCAGCATCAATGTTTCTACTTTAAAGTTCTTCTTTCTGTTATTTCGAAAAATGTGAACCGCAGAGATGTTCTCCTATAATACTGCCCATAACAGGTTTTCAATGACACACATGTATATACGGTTTTGTTTTTAAAGAAAAATTATTTATAAAAAAATTATATATATATATATATATATGTATATATGTATATATATGTATATATGTATATATGTGTATATATATATATATATATATATATATATATATATATATTAAAAAAGAATGGTACGAAGAACATTGGTATGTAAATAGAATACAACGGGTTATTACTTTGGCATTGAATTCGTTGTGAACTGTTTGCATATGTTGCTTACATATTAAAAGTATATCTTATTTTGAATTCGCAATTCATTATTCCCAGTTATGGTATAGGGCTGTTTACTAAATGATCATTCTCAGTCTTAATAGAGAGTAAAGAATGCTTACTATTTGTAAATTGTAGTTTATTGATTGCTTAATTAGCTGATTTTATTAATTAATTACACTTTTATGGGGGCATATATCAGAAGCGATAATTCGCCTGAAACTAATTATTATTGCAATACCGTCGATAAGTTTTCTCAAAAAACACAGTCATACAAATTCTATGTCCGATACACTCATACATTTACTAAAATACATGGGAAAACACATATACATACAAGCATCTGCACACCCACATATATATATATATATATATATATATATATATATATATATATATATATATATATATATATATATATATATTTGTCATTGTTTATTATCTATGTACGTATACGTCTCGTCCTTTTTTAAATCTGGACTCATCTGCATAGAGATATGACTATATATATATATATATATATATATATATATATATATATATATATATATATATATATGGGAAATGAAAAAGGAAAAAACAAAAAGGAAGATTTTATGTGTTCATCAACGTTTCGTCTTTATTTGTAAGACTTCTTAAGGATGATAATATAAAGAAAAATGTCATGCACGTACGTTGACATATAGGGTTGACATGGTGGGGTGAATGGAGTAAATAGTAGCCACTACTGGAAAACAGTAGGGACCGACGTCCGAACCTGGTGAAGTCAGTTGCGAGGAATGAAAATAAATGTTGAAGAAACTGAGTGAAAAAAGTGGAAGGATGGGGGTGAGCAGGGATACTGTGGATGGTGGTAAGTGAAAAAGTGGAGGGGTGGGGTTAGCGGGAGTAAATGTGGATTACAGTGAGTGAAGGAGTTGAGGGGTGGGGAAAGAGGAGGGTGGAATGTTTGACCAGGAAAGTTATGGGTTAGGGTGAATTAAGATGTGTGTGTCGGGGATATGCAGATGAATGGAATATGGGTAGAAAAGGAGGGGAGGCTCTGTGATTTCTGTGGATAGGTAAGCGTCACGGTTTTAGAGAGGATTTGAAAAAATAAGGGGATTTAAGAGTGAGAGGAGTGGAAGGGTGAGAGTGCGAGAGAAGTGATTGAAAGGGAAAATGTGTAAGGGTAGGGGAGAGGGGGACATTTTTTGTGATAGGTGTGAAATATATATATATATATACATATATATATATATTCTCTAACTTTAGTTGTATCAGTAAACTATCATTAGACACTGATTCATTGTATAAACATTAAATAAAAGCTACCGACACTTACGGCACGAATACATTCTGCAGATTAAGTAACGCTCAATGGCATATTATTTTTATTCAAACAGAGTTTATATGAAATGATTATTATTCATAATAATTATACTAATAATAATTTTAGCACTGAATTTAAACGGACATTAGAGAGGCACGATCTTCTATAAATGGATCAAAAGATACTGAAACAGGTAAAAAGCAGAATTGAAGAACATATCCATTGCATGGATTGACTGCTACAACGCTTAATACACTATCCCTCAAGCATGGATAATTGAATGCTTTAATATATGCTGGATATCCGAGAGGATTATTACTCTTGTTCAGAAAGCAAAATGAACATGTAGACTAGAACAGATAGCGGGAGGAATACACCTAACTGCGAAGGAATAGAGGCATTTTCCATAGAGCCTTTATATAACAACTATTGTTTATCATCGCTATGATGCCACTTAACTACATACTCAGAAAATGTGATGCCAGATACAAGTGTACAGACACAGAACAAATGATACACAGCCTTATGTACATAGAAACCCTGAGGCTAGTTGCAAATAACGAAATACAACTGGAAACGCTGATGGGTGCGAACAGATTGGTCAGATATTTTTGAGACTTTTTGACTATCCTACCTAAGAGCTAACAATGATCAATCTATTTGGCTTTATCTAGCTATTCTCAAATGATGTGTGACTCTTTCTCATCTCACATGATAGGCTCTCTTGATTCTTTAAGAATTTATAAAAGTGTTAATGATAGTTTCAAGTCTGCTATCCCTCTACTGTTTAATAGTCTTCATGGTATTTCATCTCCTAAGGAAAATACTCACTTATTCGCTCGTCTGTTTGCTCACAATACCTCTCTTGATGATTCTGCATATGTTCGACTTACTTTGTATTTGAAAACTGATTACTATATTAATTCTCTTATTATCACTCCTAAGATGGTTGACCAGTTTCTTCGCTCAGTCTAAAGCTTCCGGTCCGGATTCAATTTGCGTTGTTGTTCTCAGGCGCTGTGCTACTGCACTTTTTACAAAAGTAAATCTCTGTTTGTCTTGGCCGTGTTTTCTTTTTTGATGGAGTCAGCCCTTATTTGTCTCTATCTTATAAAAACGATCGTAATCTGTCATGTTAGTCTCCTCTCTATTATTAACAAGGTGTTTGAAAGGTTAGTCGAATGCAAATGTGTTCATTTTCTGGAATGTATGGGTGTTGGATAATGGCCCTATAGGAATGGACGTATCTGTTGGGGATCGCTGGTTTGACTTGCGCGAGTTAACGCGGGTGCAGTCGAGTGCAGAATAAGGCTTGTTCTCACAGTCAAAGCTAACATACGTGACAAGGTTACCGTGTGACGAGACCCTAGATCAAGGGTCAGTCTGCACCTGCGAGAAGCTCTGTGACGTCACTCGTTCTTATGGGAAGCAAGTTTTCGTCAGTCTGATTCGGAAGGCGAACCGAGCAGGACCTGCGATTCACGATGTAAAAATCAGGGAATACAAGCGAGAGAAATCATTCCCCCTCTCTATGAATGGTTAAGAAAACATTGTTTACTAACTACGATAAAGTAGTGATTTAGTCTCTCTCTCTCTCTCTCTCTCTACGTAGCTAATGACTCCCAGTTGAAATTACAACGGTTGAATGAAATGAATTAAATAAAAAAAGAAGAGTTTGTCTTCGGAGTGCGTCATGAGGCTTTTGTTGCAGACACGGACGGCGTGGTTCACGGCAGGAAGGAAAGAACAAAGAATGCATCCACTAGACGACACGACCACTCTCTACACGACGAGGTAGAAAAGCAAGGTATGCAACATGGGCATCTAAAGTGATGTTAAGTATGGCTTTCGTGGTTTTCGTGCAACTGCTGATCTATAAACTAGTGTAACTGAGCGGATCTGTCGGTTTATTGATAATCAAGGAAAGGGTAGAGCCATTGCGTTTAGCATTTCGAAGAGTTTTGACAGAGTTTGACCTGTTGGTCTCCTATAAACACTTCAACGTTATGGTATTGATTCTAATTCTTTTTACATTACTACGTATTTTTATGCTGATCGAAGCTTGCGAGTAACTTTGAACAGTATTTCCTCATTCTCTTTTCCTAGTAATGCTAGTTTCACACAGGACTTTATTCTACGCTTATCACTGTTTCTTGTCTATATAAAGGAATGTAACAGTGGGCAAGTGGATAACGACACGGACTGATAACATGGGGGGGCCAAGTTCGGATCCAGTCGGATATATAATATTACGTTTACTTGGGAATGTTGGCAATCATTTACATGAGAATGCCATCACAAGAATCAAGCCGGTCAGCAAAGTTCTATTATGTTAATTAACGCGAATTCACTTCAAATCCTATTCCAGATGATATTGTTAAGAAAATAGACATCTATGATGATGATACAACTATCTATTGTGGTGTTGCTCTTCGCCTATCTCCATCAGATCAGTCGAAATATGCAGTTGGCACGTGTTCAGTTGTGAAGTGGTGTAGGAAATGGCCTGTTTCATTTAATCCGGTAAAGACCCAGCTCGTCTCATTCAATCGTAGGCGTGTTTAGTTTCTTCCTGAGATGATCATAGATGCATCTGCTCTTGAAGGGAAATCGTCTCCGAAATTTCTTCATCTTTCATCAAATCTGTCTTGGGGTTCATACATCAAATCCACTGCTCTTTCTGCTTCTTGTAAAGTCCTTACTGTGTATCGTTCCAAACAATTTCTCACACCTGTGAGTATTCTATATCTAAACAAATTTACAATCAGGCCATGTATGGAATACTGTTTTTATATATCTGACTATTTAAGGGTTATTGAGAATGTGGGGGCACGTATCTGTAATTGGATTGACAACACTGTTTCGTATTATTGATATCCTCTCTTTTACAGACGTGAGGTTGCTAGTCTGAGTCATTTCTATGAATTATATCATGGCATTTTTTTCAGAATTATGTGATATATTCCATATCTTCCGTTTCCTCTTGTTTAAATCGTGTGTCTAGTGATCTCTATCAATACGCTTTTTTGATCCATCATCGTAAACAGCTTCATATTTTAGTAACTTCCTTCAAAGAAATGCAGTATTATATAACTCTTTTCCTGCTTCCTCTTTTCCTTCCTACCTATTCAAGCCAAAGGCCAATATGCCCTCCTGGCTTTCCTCCGATCATCTTTTGTCCTTGTTGTTTCCTTATATCAAATGCTTTCATGCCTTGTCTGGGGCGATTTTTATACAAGACAAGCGATGACATTCAAAGGAAATTCTGAATAGAAATCTGTGCACTGCTAACGAGTTCATACGGAACACTTGAGATGACAGAGGGCATCGAACTGCTAAACCAAAAATAGATTAAAACTAAATGCGAACATTGGCGATATAAATATTTCGAAGGGCTAGAAGAAGACACCATCAAATCTAAAGAAATGCAACAACTGATAGGAACATTATACTTGCGAAAACAAAAATACTCTTAGAAACTAAATTACATAGCAGAAATTGAGTAAAAAGAATAAACATTTAGACAGTATCACTAATACGATTACCAGGACTAAGGAAATACTCAGACACCTTGACCAGAATACTAGAAAAGTAATTGCCATGTACAACGCACTACGAACAAAATACCATATGTACATACTTTACTTTTAATGAAACGAATGTGAAAGATGACTGGTGTGTGTAGGGCACAGAAAAAAGAGATAGAGAGATACATCATACAGATGGTAAGGCTAATAACAGCAAAATACACCGTCAAACAAAGATAAGCACCGACACCATCATTAAACTAAATGAAAAGTGGGAAGAACAACAACTCATGGACGAATTGTAAGATCGACTAGAGAAGAAACCAACAAAGATCGCTCGGCTGCACGGGACGATGCGATTAAGACAACTACATTACGACTGAAGTAGATAATTTCATAGAAACGCAGTAAATGCAGACTGTGTGGAAAATACAGGAAACAGTAAATACTATGCCATAAACTAGCTCCAAAACAGAATACAAGAAAATACATGACTGTGTGAAGAAAGCAGTACACTTGGAACTGTGTAAACGATTGCATTTCAAACACGCCGACCAATTGTACCAACATTAACTGAGCGACAGTACTGAAAAAAAGCTCTTCTTAGAGATGGATGTGCAACCATATAAACTTATACAAGCAATGATACCAGCTGTTATGATAATCGACAAGAAGAAAAGGTCCTTCTAAATCGTAGACAACGCAATTCTAGCAGCTACGGAGTGAAGGTCATCGAGAACAAAAGTAAAGAAAATACACGGAACTTGTCAAAAATCTCAAACAAATATTAAGCATGTAGAGGCTCAATATAATACCAATGAGAGCTGACGGTGGTTAAGTGGATAATGACACTGACTAAAGACCTGAGTGTGTCAAGTTCGAATCCAGTCGGTTCCACAGTATCACTTTCACTTAGGGATGTTGGCAACCTTTTTGCGGTCCTTCTCGTAAGTACTTGATGTCTTTCCAGAAATATTTCTAACTGGAAAAACATCGGGGAAACTAATACCAACACCAGAATCATCTGATTTACACGAAATAAAAATATAATACCAATAATCGTATGAACGCTAGGATCAGTCTCACAAAACTGGGAGAAATTGGAATCAAAGAGTCACTAATACCATACAATAGAAGGCAATGCCCAAAATAACTGCATTTTTAAGAAAATGAGGAAATTTACCCGCATAAGCTACACATGTCATGCACTTTAGAATAGAAAGAACACAAACCCACAGGAATAAACCCACCGCATGAACAATGGAACATAAAATGCAAGAGATATCATGAGCTTCCCCTCCAAAGTGCGACCGGCCTTGGCTTACACCACATAAAAGCTTGGTAAAGAGTCAAGTAAGATGGGCAGACCGAAGTTGGCCAGAACTAACCAGACTATCACTGGGAAGAGTGCGCAGAGTGATTGGATCTTGGGGACGCTTATTGCCATTCACATTCAAGCAGAGACTAATGTTTTTGCAAACGAGAAATCAAGGGTACGTGGGTGTTACGACACCGCAAGGCCCTTTGCGGTGGTTATCGCGGAGAATACTAACAACCTGGGGATGCTTGTCGGTACTCAAACTCTAGGGGCCACTACTGGTTGTTCTCAGAGAGCAATCACTAACGATTACTTGGATTATCACTACTTAAAATAATAAAATAGAAATAATAATAATAATGATAATAATAATAATAATAATAATCATAATAATAATAATAATCATAATAATAATTATGATTATTATTATTATTATTATTATTACTATTATACTACTACTACTACTACTACTACTACTAATAATAATAATAATAATAACAACGTAATCACAACGAATAGTTGCTCAGAACAACGCGATAAAAACTAACAATAAGATAGACAGAACCTAGGAAACCATCAAATTTAGACTCTGTAGACAGAGAGACGAAACGATAAATCACGTAAATAAATATAGTTAGAAATGCGTGTGTCATTGAGTAACATTTCAAATACAAATAATTTAAATACATGTTTTACAAATATATTTACATCAAAAAAGTAAGTACAGCGTACATGAATAAAGCTTTGGAAAACGTTGACTGTTTCCTCTTTTGTAGTATATGTATTTTATATAAAGTGTGCTAATTCTTATACGCTTATATATCCGTATTTTAGGAATTTACTAAAAACTAAATAAACCAATGATCATAATTTTTTAACTAAGGATATACACATATGGGGTCGTAAGGGTTGATACATCTTGTTTAATAGAGTTTAATGCAATGGTGGTGTTAATATTTCTCGTTTAAATTAAGATATTTTTGAGTTTTATATTAATCACTTATACGCGTTTTAACATGACCTTCTCCAGAATAAAAACGTCGGTAAGGATACCAATAATGCATTACATAGTAAATGAAGATATATATATGAATTAATTAAAATAATGTTTCCATTAGTTTCTTAGTTGTGATTGCTATCTTTATGAGGTTTCTTTTCTGAAGACAAAAAAGGCCTCAAAGAAGGGTGCTGACTTTTCTCGGTACATTTGTAATATCCTATTTTTATTTATATATTTGTGTGCATGTATGTATGTAAATACACATATATATATATATATCCTGTAATCTATAAAATTAGCAATTTATATATATATATATATATATATATATATATATATATACATATATATATATAATATTAATTATTAAAAATAATAACAAGCAATTAGAACGCCATACAATGCATTTTAGTTTTATTAACTTTTTTTTTCAATTTAATTTTCGAAGATATACCCTCTTATCAGAATTACTGAATTTCAAATAAAGATATAAAAATGTATCTTTCATTTTTTTTCCTTTTAGTCCTCATCTTGTTTTTTTGGTGTTATCAGTTCGATGTTAATGACCGAATGTAAGTCTTTTTTTTTTTGGACGGCATTGCTTATTATTATTTTTAATAATTAATATTTCCATATAAACAATGCTTTCTAACCAAGGACAACACTATATTATTACAATTTGCACCGCCATGTGCCGTTCCCCCCCCCCAAAAAAAAGACTCTTAATTATAACACCCTCTCAGTTTAGCAGAAATATGTGACCGGAAGGTTACATGAATATATACAAAGGTTATGTTCCCCTATGATAACTATATTAACATTTAAACAGGGTGTGCTTGTTTAGTACTATGCTACACCATAACATTTTGTAATATCGTATATATAGTCATCTGAAGACACTTACACACAGATTTTAATTTTGTAAACAGTTTCTGAAAAATAATATCCTGTAATATGTATTTGTAATTCATATTGTTATGTTTTTTGTTATATACGCATTAGTTTCGTCGATAGAAAACTGTTTCGTTGAGATGCGGTGAACACACACTATCATTTTATATTTGTAAAAATGCCAAGAAACTCTAAAAATAATGTGTTTATGACATTTAATTTTGAAATTAATTAAAAGAAAAACTGATTTTTGTTACTATTATTGTATTGCATGGGGGTGGTTAGTGTATTATCGGTCATGTTGCAATAACACTTAAGAAGTACGTCCTCCTTTATTGACGTGGTGCTGTTATTTTCGCAGGTATTGGTGGAAGGGTAATGCATTATATGTTTTATTGTCATGAGAAAATCTACCCAGTGACTACTTTCTTTTTTAATTGCACTGAAAATTGTGTATTACCATTTCTGTTTTCATGATATCATACCCGCAAGCATTATGCTCTTTTATAGGTTTATGAGAAGATCCCTACAGTTATAAGTTCTCTTATTTTTGACATGATATTGCCCAGAGAGCATGCTTGCCAGCAGTATCCTCTCTTTTAGGGGTAGTGTATTTCAAGTTAGGTCAACATTATAACTACGTCATAGACATAATTATGTCCATTTTTTTTCGGGGGGGGGGGGTAAAAGAGAGCATCCTTAATCAGTTAATTACTCTATATAGTGTAGTATATTTATCAGGATACGCTCCTGCCTTGATTACTTTTTTCCTTCTCTAACGATTGTAGGTATTGTACTATTTATTTTGTCTCATGATATATTCTAAACGGTAACTTGTTATTTGGGGGAACGCTCGATAATGTTCGTTTGACATGATGTCAACTTCTCATCTATAACATCTTCTTATGGGGTTTTTGTATATTAATTTTTCACAATGATATCACAATCCCAGCTTAGCAAAAATATGCGACCTAAAAGATGATATATTTTTATATTTAGAAGTATTGAGAAAGCTAATATTATAGAAACACACTTCAGGCATTGTTTTTTATTCAATAATTATAAGTTTTTTTCTGGCTTTTGTATAACGATTTACAAGTTGTTTCTTGGCCGATTCAAAGAAGAATCGTTATCTCATATGAAAATGAATATTAAGGCGTAGGATAATGTTCGTTCATGTACACTAATCACTTTTTCTTCTCCCCCCTCTTTCTCTCTATAAATATATATGTATGTATCAAATATTCATACTCCATTGTACATATACATTAAGGCTATTTTCTTTTCTGTACTCTCTCGTTTCACCCCCTTTTAAAATCCTCCGTTTTTTTTAATCCTTCGATACAGCCTTTGTTAAGAGGGCGAGAGCGGTCGGTCGGCTGTTTATTACTTGATTTACTTTTAATTATGAACGATAACATTCGTCTTCTCGTCATTCTTGCGATAAGATAATAACATTTTGTACTCACCAGAAAATGATGAAATACCTATGCATATATATATATATATATATATATATATATATATATATATATATATATAGATATATAGATATATATATATATATATAGATATAGATATATATATGTATACACATATATACATGCATGCATATATATATATATATATATATATATATATATGAGACTAAAAGTATAATGCTAGATAATTGAACCTATAGTGAAATAATTTAAGCTCAATAGATAAAGCAATTTTAAAGATGAATGAAAAAAGGGAGATACAGATCTGCGAATGACAAATCTATTTCATCTCCTATTGTTCAATGCAAGGTGTACTCGATAAAACTATGTTTTTTTTTTACTTTCTTAAAGCTATGTGTTCAAAGATTTAAATCTTATCATCAGAGAAATTACATAGATGGATCAGTTAGCATGGGAATTGCTAAAATTAAATATTTGAAAAAAAATAAAAAACAATATAAAGTAATGGAAAGTAAATATGTGTGCATGAAAAGGTTATCAAAATATAGAGTATGTCTAGCAAGATAAATCTCCGTTGACAAAGTGTCCGGTGACGAAAGAGTTAAAGATTGAAAAATAGATTTCGTGGAGACTGCGTCACAGATGCTTAAAATAGAGTAAATCCAACCGAATAATGTTTAGTTAAACCGTAGATAAAACACACTTATACGTATGTAATTGGGAGAATTCGAACCATTTTAAAATAATTTCGTGGACCGCGAATGATAATAGTTTTTAAGGAATTGAGTTTAAAATATTGTATTTCAAGTAGTTCGAATTGTAACTTATCCGATCGAATCTGAGAGAATTTTCTGGTTGAAGGCGAGGCCAGTGAAAGTGGGAGTGGAGTGTGAAGTTCGGGATTTGTGAGGAGAATGTTTAGCATAGGAAACTGTGGCTGATGCTAGGAATCGTTACGAGCAGGGAATGTTTTGTTACAGCTCATCGCTTGTAAAAACACTATAATTTAATAACTGCTAGTGTATATGCCAGGCTTGGAATAGCTTCAGTAAAGAGTGCGGGTAGGTGTTTCAATAAGCTGATACAGTAGCGTTCCTGGTCAATCAGATAACAGTACAGGGGGATGTCCCCGTATTCAAACGGATGTATTTAGACAAAATAATATAAAATTCAGAAAGTTTAAAAGTTTAAATTAGGAATTAGGGATAAGACGGTTTGAAATCTAGAATTGCCTTGTTTAAGATGTTAGTATCTGGACATTTATAGTATTTAAGAGTTTATTGTTTACAAAAATATAGTGTACTAAGTTATACATCATAGGCGTGACAAATTAACGTACTTTAATATATTTCTGATGTTAGGATTGTGACTGGCGTTAATATGTTTGCATCAAGGGAGTACAAGTATAAAGACTATAGGATGGGATTGTGTTAATTATGCACCCACAGTGAAAACATGGGGTATGGGCATTACAGATGAATTTATTATAGAAGTAACCTCAGAGCGCAATTTAAAGGTGAGAGTAATGTCATCCATTAGAACAGGATTGTTGGTAGAGCGCTGTATCCACAGAGTCAATGAATGGTATGCAAAGGGAGAATAAGAGAAGCAATGCGTAAGTATGTAGGACGGGTTAGCTAATAATTGAAAATGGGTATACGAGTAAGAGTGTTAGAGTAGAGGAAAGTAAGGATTAGTTTAGTTGGGAAACGTAAAGTTAGTACTCAATTCATGTTAAGTATTATGTGTTAATAACATTATTAGGGACACCGGGGAAAATACGCTATGTTATTGGGATAATTAGTTGGAAAGTTGGAAAGTTTAAGAGTTAAAATTTAACAAATTATAGCATTAAAATAATTAGTCTAATCTTACAGGGTCGTTGTTGGCCAGGAGGAGGGGTGTAATAGGGAGTACTTAAATTGATATATTTACATGTCCGTGTGTGCCATCAATTTGAAATAAGTTCGTTTTTCTAATTAATAATATGTTACGTTTACCTACTGTAGCTAACATAAGTGTGTCTAATGTGCATAGTTGGCAGAAAGCGGACCCTTGAGTGAAGGATCTAGATTCATTTTAATATTGAATAGGGAATATGAGTGTGATTACAGTGTATGACTTTGATTTGATTATATGGAGTGGTATTGTTATTATTGTGTTTGCACGAGTAGATATAGTTTGCTATTAAAGTATTCGATAGTTAAGCCATTAGTGTTAATGTAAGTGTGTATTTTGTATTGGGGTGTTATGATGGGATTCGTGTTATTTGTAGCATCGAGAGTAGTTTGGGTTTACATGCTCAAGCTTTGTGTCAAAGTTAGGTTAGAATTGTAAAGTTTAGAAGATAAGATTTTGAGGGGTAAGATCAAGGCTTGTTGGTTATTGTTAGTTAAGGTGTCGGTGTGTGCATTGAGTTGGGCATGTAAAGTTTATCTCAGTTATATATATATATATATATATATATATATATATATATATATATATATATATATATATATATATATATATATATATATTAAGGCATATCCCACTAATGGGCATTCTATTGACCATGTAGGGGGTTTCCGTTTTATATACTTCGATTTGGCGAATTTATATCAAAAATCTATCTGGAATTTAACTTTCTCCCCCTCCGGCATTTCTGTTATGCCATGCTATTTCACTATTCAAATATATATATATATATATATATATATATATATATATATATATATATATATATATATATATATATATATATATATATATATATATATAGTGCAACCCTATCATGATTAATCAGATGTGACTTATACAAAATAAACTAATCTGAACTTTGCCACAAGACGCGCATGAGGAATAGAAACGAATATTACATTTTAATAGATAACTGGTGTGTAAAACGCTCAGGGATATAATGAAAACTCATCGGATCACATGAATTAAAACGTTGTAAAAGCTAATGACAATTACGGTTTTGAATTTGATCCTCATGGTCAATTGAATGCGAATATAAGATATAGATGTATTCAATCATTTAGTACAGATTTATATAGCTTACTATTGAAACTTTTCAGATATTATAAAGACTATACATTTTAGGTTGTGTGTATATATTTTTTGTATTAACACCCCCCCCCACACACACATATATATATATATATATATATATGTGTATATGAGTGTGTGTGGGTGGGGTATGTGTATGCAATCGATAGAAAAGGAGGAAAGAGATCAGTGTGGGAATGTTTCTTCTTTGATGTTGATCAACATCCTGGTAAGCTCCCTCACGTATATGCGTTTGTCGTTTTTTATCTATTCTTTTTATTCTCGTCAACAGCGATAACTCTATTACATATGTAAATTGAACCTCTGCGTAAATATAGCGAACCTCGATCTTGAGAAAAAAAGAAATATGTTGACCATAAATATTTTTTCCGATGGATACGTAGGAAAAGCTCATTAAGTCTCCCCCCGAGTCTATTATGTGTACATCGTCTTTCGAATAACTTTCAGTCATGCGTGAAGAATTCGATAATAGAGGCCTCCAGTGAGCGAAATGCTGATATACCTAATCCTAAAAATCTCATACAAGATTGATCTCCCATGAAAGATGGCGGACATTTACAGAGGCTTGTCTGCTATTTTAAATTCTCTCTTAGAACTCATTTACTTACAAACGTATCCAATTTGAAATATGCACATATTGGGCATTGCCCTGGGTGGTGGCATTTTTACTACTTCTGGTATATTTACCACATATTAACTCCTGTTATTTTTTATGCTAAAAATTAATATTTCTAAAAATTCCAACGACGTTGCTATTTTACAAATTTTCCTCGCTCGAGTAATGCACAGCTTTCTCATAAATGATTAATGTATCGATTGCAACGATAGATGCGATTTTATTTGAGACCAAGAAAAGGTTGTTTTCCAAGCATTTACACATTCGCCCAGTTTGTTAAAATCTACCAAATATATCATCACACAAAGTAGAAGTATATTCACCCAGGACGAGAAAAACAAGTTCTCCTAAAATCACAGAGTTACACCGTCTATGTCACCATACGAAGATTATAATCACATCATATTGATACACAACCTGAAGTGTAGAATCAATATTCCAATTTTAATACAAAATCAATTATGCTCCGGTAAATAAAGAATCGAAGTAACGCATGTCCCCGCTCTAATTTGTATTCCACACAATGCCTTAACTGTAAGACGAAATTAAAAGGGTCTTCAAAAGAAATGATTGATTAGTGTTTACGTACTATAGGACAAATTCAATGCAAATTTTATATTTTTGAGCATTTAAAGTAGATGTTGTTCCAATGAATGAGCACAACATCCCTTTAAAATACTATAAACACTGCAATTTGAGAATATTTATTAATTGATGTGTAATATCTATTGAGGTATCGAAATTTTCACTACAAGCTTTTACCCACGTTTACTTACTTGTAATTTCATAAACATTACTATAGCCAACTTTATGACTACGTATTTCCATTTGTTGTGATCTTGAATTAAAATGATAGGTTTGTAAGTTTAGGAATGACTCATGTACATACAAATATATAAAAATATGAACAAAACGCACTTTATATAAAGTGAATGTATGTTTGGTGATGTTTTTGATGTATATATGCCACGTAGTTCGGCCATACATTACAGAGATTAAGGGTGTAGTCTGACCGGTAATGTTTTTCTTGTTATCTCTACAAAAAGAAATTAACCCTATCTGAAATATAAACTCCAAAGTACATTCTCTTTTTATTTTCAAAATGCTGATTTAGTCTTGGTTAGTTCTACTTAGCCAACTATATTGACATTCAGGGTCGTATCTATTAGCTTCAAATATATTGATTAAACACATAAGCCTCTAAGTTCAAATAAATATGCAAAGCAATCGTACGCAATATACGATTGAGCATTAAATGCCAACGAATCTTAACATACCGTAAAACCCCAAACACACACTTATCTATACATTTCGTTATATATATATATATAATAAAATTATAATAATTAGTATATTAATAAACAAATGTTAATAAGATGTTAACTTTAGCTGAATAATTATTTAATTAAATTTTGACATTTTCTGCGTTCCTACTCCCAATAGTCTACTGCGGTGTTTTAATAGTTTGATTCCGGTTTTTCCCCTTTTTTCCGACCCTTTCGCTCTTTTATTGTTGTCTTTTGATAATGAAAGTTTTGCTTTCGAAAGATTACCTTTTGCCGAACTTTTCATTTATCTGAATGTTTTTACTATTCTGGTATTTAATCAGTTTTTACGTGAAATATTAATAAATCGTTTTGAGATTCGTTTTCTCTTCTCTTTTATTTCTGTTCGCCCTTTCCACCTTCCGGCAACTACATCGCATTGCTAGAGCCTCGGATTACTAACCTGTAATTATATTTACCAGCAATGCTTCAAGCAAACTACAATCTCCTTTAATATATATATATATATATATATATATATATATATATATATATATATATTTGTTTAGTTTAGGTTGCCTGTTTTTCTACGATATACACATAGTTCTTGTGGTTTTATACTAACTAACTCTAAATGTAAACTAAACATTCTATACACTTAATTGTCGATAATAACTTTACGGTGTTATACGTGAAAAAGCTAAGGACGATGTATAATACACACTTTTAAAATAATAAGTGCGGTAAGTATTATTTTAAACAAAGACGCGCGAAAAATGTAGTGAAACATTATTTATAAGACGAACCATCAACTTATAGTTATCAGGGAAAACAGGTGTGAGAGTGACCATCAGGCTGCTTAAGTTATTCCATGTAGACCACAGTATGAAGCAATATTGTGAATATATGTATGTGCATTTAATAGGGCAGCACAAATAAGGGGTACACACACAAACACACACACACACACGCACACACACACATATATATATATATATATATATATTACTATGTATTCAAACCATATACACCTTTTTACAAAAGCGCTGCACATAGTAGAAAAATAATGGAATAATTTCCTTACTAAAACCACAAGAGCATGCGAATTCTTTTACTGAAAAATATGATCATGCCAAAATAAGATGATAAGGCAATGATGGTTATTTGAAAGAAAGTGAACTAATACATTGCTGTATAAAAAAAGAATTGGCCCAAGTAAAAACAAAACATTGGCAAAACAACATTTAATTTTGATCAATTAGAAACTTCGAAGATGTCGACCAGATTATTATATACAAGCGGGTACCCGTAACTCAACGTTGCACGGGATGAATGCAAAAGTATGAAATAAAATGTGTGAACTGCTGACTAGAAAGCTAACAGGTATCTGTAATTGTAGTGATTTTTTTTTTTTAGAAAAACGATTAGTATCGTGAATAAAATGTTGGTCATTGGAATGCAGCATAATATTGTTAACTTATATAGGTTCGGTGGTTATATGTTTACAATGATCGAACTGTTACCTTTAAAATTTTGGGCTATACAATTAATAGAAAGTATATGAAAAGTAACATATTGGCCACACATATATACCCGCAGACACATGTAAACATCTATAAATCTGTGTGTGTATATATATATATACATATATATATATATATATATATATATATATATATATATATACTTATAAGAGTTTGTTACATATACGTTTCTGACTAAAAACTTCCAAACTAAATGGTTTGATATGCTATTGACATGTTTTTAGCAAGTCATATTGTAATTGTCTGCGTTCAACTGATATATCCTAGGGCATCAACATATAGGCTTTGCAAATTCTTGAGAACAGATTTTCTCACAGAGAACAAGAAAATGACATAAAACTAATTTCAAGAAAGCATACTTCAATATTGCATCAAACAATCGATTGTCTAATTGTATTTGTTTCTTTAATGTTTTTCTTAGTTTCTTGTCCTTTCTATGTATCGTCTAAATTTAGAAAATGAATTAGTTCTATACTAGCTGGATTATAGGTGTAACAACAGGGTTTAGTTAAACTATTTAAACAAATATTAAAATATGAACAAAGTTTGAAATATGTTGCTATAATTAAAAGTGCATGTGATACCTTCTCACGTGTACCTTAATTTGCTGAGGAAACAATAATGTGACTAAGAGTTTTATAATGAAACATTAAATTAGTGAAAGTCCCGAAAAATTGTTCAACAATTTTCATTTATTTTTCGCTCACCAATTACATGACTAATTCTGATGACAAAATCAGAAGGATGCCAGTCTCATAGACCCGTACTCATCATGAGTTAACGCATCTACAGGATTTTTTCTTCGAAAGTGGTTTACAGTATTGTGATTTGTGACTCATTAGCAAGAAAGTGTTCCTTTTGAAATACACGACGATTTATGAAGCTTGTGACATAATGATAGCATACTTATTGAATGTTTAATGAAAGCCATCCTATCAATGTTCTTACATTTATTTTATTATTAATTATATTATAGTAATACATATATATACATTAATTAATCGTATTTTACTACAATTTTCATAGTTAGTTATCATTCATATAGTATTATATTTTATCGTTATTGATTCTACATAATGCATACTTCGTATAACTTCTAAAAAGTGTATGCCCAAATGGGCTTACGGTGCAATCTATATATCAAAGTGTCAAATAATCACAAGCGCAAACCTCCGACAGCAAGGCAATGCTGGCTATATTATTAACATATGCAACAGCGTGATATTTCTCCAGGTATATTGGTTTTGAATAGTAAATTACATATTTCATGAGGCATATTGACATATACATCAGGCTATTTATGTACCTGATAAATAACGTTTAATTGTGTTACCTCTTACAAAAAACATACCTTTGGTTGGAGTAAATATACAATGATAATATAATTAACGTTGATCTGGTAAAATATAAACACATTCTTTAATTAAATATAACAATGCAAAAAGTCAAAGGTAATAACTATCATGATGCGTTGGATTACTTATTCATCAGTTAATATAGGGGATTTTTCCTAAAAATAAAAAGCAGTGCACAAAAAATAAACAATGTAAATATGGGCATAAGATATCCGTTACGCAGTAAGTGTAGAGGAAATCCTACGAAACCTAAGATAATGCTATGGTGTTCTCCTTGGGGTTACATCTATTGTGAGCGCATAAACATAGACATGGGTCTTATTATAGAAAGCCATTGCCGATTAGCCGGGTCCTGCTTCTTAGTGGCGCGATTAAGTTTGAAACACCCAGAGGTCCCATGGGTACGACAAGTATTTACTTGAGTTCCTCAATTTTCCTGAGCAACTCAAATATATATATATATATATATATATATATATATATATATATATATATATATATATACCAGGATATCATGTCAATAGCGTTATTTTTCTGTTAGTCAGGTTCAATATTGAAACATGTGTGGCTCGTGGTTAGGAGAAGGAGTTCCTGTGGTCTCAAAATTCTCCTGGGGATCTGCGAAACAGAATTAGAAGGAGATCTGTCGATCGGTCGACCGGTTTGTCTGTCTACGATGAATGACGTTGGACACTTATTTAATAACTAAGCACAGTTTATTATAAGATACAGTTATGCTTCTTTAAACTAAAATATAACACTACATTGGAAACGAGGCTCGGTAAGTCTGCTATCTTGTCCGGCTGGAATGGATAATAGAACATACATTGATGGACGCTCAGATAAACTAGACGCACCTTTACATATTTGTTTCATTTTATAGAAATACATGGTGCGAAATCATGAGTCTAAAGTTATTCAATATAGTTTCTTAAAACATTGGGTGTCGGCATTCTAATGTATGTACAATAACAATTTCAATTGTATAGAAAACGCGCGCTTATACAAGCGTGTTTTTTTTTTAATGCTTTGTGAAGCACTCACGTAATGAATAATCAATGGTATAATTACCATGTATAATGCAAGTATTATTCGCTAAAACCGGAAATAAATTAGGAACAATGAAATTATTCAAGGTTAATCAGATTAGGAATAGTTGAAGAGTTTTCATTAGATTTCGAACACTTAATTCAAGCATAAACCAATCATATTTCCATTGTATATTTTATTAGCGCAATTCTGCCGTCAGGTAAACATTTTTGTAATAACTAATGCTAATATATATATATATATATATATATATATATATATATATATATATAGAGAGAGAGAGAGAGAGAGAGAGAGAGAGAGAGAGAAAGAGAGAGAGAGACAGAAAGAGAAAGATAGAGGGGGTAAGAGTAAAATAAGAACGGAGAGAGAGATAGAGAGGAAAAAAGATATATGGAAAGAGAAAAGTATACAGAAATAGGGAGGCATATAGAAATAGTGAGAGATAGAGAGAGAGAGAGAGAGAGAGAGAGGGTAAGCAAGTATCTATCCTATTCCTAAGAGAGAAATAATTACTACCTAATGGAACAGCTTATGGTTTTTGATTTTCAGCTTAACAAATTCATCATGCTCAACAAACACGCATACAAAAATCCATATATACATATATATATATATAATTATTTCCACAATCAGACAACGCCGCAGCCCACAACCTATGAAAAGAAACAAACCGGAAGTCCTAGACTCGAGTTTCGCCCTCCTTTAGGCTCATCAGTAGAACACATCCGAACTCAGGATTCGAAACCCGAGTCACTTGCATGGTAAGCGAGTACTCTGCCACTGAGCTACCTCGCCACATACAAGAATGTCTATTAATTTACACAGATTAAGCGAACCGCGGCGATGACCGACTGTGGAATTTACCTACTCTTTTCAACAAGGGGTGTAGTCATCCAACTACTATGAACCCAGGCCAATGTCTCACAAGTAGGATTTTATACTCGCTAGGACGATGTCATCCAACAAGCTAACCAAGCGAGCAAATAAATATTAGATTTCTTGAATGTGAGATGATATATATATATATATTTCCACAATCAGACAACGCCGCAGCCCACAACCTATGAAAAGAAACAAACCGGAAGTCCTAGACTCGAGTTTCGCCTTCCTTTGGGCTCATCAGTAGAACACATCCGAACTCCGGATTCGAAACCCGAGTCACTTGCATGGTAAGCGAGTACTCTGCCACTGAGCAACCTCGCCACATACAAGAATGTCTATTAATTTACACAGATTAAGCCAACCGCGGCGATGACCGACTGTGGAATTTACCTACTCTTTTCAACAAGGGGTGTAGTCATCCTGAGTTCGGATGTGTTCTACTGATGAGCCCAAAGGAGGGCGAAACTCGAGTCTAGGACTTCCGGTTTGTTTCTTTTCATAGGTTGTGGGCTGCGGCGTTGTCTGATTGTGGAAATAATTATATATATCATCTCACATTCAAGAAATCTAATATATATATATATATATATATATATATATATATATATATATATATATATATGCAATAGACAGACATATACTAG
The DNA here is from genome assembly GCA_963556195.1 of Sepiola atlantica. NCBI lineage: Eukaryota > Metazoa > Mollusca > Cephalopoda > Sepiida > Sepiolidae > Sepiola > Sepiola atlantica. Next base: position 51,554,841 of record OY744539.1, on the reverse strand, counting down.
AAAAGGAAACAATTTTCAATGTTGTCTCAACCAGTACTGTTTCCATTATGACAAAAAAGTGATATGCATCATGGACAGCGGCAGCGGGGGGGGGGGGGGGGCAGGGTGGACTCAAACCCCCTCACTCTTTGATTTCGCTCCCCCCCACTTTACGGTCATCAATTATTAAGTTGATATGCATGTGTTGAATTCCTCCACTTTTTAGGAGGACCCCCCACTTTAATAACTGTCCCGCCGGTCCTGTATGTATTTGCTCGTCCACAAACGTAAAAACATATGTACGCATACCTCGCTTACCTTTTTTGTTTAACATTAGACTACACGCAGGTTAATCTGTTTTATAGTTAGGTTTCTTTTGTGATCCGTGTAGAAAAACAATTTCCAACGAGTATTATACTGTAAGGATAGCATAGCCCTAAAATATCGTGTCTTTATCTCCGATTATTTTCATGGGTATTTGTTACAGATGAATATACTCGTTTTTGTAAGTTTGTTCATGTTTTCCGCATGTGAGAGCCTTCTTGTATCACTTACTTTTTGTAAATATATAGTTTAAATTACATGTTGCAATAGAACAATGTTTTGAGTAACTCCGAGCTGCTTTTCCAGTGATGTTTTGAATATGTAGTTCAGTCATTACCCGTCACCGACGTCATCAAGATTTGTCTCTTTCTCTGTGACATTTAAACCGACTAAATGATCGCCATAGGTAACGTCATCCCCGACCATGGTTTACCCGATTTTCTCGAGATTGACAAGTACTTATAACACAGATATCAACTTAAGATATTGAGGAATATAATATAATGTCATGTGAAGACTGATTAGTAAATGTTCATTTTTTTGTAAGAACTCAATTATCACAAATAAATGTGCACAAGAATATTTCAGAGATTCCAAAATGTACTTTCATATCATCCATAAACAATGAGATATGTGCAGATAAAAACGATTATTTTGTAGGGGGAATGAATTCATAAACATTAAAAACAACTCAAATATTGTTATCTGATGCAAACATAGGATGTACTGCCAGTTGTTATTTCATTAACATGGGAAGTAACCATGTTTTATAACTGAGGGTAAACTACTTCCTATGGACGATTGTATAATATATATATATATATATATATATATATATATATATATATATATATATATATATATATATATATGTATATATATATATATATATATATATATATATAGTAAATGTTTTTATTCGAACATGTACAAGGTCTGCTACACATGCATGTCGATGTTATCGATCTACAGCTATCGAGAGCTGAGGTCTAATCAGACAGAAAGTTTTTTTTTCCTTGATCCGACCCGGTCGGTGAAGTCGAGGAAGAAAAACAACTTTCTGCCTGATGAGATCTGTGCGCTCGATAGTTATAGATCGATAACATCGACATGCCAGTGTAGCAGACCTTGTACATGTTCGAATAAAAACATTTACAATACAGCTCTATATCTTTATTGAACATCTTTTGTAAGCCCGGTGTGATTCCCTTTGGATTTCTACCCTGTGGATTTTTACTCTACATGGATTACTATATATATATATATATATATACATTAATTATTAAAAATAATAATAAGCAATTAGAACGCCATACAATGCATTTTAGTGTTATTAACTTTTTTTTTCTCAATTTAAGAAGATATACTTCCTTATCAGAATTTCTTAGTTTCAAATAAAGATATATAAAATAACTCTTTTTTTTTCCTTTTAGTCCTAATCTTGTTTTTTTGGTGTTATCAGTTCGATGTTAATGAACGAATGAGAGTCTTTTTTTTGAACGGCACATGGCGGTACAAATTGTAATAATAGGGTATGGTCCTTGGTTAGAAAGCATTGTTTATGTGGAAATATTAATTATTAAAAATAATAATAAGCAATTTGAACGCCATACAATGCATTTTAGTTTCATTAACTTTTTTTTTCAATTTAATATTCGGAGATATAACTCCTCATCAGAATAACTGAATTTCAAATAAAGATATATAAAAATACTTTTTTTCTCTTTTTAGTCCTCATCTTGTTTTTTGGTTTTATCAGTTCGATGTTAGTGAACGAATGAGAGTCTTTTTTGGACGGCACGTGGCGGTGTAAATTGTAATAATAGGGTGTTGGCCTTGGTCAGAAAGCATTGTTTATATGGAAATATTTATTATTAAATTAAGTATATCTTCGAAAATTAAATTGAAAAAAAAAGTTAATTAAACTAAAATGCATTGTATTGCGTTCTAATTGCTTATTATTATTTTTAATATAATAATATGTTAGTGGCAATTGTGCACAGTAGATAAATGCTCATTTCGAAACTATTAGATTAACGTAAGAATTCAATAATATTTCTGAAATATTAGGAGTAAAATAATGATTGTGATGTGAATTTTAAATTGGGATACGCATATCATTATTATTAAAATAACTTATGTTGTTAGATATAGTACTTTAATGTAAGCAACCGTCATAACTCTTTAGGTGTATCTTATGAACATATTCACAGGTAATGTCAATATGTGTGACAGTCGTAAAATTATGGTTTATTATTGAGTATTTTCTGTAATTAATATTCAGAAGGCTACTAGTACGGATACTTTGTGGTGTAAGAGATAGGTTTGGGAAATATGGATTTCTATTTGAAAATAAAGGAAAGTGTTTTCCCCTGGGTGAGTTCATAAGAGTGGTTAAGAAGCATTATATTATTTTCATGTGTGTATATATAATGGGTATTCACGATATCAATTAATTGGGTATGGGTTATTTGAAGGAAAGTGCGAATCAGTCAGATTGATACATATTGGGATACATGGTTGTGTTTAGTAACACATGAGTGATTTTGGTCTTTATCGGTGCAGGAATATACTACGTTATATATAGACGACTATATTGTAAATGATAGCGTTGTTCTTTCTGGGCATTCTAGGTGTCTGTGTAGTCGGTGATGATATAAGAAATTGTTATCGTATTTAATTTATAATGAAGATATATTTGTGGAGTATTTAAATGATTTTTCAGTTATTAAAAAAAATTCTTAAAATATATATTGGTACTCCTATCGATAACGCACCACGTTTCCATTACATCGCGTCGTCAACATTCGGGAAAGTCTCGGAGGCGCCCGAAAGTTTATGATGCAAAAGGATAAATTGGGAAATGGCTGACGAAAAATTCAGACAAAGAAAATCAAAGTAATATATATATATATATATATATATATTTATATATATATATATATATATATATATTTATATATATATATATATATATATATATATATATATATATATATATATATATATATATACATACATATATATATAAAGAACAAACCATAGTTAAACAACTGTTATTACGTAGATGCTTTTTTTGTGTTTAGGTCATAGGACCCATTGTAAATCAGATGTTTTCAAAGAAAATGTGTTTTGCACCGAAATTATTCTAAAGAGTTATTTTATATAACAAAGAACGAAACCACTGTATTTATCGAATGTTTTTCTTTTAATTTTTTGTTTTAAAGTATTTTTCTGTTTAACATGTTCTGGATTAGGTGTTATGGTAAGGATTTGGATAAAGGGTTTTTTGCTAGTATTAACTGTGTATGACAGAACTCAATGGGTCCTTCCGGGCATTCAATGTGCTGACACAGATCATAGAAATTCATGTTATTTTAAACGCACTGCAGCTCGTAGAAATTCATGTTATTTTAAACGCACTGCATATCGTAGAAATTAATTTCTTCCAAAAGTTATCGTGTGATTGCTGCAATTTGATTCTCTAATCCCTGATGCAAGCTGATTGGTTAATAGTTTCGTCAACTCTCGGGCGCTTCCGAAACCTGCTCGAACGTTGACGACACTGAAACACGGTGTGGTCTTTAAAAGAATACTTATATTTTATAGGTATTTCGCCAGATAGTGTAAAAGCATAGCTTTATCTGTGGTCGAATAGGTGTACTGTGATTTAGTTGTGTTTAAGGGTTTAGTTATCGCCAAAAGGAGTAAGTGCAGTGTTAATACCGGTATTTTAATTGTTAATAGCATTCAATATTGGATGGTTACGAAGTATATGACTTATCTTTGGTTTTATTGGTAGTATTATTATGATTATTATTTTTATTTTTATTATTTGGTATCTGTGTGTTTGATGTCATTTTGTATCTTCAAATATTTTTATTAAAATTATAAGTTTTATTGAGTTGTTTTTTTATGATTATAGACGGGTCAATACACTGCGAGAGTACCCCAACCTCAAAACAATTGCAACATTTGTTGTGTTGTTTTATTTAGGGCTGGGTCTAGTCTGCAACATACAAAATCTTGAACATGGTCCGATTGTGGAAAGTGTCAAATTTCGAGTATCCCTTGTGTTGGTTTACACGTCAGTTGTCATTTATATGTGAACCACTTACTCAGTCATACATCTTAGATACGTATGTGTGTACAGGGTCAATCTTTTAAATGAAAAGGGTTAAGAGTAATACCAAATAAACCCTTATTAAACCCTATTTAGGGGTACACGACCCCTACAGCCTTCATTACATCCACATTGGTATTTGTACCCCTAAATCCGTCATTGCACTGACCCAGGTTCACACACAGGTATATAGGTGATTATTTTGATATGGGTATCAGTGGTGAATTATAACGGTTTCAATTAACCAGGTCCATTTCCTCTGTGTATTAATTAACTTTTTTGATAGGGTATACGATTCCTGAGAAAAAAGCTGAACACCCCAAACAGACCACGTTTTACCCCATCAAAAACTGCTCTCACAAACAGTTCACTGGCTCCATATACAAATACACATATATTATCGTATATATTTAGGGCCAAACATGAGTTTAGCCGCCAGTAGAGAAACCTGTCTTTTATGTGAACAGGATTTGGACTGTGATGAGACCACGGTGTTTCGGGAAAAGGGTGCTGCATGTGTCAACCGTGCAAGTGTAGACAAAGGTGTCAAAGTCATTATTTAAGGCGAGACTAGTGTTGACATAAAATTGGAATTTAGCCTCGAAAAAATGATGCTGCTCGGCCAGTAAAACGCATTGCTTTTTCTGTGGAACTGATACTACAAAAAAGATTATAAACGAAAAAGTGAGGGACAGATTGGCTATAAGAAGACGTATGCACTTGCTCAACCTATCCTGGTTCATTGCACAAAAAGAGAGGATTATTAGGCCACCGCTGTTCAAGGTCGGATAGAAACGTTTGGTGGTGATGTTCATGCTGCGGACAGTGTGTACCAGCAGTCATGCAACGTCCGCTTCCATACAAAGTGAAGCATTCCAATAAAGTTCACGTTATGTGAATTAACCAAATGACAAATAGACAGTGATCAGGATAAAGCATTCGAATGCGCGTGTGTATTCTTGGATGAAAACGATAAGGAAAAGAGAACGATGTAGGGCCTAGTCGCTTAAATGGGGAATACTTACGAGGTAGTAAATCAACGGCATATGGAAATCAGTACCTTAAGAAAAAGCCTATACGTCTATATAGAAACTCTTTATTTGTGACCAAATGCCGTTGTGGTGTCATTAGCATTTTAACATTTAGGAAAAAAACTGTAGCATTTATCGTGAATACTACAATTGACCTGCGCCACATGATAAGAAAAGCACCAAAAACGAGAAATTCTCAAAACCGCAGCGGAACTCATCAAAGCTTTCTTTAACTTCAACCAGACTACTCCCAGCTGGCAAGGCATGATGCACCCGATGCATAAAGAGTGCGAATATATAGGACGTTGCTAGATGGCAGTAGACTGAAGGAGACCATGGAGACAGTATATGGTGAAGATGTCGTCGTACAGCTGATGAGCGGTAAGGTCGGGCAACAAGCATTGTATGTTCACACGTCATATTGTTGCCAAAATCATGGTGGATAAACATGGTTTTCAGGACCAAGTAGAGGAACTTGAAGTCATTATTCGAATCAGATTTCATCGGTAAAATTGTTATCAGTCAAACTCGTATAAGGGATGAACTGGTAAAGACCTCCAAAACCAGCAATCTATGGATAACTTATTAGCACATGCTAGGAATTGCTAAGACACTTGTTGCAGCTGATGGAATGAAGTATTGAGAACTGTGTAGTGCCGTCTTCGCTTATCTGCCAATATTTGCAGCCACTGGTCATGCAATTAATCTGACGTCGGCTCGTCTATATCTCATGAAGATGTATGCATAAGAAGATGACAGTCCTGCAGTACACCAACAGTTCCTGTTTGGCTTTCACGTAATAAGACACAGTAGCGAATACGCGGTTAGTTTTGGCTCCGATCTTGTAATCAGGCTAACACAAATACTGGGCTCACACGGGGAAGTAGGATGTCCGAGCACCAGAGAACAGTTTGGGTAATGTACTAAACTATGCCATCCGCTTACAACCTTACCATGCAATACCTTACCGCATACAGCTACACAACTCGCAAACAACATAAGGAGTTGTCTGCATCTTGGGTTAGAAGAGATGAGACATACCCCGGGAAAGTTGCAGAGCAACTGAACAGCTTTAAACGTTTTCAAGCGATGAATAGTTATGCAATATTATCACATGGATTACTGCTCACAAGGATGCGAATGTTACCACTTTTCGAAATAGGAAAATATATTTTACAGAAGATTTATCGAAAAATATCAAAGATAAATCCGCTTATTTGTCTCATTTTAAGATTAAGCAAACTTATATTTGATAGTTTCTTATTAATTTTTGGAGGCTTGTGTTCGGTATATCAATTTCATGGCCAAACCTATGGTGTGATGGTTCAGTTTGTGTTTATTATACTTATACATATTTACATACATAATTGTATATATATATATATACATATATATATATATATATATATATATATATATATATATATATATATATATACCGTCCACTTTATGTGTGCTTATCCTAGTTAGCTTCTCTCTCTTCTCCCTTCTTATCGCCTTTACCCCGTCCGCATACCGTCCCCTATGCTAGCTCGGGAGGTGCGAAAATGAAAAAATAAAAGGAAAATGGATGAATGTATATAAAAAAAAGAATGAGAAATAAACAGGAATATGTCACCTACTTGTCAAATCATATTTCAATGTAGCTAAGGGTCTCTCATATGGCCCACTCGAATCATCTTTTCCTTCTCCCATTGTCGGCGTTCAAAATAAATAAAATGGTGTCCAAATCTTCACTTTTTCTGAGGACGTTCGATATTACGAACAAAACCGGTCAAATCTCTTTTTTTCTATTTTCTCCGGCATTCTAACCTGTTTTCCGTTTGTCTTTTTTCAAAGGTTTTCTCTACCACGGTATTTACTTTTCATGACTTATCGTGTACCTTACCCCATATATATATATATATATATATATATATATATATATATATATATATATATATATATATATATATATATATATATATATATATGAAATGAGACAAAGAGAGAAGGAGACATATATATAGAGAGATGTAAGTAAGGAAAAACCGTTGTTTAGTTCGTTATCTAATACACCGCATGTAGGGTATAGCAAAATGTTAGAATGAAGAAAATGGTGTAACGATTGTATATGTGAGTGTTTGAAGTTCATTACAAACACTTATCGTAGCAACTGCGAGTAAACATTAAGTTTTGACATGTATATGTAAAAACCGCTAACGTGAAAAGGAGAAATTCATGATTCTATTTAGATTTTAAAAATATTTTCTGGAGATTGTTTCCTGTTTACCATGTGCGGAAAAAGCAAGTACTTGTATTCAGTATTAATCCTGAAGGCAAATGAAAACTAAAATATACGGGAATGATACCGAGACATCTTATTAGAAATAATAGTAACTAAGAAAATTATTAGATATAAATGAAGAAAGAAATAATTTTAGATGAAGATAAAAAGCATAAATTAGATATAAAGGGAACAAGCTTTCAATCAGACGAACGTAAAGAATATATTGGGCTCGGCTATCGTTTATGAGTAATTAATGAGTAGTAAATACATGCTCATGTAACACAGTAGGATATGTGTATGTCTATATTTAACTATATATGTCTATTTTAGAGTTTTAATGACATCCTGTCGACCTCCAAGGTTGTTGTGGCGGAAAGACTGCCTAGCGTGCGGCGTTATTGACTAAAATTGTAAAGTATTCGCCTTACATACCCATGACTCGTGTTTTAAAGCATGCGTTCACATTATTGTATGAAACATCTTAAAATAAGTGTGAATCTCTAGTCTTAGGGTTGCAATTTCAATATTGCATTTTTTGTTAATACTTCGAGTTGTCTTTGATTATGTAGAATAGTTATATAAATATACAATACATCGCACGGAATCACAATTGATATATACAAGGTTTATAGTATATATATATATATATATATATATATATATATATATATATATATATATATATATATATATATATATATATCCGCCCACTTTATATTGATTACTCAAAACTCACAATGCGGATATCCCAGTCATGTCCATTCTCTCTATGGGAGGGTCATCACAGCAGAAGGTTACAAAATGGTAAATACTATCTAAAAGATTCATTTCATTTTGTAAAGTACATTACAGATTTTAAGCTTTCTAATAGATCTATGTGTTCCTACGATATCAGCAACCTATTTACCTGTGCCTCTATTTTGGAAACAATCGATATCTGTGCCGATTTTTTATATCATAGCCATTTATTGCCTCCTTCTATTTAGTGAAATGTGCCACTACATCCGTTGAATTCAGTTTTAACGATTTAATGTATAGGCAAATAGACGGTGTATTAATGTGTATCTATGGGCTCAGCCCTAGGACCGACTCTGGCGAATGTTTTTCTGGGTTTGTTTCAGAAAACATTATTATCTGAACCAACTAAACTGTTAGTCTACTTTCGATATGTGTTGTCTACTACTCCTCCCAGTACCGCGGCAGTACACGTTTCGTATACTCATCGTGCAGAGGGTTGGTCGTGTCGTCCAGTGAGTGGGCGTCCAGTGGATGGATTCTTTCTTCTCTGCAGTCCTCTTTTGTCTGCAATAAAAGCCATGTTGCCCCCGAAGACAAACTCTGCTTTAAGATTTAATTCATTACATTCAAGCGTTTTTATTTCATCTGGGGGAAATTCACCACGCCGAGAGAGACTAAGAGAGCAAATCCCACGTTATCGTAGTTAGTTATTAAGTTTTTCTTAATACATTCCTAGAGAGAGGGGAAAGGATTGTCGCGCTTGTCTTCTTTGAATAGAAATATTGTTATGTTTACATTGTGAATCGCACGTCATCTCAGTTCGCTTTCCGAAACAGACTCTAAAAACTCGCTTCTCACGACAACGTGTGACGTCACATATCCCTTTGTTTACCACGCAAGCCCAGTGAAGTTACAGAGCCTCTCGCAGGTGTAGACTGACCCTCGATCGGAGGTCTCTTCACGCGTAACCTTGTATTGTCTGCAGCTCCGACTGTGAGAACAATCCCTGTTCTGCACTCGACTGCCCCGCGTTAATTCGCGTAAATAAACCCCGATATCCCACAGATACGTCCATTCCCATAGGGGCATTATCTAACACATATAGACGATACATTTTGCCTTTTTTAATAATAAAACGTAGGCAAATAATTATCCTTTTTACTCAATAAAATACATCCCGCATTTCAAAACATACCTATGTAGAAAAGCGTAATTCCACTTTCGCTAACCTCGATTTATTAGTAACAAAAAACCCATCGAGTTACCTTACACTAATCTACCGTAAACCTATGTTTACATGATTATATACTCGCTGGGATTCATATAGTCCTAACAGACGAAAAGTAAACTTGATGTGAACATGAACACACAGAGCCCTTATAATTTGTTCAAAATAAAAATCGGACAAAGAAAGTTAAACTATAACTAATACTTTGTCCTATAAGGGTTATCCTCTTGATGTTATAAAGGCAGTCACTAAAAGGAAAATAGATCCTTTTTTCCGAAATAAAACCAAATACGGTGACTAAATGTCCGATTTACATGTGTTTATCTTGGTTACCACAGTAAGTTAGAAATTCGCTAAGCAAATCAGCTCAGCAGTTTAAAATTTATATTTTGCTTCGAATGTACGTGTGGTGTTGTCTACACAACCTTTATTGGTGTCCTCTCGTAAATCCGTTTTACCCCTACCATAAAAATAAGAATCCTTAAATACAAACACAGTAATCTTCTAAATAAAAGAGATGAACTAATGGCCAAATGTAGACATAAATGTACATTTAAAATAACCAATAACTCGCACTCCGAGAGATCTTTAGATCAGTGACGGTGGAGGTACCGAATTGAATACGACAAGATTGTTCTTTCCCTTTAATCCTTTTCATAATTCTTTATATAAGTATCTGTTATGGACATATGGTTATCGACTTTTATATGTGTTATTGGTGTATTAGTGTGTTTGCGTATATGTATGTGTATGTATGTGTTAATGGGTGGGGTGTTTTTATTATGGTCATATAATCAGATAATTTATATGAAATAAGATAGCTTTAAGATTTTTTTTTCTGCAGATAACACGTTCGTAACACGAGAATTAAATCGCCTTATTTTGGGATGTATATGTGTATGTATGTATATATGGGTGTATGGGCATGTTCATATGAATAACTATGTATATGTATGTATATACGCGTATGTATATATATATAGGTATGTGTGTATGTGTATGTGTATGTGTATATGTGTATGTGTATATGTGTATGTGTATGTGTATGTGTATCCTTTGTGTGTGAGTGTGCAATGCACACAGGGTGATGTGACGCGAAAGTGTGTTAGCTATAAGGTAGCGTCTTGGCCTACTCACCATCTCGCCCTCAGCAACCACCACTGGCCAGCCTTGCACGAAACGAGAAGCCGAGCGTGTAAGTCTTCTCCTGCCAGTACTCAGCCTCTCCTTCATCAAGACCTCTGCTGTGCCTCCTCGCGGCCACACACGGTAACTGGTTGTCATGCGCATCCAGGCGGAATCAGCAGAGGATCTCGGAACAGTAGGGAGTCCCAGAGGTAATGTGCTACGGCCCACCGACGTGTGGACATGCCCTGACACATTACCAATCCCTATTCCAGCCATGGGTCAAATGGCCTCACTGCCTTGTGAGAGCTATTGGAAATGGATAAGGCCAGGGGAGCAACCCCGACAGAAATGACGGAGTGGAGCCCCGTAGGCGGTTGGACGGCATATTTGCCTCCCCCCGGCAGCTCCTGCACCCTTGCTCGTCCCCAAGCCGTCTCGACTATGTCTCGCCGTTGGAATCGGGCGGGCCAGGACGAGAGAGTGAGGCCGATGCAGCGCAAGTCCCCCTCACTATAATCCAAATCCAGCGCAAGTCAGGGTGTCAAACATTGCGTCAACACCAAGCCCTGTGGCGATGGGTAAGCGGCAAAGCAGCAGGTGTGGAAATCACTGGGAGCTGTAGCTGCAAACCTGCACACAGGCGGTCCAGAAACTGGTCGTACTCCACTCGACCGAAGCAGCGAGGGGGTGCAGGCAACTGGCTGGTCGACCGAGCAGTCCTTTTCAGGATCACTCTGCTCGCCTCCATGGCATGAGGACGGGGCGATAAAAGGAGCCCTAAACATAGCTGCTTCACCATTACCTCTGGCCAGCATACCGCGGCTGGCGGGGTTTCCCTCACAGCGGTCGAGACATGAGAAAGAAAGGGTTGGTGCTTACCTTAGCATCATGGAACGTTCGTACTTTGCTCGACAACAACAGAGCTGACCGACCCGAGAGAAGAACTGCGCTTGTGGCAAGGGAGCTTGCCCGTTATAAGGTAGACATCGCAGCCCTCAGCGAGACTCGCCTCCCTGACAAGGGCCAACTAACAGAGTCAGGCGGCGGCTACACCTTTTTCTGGAGTGGACGCAGTAGCGAGGAGCGCAGAGAGGCCGGCGAGACTGAACACGTGAAGAAGCTGGTCAGCATCCCGGGCGGCATTAATGACCGGCTGATGAAGATGCAACTCCCGCTTAGCAAGGGAAGAACCGCCACACTGATCAGCGCCTACGCACCAACTATTACCAACCTCAAAGATACCAAGGACCAGTTCTATGAAGATCTGGAAAGCCTCATCTCCACTGCTCCGCAGAGAGAGAAGCTCATCGTCCTCGGCGATTTCAATGCCCGCGTTGGCACTGACCATTCCACTTGGGACCGGGTCCTTGGCCACCATGGAGTAGGCAAGTGCAATAGCAACGGCCTGCGGCTGCTCAGCCTCTGCGCTGCACACGACCTTTCCATCACCAACACCATGTTCCGCCTACCCACCCGTAGCAAGACGTCGTGGATGCACCCACGCTCCCGGCACTGGCATTTGATCGACTACGTCATTATCAGGGCAAGGGACAGAGGAGATGTAAGGCTGACCAAGGCTGTGTGCGGTGCCGAGTGCTGGACAGACCACCGCCTGATCACATACAAAATGTGCCTCTACATCCAACCTAAGAGGCGGCCTCAGGGCCAGAAAGTCACAAAGCGCCTCGACATGGAGAAACTGAAAAGTCCAGATGTCATCCATGAGCTACAGGAAACAATCAACGACAAGCTATCTGTCCCCCTTACCATCTCGGACACTATTGAAGATCAGTGGGCACGCCTCAGAGACTCCACCTACACCATCGCTCTCGAAATCATTAGACCTAAGAAAAAGAAGCACCAGGAATGGTTTGATGAAAATGACTCTGAGATTCAACCCCTCCTGGAGGAGAAACGCCAACTTCTCCATGCACATCAGAGTGACCCTAAGTGCCTCGCAAAGAAAGCTGCGTTCATCAACACCCGCAGCAAGGTGCAGGCCAGACTCCGCTCCATGCAGGATGCCTCGCTCAGCGCCAAAGCAGATGAGATCCAGGTGCATGCCGATAACCATGATATGAGGAAGTTTTACGATGAGCATAGGGCTGTCTATGGTCCCCAGTCCTCAAGCTCCTCTCCCCTGCTTAGCTCCGATGGAACAACTCTCTGAAACGACAAAAAGCAGATCCTTGATAGATGGGCAGAGCACTTTAACAACGTGCTAAACCGGCCATCTTCCATCAACGATGAAGCCATCGACCGACTACGCCAGGAGCCTATCAACGAGGAGCTCGACATCCCATTCTCGTCAGAGGAAGTAAGCAAATCGTTCAAGCAACTTTCCTCTGGGAAGGCCCCTGGCCCCGATTTAATTCCAGCAGAAATATACAAATCTGGTGGACCTACACTGCTGGAAAGAGTGACAGAACTCTTCCAATCCATGTGGGAGAGTGAAGAACTACCCCAAGATTTTCGTGATGCCACTATTGTTCACATTTATAATCGTCAGTCTTGTGACAACCACCGCGGGATATCCCTTCTATCCATCGCCGGGAAGATCCTGGCCTGCGTCCTTCTTAATCGCCTGCTGGTACACCTTGAAGATGGTCGTCTTCCCGAGAGCCAGTGTGGCTTTCGAGCGGGCAGGAGAAATGTGTCGAGCAGCACCGGGGCCTCTACACCACATTCGTCGATTTGACCAAGGCCCTCGACACTGTCAGCCGAAATGGCCTCTGGCGGATCATGGGAAAATTTGGTTGTCCAGACAGGTTCATAGCCATCGTCAGGCAGTTCCACGAGGGCATGACCGCTCACGTCCTGGATGACGGCGACCCCTCAGAGCCCTTCCCTGTGACCAACGGAGTCAAGCAGGGCTGTGTCTTAGCCCCAACGCTTTTTAGCATGATTCTCTCTGCCATGCTCCAGGACGCTTTCATAGACAGTCACTCTGGCATTAACATCAAGTACAGATGTGACGGAAAATTGTTTAACATCAGGCGAATGCAGGCAGTCACGAGAGTGAGGGAAACCATCATCAGAGACCTTCTCTTTGCTGATGACTGCGCCCTTAACGCCCCAAATGAGACAGAGATGCAACATCTAATGGACGGATTCTCCACCAGTTGTGACAATTTTGGTCTTACTATTAGCTGAATCGCTTCCACCTCAGATGCTTCCGTAATATTCTCAACATCCGCTGGCAAGACAGAATTCCTGACACAGAAGTCTTGGAGCGCGCGGAGCTCCATACCATCACCACCATAGTCCACAAAACCCAGCTTCGGTGGGCAGGCCATGTCTACCGCATGCCTGACGGCCGAATCCCCAAACAACTCTTTTATGGGGAACTCAGCCAGGGAGAGCGGACTGCAGGAGGCCAAAAGAAACGATATAAAGACTGCCTGCGAACCTCCCTCAAGGACTTTGACATCAACCCCCAGTCTTGGGAGAGTCGCGCTGCAGAACGCTCTGCTTGGCGCTGTGCCGTCAGCCTGGGAGCCGATAAGGCAGAGGATCAACGCATGACCCACGACCGGCAGAAGCGCAGGAGGCGAAAGGAGAGAGCTGCCGGTCCCCAGCCTGTCGATGCCGCCTTCACGTGTCCGGAGTGTGGAAGAGTCTGCCGAGCACGGATTGGCCTCATCAGCCATCTCAGGACCCACCGACCCCCGACGCCAAACTGATTGATACCTTGGTCATCGTCGACTTCGACGGACGACCAAGAGAGAGGGGGTATATGTGTTTAGGTGTGTATACATTTTGGTATGGTTGTAAATGTGTGTATGTATATGTGTATATCGGTATGTATATGTATGTGTGTGTATTTATTTATTGGTTCAGGTCAAATATATTTTGAAAAACGAACAATTTGACGGGCAGAAGAGGGACGACCAGGTCTGGGAGCTGTTTCCTGAACTTCCGGCTATGTTTAAATTAACGATGCTAACGTTTTACAAGGTCATATGATGAGGAATCATCATCATCATAAGTTTGTTATATTTAATCAAAAGTCTGCTTTGGTTTCCGTCTTTTAAATACAAAAACCAGTTCACTGCGCGACACTCAACTAGATCTATTTCACACCTGACTCAGTTGAAACACCTGTAAATCAGAAAGTACAATTAGTTCAGAGCTGTGTTTTGCAACATTCCTCATACAGAAATGCATAATTACACATGCAAAACTTCATGTAGATCAGATAACGGGAAGTGGGTCAGGGAATTACTTATTGAACGCGCCTCGCATATATAATGTGATATAATATATATATATATATATATAATATATATATATATATATACATATATATATATATATACATATATATAATATATATATATATATATATATATATTCATATTTTATGTACATATTTATATATATATATATATATATATATATATATATATATATATATATATATATATTCATATTTTATGTACATATTTATATATATATATATATATATATATATATATATATATATATATATATATATATATATATACTGGTACACTGATTAAGTCTCATCTACAAGTGAGAATAAGGGTTAGGTCGACAATATTGAACCTGTTTAGAGGATTTAGTAGATTTGACATGCATACTGGAGTCTTATTAGAGTAATAACGTCTGATCTAGAGGTGTAGAACACGCGTTTAATCGACACGATTTAACCTGTTTAGGAAATTTAAGAGATTAACTTTTTGGTAACTAAGTCATATTAAATGCTTAATGGAGTAATAATATTTGTATACTGGTTCAATCTGATCTGGAGATAAGAGCAACGATTATGTCGACAAAGTTAACCTTGTTTAGGAGAATTAGAAGATTTCACCTTTTAAATTAAGGTTCAGATAAACTTTTGGAAGTAATAACATTGGTATGCTGATTAAGTCTTAACTAGTCATAAGGTCGACAAGATTGAACGTGGTCAAATAATATTTAATGCATGTTTATATATATTTGTTCAATATATGATATGCATATATTATGTATAATAAATAAATATATGTATATATATAATATTCATGAATAAATATGAAATTATCGATTTATTAATTTATTATATCCATATATATATATATATATATATATATACATATAATATATGTATATTAATATAATATATATATAATATATATGTATGATATAAACATGATATATATAATATATATAATATAAATATAACATATATAAATAATATATATGATATGAATATTTATAATATATATATATATATATATATATATATATATATATGTAATATAAATATATTAATATAATATACATATATATATATAATATAAATATAATATATCATGGATACTATATTAATATTTATAATATATATATATATATAGATATATATATTAATATAATATATATATATATATATATACATATATATATATATATATATAACATATATGTATATTTATATATATATGGACGTATATATATACAAGTGCAATTGATAGATCTAAAATATATCGATTCGATTTCATTTTGTTAATGGAAAATTTAAAATGTATAAGTGTGTACTGAATGACCTATACTTGTATCAAATATTTATTGATCGTCAACATTAAAAGGGTATGTATATCTCTGATATCTATGTTTTCGGAACATACTTGTCTACATAAATATGAAGTAAGGTAGGAAAAATGTAAATCGAATAGTATTTTTTCTATTTACGATTATGTTATGAATATGAATTACACTTATTTATTGTTTCCTGATTAATTATGTTTTATGATTGCATATATTGTAAAGAAAACATTTGAAGTATGAGACTATGTTTACTATACTTAATTTACGTGAGGTGAAATTGTCAAATTAAGCTGGGTAATTATGCCCCGTGCGTTATGTTTCCATGGCACGTAGTTAGACTACTCGGAATATAAGGCTACCCACGTTGTAACATTGCATCTTTTGACAAAGATAAAATAAAAGGTAGAATATTATCTAGAAAAAACTGTAAGAAATCTTATTCTAAGATGTATTTATATAATCTGGATGACATGATGCCAAATTATATATTATGATAATTATGTTTAAAAAAAAAGAATTGCCGTCTATTCAAATATAAGCTACATAGGAATCTTAGGGATATAGCTAGGTTTCTTAACATATTTGTTATTCCACTTGGTTACTAGAAAACATTGATGTGAATAATTCTCAATACGGCATAGGTATGAACATTGAAATAAGACAAAAATGAAAAACTTGCATAGACTAAACTTTATGGTGGATTGATATACATTTTTATACGAGAACTTTTGCAAATCATTAACAGTCACGGGACACATTTATGGTTAGAGAAATGTATAAATTTGAAGAAGGAGATCCTTACACGTTTAAGGTGAAAAGAGGTTAACGTATAGTCGTTCAGCAGTGTACGTTATACGTTCATCTATGTTTCTACCAAATGCAGTAAAACCAGTATCATTAGAGATGAATATAACGCACAATATATACGCACTATGCATTTTTATGGATTTAATTTGGGCCAGTTACAAGGGTATTGTCATGCCGTTTAACAAGAATTCTACAGCGTTGTCGGCTGTAAAATACGCTGACTGCCATTCTGTCGAATCGAATGATCTTCTAATCGGATCAATTCTTGGCCGTGTAAACGATTTGTAATGTTCTTGGAGTGATCATCATTTATGAGAATTAACGGTTTCGGTT
The DNA here is from genome assembly GCA_963556195.1 of Sepiola atlantica. Taxonomy (NCBI): domain Eukaryota; kingdom Metazoa; phylum Mollusca; class Cephalopoda; order Sepiida; family Sepiolidae; genus Sepiola; species Sepiola atlantica. The sequence continues at coordinate 51,537,331 of OY744539.1, read as the reverse complement.
GCGTAAATATAACGTGATTGACTAAACTTAACTTTCAGTTGGCTTCTATATTGAAAGATTTCGTGAGAGAGCAAGCTGCTTAAACAGATGGTCACGTAAAACCATGTCATAGACAGTATAAATACTCAACACGCATATATAAATATAAGAAAATTGTAATCGCTATCAATTTGCAAGTTCTAGAAAACGCTCGTTAAGTGCAATGTGTCTTCAAGATCATTGTTCAGAAATGGCTGCACAACACCGAAACATAACACATGCATTGGTGTTATATTAACTAAATTGGAACAGACTTTACTGCATCATTCTTAAACTAAGTGCACTGTACTTGTCAACTTGGCAGCTAATGCTGAATAGGTTTATCTGCAAACGCATCCCACGAATCGGTCTCCCAGTTGAGCAAGTTTACAAGAAACATGCCATGATAATACAAAGACTAAGCTTAAAAACACACAAGTAACTACACATAGATTTATCTTATAATTAAGATAACAAAGGAAACTTTTTATCCTAGATGCATAAGTATGAAATCAACTATATTGTTTGCATAAATTAATATTATACAGGACATATCTTCCTTAAATCATTGAACTAATAAGGGAATTATATCATGTTTTTATAAATTTGCTAAAAGAAATGTTCTCCTTGTCTTCTAGAATGTAATTTTCTGTAAATATTTCCATCAATCGTAACCAAAGCAAAGCTCGAAACATTAGAAACACTATTTTAGAAGCCATATCGCAATCTATTAGGAAATGAATCCAACGGAAACCTAAAAGACGTGACAAAGCTGCAGCGAAGTATACTCAAAAAGAAAGAAAATACTTCGAGACGAATACCGATATTCTGATATTTAAATTTCCAAGAATGCAACTAAAAATCTAAGTTGGAGATATTGTGTTAAGACTGGACAAGTTTCTTCCATTCCCTCGCAGATATTAAATATGTCAGCAATATTGACATCACGTGTACACAGGTAGACCCCACAAGGAAATAACATAAAAGTACACAAAAGAATATGAAACGACATCAAGTTGTAAACCTTAAACATTCTATGCTAATTGGAAGTAAAGACTGTGGAATTATATTATCAGATAAGTCAAGGTATTACATAGAACTACACACAGGTATGTGGATATAAATCATTTGTGAAATAAAATGATTTACATATAGTGATGTCTCTGAAAAAATCAAAAGTCTGGTTGGAACGCTTGCTTCAGAAATAATTACAATATAGTGATGTGACTGAAATAAATCATAAGTCTCACTAGTAAAGTCTGATTGGATCACCTATTTAACACCTGAACCTGTTAAACCACTTAAAAGGGCACATATAAAACTCTGCGTGATTTAGAAATATCCAATATGTCATGAATCGTTAGAATATAAAACAGAATAATGCCTTACGCGGCATGCATTTACTTTTATATGACATCACGATGCAATAATTTCTAAAACGTTAAAAGCGATAAAAGATACTAAGAAAACACCACTGTCAGTCAACGATTCTCTACAAACAGAAACCCCAAATAAGTGTATCTATTAAACATTAAACTAATGACAACTAAAATAAGATTCCCCGAAGTATCGAAGTAAAATACAGTTTAAACATTGAACCTGACCAACCCGGGAACCATTTTAAAACTTAGTATGTCCTATGAGGTGCAAAATAATCGAATTATCTATCAGTTCAATCAAATAAACCTGTAATCACAGTTAATATTTAATGTTTAAAACAGACGTTTCCTGTGAATAATAAAATAAAGAATATAAAATATACAACTATATACATTAGACCCAGGGTAGTTTTTTCTTGTCACATATTATATAGCTTAGAAAATATTATTTTAGAACCAGCTTACAAGCAATTACTATCGATGAAAAGTGCACATATCAATCAACTTACATTCGCTATATATTCTTCAAATTTAGTCACAACTTAGTGTGTAAAGGAGTTAACAGCTATTAGAAAATATGTAGTCATCAAAACTAAGCTTTTTATAATAACCAGTCAACGGTAAATTTAAATGAAACTTTTGGAGTAGGAAATATTAACAATAATAATAATATAATTTCATATGAAAAATATATTAAATTTTACGTAATTATATTATATTATATAATAAACCACTAAGTGCGCACCTTTTTTTCGGTTATTTTCGAAGGGAGATGTTAAATCGAACAATAAATATTATATTTATAGATGAATTGAAACACTCTATTAATTGTATCACATAAAAGGAAAACACAACCATATTTAGGTAAGAGGCACACACATTATCAGATGAAATAACGAAATCGAAAATATTTAAGTAAATACAGTTTCGCTCCGAAGTCAAGTTTAAATGAACGAATGTCCTTTCAGTAATATAACCATGGCGTGCTGAATGCTTACCACCTTTTTGCAAATTGTATATTTAAAAAAAACTGTTTTCCCAGAACGTTTACATATTTACTTTTTACATATTTGTTCATGCTTTGTGCAATGGTTTTACATGTTTATTCTAAAGGATTCAGGCGTGTATCTCATTTGAGAAAACATCCGTTGTTAAAGTGCTTCGAAATACAGAAAATAAAAAAACACATGAGTAATTTCTTCCATCATGCTATACATTTTTTCAATTTACCCGGACACACTTTACCCGATGTACATTTGCCTGCAGCATTGCACGCTTTTCACTAGCGCAATTGAATTACATTCACATCGAAATTTCCCCGCAAACAAGAAACTACTTTTTGTGTTTAAATAACGAGAACAAAAATATGAAGATATAGTCAGCCACAAGCGAATGGAAAACAATAAGATATACGCGGATAATATGAAAGCAAAGTAACACTGTGATATTTTATTAATCTCTAATATAGTACAGGGTATTTATAAGACTTAACCCAAGTATAATATGGGTATGGTTTCGTTTTTTTTAACCTAAGCAGTGCAGGAGTAGCGGTTGCAGACGGTTCCATGCGCTCGAACGTCGTTCGTTGATTCATGTCTAGAATTAAGATTCAGTCTAGAATATATATATATATATATATATATATATATATATATATATATATATATATATATATATATACATACATAACTTATATATAACTACTCGCTCAATAACACAACGTCGTTTGAACAAAATTCGACTTCATTAATAAAATAAACCACATATAAGTATCAGATGATACAATGTTTCCCACACATGTCTTACAATCGATGCTACTTTAGTGGCATTTTCCTTTGAACTTAAACTACATCTTGTGTCTGATTTCACTTCTTGAGTATAGCAATATCTGTTCTCATGAATCATTAGTTAGTAGCATGCAACCATACATTATATCACATGAAGCATGCAACCATACAGTATATCACATGAAGCATGCAACCATACAGTATATCACATGAAGCATGCAACCATACAGTATATAACATGAAGCATGCAACCATACATTATATCACATGAAGCATGCAACCATACAGTATATCACATGAAGCCCAAGCTGAGGGATAGAATAGATTCTGAAGGTATTCGAAGTGCAATTCATCAAGTGTTGACGTCGGATTGACTAACTTGTAGAAATTGTGCATTATCTTGATGAAAGAATATTTTTTCTTCTTCATTAGTGTCAATGTCATGGCGATTTCCCTCATGCACAATATTCACTATTGATGGTGTTCTTTATCTGAAAGTAATCGATCAAGAAATACGTCGTGCATTCAAAAGTACGGAAGCCAACACAGTTGAACGCTGGTGTTTAGGTTTTTTTGTCAATTTGAACGGATTTTACTTGTGTTTGTACACTCAGCTTGTTTCAGAAGTTATTGGATGATCTGATACAACCGGACACAATTTAGGGCAAGACCGGATACATCCGGCAAGGGATTATGGGATGTTTATAGTGACTCGGCATTTTTATCGGATTAGTACATAAATACATTAGATTATTTCGAATTTACTACATAATAACGTTGAATTTTCGTGTAAAATACGAAAAAACTGCTACCTTTTGTCGGAAAGTGGTCCGGTTGACTGTCAGCGAGTGGATCGATTTTCGCGATTTTTAGATATTTTACATCCGGGATTTGTGCGGTCCTGTAGATGCCAACTTTTTGACATGTCGTCGGGTAGTTTTTGAGGAGATACTGGACATACAAACAAACAAACAAACAAACATACAAACAGACAACTGCCCTTTATATAAGAGACTAGCGGGGCTACCCGGCGTTGCTCGGGGTCATTAAAACATATAATTGAAGAAAACTCGTGTGTGTAACATCTTTATATACAAACTTCTATTTCTCCCCCCCCCCCCTTCTCTATAGCCGTCTCTTTATCTTTCTACCTTTCTCTTCCCTGGTCGCCGCATTTCACCGCTACTTTCTAATTTTGCCTTTTGCGAAAGCTGTTCTTTCCCCACAATTTCTCCTACGTTGCCCAGGGCAATAGTATGATATATTTCTATAAAAAGTAACACCTCTATCTGCGCCTTCTATATAGGTACTTATCTCCACCCCGGTGTTCATGCTATATACGTATCTATCATCACCCCGGTGCGCTTACTATATACGTACCTATCGCCGCCCCAGTGCACATACTATATACGTACCTATCGCCGCCCCAGTTCAGATACTATTTAAGTACCTATCACCGCCCCGGTGCGAATCCTAAATAGTACCTATGGCCGCCCCGGTGTGCATGCTACATAAGTACCTATCGCTGCCCTAGTGGGAATAATTAATATGTACATATTGCCGCATTGGTGCGAATTTCTAAATACGTACCTATCACCACTTTGGTGCGAATGCTAAATACGTACCTATCGCCGGCTTGATGCGAATGCTAAATATGTACCTATAGCCGCCCTGGTGTGAATGCTAAATACGCACCTATAGCCGCCCCGGTGCGAATGCTAAATACGTACCTATCACCACCCTGGTGCGAATGCGAAATACATACCTTTCGCCGTTCTGGTGCACGTGCTATATACGTACCTATTGCCGCCCCGGTGCGAATGCTAAATACATACCTATCGCCGCCCCGGTGCGAATGCTAAATACATACCTATCGCCGCCCCGGTGTGAATGCTAAATACATACCTATCGCCGCCCCGGTGTGAATGCTAAATACATACCTATCGCCGCCCCGGTGTGAATGCTAAATACGTACCTTTCGCCACCCCGGTGCGCGTGCTATATACGTACCTATCGCTGCCCCGGTGCGCGTGCTATATATGAACCGATCGCTGCCCCAGTGCGCATGCATAATACATACCTATCACGTACTTATTGCCGCCCATATGCACATGCTATATACGTACCTATCGCCACCGCTGAATGCTAAATAAGTACCTATCTCCGCCCAGGGATGAATGCTAAATACGTACATATTGCCGCCCAGGTGTTCATACACCATATGTACCTATCACTGCCCCAGTGCGAATACTAAATATGTACATATCGCCACCCCGGTGCGATTGCTGAATACATACCTATCGCAACCCCGGTGCGAATGCTAAATACGTAGCTATAGCCACCCCTATGCGCTACTATATAGTACCTATTGCCACCCCGGTACACATACTATATATAAACCTATCGCCGACTCGGTGTGCATACTATATTCGTACCTATCGCGGCTCTGGTGCGCATACTACATACTTACCTATCTCTGCAAGGGTACACATACTATATATGTACCAATCTCCAGCCCAGTTTGCATATGTAAGAACTTATATTTATTCGGCCCTGTCGTGTTAGAAAAACAAAATAGTGTTCATTTATGTATTGTCACTATCATAAATATAAATATTTTTAGTTACAAACAGAAAAAAATACATTTGTTTGCCTCCCCACAGGAAAATTTTTTTTCTATCCTCCCACATACTTAGAAATATTTTTAATTTAAAGGAAAAAAAAAAGAAAAATTTTTGACCCCTTACACCCCAAAAATTTTATGTTCCCCCCATACATAGAAATATTTTTATTTTAAAAAAGAAAAAAAAAAAAATTTTTTAGCCCCCTCCCCCGAAAATTTTTTTTTTTCATTCTCCCCCATACACATAAATATTTTCAATGAAAAAGATAAAAGACAAAATAAATGTTTTGCCTCCCCCCCAATTTTTTTTATACTCCCGATGCGCATGCTATATACGTATTTATTGCCGCCCATGTGTACATGCTATATACTTCCTATCGCCACCGCTGAATGCTAAATACGTACCTATTGCTGTCGCGGTGCGAATGCTAAATAGGTTTTCAGCGTAGATGCTCTTAAAATATTATCCAAACCTATCACTACAGTAGCTCTATCTAGGACATTGAACAATTTTCTCCCGGACAACGCCGAGTACTTTAAAAATAAAAGAGGCCTCATGAGGACTACTGAAATAACTTAGGTATCCTCTCTCCTTCTGATCTGCCAAATAGTCCAAAGGGGAACGAAGATGGCATTAAAATATTTTCAAAACCTATCACTACAGTAGCTCTATCTAGGATATTGACCACTTTTCTGCCGGACAACGCCGAGTACTTTGAAAATCAAGGAGGCCTCCTGAGCACTACTGAAATCACTCTTATCGATTCCCCCATCCTTTTCAGCGTAGATGCTGTTAAAATATTATCCAAACCTATCACTACAGTAGCTCGATCAAGGACATTGAACACAAGGATATTCGACACAATAATATCTGCATGCACATATATTAAGTCAAACGTGATTATAACATAATCCGAAATGTATATCAGATATTGCAGACACACATATCGGAAGATGAGTAAGGCATGACACCCACATACTTAAATTTGATAAAAAGTTCAGACTTACGTAATATTGGTTATTTGTAAAAATACATACTGTCTATTTCTATTCTATTTTGAAGTTATAATATTGCCATTGTTATAGTATGAATGTGGCTACATTTGCATAATGTTGTAATGCATGTATCTTTGTTTGTTTTCTTCACGAACTACTCCTTAGTGGTGTAGAAATATTAAACCATTACTATGATACTCCGAATGTAGATTACAAAGTGTACTTATATTGATATACTTCATTGTTATTAATGGGATCAACATTATTCGGTGGTTTGTGGTGCGCAGGAAAGTAAATTTTATTGTATTTATTGTTTGATACTTATATAATCATATTTATTTGGCTACTATATTACGCAGGGTAATTGGATACTTATATTTTATTTGATCAAATTAGGAATATAATATATTTGGTATCTTCATATCATTGTGCATCATGGTGAGAAATAATACATCGACTTGGCCCATTTTTTCTATTTGATGTTGTCCGGAAGAAATAACTGTAAGATACATTGTTATATTTGGTAAGTGGTATCTATTCCATCACTTAGGGGGGTCACAGAATTATCAGGGATGATTGGCTTTGTTCAGGAGCAATACATGTAATACTACTGGATTACATTTAATAAGTTATATGTAAAACAATTTCTTCGAACTAGTTCATTCCTAACACAATGTCTGTTCATATCATTGTGAATGGTGTGTGGGGTAAACATGATTTTCCGGGCCCAATAAGTAATTGTGTTGTGTTATACTCGGCACTGTTAGGATACAATAAATACAAGATTACAGTATTACATTTAAATTGAACGCTCTGTAAGTAAATTGCATTATAATTATCATTATCATTATTATTATTATTATTATTATTATTATTATTATTATTATTATTATTATTATTATCATTATTATTATTATTATTATTATTATTATTATTATTATTATTATTATTATTATCATTATTATTATTATTATGATTAGTATTATTATTATTATTATTGGTATTATTATTATTATCATTATTATTATTATCAGTATTGTTATCATTGTTATTATAATTATTATTATTATCATTTTCAACACATACAAACACGACAGATGAATGAACTAGACGGAGGAGAAAATAGGGTTTAGGAGCGAGGAAGTGGAAACTGGAGAAAATGAACCGAGAGAGAAAAATAAGAAGAGGGGAGAGAAAGAGGGGGTAAGAGAAAGGGAGAGGGGCACGGGGTTAAAAACTTTAATATACAGATTTTTACTTCTTTTATGATGCTTTATATGGCTTCGAACCACGTCGAGTGGGTGTCTATAGCCATTTAAGAGTTGTTGAGGACGGGAGAGTGTCAGGGCGTCTAGCTTGACGCGACCGATATTTTGCAGCTGTGATTTTGTCGCGTGTCAAGGGAATAGAGATGTTTCGACCTATTTAGTGCAGACGGCTAAATTTCCAGGACAAACAATATTTAGTTTAAATTATGATTGGTGATAAATAAATTTAGTTCTAGATAATATTTGACAATGAGTTAATAAAATATAGTGGTGATTATTTTTAGTAAAAATCGTATATAGATTTATGACAGTAGTATTAATAAATTATACTATTATACTTCGACCTATTAACATTTAGTTTTAATTATTTTAGGGGATAAATAAGTGTATTTTAATTCTAGGCAATATTTAGTAATGAATTAATAAAACATAATGGTAATTACTTTTATTTTTAGTAAAAGTCATATATGAATTAGTGGCAGTGATATTAATAAATGTTATTATTAGTTGTCATTGTATATAGAATGGTGGGTTTAAAACTTGTCGGAAGATTCAAGATAATATTGGCGGTAAAGTGTTTTATTTAAAGTTGTTAAAAAGAAATGATGGTGCATGGGTGGGGGTCAAAAATGGTGGGAGCCAGTAATTTTGAATTATTTTGGATTATTTGGATTATTCGTCGCATATTAGATGCTATGTTCAAAATGTGTTCATGTCCGTAGCGCAATAGATAATAGTGTTAAGTAATAACACTATTCTGGAAGTTGATGATGAAAGCTTCACTACGAATACAATTGCTAATTACTAAAAACTTATGCTCTTCCATGATAGATAGAATGCAGTAAATTAAATGAGTATTTTTGTTAGAAATACTGTAATGATTCCCGAGTTTTACATTAAATATTCTCACAGTAAACGAAAGCATCCTAAAGATCGTTGGAGGTTACGTCGACCGAAACGTCGTAATAAAAACTTCCAAGATTACAAAAGTAGTCCGAATAATCAAAATAATAAAGCAATTCATTCATCTCACAAAATCCTTGTATCATTGAAGTATATTTGATCGCATTTATTCGAGTTTTCTAAATTAACTAATGTGTACTACTTTTACTAATGACTCTAAAATTAAAGATACATTATAATATTTAAGTTTGTTTTCTTTTCTACTCATGTTGATAGTATTCCTTGCTTAAGCTACATATAAAACAGTGTCAAAAAATCAAACATTCACTAAGATCATCTGTGATGGCATGACTTTATTAGTTAATAATAAGAAGTTTGCCAGAATAGATCGAACGATCAATAAATCAATTGTGAATAAACCTGAAACATGGAACAAAAAAACGCGATTTAAGAAAATTATATCGCGAAATAAACTTTGGTGTGAATAGTGTGATGCTAACAATCCATGGAGACGTGATTAATCTACAATTGAAAGAAACAACACCTTACAGAATGTGAAAAAAATCTTCAAAAGTTACCAAACTGAATAAAAACTTACAAGAATCACTGAGAACTGCGTTTCACTTTGTCAAGCTAGTACATTGGGTCAGGAAAATAAACCATTTATTAGCATTTAATATGAATGTATGACAACTCTCTCTGTTTTCGAATTTTAAACTAATTACTATTTTTTGTATTATATTTTTTTGAATTGATACTTTATTAAAATGTAATCTTATGAAACAAAATAGAATAAATAAAAATAATTTTTAAGATGTGCAAACAATTTGAAAAAAGTAAACATATTAAATAATACACTGTAGTGGTATAAAATCATACACAATTGAGATATAAATTGACACAGAATAGCGATATGAAATAATACACAAAGTGATATACAAAGATACATAACAGTTATATAAATGATACAGTATCGTGATACAAAATGATACAGTATCGTGATATAAAAGTACACTATGTTGATATAAAATGATAGCCAATGGTGATATAACAACATACACACAAATGATATAAAAATACTCAATACTTATATAAATAATACACAATAGTTATAAAAAATGATACACAATTGTCTTCTAAAATAATACACAATAATGGCATACAAAAATATAAACTTCATTTTAGTATCACTTTTGAGTTTCTATTATATTTATTTGTTATTGTTTGCTTTTAAAGATTATAAGTATGTAATAGATCCGGATTGAATTGTAATTCAAATGGGTACATGTAGCAAGTTAGCAATAGTTACATAAAATGATGTACACTAGTCATCTGAACTAATACACATATAGCAAGTTTACAAGTAATCATAGTTTTATTACTGTCGCTTTAGTTTCTCAGATGCTATTTTTTATTCTAGTATAAAATATTATATTCTATTAAAAAATGATCTAAACTATGTATCACACTAAACTAAACTATATATATATATATATATATATATATATATATATATATATATATAGTGTAATATATCATGATATACAAATCAGAAGTAAATGAAATGTATCCATGTGCTATATGTGTATGTATGTATGTGCGTGTGTATGTATATGTGTGAGTGAATATGGATTTTCTAATCTATATGTGTCCATGCCTATATCTATGTATGTGTGTGCATATGTGTATGTGTGTTTATATATATATATATATAGAGAGAGAGAGAGAGAGAGAGAGAGATGTATATGTGTATATATGTGTATATCTGTGTATAGATATATGCGTATATATTGGTGTTTGTTTTATTAATGTATGTGTATGTGTCTACTTGCGTATCTATAAATGTGTGCGCACATGTGCATTTCATATGAATATAATATATTTATGCTTAAAATGTATGTACGTAGAGAAAAAAATTAAAGTGGTAAATAGAGAAGAAAGGAATCTTAGCTAAGTGGGTAATAGACACATAAAAAAGAAAAAAATAGAAGAGACGGTAGATAATGAAAATAATAAAAAAGATAAAAACTAATTGAAAAAGAAAAACAAGTAAAGAATGCAATCCGATACTGAGCTTGATCGTTGAAAATTATAAACATATCTCGTCCCCAAAAATTGTTTACGTAATTGACACGTCTTCAAACTGCATCGTTGGTCTCCAGAGGAGTCTTACTTTCTGTGAAGACTACAAGCGAAACATGTATGCAAATATGTAACAGATCTACCTGTTATTTGTCACTTTTAATAAACACTTGAGTTTCTACAGATTTACATACACAGAGACTAATACAATTCCGTGTACCATATATATATTTATATATATATATATATATATTTTTATATATTTATATATATATATATATATATATATATATATATTTATATATATATATATTTATATGTATTTAATTATTTATATATTTATATATATATTTATTTACTTATATACTTATATATATATATATTTATATATATATTTATATATATATATATATATATATATATATATATATATATATATATATATATATATATATATAGGGTGGGCAAAAATAAGGGTCCTATTTTTAAAAATTCATAAGTTTTTTATTTATTGATTTTTTTTTTTTTAGAATAAGTAAAGGACCCCTTCCGAAGCAAGCATGAGCCGTATTAGCCCTAAGGAACGTACCCTCATTTAGAAAACATTATTTTTGCTTAAAAAACTCAAAACCGTGTAAAAAACAATACTTTAGTTTTTGTAAGTTTTAAGAAGTGTTTTTCGGCTAAAATTTGTTTTGTTTATTTCAAAAAATCTCGGAAGGGTCAGTCTACACACACATAAAGTTTGGTGAGTTTTAACTTTTATTTTAGTTATTCCAATTCAAGTCATTCAAATTTAAAGATAAGACCCTTATTTTGGCCCATCCTGGTATTCATATATATATATTTATTTATTTATATATTTATATATATATTTATATGTATATATTTATATATATATATATATTTATTAATATATTTATATATATATATATATATATATATATATTTATTTATATATATATATACAGAGATATGTTTATATATACATATATATATATTTTTACATATGTATATATATGTCTATATATATTTATTTTAATGTTTATATATTTATTTTTACATATTTCTATATATAAATGTGTATACATATATTTATATGTATTTATATATATTTATATATATATACATACATTTCAAACATTTCATTCAGATATTTACATTTTCATAAAATTAGACATTTTACACTTGATAAAAACCATAATACCAGAGACAAAAATTCTACGAAATTGTACGAAAAGTGTATGAAAACATTCAACAACCAAATGTAATAATGAGTTCTACCCCCACTGGTTTAGATTACTTCCAAAATAATATATGGGAATGCTCAAATTAAGCGTTTCAATTAAGGTTCGGGGGTGGCGCTCTAGTTTCTTAAGATGGCTTCATAAAGTTAATTTTTTGTTGATTATAGTTGGCCATTTCGATAAACATCTCTTGCCATCAATTCACAAACATATTCAATTGGTTCAAGTCCGGTGAAAATGCATTATGTTCCAAGACAGTGACCCCCATTTTCTTGTAGCAATATCAAAGTTAGTCCTGCAGCGAGGGTTGCACCATTATCCTGTTAGAAAAAAACATCCATATCTGCAAAAACGATGTCTCTCCATCATTAACGATGCTTTTTTGTAGCATGCTGACATAATCGGGTACCGCTTGTTTTCTCGTAATTCGCCCTCCAAAAAACTACAATGACTCATATATTTGTTTTACTGTATTCCATAGAATGTCGAGTCACTTATAACTCCTAATACTAGAATAAAGACACACATGGGTGTTAATGTATTTTCTTGTCTCAGTCTTATTAACCTCAACAGTGTAATGCAAAGCATAGTTGTGTATCGTATTACCCTGTTTACATAAACACTACACTGAAACATTTTAATATTAGTGTTCTCTCGGGCAACTCTTGTTTCCTATTCTCGTTTATACAAGGGTACTATTTTTCGTGATATACATCTGCTCCAACTAAAGTATTGATAAATTATAGCATCAATAAATATTACTTAAACATTGTAATAATATATTACTTACAACCCCTTCTCTATCTTGTGTATAGATCAGTTTAGTTTCAGCATATATTAATTACAATGTGCACGACCGATTATTACACCCATTCTCTTGGATAGTGGTCACTTAGATTCAGATTATATAACTAACACGTGTAATACCATGTTATATTACCCCTGCTATTTTTAGAGTAGAGAACACGTTCAGATTTTTTATATACAGTTCGTGAAGTGTAATACTGTATTATTTCACACACCTGAGTGATCTAATTTATTGAGATCATTCGGACTCAGGATATACCACTTACAAAATGCAATATTGATTGATTATCTGTTTGGTATAATTTGGGTTACTGCGCATGTTTTGCTGCGTTTTATTCCACTTAGATTGTTTAATATTACACACACATCTAAAGTATTATGCAGCGTTGGATTAATAATATCCCGATTATCAATTGTATTACTTTATTATTACACACACCTGCTCAATCTAGGGTGTTGTGCAATTTTGAAGGGAACATACAGCTATATCAAAGTGCAATACTGCATTTTTAGCACACCTGCTCCACCTAGGATATTGTGCATTTTAGATTTTACTTATATTACTTGCTAAGTCTTGTACTGTACTTTTACTATTGTTTCTCCCTGAAAACGTTGCGTGTCGTGTCTAGTATACACAGTAATGTAACATATTGAAGATTCTACTTCCCTTCTTTTCTTCTAAAATCAAATTGTAATACGTAATTATTTCTTTTGATCATAATCATTTATTATCTTTGCTCATGAAATGAAATTTGCATACGTGGTTATTGAAGCCAACCGTGCGTACACTTTTATGAAATAGACTGGGATTGTTGAACTAGTCGTGTATTTGATGGATTCAACATATGGCAATACATACCGAATTATTAGAGTACAAGTGTATTCATCGCAGAGAAAACCAACTAATCGGCGAATGTCGAGGTGTACAGAAATATTTCCGAACACTTGGGAGTGGGGAAATGTACTAGTACATGCTGTCTACAAAACTTCACTTGAATTTCCAACCGTTTATTGATTTTATTGCCCGGTAAAAGTAATACTAAACATAAAAAAATTTAAAAACACATAATTGATTCTGATATAATTAAATTTTACGTCATTTATGTGTTTCTTTAGTTCTTCTGAAGTGAAATATTGTTAAGTTTCACATTTATATCATTAATTATTTCATTCATTTTGTTTGCATAGTCCTGCTTTTACAATATCGTTGAAATTCTAAAAATGTTAGTTACTGATATACTGTATATTGTTATTTATCTGTTTAATATCAAATGTCTTTCATTGTTGTGTCGCATTTTGCTTAATTCAACCCAACAGTTTCCGTTTAAATGTATCGCTTATAGCATTAATTAAACGATACGACACGATTTCATTCTTTTTCTCAGTTGCATTCAATTCGCCTCTTTGAAAATATTGCACAATCGATTATCGTATATATTTTTATTATTAAGCGTGTGATTTGTGTATTTTTAGTTTCTGTAAATGCGATTGCAGTATAATGAGTTTTTAAGCAGCTTGCATTTGATTCAATAGTGTTCTCAATAATGCAATAGTATTCGCTTTCTTTGTTCTGTAACAATTGATGTGCTCATGCTTATCTTTTGTTTCGTTGGTTTTTGGAGTTATACGTTTACAAAATAGCTTATGTCATAATTCCCAACTGCTGTAATTATGTAGCCTTTACTTCTATGAATGTATGATAATATGAAGAGTAATTACTCTTATTAAAACAAGTCACATCACACTGAAATACTCTTTCCTTTTTCCATTTGCTGTGTATGTTTTTAATGCTTGTAATTATATTAATTCATTAATTTTCTGTAGTAAAAAGCATCTTACACTGAGATACCATGTTTACATGACAATATATATGGCTACTCAAGAAACACATAATACTAAGTACTTCTCCACTGTCATTCAACAATTTAGGAATATATTATCGAACATATACTTTTGCAGATCCAATAAGTCACACGGGTGTCGTTTTCGTTTCTTCTTAAGTATTTGTTTCAATTTCCACCTCGCTAAACTTTTTCAATTATTTTCATTAGAAGTATTAATTCTCCTTTCTTCTTCGTTGAGAATCTTACATTCATTTTTTATTTTACAAATTCCATCACCACTTTATCTTTTCTACGATTAAACGAAAACAATGACTTTTTTAAGTAATCACGTTGATAATTTGTCACGGTGATCAATTGATCAGGGGGCCGTTACAAACAATTATTATTTTATTTCATAAATTTTAGTTCAAAGAATTACTCTTTCTATGACAGCCATATTCATTTTTACGCCCTAACTAAAATAAGACATACTATTCTGTTCATCGTCGAATGTCCAACCGATTTGCGTTTCAACATGTTGCAAACACTACGTTATTGATCATTTGTTTCGCACAAGTGGATAGTCAGTTTTCGTTAAAAAAAATATGTACATACCTGTGATACAATGAAGGCCGCGAGGAAAGAAGGTGACTCATTGACAGAGACAACAAATGGGGGAGTGCTCAGTTTCCATTGTTTAGGACAGGTGACTCAGACAAGAATACCGGGCACGAAAACGTTTTTTTATTAAAGTTAACGAGTTTGAGTTTCGGAGAAATGCCGATCAGTTAGGATCGAACCTCCCCAGAGAGCGGATCGGACCGAGAAAACGATGAGATGAGCTGACGACTTGAGAAACAGCAATGGGGGGCTCGAGAGTCCGCGACGGTGTCACACCCATTCATAGTTCGAACTAAATCATATACAACGTATATGTGTGTATGTTCTTTCTATAGAGGTGAGTTTCTTTTATTTAACTTGTGGACTAGTGCTATGCCCTCGACGATTCGTCAGTGGATAGACGACTCGGCTAGACGATGGAGACAAGAAGAAGGTCACGGACACACAACGTTGGTGTTGGTGGTCGTCGAGTAGAGGCAACATGGTTCTACATACCTATACCATTAAAACACTGGTTTTATTCCTACTTTATTTCATACGATGGAGGAATTAATTGTTATGTTCACGATTCGATAGCACAGTATTATGTTATTTATTTTTTATATAATTAGTTACCACCTGTAGGAAGTAACGTGTGACAAAGAACAATATTTGCATGTATACAATTTATCGGCCAAAACAACAATCTAATGATTTGTTGGTGTGGGCAAAAAAAATCGGGATATTCGTTAGATGTGTGATGTTAAACACCAGTTCAAATCCATTATTTATGGATACATCTAATTGTAATATCGTCAATTATTAGATCGTCAATTATTAGAGTGAAAAGCAGCTTCGTAATACTAATTAGTTTTGTACGTTACCAAATTTTACAACTGACTATTTATGGATCATTATTTGTTTAAACAAAATGGATACCCAGGTTTCGTTAAAATAATCTAAATACCAGGACAAAACACTTACTTTCATCATTCGTTCTTTTTGTGGGGAGTACTACAAGTTCCTTGTTTTGCAAGATTTTATAATCGATATACCAATATCACGCTGTTAACCTTTTCGTATGTTTAGGTACAACCTGCAGCAAGTTCAGATGATAAAACATAAGATTAGGCTAAGTATGTGTGCCAAAAAACTCTACATGAATATAGCATACGGCTGCTTCTAGTTTATAATTATAATTTTAACCAATCGCCCTCATCTTATCTTAGTTGAATTGTTTGTTTGCATTTCATTGTCTCCAGGATCTTTTTTTTCATCCCAAGCAGTGTAAACTTATCTATTTCAAATTCCATTCTGATGGCATTGCTGTAGATTTGTATTACTATATCTCTTATTATTTTCTTCTTTTTCTTCTTCTTTTTCTCACTATCATCATTATTATTATTATTATTATTATTATTATTATTATTATTATTATTATTATTATTATTATTATTATTATTATTATTATTATTATTATTTATATATTCAAACATATACTATGAAGATCATTCTTAGAGAGAGATATAATAAATCGTTATACTTACACATATTTTACATAAGTGCCTATTGTGTATACAGAGAGGTGTATGGAAATGTGATGTAAATCTTGTGAAGTACACTAAAACTTTCTTTAAATTCTAACTGATACCTTACACCATTATATAGTGTCTTGTATCTGTATTGACTTTAGTAAGGGAAAAGTTATACATCGACAGATAGGTAACTTGTTGTGTGGATTTAAGTAAACGCTATTAAGAACATCTAAACAAATTTATTTCTAATATCGCTCTGTCTCAGAACTACATTTGATCGTGCGGTTTACACATATATGTGTATATATATGTTTACACATACTTAGGAAAATGTCTTAGTGAAACAAACCTAGCTGTTTTCGCATTTTCTATTAAAGTTGAAAAATATATTAGTATAGTGTTACATTTTTGCAAACTGCAAACGCCATGTGGGTATTGTAGACTAGTACGTTTTCTTTCATGACACATTTATGATGTATTTGCTCAATAGTTTATCTTTGAGAATGATCAATGAATATCGTGATATTGCATAAAACCAGCAAGCTTATCATCTCTTTTTAAAATTTAAATCTCACAAGTATTATTTACCAGAATAGTTGATATTGACATGTTTTTTAACAAAGACGTAAGCAGAGTAGTATACATTTGTTTAATCCATATATAATACAAATATCTATACATTACAAATATCGATAGATTTTTGTACGAAATACAACCTTCAACTATGAGAAAAAGATTGGGGTAGGATGAAAGTATAAATCATAACAGTAGAGTAGTTGTATCCGTGATATGCTATTTATTTTTTTGCTAACAATGTTTTATGGCTAAACCAAATCATGCATAATCTACAAAAAATGAAGTAAAATCCAGTATCCACATGTATTGCAAAAGCTAATTCAAGTTACAAATTGAAGAATGGAAAATAGAAAAAGATTTTAAAAATCCATGGCTAACAAGTTATATATTATGTAGAGCAATGCGTCTGTAAGAAACGTGTGAAGTTATATATTATCGAAAGCACTGCGTCTGTAAGAAACGTATGAAGTTATTTATTATTGAAAGCAA
>OY744539.1:51509198-51514198 GCA_963556195.1 Sepiola atlantica | reverse complement strand
TATTGCCGCGCGATAATCCAGTTAATCATACCCAGTCTCAAGGTATATAAACTTTACCGATTTGATTAGAACCGATATATCGACATGATTAGAATCGATATGTCAACATGATTAGAACCGATATATCAACATGATTAGAACCGATATATCAACATGATTAGAACCGATATATCAACATGATTAGAACCGATATATCAACATGAATAGAACCAATATATCAACGGGATTTGAACCGATATATCAACATGATTAGCACCGATATATCAACATGATTAGAACCGATATATCAACATGATTAGAATCGATATATCAAGATGATTAGAACCGATATATCAACATGATTAGAACCGATATATCAACATGATTAGCACCGATATATCAACATGATTAGCACTGATATATCACCATGATTAGAACCGATATATCACCATTATTAGAACCGATATATCAACATGATTAGAACCGATATATCAACATGATTTGAACCGATATATCAACATGATTAGAACCGATAAATCAACATGATTAGAACCGATATATCAACATGATTAGAACCGATATATCAACATGATTAGAACCGATATATCAACATGATTAGAACCGATATATCAACATGATTAGAACCGATATATCAACATGATTTGAACCGATATATAAACATGATTGGAACCGATATATCAACATGATTAGAACCGATATATCAACATGATTAGAACCGATATATCAACATGATTAAAACCGATATATAAACATGATTGGAACCGATATATCAACATGATTAGAACCGATATATCAACATGATTAGAACCGATACATCAACATGATTATGCCAGACAATATTGACGTAGATCTATTGATTAGTTATATATGATTTGTTTCCATATTTAAAAAAACATGCATGATTATTACCTGGCTATGTCGATGAGTTTTAGGTATATTTTGATGCAAATTAAATTCTATTCCATAGAAACAGCGATGCACATATATTAGGATATGAATTGAACATAGTAGTTTGAAAACCAATCTGTCGAAATACTGAATTGTGAATTACTTTTGATGTGTCAACATATTTCTGTTTTATATTAGAAGGATGGAAACAGTCCATTTGATTTTATATTGTTTCTTTTTATTCTATTTATTAATTAAATTTTTAAATTTAATTCATAGCGAAGTGTTTAAAGAACACTGGTGCAATTGCTAAAGTACAATTTTGATACATATACGTGTTGGTTTGGCAAAACATGTTTCTCTCTCCATAGTAATAGACAAACGCAAACGCTGAATCATGAATCCACGAAAGGAAATTGAAACGTTTGAAAGCAAATATGGCCACTTTTTGGTCGTGCATATGATCGCCACACTCTTAAATGCTCGTGTCAATTAATAACACCTTTTATACTTGTACAGTTTTGTCCTTCCGAGAACCCGTGTTAATAAATGGCAACTGCTGTTCAACATTTGCGCCAAATGATATTAACATTTTAATCTGAAACTGATGTATATTCTTTTGCTAAGTGTCCCCGATACGGAAACGGCTCTTGACCCGTCATAATGACCGCTACTGGAACGGCCAGCTTCAATGCGCTGTTGTGTGCGGGCTGTTTGAAATATGCACGTCTACGCAGTCAAATCGTGTATTGATTGTCAAATGTCAAATGTGATCATTAGGGTAACAGCTATTTTCTAGCTAGAGTCAGCGTAAGTGATGCAGTTATGTGAGAGTTACTTGAATCACGGATAACTTAGCACGCTTCGTCAACCCACGCTTACACATAACATGATAATAAATACAGTAAATTACCTTTGTTACATTGGAGCGTTCCGCTGTTGTTTTGGGGTTAATGTATCTCATCTGACATACGCCATCTAAACTATAGCTGTATGTAGCACTATTTACACATGGTCTGTAATGTCATTATGAATAATTATGAACCTACTTAACATGTACTAATACGTATGAACACATTGGCCGTGTATTACTTTATTCTTATCCGCATTGAACTATATTCGCCGAGTATACTCACTCGTATATAAAAGATCTACTTAGAGAGCTGAAATTTATACCAACATATATGAGGTGACATACTTCATAGTTAGAGTGTAATAGAGAAGGTCAGTCCGTTTGGGAAACTCTACATTTAAATACTTTTATTCATAAAATTATCATGAATAATCTGGCTGTTATCCTACAACAAAGTACAAAGTATATAAACAAACACACCATATGTGTTAATATATTATAATGTGATCAATGATTCTAATTGGTCGGTGTGGTATTAGGTACCGCATTACACTGATACTTGTCTGAGTAAATATACGAATATAATCTCTTTGTCTTTCTTTCTATCTCTCTCATTCCCTCTCTCTATATATAAATATATGTATATATATATATATATATATGTATATATATATATATATATATATATATATATGTATATATATATATATATATATATATATATATATATATATACATATAATGACAGAGAAAGAGTATGCGTATATTTATTCTAAGAAATTCCTTGTTTAATATGGCATCTCATACAAACATTACACATTTTAACTGTGATATATATATATATAGATATATATATATATATATATATATATATACACATAATTATTATGAATTAATATGTGTGTATACAATGACATGCACATATACATTTCGTGATTTCTACACTGTTCAGTATGAAATTATTCAGCCGTATCCCCAGTCGGACAATTCGAACCCCGGATAAAATTATACTCCCCTATGGTTTCAGAGCTTTCGACAAACGTAAGTATTACGCTTTGAAATGTGAGAGAAATACGCTTTTAACTAATGTAACCAAGTATACTTACATTCTAAAGGGAGTTACATTGTTGGAAAATAGAGAACCATGCACCTGGCTCATTCTAGAATCTTTAATTTTAATATTTCTCGAAATGGCTAAAATTTTCTGAGCTTTAAAATTAGTATTAATACCCTTTTTTTACTTTCGATAGGCATATATATGTACGTTACGTTTTTTTGTTCACTCGTCAGTATTAGATATCTAATGGACAACTATTAGTCCTTTTAAGTTGTCGGGCTCATCATATTAATAAAATATGATATAGCATAAATCACGACCCTCTGCTAAATTACAGACCACAATTACACAGTGAAACACTTGTGAAGAAACAAAAATATTAATGTAGCAGAAGTTACTCATATACGTTTAACGTAAAATCACTGGTCATGCCAAATCTATTGTAGTGTTTGGAGGCAATTCTCTTTTTTACAAATTGCTATTAATTATGTGCGTTTTTTTGGGGGGCGGGGGTTCTTAGCTCAAATTATACAATCCCTCTAATTTACCCAGTTTAGGGTGCCAGTTGTGTATTCAAGGTATTTCATACTACTATGCGATTCGAAGATATAGTATTTATAGAGTAAATTTTAAAGTGAATTAATAAAAGGTAGTTTCAAAGCAGGTAACAAGCTGGTAAACACTAACGTTGAGACATAAATTGAAAAATTAAGAAAGCCGTCATGAAATTAAAATTCAACAGGTAGCGTTTTAAAAAGTGGGGGATAACAAAATGAGAAGAGTGAAATTGGAGTCGGGGGATGTAAAGTACAAAGGCTTTAGGAGGGAAAATTAAAGTGATATTATTTGACACACCTTATTTTAAGCTACTGATGACGTAACATATATTGACTTTTACAATATTAATTATCATATTTTATTGCTCTATCTCGAGCTTAAATTCTTCTATAGTATGTTTTACTTTAAAGGTATACCCTATATTTGTATTTTCCAATTCAATATATATATATATATATATATATATATATATATATATATATATATATATATATATATGTTTCCATATATGTCTGTATATATGATAACTATTTAATGGGGCTTCTGGAATGTTACAACTTATATCCCGACATACATGAATATATATATATATATATATATATATATATATATATATGTATATATATATATATTTATATATATATATATACATATATATACATATATATATACATATATATATATATATGTATGCATTTATATATATATATATATATATATATATATATATATATATATATATATATATACATATATATATAGTATGCGTGCAATGTATCTCTACTACAATTTACGGACTCATAATTAATAAAACAGTGGAAGTTATTGGTAAAAATCTATTGTGGGAGAATATATGTATAAAAAAGAATATCTGGTCTGTGCTCAGGAAGGCTCACTAATGTCGATCAAAATTAAAACAATAAAGCAGCATACAAAAATTAGAAATCCATCGAGAATTGTTCCATATCCGATATCAAATCCTTTTTTACACAACAATTGTACCTTTCAAGTTATTTTTAACTCATTTTTCCGTTAGAGATTTTTGGGGCGCTAAAGCTATTTTCTTATTCTTTGTGCTCGACTCTTTAACTTCCCAGATATATTCAGTGCTTCAGCCACGCCGCATGAATGGAATCACGAATCTTTTCATATGATATTAACAATAGCCGCAATGCCATCCAACACTTTTAGAACAATGTCTACAATAATAGCCGTTTAACCGCAATAATTTTAATAGTAGCTACCCTCTATGAGTGTGGAATCGATTTTTTTCGCGCTTAAATATGCAGTCATACATTTATACATTTATTTACATATTTTATAAACGGTTCGATATTTATATCACGTTTTATTTTTTTTTAAATCTAATTATTTTATCAATAGCTGTAAACATTTTCAATCTCTTGATTTGCCTCATTATTTCTCCGATTATTTCTACCTTTTTTTAGATTTACAACAATTCATTTTTCTTATTTAATTTTTAAGTTTATTTTCAGTTATTTATTATTATTTTGTTTCCCCCGATTTATTATAATATTTGTCACTTTTATGTTCATACATTTCTTTCTATTCTATTCTACGATCATTTTGACATATATGTCCATGTTGATTTAAGGATTAAATAATTGTTCATATTTACCATAT
>OY744539.1:51456698-51504198 GCA_963556195.1 Sepiola atlantica | reverse complement strand
TAGGTGCCATATTTAAAAAGGGTAATCATCGATGGTGACTTATGCAGCGAGTTTGTTAATATGACATTTAATTGTAGTCATGTGTGTACAGGTGGGGAAACAAGAGCAAGGATGAAATTCTAAAAGGAAGCGGTCAGAAGAAAACTGTAGAAAAGAGTAGAACTTTTCTGGCATCTTGGAAACTCTATCATGGGTTGGCTATCATACGTAGTTGTCATATTAAATATGTATTGCGAGAAATAATGGCTGCTGTGACTAAATATATAATCAGTTGTTTTCATTCAGCTTTAATTTCTGATATTGTACATAGCATTTAGAATTATGAATACAAATAGTATGCCACACTGATTGACGTTTACAACTTATTGTTGTTTTTCTTATTAATGACACAATTGCATGCATGTAGAAATAATTCAAATCAAATCGAATTACGGCATATTTTCAGATAATCGCAAATACCATTTGATATACTGCCAATTTATTGTGATATTACCATAAGTAGCATCTCATGCCAATTACAATGAACAGCGGTGATAAAAGTGCATCTCCAACATATATATATATATATATATATATATATATATATATATATATATATATATATATATATATATATATATATATTCTCTATATTTCTTTTGTATTCATATTTTGGAATAATTTCTGGTTACCTTACATGACGTGTAGCTTAGTGTGACGACATGTTATGCTATTAGATGAAATGTGGTACCGTTCTAATACCAGAACATCAATTATGTTTTCGCTTGAAACAATTGTCAGAGAAAGAAAGAGAGGGTCAACGATTAGAACGGAAGTGACGCCGCCGTTACTGACATATATATATATATATATATATATATATATATATATATATATATATATATATATATGTGTGTGTTTGCGTGTGGGTGTGTTCAGTATCTTTTTGTCATTGTATTTAAATATTGTTTGAATTGTTTACACTGTTTCCTTGTTAACACAATCGTAGTGGTAGTAATTAAGTATTCTGAAACGAATATTTTATAAATGGGTCCCGCTTATCCATCCCCGAAAAGCATTAGAAGATAAATGTTAAATAGATCGGTGGTTGAACGATCTGCGCCACCATGTGAAGACTTGAAACAAAAACATGAATGAACACACCATTAAGGGAAGAGAATTGTTTATCACAGAATGTGGCTCAACAAATACTTGTTTACATTATACTTGAAGACAACAATGTTGTAGTCGGTTTCGGAATAGATGTGTGTTAATTTGATCCATAGACGGGTCACTCTAGAAAGTAATATTTGCTCCAGAATGTTTTGATTCGTCTTTGGTACGAAGAAAGATAAAAGAGAATGATGTGTTGCCGCTTGACAACGTAGCATTTTTTTACTAGATGTACGTTTCGTATTCTGTCAGGGTTAGAAAAGAGAATTCGATCGGTACTACTCCAGGTATGGTGTTTGTACTCAATCTTTAATTGAATCTGATTTTTACGGGATTACGTCTAGAGTGAGGTACAGCCTGGAGCGATAAAATAGTCCAACTATTTTTTTCTGAGACCATAACAACATATTTTACACGAGTCTTCTTTTTCAGGTCTGCAGTACGAATCATTCCCATTAGCTTATAAAAGAAGGGGTCTCTCTTAAATAGAGAGATACCAATGCATTTCAACCGGGAAGAAATTAGAACCCGAGCGTTGTAAGTTAAATGAGATAACCTTTGTTTTTAGAGCGTTGAAAGTAACGAACCACATTTAACCCATTATACCACGTGCTGTGAGTCTGAAGAGAATAGGGAGAGAGAGAGAGAGAGTGTGAGAGAGAGAGAGTGACAGAGGCAGAGACATATAGAGAAGGAGACAGAGTGGGGGAGATAGCGAGGTTCATAAAGAGTTTGGTCATAAGTGATGCTGACATAGATACTTGTCACCGCTTCATAGATATCAAGGGATACTCCCGGAATATGATTTGTAAGATCATTTATAAAGACCAAGAAGAGAATAGGGACAAAAATAGATCTTAACATATAATGAGTTCCGGACTTCTGCCCGCTTACAATCACTTTGATTGACATATCATAAGTAAAATAGATGATGGTAGTGATAATATATCCAGATATTCCATCGCTGGCCAGTTAGTGAAGAAAATATGTTTTGCCAACACATACTAAAGGCCTCTTATTTATATGAGCTATCTCACTAGAAACGAATCCCCTCGATGCATTCACTTGTCGTGTGTGATGTAATTGTCAGCATGTCAGCTGTAGATATTACAGGGCGAAACCCAAAGCGGATGTCGCTATGTAAATTGTTTCTCTATGAATGTTTGACAACTTGATTTATAATAGATTTCAGAAACATACACTTAGCGCACAATATACTTTTCTGCTTAGATGCAAAGAAAACTGATTTCTAGTATTTTTTTAAATACTGGGCAGACCAGCGAAGTCTCTCACAGAGAAGGAAAAGATTTAGCTTTTACGAAACGGGTGAACAGGTTTGTACGGATATGAGCTATTTCTGGTTGCAGTTTCTTGAGTACTATAACAGAATGGTTGTTGGCATCAATGTTTTTATTATTATTCACATGTACTTAAAAATTATTTCGGCGATTAAAGAAGTTGGAGAGTAAGTGGCCCTGATCACAGTGGGTGGAATTGGCTGAGAAGCTATTTGGGAAAACTTTGGTTTCAGATGCTGAATAGATAAAGTCGTATTGTTTCCGTACCCGAAGTGAGACGGCTAACACAATATACTTCTATGTGGAAGAATCTGCACATGTGTTTGTTTCTCAACAGACTAATCTTTTTAAAATGGGAATTCATCAACTCTTGATCTTGAGTAGCCATTATTATACACACTTCGGATATTTTAGCCTTCGAGTACGCAGAAACTTCCTTATCTCTAAATTTCTGAAATAGTTATTTCAAAACTATATTTATATACATATATATATATACATATATATATATATATATATATATATATATATATATATATATATATATACATATATATATATATATATATATATATATATATATTGGATATTAAAGTGTTTTCTAGCTCCAGTAAACGCCGTTTCTGTGCCTCTTACCCTCATTAGCGTGTATATATATATATATATATATATATATATATATATATATATATATATATATATATATATATATATATATATATATATATATATATATATATATATATATATATATATACACGGCACCACTACGTTGACACACCGGTTCCCGTTAGATCACCGAAGTTAAGCGGCTCGAGCCTGGCCAGTACTATATGGGTGACCATTTGGGAATTGTTTCCAGTCGTCTTGTATTACTACTTGCCATTGAAATCAAGCAATGCCGACTCAAGAGAGCGGTTGTTGGGATTGCGCAACCCTTGCAATTACAAATTCACGCGCGGGGTACTCATACGTCGAATTCGACGGGAGATTCCATCATATAAAGGTATGAAACTAAAAGTAGAGCGTATACCTGTAAAAGTTGAACATATCGGCAAGTTTGTAAAGCTCAACACACGTGATCGATCAATTATATTTACAAAAGAATGGACACAAATAAAAAAAAGATGGCCATAAAAATATGTTATTTCTGTAGTTTCTAAAATGGGTATATTCAATTAACGAATATTTGCATGTATTTTCTAAAGCCAAGGCCTTCAAAAAATACATGTTTATCATCAGAGGAATACAAATAAATAGACAAGTGGGTGAGAGGTAAACTAAATGTAACAATTTGAAAAATATCATAACTTTAAAAAATATGTAGATGTAAGTGTGAGTAGAATTTTAAAAACGCAAAACGTGTCCAATGAGAAAAAGGTTGAGAATGGATAGACAAAGAGTTACCGTTAGAGCAGAATGTAGATCCAAGAGGAATTACTCCATCAGAATAATAAGTGGTGTTGTTGTTGACAATATTGATTAGGATATAAACTTGGAGTTTAAGTCCATCTGAGACTCGTCCATGGACCTTTGCAAATAATTGATTAATAATGTTAGTTCAAAATAATGTAACAACATTTAGGTTTCCAAAATCAAGCATGTCCATGAATGTGTAAATATTAATCCAACGGCTTCCAGTAGGGAATTACATTGTTAAGTGAAACTAGAAATTCAGATCCGCTGAAGGTTAAAGATGGAGTAGGAAGAGATGTGGAGAGGAAGGTTTGAACGAGGGATAGGTAGACTTACGCGTACGTTGCGATGCGATGGGATTATTGTGATACAGTTACTCGTTTGGGAGTAAACACATATTTTAATAGCTGCTGGTTTAAGAGATTCGGCAAAGAAGGGAGGAATATCAGTTAATGATAGGGGGTTGAGGTGCTAAATAACTAGTAAGAAGCATGCCTAACTTAAAGTGGAAATGTATAGATGTTAGTAATTTTATATAGTGGAGGACTAGAAATTGTAAATTTGACTAATAGTGTAAGATATTATAGGGGAGAGTAGGAGGGCATTTAGACGTGTAAAGATCTGGATGGTAACCTTTTAAGAAATACTATCAAGACATTTATAATATACTTCAAATGTTTTCAAGTATTCATAGATGATTAGAAATCAAGTGGTTTGAGAATTGAAAATTTACGTAGTACATACACACATTTTGTTATATTACAAAAAAGTTTAAATGGTTTAAAGGCTTCACAGTCAGATACATATTGGAGTATTTAGTGGATGGGGATTAACATGTTAAAGTAAATAATTCATAATGTATACTCTTGAGGTATAATGAATTTATAGTACATTAAACAAGTTACAATATAGTAAAGTGTTCAAAGACAAAATATTGTTGAATTCTCAAGTATATGGAATGTAATCGATTAGGAGGAATGGGCAAGTAAAGTACCTTAAATACTACTAGGTGTGGGGTAGGGGGCGGCCGTTGGGCGTATGCTGATTATACGTAACTAAGTGAATATGAAGTTGTTTGAATGCAAATAGATTGAATATAACCGTATGGGAAGTGTTGTTTAAAAGTAAAACTATGAGAGAGCAATGAGAAATAGAATGTCGATAGTAAGTATTGCATAACCAAAATAAGGGACATTACAGGTTTAAAGGTGCAGTAATTACTGATATTAGTTCTAAATATGTTTTAATTAATAGGGGTTTAAAAGATAATTAGATTCACGGGAAGTGTTATGACATTGATTAATAATACAGTTAGTCTATTGTTAGTAAGAGGGGTTAGTTATTTGATGAATTACTTATATTTTGAATATGTCCATCTATAACAATAATGCCTCTTTTCAAAGTGCATAGTTGGCAAACTCTACATCCTAGAGTATAAAACTATTTTGATTCAATATTAACCAATGTAGGAAGTAAGGGAGTATGGTTACGCTTAACGGTTGTTTTTGTTAAAAACAAAGATACAGTTAGTTCGGTCATCATTGCTTTTGAATAAGTAGATATATTAGATGTCCGGGGTTTAATTGTGAATGCACTGACACCAATGAAGGTGTGTATTTTATATGGGGGTGTTATATCAGTATGTGCATTTTTGAGTGCAATTCGTGTTAATGTTTTAACTCCGACCCAAAATTAAGTTGGAATTGTTCGATAGAAAGGGCAGTGTGTTAGACTTGTAAGATCAAGGTTATTTTTTGTTTGCGGGGGAGGGTTGTTAATGCTCATGGTATTATTTTAAGTATTCGTGTAGTAATTAGGGTGATGGAGGTGTTGAGTAATGTGGTGAAGATTGGGTGTGTGTATTGGTGTTACTTCGTACATAAGCATTTTAGGAGGAATTATTTCACAGTGCATGTGTTCATGACGTCACTGCGTATGCAATTACTTCTCAATCGGCATGCTCTGCATTCTGGCAGTTATAGTTGTTAGCAGGGGTTATGATTAGTGCTGATGAGTGTGCAGATTAATTTTCTTGATTATTGAAAGTAGTGATAGTTGGGTATTGTTGAGAAATATATTAATATAAAGTGTTCAAGATCGTGCTATATCGATGTGGACGTTTGTAAGATTTTGAAGAATACTTCAGCCAACTTAATTCTGAACATACCAATAGTAGGGTGGATTAAACAAAATAGTATTCTTTCTCTTTAAACTTCTATTTAGTTTATGTTATTGGGGTTTACTTAGTTTTTGTATTGTTTATAGTCCTTTTAGGCTAATTTGTACAAGTGTGATTATTCGTAGATGTTGCATTTTTTGGTTTTCTATCCTTCACTTCCATGCTATGTGGAATTATACTAAAAGGTTTATTTTCCCGAGCGGAGGGGATTATTTTTGTATTTTGGTTCATCATTGTAGCCTGAATAAAATAGTGCGTTATTGTAGAAGATATATTTATTAGTAGATAGCTTCGATGATCTATTAGAGGCTATGAGGACTATCAAGTTAATTATGGACGTCATGTGATTAAATATATTATGAACGTAAGAAAAGTGTAAAGTTAGGATAATGGTAAAACCTAAAGATTTCAGAATTATATATATATATATATATATATATATATATATATATTAGTGGGTGTACGGGCATCATCATTTAAAACCAATATCTAATTGAATATTGTACTCAATATTATTCGATATACTTTAGTCATATCTTCGTAAATGTTATGTGTTAGGGTTGAAGAAGCTGACATGCTACCAACTTTCAAAGTTAAAAAAATCCAGTTTTGCATTAGCTTGTAAATGGAAACGTATTAGCTTTTATTGTATCTACTCGTATTTTTCGCCTTTTGGCTAAGATCAAGGTGTAGTATCTGTTTCGATGGATACTGCACCTCATGCTGGTGTTGTCTTGGCCTTCGGGTATTGATTTACGCCGGTCAATGAGTCTGTCCTGTGCAGTTCTGGGAGGTCCACCTTTCCAGGCTTTGCCTCCCCTCTTTGGGGAGGAGTAAGGTTATTGCTTACTGCCTGAGGCGCCCCTACCGGGGAATGTCGACGGGGCTGCCCAGGCAATTTTTAAACCCCACTTTCTCGAGCCGACCTTGGGTCACATCTTACTTGTGGGAGTAAGATTAAACTGGCCTGGTGCCTAACTCCGGGAGAAGAGTTAATCAATACTCGTAGTGGAGAAACATCAGAAAGATTCCTCAAATATTAAGATGATCTCGGGATATTAGCGCGTATTTCTCTTTGATTCAAATATTTTTAAATCTCAACTGTACATTTTAGTACGATTTGTGTTCAAATTTTAGCGAATAATATTGGCAGAGGTTAAAGGGTCGAATAATCTAACCACACTAATGCACTATTTAATATCACATCTCTATTTCAGAAACGTATGCGTTACGACAAAATCAAATCATATCTACATTAGTTATTCAACATCAATACTCTCTCCACATCTTTCATTCGTCATATTCCAGACAATAACAATGTAATGCCATATACTCACAAAAAATCTTTAACGGAAAAAAACGTCTACACGACAGTAAAAGTATACTCAGATTGATCTATGTACATGTTCTCCTTCGGATTCCTCTATTTATATATTTTTTTCATACCTTGTTCACATATATCATACCTATATACATATACATAAACGTACTCTTTACATGTCTTAGTAATGTGCGTTTCATTTTGTCATTCGCTTAACTACAATACATGTTAATTTACAAATATTAAGAAAAATATTAAATAAACCATATAGTACATTGTAAAAGCAAATTATGTTTTCTTACATTATAAGTAAATGTACATGTACTATTCTTATAGATTCAGATCATTTTATTACTGTTACAATTTCTGCCTTTTATGGGGTTACGAATGGTTAAACCGTTGGCAATATCAGGAAATAGAGGGCACACTTTCCTTAGTAAAAATCACAAAGAGTGAAAGAATAAGGAAATTAAAGGAATGAAAAGAGACAGAGAAAGGAAGACATCAAAGAGAGCAAAGGAAATAATAAGTGTGCGCTTGAGATGCACTTGGATACTTCCCTCAGTAAATCAGTCACGTGTGAATATTGAATCAGAATTGTAATATACACATATGTAATTTATTCTCTTTTGAAACGGCGTAAAATTCGGATGTCATAGTATTTTATAGATACGTCCATTTATTTCTAAAGTACTTCTTGTTTGTCGTTTGTTCTGATACGTTTTAGCTTGGTATAGAATTTGCATCGGTCAAGAATGAATTTAAATGGACGTATCTTACCGTTGGACACGTCTGTTTCTCTTTATATTATAACCTATATGTATGTCCCCCTTTCAGAATTAAAGCATTATTTTACGTGTCATGTTAAGCTGAAGTTTGGAGTAATCTATTCATTGCTATCTATCACTAATACATATTCATATGAAATAACATGAACTCACCTTATATCACTATCCAAAACAAATTGTCTATCTATCGAAATGTCTATGAACAAAGTTTCTATCAAGAATATACTATCAGACGAACGAATTAGAACGGACCGTTACCTTCTTACTACAACATGGTTTTATTTACATATAATGTCAAAAAGTTTTCATTAAAAAAACGCGGAATGAAATAATCATACTTTGTTTATTAGGTTAATCATTTGCAATACTCTCATGATATGTTTCATCCTGAATCCTGATATGGGAGTGACTGTTGGTCCTTATGAGTGCTGAAACATACGGAATATATATATATATATATATATATATATATTTATATATATATATATATATATATATATATATATATATATATATGCATATATATACATATATATACAGATATATATATTTACGGATATATAGATATATATATATACATATACATATATACATATATATATATATACATACACATACATATATATATATATACATATTGCACATGTATATATACACATATTTATACACACATATATATATATAAATATATATATATATATATATATATATATCACATTGAAAAAAGCGGTATGTGAATGAACGTAGAATATATGTTAGAATTGATTCTTTTGTTATCAATTGGAAATACGCCAATATCTAACCAAGTCTGCCACCATTCATTCGCTGTTCAGATTCCCCGTGCGTATAGCGCCAGCTTTGTACGATCAAAGATTACTATTTAAACAACGAACGTTGATTTGCCGTAGAGACTTATGATAACAAATCAGAATCAATGCTTCATTAGATAGAGGACGGAATGACCGATCATTTAAAATAAATTTGTTGGCAATAGTCGGCTCAGTTTCGAGAGACGTTTTGCTAAAATTCACTTTCGCATAAAGCTCGTAAATGCTGGCTTTCTGATGAAGACAGTACGTTGAGAAATAGAATAGTGATTACGTATCTATTTTCCCCTGCATATAGTTCTACCTGTAACAAAACGCATCGGTGATTTGCAACATGCATTTACAAGTGTGGTATAAAAACATATTTTACTTACTCTATTCGAAGCTCCACTTAAATTACATACATTTTTTTTAGGCCTAATATTATCATTTTTTAATTGTCGAAATAGATTTATATTCAGATAGTATTGTTTAAATTAACATGTTCTAAAAATATTAATATTTTCGAACAATATCTATATAAATTAAAGCACGTGTTGATGTCTATATATCTGTATGTAAATCGTTCACTGTTTATCTACTTTGCAGACTATTTTGAAAAATAGCTCCTAATTGGAAGCGTGAGTTATATTTACTATAGTCCATTTTATTTCGTATTGTAAACATCCCTTCTTAAAAATTTATATGATGACGATTTTTGTCAAATTTTAACAGAAGGTATTTGAGATCAAATAATGAATATTCCCCCAAATATCCTTTTCTCAGTAGGTTTAAGGATTATTAAGAGGCAAAAGCTGGGAAAGTTATTATTTTACTACTCAGATTGTTTAGATATGTATTTCAGTGTATCAATCGTCTGTAGATGTCGATTAAGAAAGGTTCCTTTATTTGTTTTTATTAAAACGTCCTGTATTTAGACACTATTTTGATTTAAAATTATATAATGTACGTGTAATATCAAAGGTAATTGATGCCCGTTTCACCCCTTTGATTAATAATGGAATGTTCTACATTCGTGTATAAATTAAGAGTGAATGTTGAATACTATTTCTCTGTAAGCAACGAATAGTTAAATAAAACTTATCTTTAAGTTATGTTCGGCGTCCATTTTTTATTACAATTTATTTAACTATTCGTTATGGAACGTTACTTCAAACTCGAGCGTCTAGACCTTGATACGGCCGACTCAGAATCTACTGACAAATGGCGGCACTGGAGAAAAATGTTCGAAGGATTCTTTACAGCTCTACAGTTATCTTCAAACACGGCTTTAACAGGTACTGAGAAATTGTGATATACGCGACACTGCTGGCCGTACTTCCGCTTTCTATCCACTCCGAAACGAATTTCTGCAACGTTTTTCTTCACTCTCTACGGATCCGACTTTTCTCCTATGATCAAACTTCTCTGTTCGCAATCTAACTTCCCTCTGCCCCCTCCCCCAATCACTCCTCTTTTATCTCTTTCATTTCCAATCAGGAGCATCTCATTTGCATACCTCGTAGTCACCCTGTAGGCATTTAAAGAAACAAGAATGGCCGACTTGTTTCTTTAAATGCCTACAGGGTGACTACGAGGTATGCAAATGAGATGCTCCTGATTGGAAATGAAAGAGATAAAAGAGGAGTGATTGGGGGAGGGGGCAGAGGGAAGTTAGATTGCGAACAGAGAGGTTTGATCATAGGAGAAAAGTCGGATCCGTAGAGAGTGAAGTAAAACGTTGCAGAAATTCGTTTCGGAGTGGATAGAAAGCGGAAGTACGGCCAGCAGTGTCGCGTATATCACAAGCTATTTCGGCACATCGAGCAAATTACCATGGCTGAGTGGAGACTGAGCACTCACATGCTGAGACCCTTTACTGGGGAGGGTGATCTGATTAAGTGGCTGGAGAAATTAAAGATGGTGGCGAAGCTGCAAAAGATAGAAGATGTGGTCACCCTGCTGCCGCTATACTTAGAGGGGGAAGCCCTCACGATTTACCAGCAGATGCGAGATGAAGACAAGGAAGACCTTGCCTCAGTGGAGCAAAGGCTGAAATTGTCCTTCGCTGAGGGCCCATTCGAAGCACTTGGTAAGCTTTCCAGTTTGAGGTGGACCGGCGAGTCGGTTGACGTCTTTGCGGCAGAGATCAGGAGACTGGCAGGGTTGGCTGGTTACGTGGGGAGGAGCCTTGAGATGACGGTAAAGCTGTACCTAGTTAACGGCTTCCCAGAGGAAATCTCTACGAACATGCAGAGAATCACTGGGATCCATACTATGGAAGTGGACGATCTCTTGGTTCACGCCAGAGTCCTAGTGAAAAATGTTAAAAGCCCAATCGTGGCTGCAGCTGTGGGTGGAAATATGTGCATGAGGCCTCACTTGAATGAGAGGCAGCCGGCGAGGCGACAGGAGGGGAGACCTGCAATCAAGTGCTTCCGGTGCCAGGGCCCTCATCTGATCAAGGACTGCAAAGAGCCGAGACCGGGGATCACGTGCTACCGATGTGGACAAGTGGGGCACCTTAGCCGCTATTGTGTTGCTGCACGGCACCAGGGAAACGAGTGAAGGGGAGCTATTGCGCCAGTGGTTACCCCTTCTGTGCGGAGATGGCGCATGATGGAACGTTGCCTCGGTTACCGGTAGTAGTCAATGGGAAGAAAGCCATAGCCCTTGTCGACACAGGCTGTACTACAACGTTGTTAGCGAGGAATGTCGCTAGGTCATGGAGCGGAACCAGGACTATTAGGACCGTGGATGGCAGGGATGTGAAGTGCCTAGGTGAGACGACAGCGGAATTAATGGTGCAAGGGGTGTCCATTGGACTGCGAGCCTTAGTGTTGAATCATCTGGTCGGTGGTGTTGACGTGATTATAGGTATGAGTGCAATTAACCGACTGGGGGGCGCCACGTTACGAGGGAGCCAAGTGACGTTCGGACGTCTCGGCGCAGTGGGGATGGCAGGAGTGGAAGGTGATAGAACCATCAGAATACCAAAACCGGAGGTTTGCTGCATTGAGGACAAAGATTTCCTGGCAAAGTTTGATGGCGTGAGGTGGACGGTGGAATGGAAATGGATCTCCGGACCCCCGGAACTACAGAATAAAGTGGGCTGCTACGAAAACACCCTGCGAGGAGAAATAAGAAAAGGATTTGAGGAAGAAGTGGAGAGGTGGATAAAAGAAGGAATTCTGAAACCGTGGACAGGGGAAGAAAAAGGAGTGTTGCCACTACTGGCGGTTGTTCAGCCTACGAAAAACAAGATTAGGCCCGTACTGGACTTCAGAGAATTGAACAGACACGTAGCCTGCCACACTGGAACGGGGATCGACGTATGTGAGGAGGTCATGAGGAAATGGAGAAGAATGGGACGGGCCACAAAAATTGTCGATCTGAAATCGGCATATCTGCAGATCCATGTAGATGAAAAACTCTGGCAGTACCAGCTGGTCCGGTACAAGGGGCGAGTGTATTGTCTGACGAGGTTAGGCTTTGGGCTGAGTTCAGCCCCCAAAATTATGACTGCCGTGCTGAAGACAGTGCTGAGCAAAGACCGTTCAGTGGAGGAGGCCACTAGTTCGTACATTGACGACATTCTGGTGGAGGAGGCAGAGGTGACAGCGGAGAAAGTAAGAAGCCATGTCGAGAAGTATGGGTTAACTGCAAAACCGGCGGAGGCCCTGGATGGAGGACGGGTGCTGGGGTTGAAACTAAGGCGAGATGGAAAAGAAAGCCTTGTCTTCGAACGAGGGAGTGTAATACCCGAAGTCGGATCTGAGCTGACGAAGCGAGAACTCTTCTCAGTCTGCGGGAGGCTGGTCGGGCACTATCCTATCGCTGGCTGGCTCAGGATAGCATGTAGTTTTATTAAACGACTAGCAGGCACTGCTGGCTGGGAGGGCCGTGTAACGAAGGAGGTTATGAACATGCTGCAAGATATCATTGCGAGGGTGAGGAATGAGGACCCAGTGAAAGGGGACTGGTATGTCAGCAGCGGAGATGCGGGTGTGATTTGGTGCGATGCCAGTAACCTGGCGTTGGGCGTCGTACTAGAGATGGGAGGCGTAACTGTGGAGGATGCGGCATGGCTAAGAAAAACCAACGACTTCTCCCATATCAACGTAGCAGAACTAGATGCCGTTATGAAAGGACTCAATCTGGCCCTGAAGTGGGGATTGAAAATAATTGAAATTAAAACCGATTCGGCAACGGCAGCATCGTGGATTCGGTCGGCAGTAACTGGCGATAAGAGAGTTAAGACCAAAGGTGCTGCGGAAATGCTGATCAAGCGCAGACTCGGAGCGCTCGCCGATCTAATAGCGGAGTTCCAGTTAAGAGTATCTGTCGTGTTGGTCCCATCAGAAAAAAACAAGGCGGATTCGATGACACGCGTGAAGAAGGCCTGGCTGCAGGAGGGAAAGGAGGTCTCCTCGGTATGCTATGCAGGGGAAGAAGTCAAGGAGTCACACGAAATGCACCACTTTGGTCAGGAACGAACGTTATTCCTAGCCAGAGAGTTTTACCCGGAGACCACCGAGGAGGAGGTTAGGGAAGTGGTTGAGAACTGTCGAGAGTGCCAATCAATTGACCCTAGACCGTCCAGACACGAAACAGGACAGTTGCACGTTGCGGAGGACTGGAAGCGATTGGCTATTGATGTGACGCACTATCGCCACAAATTCTATCTCTCGATGGTCGACTGTGGACCGGGAAGGTTTGCCATCTGGAGAGAAATCAGGGCAGAAGCGGCATGGGCGATCGGAGGGGTCATCGAGGAGATATTTTTGGAGAGAGGGCCGGTTGAGGAACTCTTGATGGACAATGGGCCCGCTTTCCGATCTGAAGCTTTTAAAGGGGTATGCGATAAGTGGGGAGTAAGGCAATTTTTTAGAGCAGCGTATCGACCGAGTGGCAACGGAATAGTGGAGAGGAATCATCGCACCATTAAAGTCGCTGCGGAAAAAAGCAACGTATCACCCATAGAGGCGGTGTTTTGGTACAACATCTCGCAGAAAACCAAACAAGACGAGACAACTGTCCCTCATAGGGCCGTTTTCACATATAAGTGGCGGCACCCGTGCAACAAAACAGCAGGAATCGAGAGTGAGGAAGCCACTATCAAAGTAGGTGAAGAGGTGTGGGTGAAACCCCCTAATGCACAGTGTACCACTCGTTGGAAAAAAGGGGTCGTAACGGGATTGCGGTCGAAGAACAATGTGATGGTGAACGGCGTTCCCCGGCATATCCTAGACCTGCGTCGCATGACACTGCCGGTACGCAGTGAGGGCAGTAAAGAAGAGGAAATCGAGGGCCACCGAGAAGCAAATGATGCGACTCTACATGACTTAGACCCACGTTGTAGTGAACCTGAAAATGTTAACCCCCAAGAAGTTGTTCCCCAGAGGCCTCGACGTGAGAGGAGGCGGCCTGCTTGGATGGAGGATTACGAAGTATCCTATTGATCTCGAAGATCAAGGGGGGCGTGTGGTGTAAATGAGGAAAAAGAAGAGAAAACTTCACACGAGGTAAGCCACGCAAAAACGCGGTCGGTCGTTCTTGTTTTCTCTTCTTTTTCCTCATTTACACCACAGAAATATACCCTTCTTTTACACCATGTCTCTACTGCTATTTATAGAAATTTAACTGAATGTGAGAATTACGAAACTGCGTCGGCATCTTATAAGCCATGTTTGTCAAGAAAAAAATACTATTTTTGCTAGATATTTACTTGCTACCCGCCTTCAACAACCAGAGGAAAGCCTTGAACAATACCTTCAGATTCTAAAGACATTAAGTCGCGAGTGTGAATTTACAGCCTTAACTGCGAACCAAGCGAGATATGTTTTTATCAGGGACGCATTTATTAATGGAATACAGTCCAACTCAATAAGACAAAGACTAGTAGAGAATAAAGACCTAGACTTGTCAACAGCTTATGAACAAGCTCTAACGTTAGACATGGCACAGAAGCAGTCTATCATCTATTTACAACCCGATATTTTGGGAACTGCTATCGTAGCCCCTCCTCTGCATGTTCAACATTCTTCCATTGTTCAAGATGCTCTCCCTTTTCTAACGATGATGACCAACTTATCACTGCCGCGTCAGCTGGATCCACATGCTACTTTTGTGGCCTTTGTATACATGTTGGTTCGTTCTGCCCGGTTCGAGACGTTAGATGCCACAAGTGTGATAAGCAGGGACATTTTTCGAAAGTTTGCCGGTCAGCTTCTTCAAAAAAACGTTCGGCTACTCTTGCTACTGTAGCACCAATTACAATATCAGCTGCATTCCCCGGCTACCTCTAAAAAACAATCGTGAGGGTTAAAATCAATGGATTTCCTATTCATGCTATTATTGATACGGGCAGTTCCGAAAGTTTTATAAATGCCAGTATTGTAAAAGCGAATAAATAGGAAATATTTCCTTGTTCGAACCAAATATCAATGGAAAATTCATATTTATCGTCCCATGTAATTGGATATTGCATGGTTAATCTGAAACTAAAAGGAAACTGCTATCAAGGGATTAAATTATTGGTAATGAAAAACCTCTGCTGCGAAGTGATTTGGGGTAACACTTTTCTAAAACAACATTTCTGTTTGAAATCCCTTTTGGTGGCCCCAATCCGGTCCTAAGCGTATGTGGACTAGCAGCTGTCAAAGTGCGGCACCTGCCACTTTTTACAAACTTAACTCCTGACTGCAAACCAGTAGCAGTAAAATCCAGACGCTATTCAGGACGGACAAACAGTTCATAGCAGCAGAAGTAACAAACAGCTGCAACAGTAATTCAAGGCCTCTGCTCCATTTTTGCTGTTTGTGGAGTGCCTGCATATATACATTAAGATCGTGGATCTGCTTTTATGTCGGGCGAATTCAAGCATTTTCTGCATGAACGAAGAGTAGATGTCAGTAGAACAACTCCTCACAATCCTCAAAGTAAAGGGACAGTGCGAAAGTTACAATGGAATCATATGGAAGACAGTACAGTTGGCGGCCTCAAATCGCAATAGTCCGATCTCCGATTTGGTGGTCTCATCCCATGGTCTTATACGCTATTAGGACTCTATTACGTACAGCGACAAACGCTACTCCACATGAGAGATTCTTCTCGTACACCCGACGAAGCTCAGCAGGTATATTACTTCCCTCGTAGCTTGCACAACCTAGTACAGTTTTATTACAACGCCATGTTCGTCACTGTAAACATGACCCATTGGTGAGCGAGGTGGAATTAATCGAAGCGAACTCTCAGTATGCACTGGTCAGAAATTCGGAAGGAAGGCAATCTACTGTCAACTTAAGGGATCTAGCCCCGGCAGGGAATGTATATGAACATAGAACTGCTTCAGATGGATATACAGCTCCGGTTCGTGGAACAAGTCCGACCCACTTAGGTGATCGTGCGGCAGATACGTCAAGTTCAGAGTTCCAACAAAACGATTCTAGTTCGAACGACAGATAGGTACCACGAGAGCGGCTTCACCCAATATCTGAGACAGATACTCAATCTTTAGACACCAAGCGACCGAAGCGCCGATGAAAACGAGAGTGTTTCGGAGCAAGATATTTTAGCCCTAAGCCAGCCACATAAGACAGTCCCGAAACGTCGTCAGGTCCCGAGGAGCCTAGATTAGAGATGGATGCCGGGCACGAACAACCAAGACGCCCTCAAAGAATCCGCAGGAGGCCAGGTCGGTGGGATGATTTTGTTCCCTACGAATAAGAAGGTAGATGGAGGAGAATGTAGTATCAAAGATAATTGATGCCCGTCTCACCCCTTTGATTAATGATGGAATGTTCTACATTCGTGTGTATATTAAGAGTTAATATTGAATACTATTTGTCTCAGTAAGCAACGAATAGTTAAATAAAACGTATCCTTAAGTTATGTTCGGCGTCCTGTTTTTATTACAAATGGATGTCAAATTTAATTTCGAAAAATGTTTCTATACATGAGGTTTAGTAGCATTATATTTTAATTTAGTTTTCGTAAAATGTACGTGGTATACAACTGCAGTGTTTCAGGAATCTATTGTACCTGCCTTAGAACGTGTATCATTTTACTTATGTAAAATTAAAGGTCCGTCCCGCAACGGGGAAAAGTGCTTTATCATAATCAGTTCAAAGTTACATTTTTTCCAGGTGTAAAGTCCCATGCACGGTAAGGGAACCAGTACGGATGCAATTTCAAATTACTTAATAGCTGACAGACCGAGAGCAAAAAACACCCATTGATTAAGTAAAAGGTTCCGTTAGAAATCACGTAACGATACCGGAGAACGACAAGACGCATCTGAAAAAGGTCAGGGGTTCCATGCGATAACACTATGTGTAAATTGTGTAAAAAATGATAAAATCATTTCTGATAATCCAGATAATACAGACGTTTACATAATAAATAGAGGCGACCTGTCGAAACTTTCGTATAAATTAGAATAGATTTATGTAAATTGAAATATATTTAATAACATCTATATATGAAAAAAGAAATACTATGAAGAAGTACAACAAACATATTTGCACAAAATGAACGTAAATAACTCAAATATTTACAAGTAGCATTTTAAATACTTTTTTATCTTCATAAGTTCAACAGAAACACGTACATTTAAAAGCTGAAATATGATAATACTTCATGCAAATTAACTATTTAATATGATTATTAAGTTTTCAGTGTGTATATATACACGGCAATGTCGTTAAATTTTCTTAAGTAAACAAATATTAAATAGATTCTGAAAATATTTTTTTACAAATACAAATAAAATAATAATTTTATTTCGGAGGTTTTAAATTTTCTTGGCGTTTATTTATTGTAACTTCTTTTTTTCCGATTGTATATACGCTGTGACGCGGTTATTGCTGAATGGTCCATAACCCTCTTGATATGAGTTGGCAATATTAATATTCATATATTTGTATTTTGGGTTGATGCAAACACATTCCGTGAATATATTCCGATGTTGTACTTCTTAGAGTGTCTGTAAATTTACTTGTTAATGCAAAAATGTTAAATTGTTTACATAGGCTCACGTACCGGCTGCATTTTACTGAACACTAAAAAAGTCCACTAGTTAAGTTTATTTGGGTCAGTTCATATAAATACACTGTATAAGCTTTTGACAAAATGTTTTAAAAAATATTATATTAAAACATAATGTTTATTATACTTCGTCTATGAATCATCAGGAATGCATAACGGAATAAATAAGATGACGAAGTAAATAAGGACACATACACATATTCTATGGTTAGATTCACTATCCTAATCGCAAACTGTAAACGAACATCCTTCTGAGAAAGTGGCAGTAGACACATCTACACTATACAATAAAATAATCTATTTCCGTGAAGTATAACGATACCATCATCTGACAGCAAATATATGTTTTTTTTTATGATACAAAATTGTAACATTTCATATATTAAACCAGAAAGGCTGGGAAAAGGTTTATATGTAAACATTATATAATGACATCTATAACTTGATAATCACATTCATTTCAGACAAGAGAATGGTCTTTATTTTTCAGCGCAAGTATATACCACCCTTTGAATTCACCCATCGTGATGCCAATGCGATAAGGATATTTCATTAGTTGTACGCTTGCATAGAGTGACAGTGATATCTATCACATCATTCGCTTTTGAATCAACCACTATTTTATCGGTGATCCATGTTTACGATTGCATAGTTGAACCCCTGATCTGTTGATGCCTGTCATACATTGAATATACTATTTCAG
This sequence comes from Sepiola atlantica, assembly GCA_963556195.1. Classification (NCBI taxonomy): domain Eukaryota; kingdom Metazoa; phylum Mollusca; class Cephalopoda; order Sepiida; family Sepiolidae; genus Sepiola; species Sepiola atlantica. The sequence goes on along the minus strand of OY744539.1, from coordinate 51,485,487 downwards.
GCGTTATCAATGTCCATCTTCTTTCATAGTGGCTAAACATAAGATGAAGGAAAGAACACACAAAGTTAGCATGTGTATTCATACGTCATGCAACGATGTTGTCATACTTAATGTATAAGTTACACGTCACGCGTAAGAGAAGGCAATGTTATATGTTAAAAGTTGTACACTAAGAAAGAAGGAAATATTAATTGAACATAGAATGTGTAAGAACATTTAGATGTAAAGGCATATTAATCAGTTTGATTTTTTATATAATTGACTTTTATGCTAATCGTAATGTTAGGGTTAACACTTTAGCGATTATACATACTTTTGAAGTTCTAGATGCTCGTTCTTGATAGATGCGATCTTTTTAAAAGAGGCTATGTAGTAATAACCGACTATTAATTGAAGACGCAATAAATTAGAGAACTGATACAAGAATTATGTTTAATTAGTTATAAAGTGTCATTATTTTGATTGCTCATAAAAGACTTCCAACATATTTGAGAATGCATGATGTTCAAGCTCTTTTTGCGTTGTTGATGAAAGTGTAAGAGGGTCTATTTCAATGCGATTGCATTGGTTCGAGATAAGATTTGGTTTCACGTATTGCATATTGTGTTGCTTGACTACAAATCATATATTTTAGAGGAGAAAAATGAAAGAAAAAAACAAAAGAAGGGAGCAGAATAAGTAGAAAAGGAACAGCATTGGCTTTACATACCAATAACTTATTTTCATTGTCGGACATCAAGTTTAAAATTAATATGTGTCGATATTTTTAGGGGTGATTAATTGTATTGTCTATACTATAATACGCTAAGGTATTTCATAGTCGAAAATACGTTATCGCATTCCACCTATATCAAAATAATGAGACAATCTGACTATCAAATGCCCTAATACTGATATTAACATTTTCGTCGAGATTATATATGTTTATAAACTACTAAATATGTGTTGATAGATACAACGTCAAGTGGGGTGAATGGTTAATGGATATACACTCACTTTGTTATTAGTAATTCTTATACTCTTGCAATTTGTTTATGGCTTGACTAAAAACCGTTATGTTATTCCCTGTATTACTTTTACATAATAATATACTTTGAGTGGGAACATGAAGTGAGGGAACGAAAATGAAATATTTGAGCAGAATGAATGAAGAAAGAAAAGGCATACCATAACATACCAGCAATCTATGTTGTGTTGTTATGGTAGAGGCGATCATAACGTTAAAAGTCTAAGTGTACGTTATTTTAAGTTTGATGAATTTTATTGGCTATATCATAATATGCCAAGATAGTTCATGTCCATACGTAAGTTATCCAATTTAAGAAAAGTTATATTAAATTAAAAGTAAACAATAATATTAATCAAATCCGAAATATTAGCCAACATATACACAATAATCGCAAATTTAATAAGTATTTCACCGAGACTATTGTAACGGACATCTCCTAATGTTCTGAATCTCAGGCTAAAATATACCCTAGTAATTTTATGTTTCCATTTCTGATTGCTTTTTCGATATATTTTTCGCGTGTGTAACCTCGATGTTCCTCTGTGTAGCCGTGTGGATTCTTCGTTGTTTCCTTTTTCTGCATAGTGGCAGTGACGTCATCTATCCTTACTTTCTTTCCTCGAAATCGTGTCGTCTATGATCCGCCTTGCCTTCGCTCTACATATAAGTTATCCATATTCTTGTAGAAAAAAAGGAATAAAAATAAGACGAAGTCTGGGTATTAGCGTTTATTTAGATAATTAATGCAATGTAATTAATTGTAATTAATACGAATAAAGTTTCTCTATGAAAGAAAAAGAAAGCTATATTCCTAAGTAGCTATTAGCACAATAGATAGACATATATTTTGATAAATAGGCATACAGATAAATAGACAGACCAGCGACTCTGATCGCGTGGTACCCTCACAATGTGTCGCCGTTACGTCATGTTTTATGCGTGTTGTTCGTATTAAGCTCCCGCGACTTTTATAAAAATCGACCATTCTATTTCACTGGAGTCCAACTTGACATCTAATCCATAGGTCTTTCTTAACATATCGCTCTGAGACATGTCCCCTATATACCACACGTTAAATCTAAACATTGTGTAAGATTAATTCAGATTACATTCTAAAAAAGGTAGTGTTTAACACAAGAACTCATCACTGTGAGCGTAATCATTCACATGCGCTACAATATTTACTAGGAAATCTTCAACTCAGTATAAAACACGTCTCCATTATCTGTAAAACAATCCTACATTATTTTCACTCTGATCTGTAAAGGCTGTAAATCCCAGGAACAATATAGGGGAAACCATTCTATATAATAATCATCTTATGATCTCACTTGTCCGGAATTCTTATTCGACCCTATAAAACATTCTTCTGGGACATACGTAATGTTTTCTTTATGATCTATATCGGCGCCATAGCAATATTATGCCATCTGTCAATTCCGGAGCTTTCGTTGGCTTAGTTTAACGTTATCAAATTTTCAGCGGAACTTTCCCTCTCTCCAATGGCAACATTTTCACGGTGCACACCAAGAATTCAATTGTATGAACAAAACCTAAGCATTCCCCTAGTGTTGTCCGTATAGACACATCACAGGTGGACGTTATGCACCACACATACTGTTCCAATACATAAAATACAACGGCTATTACATTCATTTAACAAATAGATACATATAAAATACAAAATCACAAAACCCTCTTTTTATAATGTATTCTTATATAGTCAACACACAGGTTTTATATAAAATACCGCTGCTACACACACCTACTATGTCTGAACTCGAGTTGTGAGACACTTACGAACCAGTGGAATAAATTTCAGAAAAAAAACATTCTTTAATCAAACAACCAGACTCTTTTATCAGACGAAAGCGCTTACTTCGAACTATATGTAATTGATCCACCAAATGCGCCTTAATACATGGAAACCATTGCAAGTTATTTTCAGCACCTATATTAGTATGCATCAAATCGCGAGAATAAGTCAACGTCTTACTCTCATACTATTTTGAGTTACATTAATACGGTAACTTGTGTTTCTTTTTTACCTCACTGATGAAATCCATTTGCATTCTGACGTACACACCGCATGTTACTTCCCAACCAAGATGAGGACTGCATTCTCGAAGCAGTCCGATTCTCCAGCTGTCTAGTTTTACTCTTGATCATTAATTTATCTTCACGATGAAGGGTGGGAAGTCGTCATGAGCGCAAATACAAACTAGCATCAAAATCTGAAACCTTATCCTAAAAGTTACACCAATGATTGTATAACTGCGGAAATTTACCCAACAACCTATTACCCAACAAAAATTACCATGACTGTCTGTAGTTTCAGTCTGGACCAGCGATTAAGGTCTTATTGGGTTTCATATTGGCTAGACATATAATATATATTGTAGCTATTTCAACACACCTATACTATGGGGCATCGCGGGACTTCTCGAAACATAAACCTATCGTCAGGATTTTCGTTCAACCTACAAAAACAACAACTCGGAAAACGAATCACCGTCAAGAAACAACATATTTCTCTTGCCACATCGTAAATTTAATTCATTATTCAGCTTGGCATGAATGTATTCTCTAAAATAACTTTAACATAGAATGGTCATTTTCCGAATAATTATTCAGAATAAAAAATGAATAAAAACTGTCTCTCTCATTATAGGTAACATGAATTGTAACAGATACATAGAAGGCATTGTCCAGTCTGCTGCCAAGAAAGCTAGACAATTTATCACGCCTGACAATATCTTATATCTCTACAAAGCCACCATATGCTTATGCATAGAGTATTGTTGTCGCATCTAGGCGGATGTTCCATCCACCAGTATCTCATACTTAGACCAGGTACAAAAAAGAGTATCTAATCTAATAGGTCCCTCACTATGAACCAAGATCTAGCCTCTACCCCATCGCTGTAATGTTGCATCCTTGTGCTTGTTTTACAAGTATTTCAATGAAATGTGGTATGATGAACTTGCTGCTTTGGTTCCCCTTCGACATAAATACATTAAACTATCAGCTTAATCCAATCCATTCACTGTAGAGGTCCTAAGATACTGAATACTCCAATAATTTAATTTCACCTACTGCCGGCCTCTGGATTACCCTCCCTACTTTCTGTTACCCCGACTGTACCGACATGCGGGAATTGTAAGCTACTGTGAACAAGAATGTTACTGTCCAGCCCAACATGTAGGATTACCCTCTAAACTTTCCTCCTAATTATCAGTAGTTCCTTACGTCTACAGTGGAAACTAACCTTGTTTAGGGTAAACTAAATCAACACAAATATCAAAGAAATATGTGACATCGATGAAATCATATACAAAATACGTATTTGCTGATTCACAAAAAAAGGAATAAAATCCGTTTGTTTAAGAATGCAAAGTGAGCAAACAGTTCACATAACTGTACGATTCGTTTTTCTGTTAAACACGATAACAAAAATAGTACACATTGTTATTTGCGCGAATAAAATTTATTTCGGTTACGTATTTTCTTGATGATACTTCGACCGAGTGAGAGTAATGGACAAGTCAATACAGTTTCCTTACTTCAATCAGTTAATGCTTTCATAAATAATTTCGTACATTTTATTTTATATTAATGTACAAGATTTGCAAATTTAAATTCTAACACATGTTCTTACCTACATAGTAGATCACATAGTTTTTCCCATAACTGACTTGTTTTTATTTTTAATTTTTCTATGGGAATTGCTTCAGACAAAGTATGAATCTACTTGACGTAAGGAGCTACACATCGTCGTGCAACGTAAACAACTAGCTAATAGTAAGTGTTAGATGGATAAATTCCAATTAGATAGTAAAAAAAGGTAAATGGTTTTCATTCCGGAGTTTTAGTGATAAAAGTGCCTTCCAATATCTTAATTATTAATGCTTCACGGCCTCGATTTAAAAATACGAATATTTCAAATTTGTTAGTGTATTATTGGTAGTATTGGTCGCTTCATTAAAAATTATAATTAGATACACATATATAAACAATTAGACGTCTAAATTTACGCCTGTATATATGTTAAGTATTCAGTAGAATAGTTCTTAAAACACATAAGTATGAATATAGCAACATGCAAATATTCCATACGATGTGTATTGCTTGTTTTGGCATCCAGTTATACAAAACACAACAAGAGACTTGCATATCTAATAACATACATTTGTAGAAATATTTATTTCTAAGCATATATCAAATAAATGGGCACAAATGATACATTTCACAATGATTCATTTCGTTTGTTTTATATATGGACCCTTCTTGAATGCATAATCAAGAAATAAAAAAAGATAATAAAATATGCTGCCATACACTGATATATATATATATATATATATATATATATATATATATATATATATACACCTATATACACACATATATGTATATATATAAATATATATGTATATACATATATATATATATATATATATATATATATACAATAATATTTCAATAAATAAATATTAATTATTTAAATACCTAGAACATCGATGTTTCATGCTAACGCAATCTTCAGTCTAGGAACTAATTCCCGACGGTCGGTAGGCGCGAACCCCGAACACAAATGGCCACTGATTCGTAGTCGGTGATCATAACCAAACGGCCATCGTCAATTAGTTAGTAAATATAGAGTAACTTTAACTGTAAATAGCGACACATGGCCACCATCTACCAGGCAGCTAGAGTGATCTTACGAAACGGTGTTCGGATCGCGCATATAGCTATTTGTACTGCTTGTTATTAAAGCTACTCGAAAGTGCCCAGCCCTTGTGGGGAGGGGGGTTGATAAACAATAATATTTTAATAAATAAATATTAATTATTTAAATATATATATATATATATATATATATATATATATATATATATATAAGTAAAGAGACAGAGAAAGAGAGAAAATAGAAAAAGGTTCCAAACCCACTTTGTTACTCATATATTTCTAACTAATATTTAACACTCAGAAAGTGTTTGATAAAACATTACATTAGCATTATTAATAAACGTTATATGCTTTATATTAAAGATAATAATAAACTATGAATCGTGCCTGGAGATTTGCTAGCCTGCACCACGGCTTCTGGTGAAGTGTATATATTCTTTAATCTTGCCTAGGAGTGAAAGTTGTTTCCCGTCCCGTATACAGCAAATCGCAATGTTTCATACAAACCAGGAATGGTTTGGCCGAGAACACAAAAGCGCATATCGGTTAACCGCGTACAGAAAATACATTAACACTTTTTTATCTATTTGTTTTAGGTTGAGTGCCTGACATGGCTTTTGCTTAGCAGACGCTAATGAAAAAACGATTAGGGGATGAAGAACCCTTATTCAAAATCTTCCCTCATTCTCAATAAATGATAATTTGGGTGACACACATGTGCGCCATGTGTATTCCTGTCAAGAAGCCGAATTCAAAACGGCACTGAAAGGAGGAGTTGGCATATATCCAGATGCTTCTGCTATGAAAGTCGAATATTTCACTTTTTCATGATGATTACTGTTAATAGCTTGTTGGGTGTTACAAGAATATTTCACTTTTTCCTGAATACTACTTGTACGGATGAGATTTTATTAATATCATCCATTTATCTTTTAGAGACGCATGTGTCTAAGGCGATTCACGCTTTATAGTGAAGTTATAAGTTGCATACTCTTACATAAGTATTTTACTTTGTCCAGTATTGCAAGACTCAGCTTAAGTGTAGAAATCAACGACGATTGTATGACCGGTTAGTTGCGCGCAAATTGCTTAGATTGGTGGCATAGCTAAAATGTAATTCCCATAGATTAGTTTTGAATGTCATATTCTTTTAGCCATAATTACTAGTAAACGTGCTGGCTTGACTCTTTTTCAAGTGGAACAACAAACAATAATATTACAGATGTGGCACGGTTTAAACCCTGTTACAGTTTGGACAGGCAATAAATACATCACTTTAAATGCCTACATAACGGGATTAATTATTTCAATAAGTAACATATACACGTACTAGAGCCGGATGTATCAGTCGTATTACATCAGCGGGCGCATGCGTGATACATTGTGGCAAACGAGGTTCGATTTAGTTGTATTTAGTTTCCGGCAAATAGGGTGAAAAGAGGTTGAATCCGTTCGTCAAAATCCACATCTTTACTATTTATTCTTAAATAGTAACACTGGGCATAAGACATGTATTGACTAATATTTCCAAAATGTCGCTTCTTTTAAATTATTTTAACGATGTTAAGGGCCAGAATATTGACAAACACATGCTACTCAACATTGAAATATAATAGAGTTTCTTTGGAGTTTACTATAGCAATAAGGCACCAATAAAGCAAGATTAATTCAATTTCAATTTCTTTTCGAGACCTCGTAAACTCAAGTTTTATATCATTTACATTTTTGAAAGACAGTCTAATTTAAAAAAAATGTTGGTCAACAATAAAATAAGGGTTCAAAACATATGGTGTATTGTCATTATCTATTTATTATCTTAGACACATTATTATTGCAAACCTGCTCTCTTCAGGGAATTAATATTATCTATGTTACGACGAACAAATGACAGCGTATATATATATATATATATATATATATATATATATATATATATATATATATATTGTTTTTCTATAACTAAATACTTATTATTCACAGACACATGTTTCAAATTAACTAGTAATTACACTGGTTTACAAGGAAATGGAGGCAATCACAAACATACCCGTTTTTACCTAATTTGGGGTGCTGAATTCCCATTTAAAATCTGCTATCAGGGTTAATTCTTATATTGTTAAACTTATGACTTATTGTTTAGTTATTATGCACTAAATGCAAGTGATAGCATTACAATATATATATATATATATATATATATATATATATATATATAGATAGTTTGATAGATAGATAGATAGATAGATAGATAGATAGATAGATAGATAGATAGATATGTATAGTTATGAATCAAGACGGATTTTGGCAGGTAAGACAGCAGGTCTCAATCGTGTGTTGAGGCTTCACAACAGTTGCACAACATCAACTCCTCACTCTCCTTATCAGAACCGCCTACTTTAACTATTTTGACTGTAAATTCCGTGATCAGACAAGTCTCAGGCTTCACACATCTGTTGTAAACCCTGCTACAATTTACTAACTGCATTCTTTGATATCAAGAAAGCGGCTTTGAACTTTGCAGTTCTGATGGTTTGGAGAGAGCCACAAAGACACGCATATGATTTCTGTGTTCGTCTAATATAACTGGTTTGAATGCATCTCATAGGAAAAATATCAAATATCTCAAGCTTGAATCTGCTATGAGACCCGTCCCCCATTCATGTACCCACATCTCCAGTAAATAAGGAGCTTAGTTCCTCGTCAGATGAACAAATGCCTTCAAGGGCGGATTCTGCCTTGTCAATAGCTGTGTAAGATATTGAGGCTACATATTAAAGAAACAAGTAGGAATGAGCCACACTGGATCACGAAGAACACCTAAATTATCTTGCTCGTGATGTGTATCTGTCAAAACAGCAGCCAGAGCTCTTGGCTTCTCGGCTTAAGCAGTAGAACCAAGTCAAGGAAGATAAAGGATCGCCAGTTTCAGGAATCAGAACAAAGACCTTGCTTTTTGTCGACATGGAAAACAAGTTGTGCTACTGCACAAACATACCTGGTTTGTTCACGTCCCTCGGTTTGCCACATAATCTTTCAGACCGGTGTTTTTTCATAGACTCTACCCAGCGAAGTCTCGAGGCTGTGCTTCTGCACAACAGGAATAAACACCCCAGCATTCCTATTGCACACTCTGTCAATATAAAAGAGGCATACGACAATATGGAGATTATTTTAGAAGCTATTAAGTACAACGAGTACCAGTAAGGTATGTGTGGGGACCTCAAGGTCATTGGTCTTCTTAGGTGTATGCAAGTGAGCATCACAAATTACTATGCAATAGTCGTGCTGTATCCCAGCATTACAAGCAGAAAGATTGGGCGTCTAGAAGCACTTGTGTTCCTGGTGAACAGAGCGTCAAGGTGAATCCTCTGGTTGACATGAATAAGGTGCTTCCTCTTCCCCTTTACATCAAGCTGTGTTTGATGAAAAAATTGGTGAAGGCTTTGGACAAAATGGTGCTGCCTTCCAACATTGTTTATTGTGTTCCTATGTCTTAGTTCTGTTAAGCTCAAAGAGGGCATCTTTGTCGTACCTCAGATCCGAGAAGTGCTGAAGAATACTGATGTTGATAAACTTCTTAGCTTATTGTAACTGATAGCATGGGAAGCATTAAAGTCAGTCGTTAGTGGCTTTCCTGGTAGAACACGTGTGCCATATTATGAAGCCTATATTAAGAAGTTGCTAAATACTTACGAGGATATGGGGTGTCGAATGTCACTCACGATTAATTTTCCACATTCTCACCTCAACTTTTTTTCCGCCAAACGTTGGAACAGTGAGTGATGAGCATGGGAACTGATTGCGCCAATACATTACAAAGATAGAGAGACACTATCAAGGCAAATAGAACACCGGCATGATGGGAGACTTCTGCTGGATGTTCTTGCGTGACATCCCGGAGGCAATATACACCAGATATTCTGCGAAAACACACGTTTAACTGTGTGTGGTACTACGAATTGTGTAATTGTGTCATCGAAGCATATTTATACAATCAGTGTACTTAATCTATCCTGTTTCATCTGTTATAAGCTGCTGCAACTCTAGAAATATGCACATACATTATATGTTTATACTAAAATGATACTATTTAAAAGCCAGAAAACTAGAGGTGATAGCACTAAACTATTAATACATTTTAATTCAGAACAATCAAATTAGAAAAAATGGTTATCCCCATTCTTGCCTCAGATCAAATTCTTTTGTTGTTAAGCAGTGTAATCAGTGTTGCTTATAAAACTGTACACACGGCAGGACGAGTTCAACACTTGACAAGCACCACTGACTCAACATTCTAAACTATGTAAACGAGAGTCATATGAAATGCGACAGAAATAACACCTATATGCCATTTACAGATATAATACATGCCAGAAAGTGTTCGATCTGCCCACTGAGAGCATATTTCTCTAAGATCAAGTTACTGTAACTGTTTTTTTTTATTAACAAATGTGTATTATAAACAGAAATATATATATATATATATATATATATATATATATATATATATATATATATATATATATATATATATGAAGAAGAATGGAAAGTAATTAGAGAAGCAAAAGCCAAATCAAAATTCAATTCAATTGCTCAGAGCAAGGTATATTCCGCAAAAAGGCAATTTATTCAAGTTAAATTTTCCTTAAGCCAGGCTTTTCAAAGATAAAAATCTCATCATCAGAGGAAGTCGCTGGGATAGATAAGTTGGCAAAGGCCAATATTTAAAATTTGAAAACCAAAATAAAAGTTGTAGGGAAAGAAACACAAAGCAAAACTCTGCCCGAATGCAAGCAAATGTCCGATTGCTAAAAAGTTTGGTGTCGAAAAGTCCAGCGGAGAGAATGAGATGTAGCTAGGTAGGTCGTTAAAGGCACGAGATGTTATGAGAGAGGATTCGTAGTTAAATTCCAAGAAGCCACAACTTCAGGTGCGGCGAAAATAGAAAATCCAAATGGTAAAAAGTCCAATAAGAGGAACGCTTGTGGATGCAGGCAGGCTCAGAGAAGAGTGAGGTGGAAAATATTCGCCATTAAAAATACTTCCTCAGCTGAGATATCAAGAAAAAGTGTTTTAAAATAGGAAAAAAAGCAGCGAAAATATTTTAAAGCTAGCCCGTTAAGAAAGCCGGCTTGAAATGAAGAAAAGCAGAAAATCATATGCGACCAGTAGGCAGGGAAGGAACGAGTAAGGGGTGTGGAGGAGGAGAAAGGAACGGGTACGAAGAAGGAGAAAGGGAACGGGTGCGGTTAAAGAGTGCGGTTAAAACTAAAAGTAGTTTTAACCGCACTCTTTCACCGCACCCGTTCCCTTTCCCCATCCTTACATTATAAATATGGAAATGAAACAAATAGACCTAAAAGTTAAATAAAAAATACCTACACACAATACTTAAAAGATAACGTTAATCCAATATATTTAAACCCAAAGTCCAATCACGCCCTTCTATGATAAAAGAGATTCCGAATTCTATCGAAAATAGGCTTGTCAATAACTCTATCAACAAAATGTATTTAAGAAATCAAGCAACGTTTACTATACAGCTGTAAAATAGTGGTTACGATAAAATGGAAATTTATTATAAAAAACAAGACGACAATAATTACAATAAAATAAATATAAAAGGAAGAGAAATATAATCTGGCAATTAGATGCTATGATCTAAAATCGGCATTCAAAAATCTCATTGAAACACACTTTCCGTAACCAACTTCCTTCATTAAATATTCGATAAAGATAAACTGTCATATAGCTGCTGCAAAAACCTAGAAATGGTAATAAAGACACAACTACGCGATAACAGCAGAGAAGAAAATCACTGATAAATTACATAAACTGCGTGACCAAAAGAATCACACTAAAAAGGATATAAATATAAGCACTACACATAGTAATAATTAAAACCACCCAAATCGAAAGCAGAAAGTTTGTAATGAAGATAATAGGGATGTAACTGCAGAACTCGTACACTTTGTCACCTACACACTTAACCAAACGTATTGTATACAAAAAGGACAGAACAACAAAAAAGAAGTACATAGATTTTAAACATTGGGCTCTGATTTTGTTTGTTTGTATTCCTTGTTTTTTTACTGGTTTTTATTTATCGACTTTTCATTAAATAATATATGAATTTATTAATTAATGTATTAATTAATTGATTTAGTGTACACAATAAGTTGTAATGATAATAATGATGAGTATTATAATATTACTAATAACAACGTAAGTACTAATCGGAATACGGTCACTGCTCTCTAATTGGTTTTAGAGGTGATATGTGAATTATTGAGAAGGGGGCATCTATTGTGCTTACAGTTAATTAAAATATATTGTTTATTTGTTCACACCTATCACAACATACTAACTATCTCAAGTGTTTAACTTCGGCAACATGGTGAGTTCAGGTAAGTGTAGGAACTGGTTTTCCTAATAGTGTTCCAAGCCACTGTTGGTGATTGATTATTGTGGAATAATTCCCAGTAGTGTATAGAGTGTGAGGTTCTTTTTTGGTAAACAGAATTATGAAATGAATATTTATGACCTGTATATCTCTCTTTGAAAGTATTACGAACTATACATATATAATACTTTTTCTGGGCTCGATTTACTTGTTCATCGTGTAGCTTTGTATACTATTTCGTTTATTTGACAATTCTGCATTTGCAAGCTTTTGTTTGTGCTGTTTTCTTTCAGTATTCTTTTTGTCATTTAACATTTTATTGTTTGGTGTTTTGATTATTTTTCTGAATTTCATTCCCAGCAGTTGTAGCTTAATTTACAGGTGTTGTTATTAAATATTTGATGTAGTATATTATTAGGAGAGAAATGACGGTTCATTAAATCTAGGAATCCTTACCATGTGATTTAAGTGTGGTGTAAACCAGGAAATATTTCTACTTTTAGTTTTGTGTTTGTTATTGGGAGATGTAAGGTTGGCCTATATAATTTGTTTTTAGCCACTCTATTTTAGTGCTTTATTAAAAAAGCGTTATAAGTGTAAAACATTGCTTCATTAGAGGAATTATTGCAGATTTTCTTTTCCATTGAATTCGGGATATGTTTGATTATAGGTTTTCGAAAGTAAGTAAGATCTAATGGTTTCATCTCTCTGAAGATATTTGGTTCATTCTTTCACACTTCAGCTCAATATAATACTATGCATTCTATTTTCATGCCTTTAGTAAGGTTGTATAATATGTATATATTAACTAAATCGGTTACATCTGCTTAGTTCAGAGAGTCCAAAAGGGCATCAAAAGATGCCAATTTATTACTGTTTGTCGATTGTTCTTGTTTACTGTTTCCTAAATTGTCTAACGATATTGAGTTCATCTTCAGAAATATCTGAATCGAGAGTGGCAACATTCAGAACATTATCAAAAAGTGATTTTAGTATGGAAGGGTAATAATTGATTATGTCAAACTGGATAAACGAGAGTTAGTATGTTTGCAATTTTACAAAACCAATTCATGGTCTCAACTGTGTTTACTCACTGATTTTGTTTGTAAAATGTTTTTATTTGTTTATTTACTTTTTTCTAATTTTCACAATTTCTCGTCTTGTGGGGTTAATAAGTGTAGTGCCTGCTTTCGTTTGGAAGTAAGGTGTATGGTCTTTGTCAAGGATATATTTTTTTCACTTAATTTCCCTATTCTATCACTAATTTACAGTTTTTCAGCAATTGCTTTACTGTCTATGTTTGATATTTTGAACTAAGTCTACGTAAAATGTTCTGTAGTTTTTCTGATGGTATGGTCAAGTAATTTATGGTATTCCTGTGCCATTTGTTTGTAAAAGTTTTGAGTGTTATCAGCTTTAGCTACTATATGTTGTGAACTATTAATTTCCTTAAGGATTTCGGCTAGTCTTTTCTGAAATGTTTTTTTTGTATGATGGAATGTGATGCCCCTAAATGTATTCATTAAGTCATTTTCAAACCCATCGAGTTGTCCACAACGGGGTGCCGTACCTTGCTTTTCGAATCCATAGTAATCCCTAGATTAATTGCAAAAAAAACTCGTTTTCCATTTCATTCTTCTCAAGACTTCTTCCATCTTTATAATGAGCATTAGTAGGTAATTACGTTTGCTGGTGATCGGAATTTTTTTAGCGAAGTATTTTTTTTTTCCATGTATGCGAACTAATAATTGACGGTTTAAAAATTGCTCAATAGTAATGGAGCAGGAAATAACAATACTACTACTACTACTACTACTACTACTACTACTACTACTAATAATAATAATAATAATAATAATCATATTAAAAAATAGTAATAATAATCTAAGCATAGCAAACATACACAGGACATTACTCAAAAGAGTTCCAACCGGACATATAAAAATAGCTCAATGTTAAATACAGCTGTGTGCAAAATCTGCGACACCGGCATGTCTATGTTATCGACCAATATCTGTTAAAAACTGGGATCTCATAAGGAAGAGCTCAAATACGGTGTCAATACGGTCTTAACATTATATTATATCTGGAAAAGAATGGAATAGGAAGAAAAGAAAAGACATTTAAAAGTAAAATTTGGAAAGTTACGTGGTTGGGACCGTTATAAATCACATATACAATAGCGTAAACTATATCAAATATAAATAAATATTAAATATAAAACATGAAATGAAATACAATAAAATAAAAATGAATTTAATAAAAATAAATGAGATAAAATAAATTTTAAAAAAAGAAAACGAAAAAGAAAGAAAGTAATCAAGACGTATAAATAGAAAGTGAGAGAAATAAAAGATAGATTGATAGATACGTAGATAGATGTATAGATAGATGTATAGATGTATAGATAGATAGTTAAAATTTAACAAAATAATCAGGTATAGTTTAAAATAAATAAATACATTCATTTTGGATAGAAACAGCGGAGGGCAGAAGGAAGTGGGTGATTGAGATGGGGAGAGGATAAAGAAATTGGGAAGTGAAGAAAGAGTTAAAAAGAAACATGCAGCTATTGCTAGCAAGAAGACTTACCAATACTAATCACGAGGCATTGTTAAGCTTGAGACATGATTTACAGTCTGGTTCTCAGTTTCGGTCGACAGTAGTGGTTGTGTGTGTGGTGGGGGGGGGGGGTCGTTAACACATTGATATCTGGTTTTGTTGGTGTTTATTCTTAGTGGTTAAATGGTATTATTAATTTTTGATTTTTTTCTCATTGTCATTAATTTATTAATATATGTACAGGGTGGGCCAAAATAAGGGTCCTATCTTTAAATTTGAATAACTTCTACAAAATAAAAGTTAAACTCACCAAACTTTATGTGTGTGTACACTGACCCTTCCGAGATTTTCTGAAATAAACAAAACAAATTTTAGCCGAAAAACACTTCTTAAAACTTACAAAAACTAAAGTATTGTTTTTTACACTGTTTTGAGTTTTTTAAGCAAAAATAATGTTTTCTAAATGAGGGTACGTTCCTTAGGGCTAATACGGCTCATGCTTGCTTCGGAATGGGTCCTTTACTTATTCTAAAAAAAAAAAAAAATCAATAAATAAAAAAGTTATGAATTTTTAAAAATAGGACCCTTATTTTTGCCAACCCTGTATTAATAAACGTATTACCACATTGATTTTGGTTACACAATAAGTGGTTAAAATAATAATAATAATAATAATAATAATAATAATAATAATAATAATAATAATAATAATAATAATAATAATAATAATAATAATAATAATCAGTCTTATCCTCAGTGTATGTCAGCAATGATGGTGGAGGTGGTAGTTTGTGTGTTGAGGAAAGCGGATAGTTAACACATTGAGCTCTTATTTTGTCTGGGTTTATTCTTAGGTTTTTACTCTTATTAGTTATCTAATTGTAATTAATTAATTAATACATAAATTAATACATTTATTCATATATTTATTTGGTTTACGCAAGAAGTGGTACTTATAATATTAATAAATTTAATAATAACAATAATAATAACAATACTAGTGATAATGACAACAATACTAATAGTAATGATGCTACTGATTACTTACAATAATTATAACAATAGTAGTAAAACATAGATAACGATAACAATAATCATAGTAATAATCAAAACTATAATATTGTAATGTCTGCTACTACAGAACAATAATATGTATGATAATGTAGTAAAAACAAATAATGATGAGAATTAAAATAATAATAATAATAATAATAATAATACTAATAATAATAATACTACTACTACTACTAATAATAATAATAATAATAGTGGTAATAGTGGATAAATAACAAGTAATGATATTGACAAATAGTATTATTAATAATAATAATAATAATAATAATAATAATAATAATCAATAGTAAACAATAGTGGAATGATAAAAAAGAAAATAAAATAAGATAAAAAGGGAATTTTTGAGGATGATACTACTAATAAAAGATAATAGTAATAATACTAATGATAATTATAATAATAATAAAGTAAATACCAATAATATTAATTATAATAATTCTAAATACGATAATGATACTACTTTTATTGATGATGATGAAAATAGTGGTATCAATAATACTCACATAATTAATACAAATAGTAATACAAATAATGTCAGCTATAACAATCATAATAATCATAATAATCCTATCAATGATGACCAAAATAATCTTAATGATTATCATAATACTAATGAGAATATTAATAATCATAATAATAGTTGTAATAGTAATAATACTAATATTTATAAAACTAATAATAATAGTTGGAGTTGTTATGGTAATAATAGAGCTAATGTTTGCCAAATAAGTAATGATAAAATAAAAAATTCTGATAATAATAACAAATAATAATCAAACTAATGATAATGATAGTTTTAGAAATAGTAATGATGTACATGGTTTTGACTGAGAAATAGTAATGATGTAAATGGTGTTGACTGAGAAATAGTAATGATGTAAATGGTGTTGACTGAGAAATAGTAATGATGTAAATGGTGTTGACTGAGAAATAGTAATGATGTAAATGGTTTTGACTGAGAAATAGTAATGATGTAAATGGTGTTGACTGAGAAATAGTAATGATGTAAATGGTTTTGACTGAGAAATAGTAATGATGTAAATGGTGTTGACTGAGAAATAGTAATGATGTAAATGGTTTTGACTGAGAAATAGTAATGATGTAAATGGTGTTGACTGAGAAATAGTAATGATGTAAATGGTGTTGACTGAGAAATAGTAATGATGTAAATGGTTTTGACTGAGAAATAGTAATGATGTAAATGGTGTTGACTGAGAAATAGTAATGAAATAAATGGTTTTGACTGAGAAATAGTAATGATGTAAATGGTGTTGACTGAGAAATAGTAATGATGTAAATGGTGTTGACTGAGAAATAGTAATGATGTAAATGGTTTTGACTGAGAAATAGTAATGATGTAAATGGTGTTGACTGAGAAATAGTAATGATGTAAATGGTTTTGACTGAGAAATAGTAATGATGTAAATGGTGTTGACTGAGAAATAGTAATGATGTAAATGGTTTTGACTGAGAAATAGTAATGATGTAAATGGTGTTGACTGAGAAATAGTAATGATGTAAATGGTTTTGACTGAGAAATAGTAATGATGTAAATGGTTTTGACTGAGAAATAGTAATGATGTAAATGGTGTTGACTGAGAAATAGTAATGATGTAAATGGTTTTGACTGAGAAATAGTAATGATGTAAATGGTGTTGACTGAGAAATAGTAATGATGTAAATGGTGTTGACTGAGAAATAGTAATGATGTAAATGGTTTTGACTGTAACGATTAGTGATGAATTCTCATTATAATTCTCATTTAATGGAATATTGAATGTAATAATTATATCAAGCATGGAATAGAATATGGTATTAAAGGATTATTATGTTGTCTAATGTTTGTTTGCGGATAGGTGAAGTGCTTTAAACTAATTATGACCCTAGTATTGTCATGCCTTAAGGGATAATTGATTGTGGTGTATTTAGTAAATACTGTAGGAGTATTAGTTCAGTTAGGGTAAACAAATTATAGTTCTTTGAGAGCTAATTCTTATTTTAAATACTAATATGTGTTCGAAAGTGTTCCAAATCCCGGTTGGGGATTGATTAGTATCGGTTTATTTCCGGTAGTATATAGAGAGTGCGTTTTTTTCCTTTTTTTCTTTCTTTTCATTAGTGAAATGCAGGTACTGTTTTATTCTAATAGTGCGCCAAGTCAGTATATTGCTGGTTAATTCCAGTAGTATATAAACAAGGTGGTTTTCTTTATTTCTGATATATATATATATATATATAGAGAGAGAGAGAGAGAGAGAGAGATATAGATATATATATATATATATATATATATATGTATATAGATATAGATATATATATATATACACGTATATGTATACATACGTATATATACATTTATACGTATACATATATACATATATACATATATATATATATATATATATATATATATATATATATATATATATAATAAATATGTGTTACTGTGTATTATCTATGTACGTATACGTTTCGTCCATAATAATCAAGAGTCATCAGCATAGTGATATAACTATTCACTATATATATACATGTATAATATATATATATATATATATATGTATATATATATATATAGATATGCGTATATATATACACACATATATATATATATATACACATATATACCCACATATATATACATATATATATACACACATATATATACATATATTTATGTACACACACACATATATATATATATATATATATATATATATATATATATATATATATATATATATCAAAAGCTATCTGCCAAGTATACCCGGTAAACTGAGTGTAAGAGAAATACAAACAATTGCATATAAAGGGACGGCTACAATCTAAAGAATAGCTCTGGGCTGGAGTGTCTGAAATAGCCGCTGAATGTCTAGCATCCTGTAGGAGTTCCTATCTCCAGCAAAAGCGGAAAGATAATAATATATATATGTATATATATATTTCATATATATATATATATATATATATATATTTATTCATACATTTATATACATATGTTGTTCGTCTCATGGCAAACGCGAAAATGACATAATGGCTTCAACGACGACGACATATCTGTTTGGCGTCGCGCTTCATTCTCTTCCAACGGGCCATCGCTGCTTGAGAGGTTTCAACGAGCGCAGCGTTTTTTGGTCACTGTCTTCCAACCAGTTCTTCTTGATGCGCTCTTTTCCCACGTTTGGTGGTCTATATCGAAGCTAGTTAGCGTTTCTTTTGGGCTATCTTTGTACATCTTTTTGGATCGGCTTACGTTTCCTTTTGCCGCGGATGAGGTCCGCGAACAGTAATTGTGTCGGAATTATCTCCTCGGTCATGCTTTAAACGTGGCCTGACCAGCGGAGTTGGGCTTGGCGCATTGGGGTTTGCGCGCTGAACTTTCCGGCTCTGGGCAGGGCATCATTATAAGGGAATTTTGCCCTTCCATCGAATATGAAATATTTTTCGATGACAATTTGTGTGACATCAGTCAATCCCTCGCTCATGTCTGCGATATCACGTCCATGTCTCACTACCGTAAGCTAGGACGGGCGCAACAGCCGCTCTGTAAACCTTCAGTTTAATTCGGAGGTTGATGCTTCTTCGATTCCACACTCGATCTCGTAGTCGGCTAAAAGCGCTGCTGGCTGATGAGATTCTGCTGTTTAGCTGTTCGTCAATGTTCGCGTTCCCGGAGAGTGTACTGCCAAGGTAGGTGAAACTATCCACTGACTTGAGAGTTTCTCCATCCACTGACACTCGTCGATAGGAGTGCTCTTCTCCTGGGGCCGGTTGAGACGGTAATTCGGTCTGATTTGAACTGATTGTCAGACCAAAGTTCTTGCAGGCTGCCGCGGGACAGTTCATTCGGCGTTACATTTCCCCTTGCTTGTGAGTGGTGACAGCAAAGTCGTCAGCGAATAGAAGTTCCTGGATAGTTGTTTCCTTTACACTAGTTTCCTTTACATTAGTTGCCTGGCGTCAAAAATGTTTCCGTCTATCCTGTATCAAATGTCGTCGCCGTTTTTGTCCGCTGCGATCGCGTCGTTTAGCATGGCTGAGAACATCATGCTGAATAGCGTGGGAGCTACGACAAAACCCTGTTTGACTCCATTTATCACCTAAAAGGTCTCAGATGCCGTCCGTCATCGAGAATCCTGGCCGCCATTCCTTCATGGAACTGGCGAATTATTCCGATGAACTTGGAAGGGCAGCCGAATTTCTCATGATCTTCCAGAGACCTTCTCGACTGACCGAGTCGAATGCAGAATTTGCGTTTTTGTTTGACATATTTCTCTTAGAGTTTGCGCGCAGCGAATATAATGTCATTCGTGTCTCGTCTGGGATGGAAGCTACATTGCCTCTCTGGGAGGAGTTCGCGTTCAAACTGTGTAAGCAGTCGGTTCAGCAAGACTCGGGCGAAGATCTTACCCGATATTGAGAGGAAAGAGATGCCTCTACGCTTGAATATGTCTACGATCGCTGCATCACGGAACCCCTGGGGCAATGTGTCTTCTTTCCACATTTACTGATCCAATGTTGTGAGTTGAATGGTCTGTCGAACCGCCTACCTTGTAGACTTCAGACGGTATGGCGTCTGACACCGGAGCTTTGCCGTTCGACATTTTTTTGGTTGTGGTTAAAACTTCTACAGCTGACGGGGGGAGCTTCAAGATCATTGTTTATCGGTACATCAGGTAGGTGAGCGATGGCTTTCTTTGTTGATCGAGGTTGGTCTGTTTAGAACGCTTTTGAAGTGTTCTGCCCTTCGCGGCAGTATCAGTTTTTTGTCGGTAAGGAATGTGAATACGTCCAGACTGTATATGGGAGATGCGCCGCGATTATGGGATCTGTAGACTGCTTTCAGCGCATCATAGAACCTCTTTGTATCCTGCCTATCTGCATAGCTTTGAATCTCGTCTGCCTTGGCGGTCAGTCACTTGTCCTGCATCTGGCGCAGTTTTACTTGAATACCTCCCACATCCACTTCCTTGTGGGAACCTTCGAGAAAGGGAAATGCTATGGAAGTAAACCCTATACAAATCCGGAATCTAAATCGCCAAGGAATATTGATGAAATACTTGTCACTTTCCGGCAATGCATACATGTCCCCAGCTGTCTCGACTTCGTCTTGCCACTGAGCCAGATACACCAGAACGAGTGAATGAAGTTGATCTTGCGCACGTAATCCCTACTATAATCCAAACACCGCGCATTTCAAATCAACAACGATAAGGACAACATCGCATCGTCTTCAACATCCAGTCTTGTGGCGATGGGGAAACGGCGGAGCAGCAGGTGTTCAGTTACTGCACACAAGCTATTTAAGAAAAGTGGTCGTTCTCACTGAATCGAGAACAGCAGTGGAGTCTGGCATCATTCTGAGTGACAGAGAACCCTCTTCACGATCGCTCTGCTCGCCCCCTGACACGGGGATGGGGTCATAAAAAGTGTCCTAAACATAGCCTGTCTCTCACGACCCTGGCCAGCTTACCGCGGCCGGCAGTGATCGCTTTCAAGCGGTCGAAAAGTATAAGAACACACAAAGAAGTCCGACGCACTAACTGCCTTTGTAAAGAAAACAACATTGCCATAAGCGAAACATACTGGTCGAGACAGGAGGCGGGTATACGTTCTACTTCAGCGACCGCAAAGAAGGTGGCAGACGGTAATTTGCGGTCGGCTTCGCTATAAAATATACCCTCGAGCGAAAACTAGAAACCACCCCGAAGGATTGAGCGACCGCCTGATTAAGATGAGGCTTAATAATTAATGCATTTTAAATTTCATAAAACTGTGTTTTTTATATACATATTATTTTCAGAAAGAGATGTGTAATATTAGGTCAGTTAATTGCGAATTGTATGGTTATTTATTTAGTGTTTATTTTTAAATACTTTTATTTATTTCTGTGTTTTTTGTTTTTCTGTCAGTGTTTGTTTTGTATTTAATATAAAGTGATTAATTAAGATACTCTTTTTAATTTTAGTAAATGTTATTACATTTCCATTGGTTATCATATATTATAGAAATATTATTTATTGTGCATTTTATTCAATTGTATTATCGAATTAGTGGCGTTTGCCGCTAATAATATGAATTTATATATGTAGTTTATGCTTTATTGAATCGGGTTTGGTTTAGATGTCAACCAGTTAAAAGGGGGGGGGGTAACAGTGACTGATATTAAATTAGGTCTTAAATGAGAAGTAATGCATAGATTATATCGATAGCAGTATGTGTGTAAAATTATTTATTCATTTATTTATATGTGTATTGTCATTTATTTATTAATTTTGTTGAGTTTTTATTTGTTTTCTAATTCATTATTTACTTTTCTATATGTTTCTTTTAACCTTCAACACAGATGTCAACAGCTCCGACCAAGTCATTAGCAGACAACACTCACTCGAACGACAAAAACTACAGATTCGGCCTCGACGTCCTCTCCCCCTAAACTGTAATACCCGAACACTCTGCTATAGATCTCATCAATGGCCACATATCCTGCTCTGACAACCTTGCACTTTTCTGACTAACACTTACTTACATTCACAATCATCTATGCATGATCATCGACAACCCATACTTCACTTTCCAGCAACACACATTTAAACAACTCCCCGGCCTTTCTATGGCTTTTAGCTTTTCCAGTCGCCTAGACAGCATATATATAAACCGGCAACGAGCACTAAGCACCTGTCACTCCAACACATTATTCTTCAGTTACATATATGATATACTTATCTTCACATTTTCACGTGATGAAGCAATCAAAATATTAAAAAAAAATTTAACAACACCGACCCTTACATAAGAATCACCATTTAACACCCCAACGATTCTGGCCCACTCACTCTCTATGACTTATACCTTAACATAACTGAGGACGGTTCCATACATACAAACTTCTTTAGGAAACCCGCCTGCAAAAACTGTTAATGAATTCTAAGTCTGCCCTGCTCCTGAAAGCCAAAATAAGTCATAGGATCACCCGCATACAAAACAAATGCTATTCTTCTGCTAACACAAACTAACAACTTCCATCAAACCCTCCGAACTAATGGCTACCCTAGTTCCACCACTTAAATTATTAGACCAACACACGCAGACACTTCACCTTCTCCAACACCTGTTTCTTAACACTTCTTTTTTGTGATAAAATAACTATTAACATCCGCAAGCCCATACACAAATAAAACTGTAACCTACACCCTGGCCTATTGTCTTATCTCAAATACGGTTATATGCAACCCCACCAAGTCTATATATACAAATTACAGTGTACCAACTGCAATAAATTCTACTTATGAAGAACTACATGACCGTTACAACTACGCATCAACCACACGTATATTCGCATATACGCCCGTATATTCTCATTTCGTTAACACACAATCATATGCAGCACTATTCAACGCGACATACGCGTCTCTATCCGTGCCTCTATTAGAAACATTGGGCACCTAAGAATAACGGAATCGATCATTATCTCAAGATAAAACACTCACGCAATCAACGTCACGAGCTGTATTTGACGTTCATTCTATAATCCACCCTCTTACTAACTGACTAACCCTCATATCTAACACTCATTGTATTCTTATTTGAACATTTCACTCCCCCTCAATGTTATCACTGCTTAACATCTATACTAAGTCATCCACTACGACCACTATCTCACAATAAATAATCAAGTAACCCACTCCCCTATACAATCATTTATCTCAACACACCCTCAGTCACAGAAAGAATAACGAATAACAGCCTAAAACGAAAATGTGCCTGCGGGGCTATTTTCGCTGCGGTCCTGTCCATTTTATTTTGTCAGATTCTCTGTACAGTCGGAGAAATTTCTTCTGATTTAATTATTTTTGACAAAGGGAAGTAACTTTTCCCAAAATATAAAATTAATGAATTTATAATCGTCCGGACATCACACAAGCAGCTAACAACACTCTTGCTGTTATGTAAGATTTAAGAAAAAATAAATAGTAAGTCATATTTCGTATTCGATTTATTGTGTTTGTTTCTTCCAACTTACATCTTACCCGGAATTTGCATGGCCCACAGTCTTTTAAAAACATATTACTACAATACCCAGCAATGCTTCAAGCAAACTACCATTATATATATATATATATATATATATATATATATATATATATATATATATATATATATATATATATATATATATATATATATATATGCATATGTATATACATATATAAATATATACAACTATATATGTGTGTGTGTCGACAAATTGTGCACCTTGTGAATTAAGCTAAGTAAAAAGAGTTCATTCGGCGCTATACATTCTGTTTAAAATGGGTGTATTAAGCTGCTAAGCTAAACTATTCCGCCGTTTTCTAAAATCATATTATGTTGTCCCTCCCACGACAACATTTTAGAAAATGTATATCATAAACTTGCATTCGTATATATATCGAAATAATATTTAACTGTGATGTGGAATAAGCTGGTACCCCTTCCTGAGATTGGGGAAAGTGATGCTCCAAGGCGATGAAAAGGAGGCAACTCGGCAACTCTCACGACCACATGAAGAGGCAAGTTATTCAAGTCACCGTTTTGGACCGTGTACGACTCTCGGCATATTTCTATTATATGTATCCTACCTCTTCCAAAAGAGGTCTAATAAACATCATAATAAACTGATAATTATTTTAAAGCACGTAGACAGATAATAGTTATGGCTACAAATTAATATAAAAAAAGATAGGGAATACCCATGTTATTATGTATATATATATATATATATATATATATATATATATATATAATATAATCTGAAAATAATAGGTATATTCATGGGGGAAAAAAGGCATTATTTGAGACACATCAATTAATTGAAAAGTAAGACTAATATTGACGGTGCATTATCCAGACTGATGTAAAGAGCACTGTAAAATGTATACGGGGTCATGCTTTCTTCAAATAAAGCTTGACGTTGTCTATCTTAAACATATATAAAAGCTAACTCAAGACGTATTTACCAGTGGTGTTGGTATGCATTGCCTGTGTAAACAAGAGCTATTTCCTTACGAGTAATAATCCCTTTGTCAGCTACGATGTGAATACATTTTACATGCTTGTTTCAATCAGTATACAGGAATGCAATATATGCATACATATAAAATGTATATCTCGTATAATCAAATTGCAATGAGATGCACGCATACAAATACAATGGTAATTTGTTTTAAATATATACGTTTATGATAATAAAAGGTATGGTTCTTATTTACAATTACAAATAGTTATTCTTTTGCAAATAACAAAACATTTCTGCTAGTTTTTCTGTAAGTTGATATGAGCAAAAGATGGGAATAGTTTCGTTCTAACGAAATTAATGTATACAAGCGTCGCGTCAAATATTTCTATATCAATGTTTTAACATTCGTTTCTATTTGCGATCTTTATTTGATTTCGAAGTAATTAAATAAACAATTCCAGCTGACAGAAATCAATTCACAAACATCATTGTGCCTGAAAACGATACTGGGCCTGGTCACAGTGACCTATGTCGAGTCTAAAAAAATTGCATATGTTTCTTATCGGATTTTATCTCTAAATCATGCGTCTCCTAAGTAAAAGATGACAGGCTCAGAGAAAACGCAGATGCAATTTAAATATTGTGGATTACACAAAAATACTGTCAACTGGCTGAAAATAATAATAATCTATTACATCAGGCAATGTAGTGTCAGTATATTAGAGGATCTCCTTTCTGTATTCTGTCTGTGAGCTATATGTCTTCAGAAAGAATGGTATGTTTTAGGTTCGCAAGGCATATATATAAAAATTCTCCGTTCTTTCTCCCTCTCTTTTTAATATATATCTCTCCCTCCTTATGTACACACATACACACACACCTCTATATATATATGCATATATATTAATATATATGTATAAATATATATATATATATATATATATATATATATATATATTCATATATATTAATATATATGTATAAATAAATAAATATATACATATATATGGATATATATATTTACATGTATATGGATATATATACATACATGTATATGCATATGTATGTATATACATACATATATACATATGTATATATATATATGTATATATATGCGTATGTATATATATATATATATATATATATATGTATATATGCGTATATATTTATATATATGTGCATATATATATATATATACACCCATATATATATATATATATATATATATATATATATAGTTATATATATATATATATATATGTATATTTATATATATAAATATGTATATATGTAAGAAGATGTCCAGTATACCACGATAAAATTCATTTTAGCGGAAACATTTTTTTAATCAATAAAATTGGCTACTGAAACTGACCCTGTAAAAGGAAACGTTAGAATAATACATTAAAAACGATGAATGACAAATGAGGGGAAAACTGGTTGAGTTGGGCACATCAATTGAGAGAAACATGGGTAATTAGCTCTACGGTATAAGTGGTTTGCATCATAGAAACTTTCAAACTGATCTTTCAAAATCCTCTGTCTACACAGGCTTGATCGAGAATGTTTATAACAAAGGCTTCACTAAGATTGAAATGATAGTTTTACATGGTACTATGTAAAACAGAAAACCACCCATCAGAATATTTGTCAGAACAACTATTTGTACCAACTGGGTGATTACCGATGACAGATATATGTGTTAAAGTTCTTTTCTGATTTCGAAACTTTGTGTATGTAAAGATCACATGCTCTATGTTTGGCTATTCTAATTTCTAATATTTTTAATGACTTTTTAACGTAGTCAGATGCAAACTGACATAATAATTTATAAAGAACATCATTCTTTAGAATAGCTACTAAAACATATTTATGGAAACAAAATAAATGGTTTCGATTCGTGTAAACTACTCCCAGCATTGTAGCTGGAAAACAGCGTTGAGTAGAAGTAAAATTACTTTTGATAATTTCAAGGACGTCTGGAAAGAATTATGTGAGTTTCCAATAGATAGTACATTATGATGGACACATGAATGTATCAGAATTAAATATCGTAACTTGACGTGAAATGATGTACTTATGATTAAGATGGGGTATACATTAGCAATAAAAATATTGGTAATGTAACCAAGTTCCGCATCGAGTCTGGTTGGGAAACAAATTATGAGTAAGAATACTAATAATATTGATTGCTCTTGATTGAAAAGCGACCGAAAAACAAATTCAGTTAAAAGTCAGTTTTCTCTACACAGAGGTGCGAATCCTAACACAAGCTTTAAGCACTAACGCATCAAGGAAAGGGAAAACACAACTATGCAAAACTAGAAAATTGCAACAATGGATGCAAGTCATATCGTAGATGTAAACACTGTTCAGCCTCACCTCGTGTAGGAAAGCAAACAACACTGTAATCAACGTAACAAGTTAAAAAAGCAGGCTTTACAACGTTGGAAAACAATTGGTTTTACAAAATTAACAGAATATTGACATATACACACAATGCCAATATATACATATATATATATACAAATATATATATATATGTATATATATATTTATATATATATATATATATTTATATATATATATTTATAGAGATAGAAGAAAAAAGAGTGATAAATATGCGACGATTGTCTAAATTTATTTCAAATTTCAATTGTTCAATGCAAGGTGTAATCAGTAATAAACTAGTGTTTATTTTTCTTTCCTTAAGCCAAGGCTTTTCAAAGATCGAAATCTTATCATCAGAGGAGAAATACAGATGGATAAGTTGGCTTTCGAAAAAACCAAAGTTCAAACATTTGAAAAATTATAAGAGTTGTTATTAAAAAAAACGTATTAAATGAAGAGAAAAGATAGACAAAGAACTAGCACCACGATACCCAAAAAACCTAAGAAATATGCAAATAGACATACTAAAACTATTAATATAGTTTAAACAGCTAACCCTCAAGAACACAGTGAAAATAAAAATTAAAAAACTAGAAGAAAGGATAATATTTGGTTTAACCCACCCTATAATTGCAATGTAAAAACTAACATAGCTAAGGAATTTTTCAAAATTTTAGATAACTCGTTCAAGCACCCACATAAATACAGCACTATTTTAAACAATAACTCATTTAAAATCTCTTACTCCACAATGCCAAATATAGCACAAACCATCATCACATCTAACAAAAAAAAAATTAAATCTGCCCAACAAACAGCACCTACCATACATCCCACTTATAACTGCAACTGCCAAACATCTAGAGAATGCCCATTAAACGGTGATTGCATACAAACTAACGTCATATATTCCTGTACTGTTAAACAATACACAACTACACAAATTAAGACCAATATGCAAAATAATGCCAACATACAATATCCCCCTTTTCCCCTCAACCATCCCCATCAGCAACCCCCTCCACTAAATAACACTCTCCACACTGACCAACAACTACCACCAACTAATAATGGATCCGATCTCATCCCCCAAGACACCCCATCTTCCCCAACCAATAACCCTAACTTAAACCTTGACTTGAATCCGAGCATACAACCCGTAAGCACCCCCAATAATATAAACAACTCAAATAATACAACAACAACCCCCCACAAAATTCATACCTATATTGGTGCCAGTGCTTTCCCCATAAAGACCCGAATCTCTAACCATATCTACTCTTTTAAACACAATAATAACAGTACCACTAGCACCTCTCTTTCCAACCTTATAAAAAGCTTAAACATCAAAAATATCCGCTACTCCCTAAGTTGGTCGATATTAAAAAAGTCAAACTCATATACTCCCGGTTCTGCATTCTGCCAACTATGTTCCTTGGAGACTTATATGATAGCTACTGCACACAAGAACTTAAATATCATCAACTCCAAAAATGAACTTATTTCAAATTGCAGACACAAACGAAAATTTAAATACATTAATTTCATCACTCCCTCTGACACTCCTCCCAACCAATAACTCCACCCATTCTTTAGCATCTGACAAATCTCTAAACTATACCCTAGGGGAATTTTGTAACTTCTATTCTTAACGCCCCTAATC
>OY744539.1:51444198-51451698 GCA_963556195.1 Sepiola atlantica | reverse complement strand
TAAAAATTATATTTATGATAAACTATGAGATTAACGAAACTCGCAGCAAATCTGGAGAAAACATTTAAAAACATTGAATTCTCAAAAACGAATCTCTCTAAATGTTTTTATTTTTTTTAGTTTGAAGTGAAGCACAAACAAAATTATAGTTCGTGGGATTTTTTTCATAATTTTATTTTTTTTAGTTTTAAGTGAAGCACAAACAAAATTATACTTCGTTGGATTTTTTTCATAATTTTAATTTTTTTAGTTTTAAGTGAAGCACAAACAAAATTATACTTCGTTCGATTTTTTTCATAATTTTATTTTGTTTAGTTTTAAGTGAAGCACAAACAAAATAATACTTCGTTGGATGTTTTTCATAATTTAATTTTTTTTATTTTTAAGTGAAGCACAAACAAAATTATACTTCGTTGGATTTTTTTCATAATTTTAATTTTTTTTAGTTTTAAGTGAAGCACAAACAAAATTATACTTCGTTGGATTTTTTTCATAATTTTATTTTTTTTAGTTTTAAGTGAAGCAAAAACAAAATTATACTTCGTTGGATTTTTTTCATAATTTGATTTTTTTTTAGTTTTAAGTGAAGCACAAACAAAATTATACTTCGTTGGATTTTTTTCATAATTTGATTTCTTTTTTAGTTTTAAGTGAAGCACAAACAAAATTATACTTCGTTGGATTTTTTTCATAATTTTAATTTTTTTATTTTTAAGTGAAGCACAAACAAAATTATACTTCGTTGGATTTTTTTCATAATTTTATTTTTTTTAAATCTACGAGACCGATCATCAACGCATATAGATGTTTTGTCACACGAGGACATTCTGATAACTTATATTTTTAGAAGTATAGAGTTAGTCGTCTAATGTTCATAAATGTAAGTCAAACCAGATTGATATAGACACACTCAGTTGCTCATTCGCTGAATAGCAAGTTTACTAGCAATAAGGTAATGCCTCTGAGATTAATTAGTATGAATATAATGCAATTGATACGGATTAAAGTGACTTGTTAATTCGGGATGTAAAATTAACTGTGAAAACACTTCTTAAGTTATCTAAGTTAAGGAACATAGAAGGAATCGATCCCCTTACTTATTGCGGTCCATCGATCATACCCCTTACACTATAATTTCCAATTAGTGTGCCACAGCGGAAATGATGATCATAACCGCTGGATAATTCAGTACCAACTACAAAAAGATACACTGCTTAATTCCAAGAGCCCCTAAATGCTTACAGTGTCCTTTAATGTATATTTTACCAGTTTAGACACAAAACTTAGTTTTGATTACAAAAAGCTTTTCTAATGACTTATAACTCATCCACCCGGTAGGGTCAGCTTCAATTCGGATCGTCCAACAATCTTACTGTGATTCTTCTATTCCATGCAGAATCGTTCCCATTTCCTGTTTTATTTTCCAGCAAAATATTCATATACAGGAGTAACTATAATTAATGAAAACTTATAATGCTAACTGTTTTAATTATAATAGAACCTCCAATATTGTTATTATCAATTTTTGTCATGGCTTTTCCAGAATTCCACGTAATAATACTTAATTTGATGCTGTTAATTAATTGCTAATTTCAGGAACACATATTTCTTAATTTTAGATCTACAGAAAGATAACGCAGAATTGTTCGAGGAACATGTATCATATATCGGCCACAGGTTCAAAATATGTAGAGTATTCTACGGATGATGAAATTAGAATAGTAAATATGATTTAATCTAGATTACAGGCGTAAATTAAGATATTATTTTACAGTTACGGTTCAGGTAATTATGTACACTCTCCTGCCTAATGTTTAGCTCTATTCAGGTGTTGAGCAATGTTCAAGTACATACTCAAAAACTATAGACATGATAGTATATCACCATATATTATAATATGGGCATATACACTAAACAATAATGCATAGTTTCTCAGTAGTTAAGCGGTTCATCTAGGATGTTTTCAGCAGCTGAAAAAATAAGCACACATAATTTAACATCGCCGTTAATCTCAACGACATGAATACCAACATATCTAAATATGGTATAACTCATTCAAGCACCCGCATAAATACAGAACTATTTTAAATAAAAACTCTATTAAAATGTCCTACTCTACAATGCTGAATATATCATAACATCTAATAACAAAAAATAAATATGCCAAGCAACCAGCACACACCATACCACCTATTAATAATTGTAACTGTTAGAAATCCAGTGAATGCCTGTTAAATAGCAATTGCACACACGGTAACGTCATATACGCTTGTACTGTTAAACAATTCCCCCAAAACCCCATTATGCGAACAGACACAAACATGCAAATTCTCCCCTCACCCTATTGCTCGCCACACCACCAACTACCTGTACCAAACGACACTCTAGATACCAACAACCCCCGCCAACAAACAACACCCTCGACCTCAATCCTCACAGTCTCTCATCTTCTCCGCCTAACAATTCCAACTAAACTTTGGCCAACAACTTTAACGATATTCGAGTGTATAAGGTCCATCCTATTGGAATACCGGTTGTGGTATTGTTTTGCACTAGATATACGTTGTAATAAACCATCTTTTCTTAAAGACCTTACACTATGGGTATGTTTGTTATTAAACATCCAACCAAATTATATCGATGTTATGCTAAATTTCTTAAAAGATGTTTTAAAAGCATATTAACTACGGAATTTATATATATATATATATATATATATATATATATATATATATATATATATATACATATATATATATATATATATGTATATATATATATATATATAGCTTTGACTGCTATGTTAAATAGAGATGTACAAATGCATGTGTAACTTTATTATCAGTATAACTAACTATTTTAAGTGTTCTATATGTAATGTTCTACTTTATAAAATCGCTATGCATTAATGGTGTATTGTATATGACGTAATTTATCTATGCGTGTATGTACGGACATGCATGTCATTAGTATATTTGGTAAATGGAAAGTATATGTGAAAATATATATGCGTGTGTCTACGTATGGGGTATGCCTGTTGTAGTCTATGTTTAGTTATACATTTATTTGTTTACATATATATATATATATGTTTAATTATATATATATATATATATATATATATATATATATGTATATATATATAGTTCACTAGTTGTAAAGATTGTTGAATTTTGACGTACCTTAACAAATGTTATATATACTATAGGGTATATATTTGTATGTAGTAGGTGAGACATTTATGATGTTAGTGTGGGACTGAGTTTTAAATTATTGTGTTCCAGGCGACAAACAAGGCTAACCCACCTACATATTTCGATCTATTAATTAAAAAAAAAATACTTACATTTTTAAAAAAATGTTGGTAAAAAGTAACATTTATATTTAAATTAATATTTTTGCTTGATGTTGTTTTATTTAGTAATCACAGTAGAGCTGTCCTGTAAATACAGCTAGAAGACTACAATAGAACAAAACAATACCAAATGTATATACACTGTAATTATAATTGCCGTTTGTTTTTTAATTACCTACTTCACATTTCGAAATAATTCGTTGACATGTATAAATAGTTTATTTTACTAATTCATGAGGTCTTAAAAAAGTATTACAGTCTATTTACAACAGTAAAATATGTGAAGGTATAGTATTCAACTATATTAATAACATTCGTTTGAGTTCACTAGATATTAGTGTAAACCTGTCAATAATAATTCTGCATTGAATTCAGCTTATAATATATATTCAATGGATAGCATCATAAACATTTTAAAGAACTGCACGAATTAATTAACTACGCAGAATGTACGACAGCTTTAATTTAATTATTTTGTGCATATTACTTCGGAAATTTATAAACTTATCATACGTATTGTTAGAAATTATGTTCGATGCTAAGATATTAATTAAAAATGAGTGTGAAGTGCTGAAAATGTAATATGGTGGCCACTGCATCTTGTATTTCCACAATCAGTAAGAAACAAATACATACTAGTTTGAAGCAAAATAAGCCCTTTTTAATTTTACTTGATCTGGGCTGATTCATAAAAACCGCCAATCGATCGTTTATCTTCAAGCAATAGTTTAAAACTTTACTGTGATACATTAATATGCCACCGTTTATGTTATATTTACGTAATTCCCACATATAACACGTAAGTTACTATGTACGCATGTATAAAGTAGTACGTATGAGTTTGCATACGTGTGCATATATATATATATATACATATATATATATATATATATATATAAAATATAAACTTGTTTTAATTGTATTGAGAGCGTTTCTAGGCAGAGTGCTCAATTATTAAACCAAATTAAAATTAACTACACATTAATCAGAGCATACTTTTAGTTCATATGTAATACATCCAGTTAGAACTACATCCTGAGCAGCGTGTTCAGATCTGAGAAATTCATACCTTCGTCAGCGGAGTCATTCACTAAGCCGAACAACTCTAATGAAGAAAGTCTAAATTTATCAATCAATCAATCAATCAATAAATATATATATATATATGTGTGTTATTTATCTACCTCCCACAAGGTAAGATGTGACACAAGGTCGTGAAAGTGCGGTTAAATAAGCCAGCGCTCGAGAGGTGAGCACTCTGGCCATTTAAAAATTGTCTGGGCAGCCTCGTCGGAATTCCTTGGTAGGGGCGCTTCAGGCAGTAAGCAATTAACTTACTCCTCCCAAAAGAGGGGAGGTAACGCCTGGGAGGGTGGACCTCCTAGAACTGCACAAGACAAGTCTCGTGCCGTATCCATCGGAACAGATACTACCCTTTGATCTTGGCCAAAAGGCCAAGAACGAAACATATATTTTATATTAATATATATATATATATATATATATATATATATATATATATATATATATACATACATATATATATATATATATATATATATATATATATATATATATAGCGAGAGAGAGAAAAGGGGGTTGTGTAGCATCAGTGCAGTTCCAACGAAAGAACAAAGTATATTTAAAGAATTGTGGTTACCAACGCTAGTAAAAAAACTTTTTCAATGATTATTTATTATCTTATCATTTTAACATTTTAAGTTTTTTAAATATAATTTCATAACGCGTTTCGAGCATTTATCGTTTATCCATTATGCTCTCTTCAGATGTAAATTCCATTCATAAAAGTGTTTCATTTGATTAAAAAATTTCCTTTTTCTTTCATTTAAAAGTGTCTGTTCCATTTGACATAAAAAAATGTTTGTTCCGTTTGAAAGAAAAAAATGCTATCTTGTTGAGATAAAAA
Organism: Sepiola atlantica; assembly: GCA_963556195.1. Lineage (NCBI taxonomy): Eukaryota > Metazoa > Mollusca > Cephalopoda > Sepiida > Sepiolidae > Sepiola > Sepiola atlantica. The sequence continues at coordinate 51,446,416 of OY744539.1, read as the reverse complement.
TATATTCAGTTTGGCCAGTGTTTGGTCATTAAAGTTCATTTGTGTATTAGGTGTTATTGCTTTAATTGCTGTCGGTCGAATCTGTATGGTCTGTGTGGGTGTGGTCATTCCCGGTCATTCATGACGGTGTCCCTGCTGGGTTCACACATGAATGTGGATGTGTGGGTGGTTGGGGGTGAGGAGGTTTGCTTGGGTTTGGAGAGAGATTAGTAGAAAAGAGGATAGGTGAGTAGATAGATAGTTAGGGGGGAGAAAAAGTAAGAGAGAGGGAAGGAAGATTGAGGGTAGATAGAAATATAAATAGAATTATAGAAAGATATATATATATATACACATAGATAGATAGATAGATACACACATTCATATTATTTTCTGCATGTGTGTATGAATACACTAACATGGGGTATGTATTCGTTCCATATGTGAGGGTGTGCAAATGCACACGTGTCCGAGTGCAGATGGGTTCCTATTTATACAGGTGTTCGTACTTGTTTTTATATGTCTGTGGTGTGATTTGTCTTATGATTTATTTAATGGTGGGTTGAATTTGTATATGAAGATTGTTTTCTTGTGTTAGGAGGTATGAATAGTCCTGAGTTTGGAAAATGGGCATTATCTGGAAGTTTCCACTGCTGCATGAGTGTACATTTTTGGAGACAGGCAATTTTCTATTTTCTTGAATTTTAATATCGCTCTTATGGAGAGCCACTCTATTATTGAATGTTTTTGTGGCACCTATATAGTATGTATTACATGTTATGCATTCAAGTACATATATGATATTTTTAGAGGTGCAGTTTAGATCCTTCTTTATTTTGAAGGTGTGTGTTGGATTTTTCAATGTGTATGTGTTACCCTCTATTATTATGTCGCAAACTCCACATGTTCCTTTGTTGCATTTTGTGACCCCTTGTGATACGTGTTGGTTGACTTTTGATGAGGTTAGAATTTGATTGAGGTTTTTCGGTTGGCGTTTGCTTTTGATTATCTTCATTGTTTTAAGTATGCTGCTTAGTTTGCTATTTTTATTGAGTAAGGTTAGGTTTCTTGTTATCTCTGTGAATAATTTTAGGTTGTTTTTGTTATGTGTAGATACGTATGCTAATATGTGTTCTTTGTTCCGTTTTTTTGGAATTCGTAGTTTTTCTAATGGTATTTGTTCTGCTAATTCTATACCTTTGTGTATTATTTGTGCGGGGTATCCTCTTTTTGCTAATGTCTTACGTAGTTCCTCCAGTCGGACAATCCGAAGGTCTTTGTCACTGACTATAGTGCATATTCTGCGTGCTAGAGAATAGGGTATAGATTTTAGGCAGCTTTTGGGGTGATGGCTTTTAAAGTGGAGGTATTTTTGGGTGTCCGTGGGTTTGTGGTAGATGTCTGTGATTATATGATTGTTCTTAATTTTAACTAGTATATCTAGGAAGGGTAGTTCTGTGTGATTGTGTTCTAGTTTGAATTTTATTTTGGGGTGTAGATTTTGTAGTGTGTTGTGTAATTCGTTGATGTCTCCCATATATATATATATATATATATATATATATATATATATATATATATATATAAAGTATAAGGGTATACTACAAAAAAAGCTTAAAAGGGGAATACCAGCAGAGTGCTCAATTAAATTAAATTAAGAGCGTAATATTTTTTTTTATTCATAAATACAGATTTTAATCAGACATGGACCAGTAATTTCCGACAAGAAAAAGGTTAAATCCCCAATTCCGTCTTCATCGGCACTGTCTGAAATGGTAAAATGATGGAATTTCTTCAAAAAAATAGTTTTTACCCGTTATGAAACGCTATGCACAAAGAATTAAAAATGAAAAGGCGGTGAGACGCTTAAACCTGAAAAAATTGCCGTTATGTAAGAGATTCTATATTTAGAAGTGAGGGAAAGGAGAAAGAAAGAGAAGGGAAAATAAAAATAAAAATAAGAGAAAGTTAAGAGAAAATTAAAATGAAATAAAATAAAGTATAAAAATATAAAAATATAAACATAAAAATAAAAAAAGGATAAAAAATAAAAAATATATAAAATATGCAAATATATATATATATATAAAAATACCATGGTTAAAGATACGTAACTCTATTTAATTAAATTATCTAAAAAAGGGAAGTAACTATTTATTATATATATATATATATATATATATATATATATATATATATATATATATATATAGATATATATATATATATATACATTTCC
>OY744539.1:51229198-51441698 GCA_963556195.1 Sepiola atlantica | reverse complement strand
CTCAACAATTTAATACAACCCAAACCATAATTATTTAATGTCTTCACAAGTTAGGAAAAGTTTCAAAACTTTGACTCTAGGTTCACCACTATTTTACCGACGCCTAACGAAATCGAAGATTGACTGTTTGCACATCTTTTTTTCCATGAATCATCGAGAACCATTTTCTCAAAGAATTGTGACTGGGGATACACAAATTAGTTCTTTACAAGAATACCCAACGCAAAATACAATGGTTAGATTGAAATCAAATTTCTACAGCCTGCTCCAAAAGAAAAACTACACCCAAATTAAGTTATGCTCTCATTATTGTGGGATATAAGAGGACTGATTCATTATGAGTTACTAGAGCCTAATCAAACAATCACAGCAGTAAAATATTATTCGCAGCTAGATGATCTTATAATTGCTCTATCAAAAAACGCATTACTCAATAGGAAGAGTGTAGTACTTCAGCATGATAACGCGAAACCTTATACAGAACAACTCACTCAGAAATAGGTCATGAGTTTTAATTGGGAAGTTTTGCTTCATCCGCTTTATCAACCTGACATTGCTCCATACGACTACCATATTTTCCGATCGTTGCAGCATCACTTAAACCATACCATTTATTTAAATTACGACCAACTAAAAATGTTTCCATAAAATGAATAGTCGACAAGATCTGATGCATCCGCAGAGTCGAGGACACCCATGGCCAAATCAAAGCAGTTTGTCATATTTGTTTGGACCCCATGGCAATCGTTATTTATTAAAACTGATCTCCTACATGTTTAAATGGTGTGGATTACATCTCAGGATATATCGGTATACATCTCAGCAAATTCCCGGGCAATGTTGAAGTGCTCTTCGGATATAGACGGGTAGAAGTCCATTGTGTTTAATTGTCGGATGGTACATTTGTTCATATTTTCGATATTATTAAACTAAACGTTTCGGCAGTGTTCATCCATTGGTTTAATCTTAGGTCTTTTTTCATTTGGTGGCTGATTCTAAATAGAATTGTTCTGCTGGTTCTTTTATTTCTGGTTTAGTCGGATTAATTAAGCGAGGGCTGGGGTTATAGCTAAAGTGACTTTTGTGGTCTTTAAATAGGATATAGGCTTCCTTTGGTTTTAATTTACTAACTTTGTCGCTTTGATTTGGCCATGGGTGCCCTTGACTCTGTGGAGGCATCACATCTTGTGGGGTTATTCATCTTACATACAAAAATATTATTACTACAAAACACATTTAAAAACAGAGAACGCTGAATTAAAGCAACACTAGCAAACCACCATTGGGAGCTCAAATAAAATAATGGAATGGAAAATAATGCGAAAGGCCAGTACATGTAGAAATTTAGACGACCCGTGTAGATTATGCTTGAATGAAAAATTGAAATCCTAAACTTTAAAAATCCCCGAAATATTTTTAACTGTAGAAGTGATATTGCAAACAGCTACATACACAAAAATACACTTATTTTAGGCTAACGGTGAATCAATAAATAAATAAACAAATATGTAAAATTAAAAGAAAAACTAAACAACAACTCAACAATTTAAAAATTAAAATCTAAATAGAAATACAAGGAACCACGTATTTATATAAATTAACCTATGATATTGACATAACAAAGGAAACAGGATATAGGCCAATGTATAGAAAACATAACAATAGAACAGGACATAGAAGGTAACACAACGAAAACCTTTGTTCGCCGGAAAGCCCAATATAAGATAAAAGAAAACCAAATAATCTGATTTGTTAACTAGTTAGCTGTGTATAGAAAACCTCCTAGCAAAAATACCTCTATGCATTTAAGCCTGTAGATTCCCCCGGGGATGAAACGCGGGGGCCTCTGTGTAGCTTAATTGGCATAAATATATTTTCATAGCCTACTATTTAGCTCTACCTACGTATCGAGCACTTTTGAAGTAAATACTGAAAATTGATACATAAACAAAATATATGTACTTATAACATTTTATGTGGATACATCAAATATTAATATATATATATATATATATATATATATATATATATATATATATATATATATATACATATACAGAGCGATGGAGAAATGATAAACCATATTTTAACAAACATACATATCAGTGTTATTTGGGAGTACCTAGAGTTCATGAATATAGTCAGTCTCGATTAAGCTTAAAATACGGGCACTCATTACACACACATTCGTCAGCCAGCTTATATACTCGAAGATACCGAAAACGGGATCAAGTAGAATTGACAAGGTTTACTTTGATGATCTTCATCTATTTGTGTTCCCCGCAAATAATTCCGCATGTTTATATTTCTTTAGGCGGTAAGTCATTGTAATATGTTTGGTTCTTTAGATCAAACTTCAGTATGGCATATCTGATCGGAACAAAAATGTTATTATTTTCACACAGACCATGCAAGTAAATATATGAACCGTTTACTCATTCCCTGGTGTAATTTATCCCACTCGCCTCATTAAATGTAAACAATTTTCCTATGGAAAGTTACTGTAAAAAGAAACCGCATCAATTAATAATATAATATCCTGAATAGATGAAAAAAAAACTTAACAATATACTCTTAACTTCCAAAAAACATCTAGCAATAAACGACCTCTTAAACAAACATAATTGATTGTGGGATTCTTAGGTGTAATGTAAAATCAAGTCGAAAGTACTCTCAAAAAAGGAAAGACAATAGAAAAACAAACACATGTAACTTACACAGAGCAATGTTACCAAAACACTAAATGACCCATTTGGAAAATTGAAAAAAAAAAAACTGTTAACTAGCAAAAACACTCCGTGTGATATAATAATATGTCCTTAAATATATATATATATATATATATATATATATATATATAGTTATTCAAATACATACTGGTTCGCTGGATCACAAGTCTTGAGTATAGATATACACGCAAAGGCTAAAGCGGTAATCGAAACTTGGTCAATTTCCTGAGAATCTAATATTTTAATGTGTTCATACATAGACCATTGCATTATGTTATGGTTGAGATTTCACTAATCTGAGTAAGAGACATAGTTGTAATCGATATAGGGACTGTATCACTACCTTTTTGTGTAGCTAGATCAGCAAGTGTGTCAAGCCCGGATAAATAGTTGACCGTTTTGACGACAGTCAGCGCTTGACAAAGATATATATATATATATATATATATATATATATATATATATATATATATATATATATATAAGTGTTTTAAAGTTCATATTTTTTTTTAAATAAAGCATCTATTGTTAAATTTAAGAAGGAATAGGTAAAATAAATACCTTTTGAAGCATTAAGATGCGATATCAATTTTTTTTTTGTTCATAAAAAAGAAAAATAATAAATCGAAATCGATGTTTTTTAATTTTTTTTATTATGAACTAGCATTTTTTTTGTTAGTTTCAAGTGATACAGATATTTCGCCAACACCTGGAATCCTCGGTGTGTAATATATCCTGATGTCATCGGATTTGTACTTTTTCTCTCTCCTACCGACTTGTTGTTGTTATTACAGCCGGGCCAAATGGGTTTGCTGTTGTTTCCAACTATCAAATATGAAGAACGTGAATGCAGCACGTGATTTGTATAAGTGTTTTAAGGTTCATATTTTTTTAAAAGCATCTATTGTTAAATTTAAGAAGGAATAGGTAAAATAAATACATTTGAAGCATTAAGATGCGATATCAATTTTTTTTAATTTCTTTATAAAATAGAAAAATAATAAATCGAAACCGATTTTTTAAATTTTTTTATTATAAACTAGCATTTTTTTTGTTAGTTTCAAGTGATACAAATATTTCGCCAAAACCTGCCATCCTCGGTGTGTAATATATCCTGATGCCATCGGATTTGTATTTTTTTTCTCTCTCCTATCGGTTTGTTGTTGTTATTACAGCCGGGCCAAATGGGTTACCTATTGTTTCTCGACTATCAAATATGAAGAACGTGAATGCAGCACGTGATTTGTATAAGTGTTTTAAGGTTCATATTTTTTTTTAAAAGCATCTATTGTTTAATTTAAGAAGGAATAGTAAAACAAATACCGGATTTCTTGAAATAAGTGCACCGTCTAAACTTGTAAATGCTAAGTATAGAAATAGGATCCGAAAATATTGATAATAAAAAGAAGAAGAAGAAAATAATAATAAGAAGAAATTATAGAAGATGAAAACATTTAAAATATGAAGAATATAAGTGCTTATTAAGTTGTACGTTGTTGCTTGTTTCGAGAGAATGTTTTAATATATATATATATATATATATATATATATATATATATATATATGCGTGTTGGTATGTGTACATATGAGATATAATGATTATTTAAAATTCCAATGAAAAAATCATCATTTACTCATATTATTGATTTGCCAATGACATCATTGACGATGATCTTAACATTTGTTTGTAATGTGCTACCGTTAAACACAATTATACGCTGCTCTCCAGGAAGACACAATACGGCGTTTATGATGCTTCTATATCGTGCATGATGCTTCTATATCGTTTATGATGCTTCTATATCGTTCAGAAAGTTCATGAAAAAAATGCCAGAATTACACACGTTATTTTGAATCACGGACCTACGTCGTTATATTCTCAGAAGAAAAGGATATCATGGAAAAAAGAATAAAAGTAACAATTACAAGCTGTTAATAAAAGTTTAAATTTAACGTGAATAACTAATTTTATTCAATGTTAAATCATTGCGTAAGATGCAATCCGAAAATACGGTATATGGTTGTGAATAACACCTTCGTCTTGTGTTAGTAATGGTGTTTTTCCCAGCAGTTGTAGCAACAGATGGGATGTAAGTCTCCCATTTAAAGTCATTCGCACGAGCTTATCAAAGCAGTGGGCTTTCTCAAGTAGACAACTTTTAATTAGAAAGCAAGCTTCTGAAGTAAACCTCATGCCTAACATCATCAAAAGCCTTTGATATGTCAATAGCTATTTTTCTTGAAACAACGCATCCCGCCGATACATACAGTGATTCTGTGTGACATTACAGTCATCACATTGGATGTTAATCTTGCAGGATGAAATCCACATTGCTTATCGCTGAGTAAGTGTTTATTGTCTCAAGTGATAAACAACTTCTTGGTTTATCGCATATTCAAGCAACTTACTCCTGACGCACAGGAGACGTATTAGTATGTACTGCGATGCAGATGACCGGTCACCAAGAGTCTTAAATATTGGACCCACTAATGAGGTGTTGCAATGTGCTGGGAAGCAATACTTCTTTAAGCAACGGTTAGACAGCGTTGTTAGAATAAGAACTAGTTCAGGTTGCAGTTTATTTTTAAATCACGATGATTGATATGTCGTCATGTCCAGTAGCTTTGCTAGCATCAAGGTTTTGGAAAAGTTTGGCGACATTCCAGACGGATATGTCGATGCCGCTCAGTGTGTGCTATAGTCCTGGAAATACATCAGGTGGTCATGACTGCAAAGGGTGGAATTTAGTGCAAAGTTCTTTCGAAAAAGGTTTAGCTTTTTCATACGCTGAGGAAACAACCTCTGGTCCATTCATAGTGGTTGCAATAGAAATAACGGCTTTGTGCACGCTCCTGTTTGTAATCTGGCAGAATTCGTGCGAACCCAACTTCTGCTCAGTCACTCTAGGGTTAATAGATTGGATATACATTTTTAGCGTTTGTATAACCCTTTTGCAGTGATTACTGTTGTTACATGTTGCATATATAACATTTCAAAAATATAATATCACTTTGTGTGGGAGTTAAAATCATAATGATGTACAAATAAATGCTGACTATATAAGTTGATTAGTCGCTGACTTTTTCCAGCATATTAACTTGTTTTAAGTAATATAGGAGTTGCAACGATACACGTTATTACAGACTTTTGTTTTATAGAAGGGCGTGGTGTTAATACTACACATATTTACTTAGAGCTTAAATGTGCCCCCTCTCGTTAACACGCTTGACAGCTAGGAGTAGTTTCAAATTAAAAACGTTTTAATTAATTTATTTATTGCAACAGTTAAATTTATTCTTACTATGAAAAATAATTATATGATTATCATTCATAATCACATAAAAGTAGACGACGACATAATCTTCTTGTTGATATTATCGATTTCGGAACAATTCATTACGAACTTTATACAATATTACATTTTCGCTGTCTATCTTTTATCACATTTTTGTTGCATGTTTCTCTGTTGCTGTGGTAGACTTTTTTAATCGGTGTAAATAATTTAAACTACACGCATGGAATTGCATCGACAATTTTTTCAAATTTAAACCATATTTTATCAAACAATTCGGAAAAGTTGCGCGTCATTAGTTTTCTAACAAGTATTGCGCAAATAACCACAGTATATCTGATCGTATTTTGAATAGATATATCCGATCATACGACTATATCTTCTTAATGAATTGTTTAGTGTCAAAACGGTGAATAGATTTTTAAATCATCAATTCAGGTTTGCCTTAATAATTTCAATAAAATATTATGAAAATGTGTGGCACTTAGGGAAACTGACTTTTCTGACATATTTATAAGGTCGGTGGGTACATTATGAATATTTTGTTTATTCACATCATACGTAAAACTTGTACATATGGGTTATGCTAATTTATTAAGGTAATTTGTTCTGGTAAATATTGGATGAATGTTGACTGTACTCGCGATGTGTTGGTGTGAGAACAATTAATGTGACTAGTTTACTTGTTTAGTAAGATCAGACAACCCTTTCCCCTTGTATGGCCTCGTGGAACATTTTCCATATATATATATATATATATATATATATATATATATATATATATATATTCAAATAAATAGTTTGATTTGATCTCTTAAAACAATACTCACTGAATAAACCATTCCTATTATTGACAAAATATATTTTTCCTCTCCTATTCAATATCAATGCATGCATAATATTAGTTAAATAGGGCTTAATGTTATACAGAAATTAAACTGTTTATCCGTACCCCGCCATGGACAGTAATTATCTTTCGGATCGCTATTTAAATCCAAGAAATACCGAAGAAAGACAGCAGAAACAGAGATGTTTGGAAAAAGATACCGAACAAGATAGAGTAAAAAAATAAGTATTTTCCTGCCTGGAGGATGTTATGCGCCTTACAGGAACCAGTGTACTTCCGGTTTGCTGGTGGCAAATAACATGTAATATGAAAGATTTGTTACAAAGTGGAGTTGGTTTCCCTGCGGCGAAAAAATGTCAGATCCTTTCCTTCATGCGGAAACGATACGCCTCCATTTCATGTTTCATTGTAGCATCTAATAAAAAAGAGCGTTGACGTTAAAACACTGTTTGGCTAATGCATTGCTTCTGTTTCACAAAGAAATAGAATATAAATTAAAAGATTACACAAAGAAATCATTCGAACAAATATTAATTAAAATTACAGTGTGCTATTCGTTAGTTTGTATTTTAGTCTGTTGTTATTTTTATGTCGCTTGTGCTTTAGCGTACTTTTGTAGAATACACCTGTTCAAAAGGTTAAGTATTGTATAGTATTTAGTAGATGTCTGCTAATTTGAAAATAGTTATTTCAGGAAACACTTCCGTGCTCCTTTATAAAGGCATCACAACTAAAGTGTGTATGTTTTAGCAGCATATCGATATCTAGTCCAATACGAGTTTACTTAGTGTATTTATTTATTGCAACAGAGCTATTGTCTTATGTTTTTCTCGACTCTTTGAGCCACACACCTGTTATTCGTTGCAATATTAATTTAAAAGACAAAAGCTAGCCTTAACAGAATAACATTAACAATCGGTACTGACATTTGTGTGCGGGATTACTATTAATTTCCTAATTCCCGAAAGTATTTACCCATGAAAGAATAGTTTTTAGTGAAATTAAGCCATGCGGTATGCAAGTTTATTGTAAAGCTTGTCAGCTATGCTCGCGCACATTTAATTCTAAATAAGATACGATTTTATATTATAATTACCTCTTGTAAAAAGTATATTTCAGTGATTAATTAAAAGTAAACATTTCACTCATCATGTACATTTTCTACCTTGTTTTCCTGTGCCTCTGGTTTACTTACTTGTAGTTTAAAATACTAACAAAATGTGTTTATATGTGTACACAAGCCTCAATATGCTCCACAGGACGCATATTAATGCAAGGCTAGATAAATTATATAATTGTGAAAAAGCGATACAATACGTACTTTTCTTGTGTTCGACTAAAAATAATTTCCCATGCTATTTCTGTTGCTTTGGAATCTATTTATTCATATTCGATTAACACATATTTTGATTCATGTCTTGAAATATGACGTACTTAATAAATATATGCCGTCGCGCCAAAGATATACTATTTTTATAGCAATGATTTAAATACTGTTTTTGAAGAAATTCAAAATCGCTCAGTTGGTTAAACATCAGCCTGAACACCTAAAAGTGTCGGTTTCAGTGCCGGTTTCGGTTTCAGTTTCCGGGCATGGCATCTACTTGTATGTATTATTTACTATCTATGTAATATTTTCTATTTCTAAAAGTAGTTAATTTATCTGATATATTTAAATGATCCATTGAATGTTACTTTACGCCCACGGTCGAAAGATAGGAAACAATCAAACCTACAATGTGCATTGTAAGAATCACGCACCAGTTGCAATATATATATATATATATATATATATATATATATATATATATATATATATATATATATATATATATATATACATATATGTATATGTGTGTGTGTATATATATATATATATATATATATATGTATATATATATTTATATATATATATATGGGTATATATGTATATATGTATCTATATATATATGTATATATATACATATATACATATATAAATGTGTATATATATATATATATATATATTTATGTATATATATATGTGTATATATGTATGTATATATGTATATATATATATATATATATATATATATATATATATATATATATATATATATATATATATATATATATATATATATAGCGTTAGAATGAACAGGTTTTTGAAAATTATTTTTTGTTAAACACTCGCCTTCAATACATGCTTAAATAATTGCGTTTATTTTTCTTTTCATCAAGCTTTTTAATCGCCTGAAAAAGTAAAATAATATTTTGGGGTGACTGATTTAGCGAACATTTTTTATTTAAAATGATTCTAAATATTATTAAACAATTTTAGTGTTTAATCTGTTTGTGTTCGTGATGATAATCGATGTAGGTAGGAAACAAGTTAATGGCTAGAAAAAACAGAAAAGGTTTAGATTCGAATGTACAATGTGATGAGATATTGGTAGTAAAATCAGAGAGTGGAGGGAAATTAAAAGTTTCTTTTAACTTACATGAATTTATTTTATATTTTGTATTTCCGCATACCATTAAAATGAGTTTTTAAAGAAAATAAGGAAAATGTTTACCTCTTCGTATATGAAAATAAGAGTGTCTACAAGAATACATACCAATACAATAACAACTCTTCTTAAATTAAAAATATATTCATGAACCTTCATCAAATATTTGTAACCAATTTACATAAACACAATCAATGTTTATCTTTAAATCATACGGAAGTTTATTTAAAAATGTATAAATGAGTTTTACAAGTAAGTTTTTCGGTCGACTAAAAAGAGAAAGCTAAATATTTAAGCACGCTTTGATTCTATTTTAATGTGAAATGCTTTTAATTTTGAATATAACGCTTTAAAAAAATATATAGACTTGGAACCTCGATAAAAAACATCGGCTGGATCATGTCGATTTCTATTTGAGGTGTGTCTTGCATTTAAAGCAAACATTTACTGTGATTCAGCGACACATACAGACAACTGATATACATATATATATATATATATATATATATATATATATATATATATATATATATATATAATGTATATATACGATTCAACACGCAGAGTAAAGGTTTGCATAGTAAATGAGTTTTTACGATCATTGGTTTGAATAATGTAATACTTGAATCCTCTTGTTGCATCTCTAAACTTACGTCTATTAAAACACTCTAACTGGTACTACACACTCTCTCTATAACAATAACACACATAATACTACCTCTCTCTTTATATATATATGTATATATATATAAATATATATACATATATATGTATATATATACACATATGAATATATGTGTGTATATATTTTATGCGTATTTGTTTTCGAATTCATGATGTTTTTTTAAACCCCCACATTTTAACGATTGCTCATAAATGATCATGATTCATATCTGTCTATCGAGTGATTATTTTTTATGAATTTATTTTGCAAAATGTATCGTTTACTACTGATATTTGACTAACGGGCCCAATTTCAAAGGATAGTTGTATAACCTTTATTTATGACTCACATTGATTGAATATAAATACCTAATAGTTTGACAGTCCTCTCTATATTGCAAGATCAAAGGAATATTTTATTTTATTAAGTATACTCCTTTTTTTGATAATACGGAAGGAAACACTTTTTTATCTATTTATCGTCTTCTGGTATATGGCTGGAAAATGTGAAGCGACGCTAAACAAAATGTATTTGCGTGTTAATCGCTTATAAGCACAAAAAATACTAGGCGACATTCCCAACATTTACTTAAAAATCCACTTGATATGGTGGCAATTACATGTGAAAAATCAGTGCAATATTACTTTATTAACTTTTCTAGCGCAACTAAAATAGTTATAATTGGCTCCAACTTGTATTAACTGAATAGAACCAAGCTGATATAAAGTGACATGTATAGTGCGTTATATAGACACGCACTACACGATGATATTCTGAAACTTTACTTCACTGTTTGCTTTATAGTGACAACGAATGTTCGGTAATACTATTTCCTCATGATATTTCTGAAACACAAATGCTCTTTAATATAAATATGCGGAAATATTAATGTTCAGAATACTAATTCTCCAATAATATTCATCAAACGTTTGTAAGCATGATAAAAATGAAGTAATTTGTCTGTGGAAGATTTGTATATATATATATATATATATATATATATATATATATATAACATTTAGGGAAATTAAGTAGCTTTGACAGGTTTTCATCTACTAAACTGAAAGTTGGTTTAACATCGATGTAGAGTAGTGGGAGTATGTCCTATTAAAGACCGTATATTAACGCAAAAAGTTGTTATTTTTGTGAAGAAATCGCAAACTACACTCTAAATCGTGGATCGACTTTGAGAAAACGCGGCACTTACATTTAACACAACGTTTTCATTTACAAATGCTCATACAAAATTCTGAATAAACTTCCATTAATGATCGGCAAAACGTGTTTGTAAAATTGTTATATAGTATACGACACAACTGCCGAATTTCCGCGATCTGAAGGTTCAGCAACATTTATCTGTCCGGCAGCTTTTAAGTCAGAGCACCACATGTTCACCGTTGTTTTCAACGTAAACGCTTCTAATGAAGCAACTATTTTGCTTATATATTTCTGATAAAAAGGCAATGCTATATCACCAGACGAAATTTAAAAAAGTCTACTTATTTTAAAATTTGCAGCAAATTTTCCACTTAATTAACTGTAATTTGTAAACTAATAATCGGTTTTCGCATAATTTTGTCACGTGTCATATTTAAGGTACGTACTTTATAAACTCCTATTAGGATCACATTTTTATACGTGCTATTTGAGGGTGGAAGGTATAAAAAACATCGATATTGACGTCGTGATATTCGTGCCATCTATATGTCACGGACAGGGATTATTTAGCGATGGGTTATCTCTCCCTCTCTGTATCTCTCTCTTTCTCTCTCTCTCTCTCTCTTTCTCTCTCAATATATATATATATATATATATATATATATATATATATAATCAGAGTCAGAAAAAAAGGTTGACAACAGTGACGGATAATACACTATATAATAACATTGCCATACAAATATTGATACATTTTAAATATAGGAGTTTTAAGAGGACCCCAAATACGCAGATATTAATGTCAGCTTAATGGATGAGTGCTGTTTCGAGGGACATGCGGCAAGCAAACAATTTATGGCCCTTAATTCCGAAGGATAAACAGATGTTGTTCTTATACACACCTACATATTTAATATACTTTTATATTTCTGCACGTCTTACACTTTCCTGTCTTTTTGTGTTTTTGAGTTTTTTTGGTATTTTATGCGCTATAGTTTGGCTACACTGTTATCCTCAATATGTGTATCATTCCTTTAAACATAAATGAGACGCTGACATTCTACTGTCACTCTTTGTAACGTGATGTTAGTATCTTGCGCCACTATAGGTACGATTCAAGATCGAATGTCTTTGTAAATATATGTTGTTAGTCCTTAAACAAAGATAAGGCATATGAATACACGTTCAAGGATTTAATCTATCTTCCATTGCACAACCAAAGAGGTTACTTCTGCGTATAACAAAAAAGTCCTCGGAATCCGTTTTTACGATGTTTAGACATTTGTATCGCGTGTTGAATAATCTATCTCTTTCCTCGAATATATTCGACAGTATATTTATAGTTTTATCGAATGAAACATCCTCAAGTTGTCAAGGCAATATCAACTTCGTGTATGTTGTATTCCCATTTGTTTCCAGTTTTAGTAATAACAAAATTACCCGTTTCTCAACCGACTAATATATGCGCCTTTTACCAAAATATCGTTTCAAATCGTCTGAATCATGCTGGAAATGTAACGCCCAAACAGGTTCGTAGAAAAATTCAAGTGGAGAATTTGAAATGCTTTCGGCAGAAAAGAACACTTTCTTTCACCGGTTGCAACATTTTTTTGAAGCTTTTCCGTTGTTGCAGTTTGTGTTGTTGCAACACGTAATGATTGTGTCGTTGGTGTTGCATACTCGTACACACCATTTATGGTATTTCGTCTAATTGTTCCATACTGAAAAAACTCGACAAACAGGAAAACATTTTTTTGAAAAAACTAATAGCAATGAGTGTACTAATATTAGTTTCTCAAAAGTATTCTATCGAACTGTTATGTTGTATAGTTGGTAATGTTAATGGTTCGAGTTCGAATTTGAGTCACGGCCCATTATACATGTTTTAATCAAATAGTGAAAGTATTCTTACTTTAAAACTAGGTGTTACTCTTTACCACGCGTTTTACTTTTTACTGTACTTGACAAAGCCAAATAGACAGAAATCCTTTTCCGTCTGATCGTAAATAACTGTTTGTTAGATGCGTTTTCGTACCTCGTAGAGGTAAATCCATCTTTGTAGTGTAAATTTGATTAGCGAACAACGAAGCACTTGACATAATTAATTGAACGTCAGTCGGATTATTTCGTTCACAACGTAGCTTGCAAAGATAGCGCGTGACTGAATACATCCTAAAGTTGGGGTATCGTATAAAATATTTGTGTGCCAGTGTAATGTATCAAGTTACATTCATTGGGTGAAGTTTTTGATTGGCCCAGAGGGCGCCTTTGTTGTAATTGTTGTTTTGTTTTGATTATAAAAAGAAGAGACTTTAACAGATCGGCACTTGCTTCAGTCTTGACACTTAGTAAATGGTTCAGACTTAATAATTGGCGACGAGGTAGTAGAAGAATATGCGAGGAAGCGATTTGGAAGATTAACACCAACACTTGCTGGAAGTTTTTTAAGGAAAAAAAAAGTAAACACACTCATTGGATGTGTTTGGAGTTCCCAGAAGCATAAAAGAAAATGGCGTTGATGGGCACTTTACGGGATGGAACGATGCTGAGGCGTCCTCGATTAACTACATTGACATTGCAGGGGGTGTGGAGTTTTTTTTTATAGCCAATGATATTGAGAGTGAAGGGAAAAAAAGGCGATTTTATTATCCGTTATTGGTGCAAAAACTATGCTGTGTTAAGAGGTTTAGCAGATAATCGCCCGGAAAAGAAAACGTTTGATGAACTAGTTGGGCTGATGCAGAGACATATTAAACCAGCACCTAATGTGATTCATGAAATATTCTTGTTCAACACGAGAGACAAAAGGGAGGAAGAGTTTATAAGTGACTATGTGGCCGCATTAAGGAAAATGTCCGAACACTGCAATTTTGAAGAGAGGGTTGGTGAATACATACAGGACCGCTTAGTCTTTGGAATTAAAGATGTGAAAATCCAGGAACGCCTACTAACCGAAAGGGATCAAACGTTGAATCAAGCTATTGAAATAGCAGTGTCAATCGAATCAGCCCGGAAATATTCTATATCAATGCAGGAAACATTTCCCGATTATGAAAACCTAATACACAAATTACCCTTGAGACGGGAATGTTACAGATGTGGTAGTACCAGACACACGGCAGATCAATGTACATTTTTAAATAGTGAATGTTACAGATGTCATAAGACAGGACACACCCGCAGAAAATGCAGGCAGCAACAAGGTAAATTCTTTAAAATAACTAAAAAGAGCGATCGAATTAATGTGGTGGATGAAGACCAGACAGTTGAAAAAGGATTCACTATGGAAAGGTTAGATCTGGATGAGAGGGAGGTTCGGCAAGAAGAATTGAATTTATACAATGTTTCTAACTTGCAAAAACCACCGGTAAAGGTGAAGCTGTTGTTAAACAAAATAAAAGTGGCCAAGGGGGAGGATACAGGAGCATCTTGTTCGGTCATTAGTTTTAAAAAATGTAAAGAACTGGGCAGGATTCAGGATTTTAAAAAAAAGCACAGTAAAACTGACGACGTATATTGATGAAATAGTAAAACCTCAGGGGCAACACTTGTAGAGGTATCACAAGAAGTACAAGTAAACTGTTTACCACTACTGGTTGTAAAAGGAGAGGTACCAGCACTACTGGGAAGAGATTGGATGAAGAAGTTAAAGCTGGACTGGGAAAGACTGTTTTGTTTAACAAGGGATAACCCATCGAGGCTTAAAAAATACTTACAAAATATGATGCCTTATTTAATGGAGAAATGGGATGCCTGAAAGACTTTCAGGTGAATATACTCATTGATAAAGAAGCCAAGCCCACATTTTTACGAGCCAGGTCTGTATCTTATGCTTTGAGAGAAGGGGTGGAGAAGGAGTTAGACCGCCTAGAAAACCAAGGGATTTACAAAAGAGTAGAATATTCTAGATGGGCTGCACCCATAGTGCCCATTGTTAAGAGTAACAATGGGGGGATCCGAATATCTGGGGACTATAAGCAAACCATCAACGCAGCAGCTCCATGTGTCAGCTACCATATTCCTCGAACCGAAAATATATTTGCCACACTGATAGGGGGTGACAAATTCAACCAACTGGATTTAAGCCACGCCTATCAGCAACTGAAATTGGAGGAAGATACCCAGGAATTGTTAACTGTAAACACACATATGGGTTTGTACCAACCCACAAGGTTACAGTTCGGAGTGCACAGTGCTACAGGCATTTTTTAACAGAAACATATATTCTAGTTAACTTAAAACGGGTCATAATTGACGTTCGATTTTGTAACCCAATATTCTGTATCTAATGTACGTCTAAATACCACACCAAGTTTGTTCCAGTCACTCTACACAGTCATGCACCTCTAACCCACCTGTCACCAACATCTGCCGAAGAGAGGCCCACCCTCTTGGCTTAAATGCAGGCTTTCAAGTAATATTTGAAAATTGCAATAAGTCCCAGAGAAGTGCAGGTTTTACTTCTGTATACTGTATTATACGAGTGTTCCGTATCGCGTCTCATAGCGGCAAGTATGCTTAGGAACACACCACGTTTGTGCCTATTATTTGTAGTAGCTCAGTCTTCATACATTGATAGTTTTCAGGTCAACAAACGATACATTAACTATGCGAACCAAGAGACTTGTAACAAGCCTAATCAGCGTCTCCTTTTTCTCACTGCATCTTACACAAGTCGGTGAACTCAGATTAGTGTTGCCTCGCCATTATCAGAGCACCGCAACCCAGGCGCCCAAGGTCAGATTAAGCGTAGCTCAACACTTGTTAAAGCGAGCCCCTCACTCCTATCATCTCGAACAGTACCCCTCAAAATAACTCTATATATGCCATCTCGGGACAACAGCAGTGTGTCAGAGAGGATTTCTGTCACCCGTGAGAATAACTTCAAAGCGTGTCTACATTCGCGATAAAATGAACACTCGCCTCGGTCAACCTATGTGCTTCTCTCTCATCAAAGTGCACACCTTTTGAGACCGGAGAGGATGTGTTAGTGTCTTCCTTCAAGAAGCCACCGTATCCCTCAGTTTGTGAACTCATTCGATCTAAGTAAAATAGCCGATGTTTATGACGTAGAATGGCGACGCTTAACATACGCAGACCGCCTTCAAAGGATTAAGATAACAAATCTCGCGGCAGACCATAGGGACCTTGCCTAGCCACAAACACTTGAGAAGAGTCCGTTGCATCTCAAGCAACGTATCTGACGGAGGCGAAAGCACTGATAGGCAATATAGGTTGATCGGATGAATGTGATAAAAACACACCTCCGCTCTTTACTTTTAACAAAATATTTATACGGATCCACAGACCAGCGGCGGCCCAAATCGCTTTCAATACCTCAGATCAATTTTTCTATAGTTGTTCTGCAGGGATACACCCCTGCAGGCACACACTTGTCACAATTAATATTAGCTCATGTTATCGTTATATGCATTCTCATTTTGCAGTTGACAACACGAATCTCCGTACTGCTCGTTACATGCACAGTCACGTCGTCGGCAAAGGCGGAGTATTTTAACGTAGTGCAATCACCTGCCAAAGTAATCCCACGTAGGATCGGATTCACTCTTAGCCTGTGAAGCAAGGGCTCAAACACAAGCACATAGAAATAAGTGAAAGCGACGATCCCTGACGAAAAGGTCTGAATAATCTCAAAGGCCCAGACCTAAGACAATTAACTTTCACCAGCACACCGGGGTTCGCTTAAAAGAGCAAAATTGCCGGGCAAAACTGGCCGCAGAAAAGACAGCAACCAAGTAACTATCATCCACCCTATCGAATGATTTTGACTGAGTTAAATTGATCAGCGCGGCTTCAGTGTCGACGTTATCTTTGATCAAGCGTATCGAGTGAAAATTATCATGAATAGTCCGACCCTTTACATAGAAGACTAGCGGGGCTACCCGACGTTTCCCGGGGTCTAAACAACATATATTTGAAGAAAAATCGCATGTGTAACATCTTTATATTCAAACTTTTATTTCTCCCCCTCTCTCTATAGCCGTCTCTTTATCTTTCTACATATCTCTTCCCTCGTAGAGTACACTATCGATGACAAGAGACTTGTTAACGCCTACCCGCTTTAAAGCTTCCTGAATGCTTCTTCTGTTATTCAACCTTCGCACGATGCTGCTTCAGTCGCCTCCAGACAAGAAAAGTCAGCTAAATAGGCGTCACATGGGGCTAAAGACTAACCGGGTTCCCTGGTAAAAAAAATCCTGAAAATAAGTACGAAACACCTCCAGAATATCTTCGTGTGTAGCCACGAGACGCCTATCCGGCGATGAGACACGGGCAATATGACGATCAACAGCTTGTCCACTTTCCTCTGCACGCAATTAAGTGCCCATATGTGTTGCATCCTGACGTGTTTGCATTACCCTAGTCCTAATTACTAACGCCAGATGTTCTTGGATAGCCATGGAGGCCAGCGTCGCTTAATTATAGTAACTTTAGTACTATTCCCGCCTCCATCTCCCGATCCTATCCAGATTCTAGTGCCACTATAGCTGCCCTATTTGTTAGATTGAGTCGTTGGATAAAATCGGCAGTAAATTAGCTGTTTACCTTATTAAAGTTAACCTACTTCATATTCCTAATCACAGATAACGTCATTTCCAGCTGGAAGGTTAGTAATAACTGTTCCTGGTAGCCTTGCACAACGAACAACGTATTTTTGGGCTTCCAGAACCCGACCAATCAAGGCCTGCATCTATATGTGTTTGCATGGACCCGACCAAGTCTATTATCCGAGTAAACTATATCATAAAAACTTGGGATTCTAATAATTTATCCCGACTCACCTAATTAAGAACCGGTCAATGTAACCCAAAAGTCGTATCAAGTCGTATCGGAGCCCTAAATGTCCAAGCCTATAATCTATCACGGGGCTGCTTATACCGCAATTTATCTATGATATAACACTTATGGAAAAAACCCCGAAAGGACTTAGCACTCCGATCATTGTTAGTCCCCCTAGTTCGATTACGATATATATGGGGATCAATGACCGCGTTCCAGGCTCCCGCGAAGATGACCGTA
This sequence comes from Sepiola atlantica, assembly GCA_963556195.1. NCBI lineage: Eukaryota > Metazoa > Mollusca > Cephalopoda > Sepiida > Sepiolidae > Sepiola > Sepiola atlantica. The sequence continues at coordinate 51,423,477 of OY744539.1, read as the reverse complement.
TGAGTTGTACGCATGCACTGCTCGATCTGTCGAAAGAGATGGCTGATATGTTATGGTAACATCAAGAACACACAGCCTTCCTTATTGATCAATGAAACAAGGGTCACAGGACGCACCTTGAGACTTATTTACTAGCCAGTAAACACCCCTCTAGTGAGATTCGAAGTACAGTGAGTAAACGTTAAAACTTATAGCCAGCGCACCCAAATGGTAACCTGGAATTAAATGGGTTTCCTGAATACAACATACATCCACTCCAAGGTGGTGAAGGTCTGTACCAACTCGAAATTTACGAGCGTCGGCCCTCGACCCACGGAAAGTTATGCTTGCTAGATAGAGAGCCATTGATATATGTAAGGGTTGGTTTCCAGAAACGAATATCGATGAGGTCAGGATGCTGACAGCATTCCCACAAGAATGTGTCCATCTGGATGTTGATTTGCCTATCATGAAAAATGCCGCCCACACCCAAGGGGTAAGTTTTTGGTTATTCTACAAAGGGATGGTGCAACCGAACGGGGACAATCAAAACACAATTTATTCTTAAACCTGTTAATATTGCATTTATTCAAATCGACATAAGTGGTGGTAAATTAAAATGATCGTAGGCATTCCTTAGCATTTGCCAGAGTCCCTATGATTTTTGTTGTGTTGTTACAACTGTCAGGACGCTTAAGGCAATAGGTAATAACTTATATTCCGTCTCTTTCAAGTAACCGGTGACCCGTGGGTGCATAGGTTTCGGGAAGAAACGTGTTTTTTTCAGACTGGGAAGAAAAGTGGTTGACTTTGTTTTTTGGGGAGGACTGAGAGCTTGATTTTTCAGATAGGCATTTGGCGAGTGACAGCGAGCTTATATTTTGGGGGGAATTTCGGACCAGCTGGTACTTTTTCTTAGTCTACTTTTTTTTAGGTCACTAAGTTTTACGTATTTCTCTTCTCCGGAATCCGTGATTTTAATGTTATGAATCATATCTAGCTGAGTAAATAAATATTTTAGCCACGAAATTCGTTAGAGCTGCTGTGTAGATTATATAGAGGACGTAATGAACTTGTTTTCGTTAGATTCGACAATGTTCACATCTTGTTATTATTAGTGGTTTTGTTAGATTTGCCGAACCCCATTTCGTAAATGATCGAGTATGCATATTTCTACTCTTGCGCATTCACCTGTGTAGTCCATCTGTATTTGCTTTTTTCACGATAGAAAAGTAAGACTCAGGTCAGTTTTAAAAATGGAGATCATTAAGCACACCCAAACTGAGCGCTCTATATTTGGGCAAAAATGAGCATTCCTGATTTTTGAAGAACTTCGCATTACCTAACCGAGGACCCAACCATGACGTCCACTATCAGAGCATCTATCACACTCTTCTTTTAAGGCAATAGCTACAGAGTTAATACTTTAAATAAACCTCATTATATTATTAATAAATATAAATACACTCTATGTATTGCAGATGTAATGTGTACGTGTATTACGATGCATTTTCACTATGAAAAATAATCGAACATTTTCTGAACTTGGTTAACGGATTTTAAACTTCGAATAAGTTTAATTAAGAGGATAACATTTCAATCACTTTACCGACTTGAGATATGAAATGTTCACACTTTAATCTCTTAAAATCAGCTTATGTTATACCTGCATTGACAAACTCAAAGGGATAAGTATTTCCATGGAACTTCTTAAAGTAAGAACATAGTGTAACTAAATGTGAATGATAACACGATTGGTGCAATTGAATAGATGACGAGTGATTGCCTGATAAAACATGCGCAAAAACATCGAAAAAATGTTCGAAAATAAATATAATGACTACGAATATGTTTACGAATCTATGATGTATCAATCATGTCTGAAAAGCAATCTTATTTATCACAGACGTATAAAAGAATTTGTATATGTAAAAAGGAAAAGCGATGACGAAAGAATCACACAACGTATAAAATAAAATGATTCTTAACACGTACTGTTCGTTGTCTAATATTAATCTCCTCAGAATCATCTCCAATAGGTTTATATATATATATATATATATATATATATATATATATATATTTACTTAAAATGCAAACAATTGAATTATGTGTTGAGTGCTTTAGAGAGAAAATATGCGGTAAAATGTATTCTCGGATTACATACATCTTAAGATTAAGGATAAACAACAACTGTGATATATTTCAACAAATATATCACATACAAATATATAGCGATAATACATAGCTAGTCGAAAAATCACAGATCAGTATAGGCATTTTAATTTATTATATACACATTTACATTTAACCCACTGCAGTTACAGTGTAAATACCTTGACTGATATTACCCACGTCTGTTCGAAAATAAAAAGGTTTCCATATAGACATTTCTATCCACACTTACCTACTGTGATACAACCAATTTGTTGTCCTCTGTATGACTACATATGCCCAACGTCCGTATGGTGATCGCTATTGAATGTGAGATCGCTGGTAAAAAATGGTGATATTTAATCGAGCAAGTTTCGCTACTGTAAGAATGTTCAGTACAATCATATAGATGAAATATTTTGCAGAACAATTCTGATAGCGTAACGCCAAAACAGTATTGTGTTTATCTTAGCCATTAAGAAAATCCGAAATCAGAGGCTTTAACACACACCGAATTTGTATACCGCAAATTTTCGTAACTCCTGCGGCAGCATTGGGGTTATTAGTATCGGTACTTGCGTTTTCACTCAGCTATTACAACGCTGTGCAATGAAACACTCTGCTACGTGTGTAACAGCTTACACTACATACGTAGTTACGCAAGAATTGCAAACTGAACGCAATTATACACGCCTACAACTTGTCAAGTTTAATCAATATACTACTAAACAAGTTTTAGATTGAACGTACATTATAATGTCATTATTTGATCAAATAAGTAGGCAGATTAAACAATATTAAGGCAGGATATCCACGATACCAAAAAAAGTACGTATGTTTGAAACATTTATTTTAAATAATGTTATGTGCTATAAATTTAAAGAAAGTAACATTACATACTAACATGAATTGTATTACATAAATATAATTTTTAGTGAACTTTTTTGATGATCCGCAAAAAACTGTAGACCTCAGCGGTATTCGTAATTAGTTCAAAACGAATCATGTTATCTTTAAAAACGTACCGTATGTTAATGCCAATAATATCAAATGATTGATCGTATGTATATGTCCCGTTATGCAAATACGTATTTATTTTTACTTTAAAATAGTTTCTTTATGCAAGCTATGGAGCAGTAAAAGCAAGATAGTGACGGAAATTGACGTACCCAAGTGATTTACAAGTCGTCCAAGGAAGGAGGTGTATACGAGCAATCATATCAATATATGGTAGCTTTATATATAACTAGCGGGGCTACCCGGCGTTGCTCGGGGTCATTAAAACATATAATTGAAGAAAAATCGTGTGTGTAACATCTTTATATACAAACTTCTATTTCTCTCCCCCCCCCCTTCTCTATAGCCGTCTCTTTTTCTTTCTACCTTTCTCTTCCCTGGTCGCCGCATTTCACCGCTACTTTCTAATTTTGCCTTTTGCAAAAGCTGTTCTTTCCCCACAATTTCTCCTACGTTGCCCAGGGCAATAGTATGATATATTTCTATAAAAAGTAACACCTCTATCTGCGCCTTCTATATAGGTACTTATCTCCACCCCGGTGTTCATGCTATATACGTATCTATCATCACCCCGGTGCGCATACTATATACGTACCTATCGCCGCCCCAGTGCACATACTATATACGTACCTATCGCCGCCCCAGTTCAGATACTATTTAAGTACCTATCGCCGCCCCGGTGCGAATGCTAAATAGTACCTATCGCCGCCCCGGTGTGCATGCTACATAAGTACCTATCGCTGCCCTAGTGGGAATAATTAATATGTACATATTGCCGCATTGGTGCGAATTTCTAAATACGTACCTATCACCACTTTGGTGCAAATGCTAAATACGTACCTATCGCCGGCCCGATGCGAATGCTAAATACGTACCTATAGCCGCCCTGGTGTGAATGCTAAATACGTACCTATTGCCGCCCCGGTGCACGTGCTATATATGTACTGATCGCCGCACCGGTGCGCATGCTATGTACGTACTTATTGCTGCCCATGTGTACATGCTATATACGTAGCTATCGCCACCCCTGAATTCTGAATACGTACCTATCGCCGCCCCGGTGTGGAAGCTAAATACGTACATATCGCCGCCCCGGTACGAATGCTAAATACATACATATCGCCGCCCTAGTTTGATTTCTAAATACGTACCTATCGCCGCTCCTGTGTGAATTCTAAATACGTACCTATCGCCGCCCCGGTGCGGAAGCTAAATACGTACATATCGCCACCCCGGTGCGAATGCTAAATACATACCTATCGCCGCCCCGGTGCGAATGCTAAATACATACCTGTCGCCGCCCCGGTGCGAATGCTAAATACATACCTATCGCCGCCCCGGTGCGAATGCTAAATACATACCTATCGCCGCCCCGGTGTGAATGCTAAATACATACCTATCGCCGCCCCGGTGTGAATGCTAAATACATACCTATCGCCGCCCCGGTGTGAATGTTAAATACGTACCTTTCGCCGCCCCGGTGCGCGTGCTATATACGTACCTATCGCTGCCCCGGTGTGAATGCTAAATACATACCTATCGCCGCCCCGGTGTGAATGCTAAATACGTACCTTTCGCCGCCCCGGTGCGCGTGCTATATATGAACCGATCGCTGCCCCAGTGCGCATGCATAATACATACCTATCACGTACTTATTGCCGCCCATGTGCACATGCTATATACGTACCTATCGCCACCGCTGAATGCTAAATAAGTACCTATCTCCGCCCAGGGATGAATGCTAAATACGTACATATTGCCGCCCAGGTGTTCATACACCATATGTGCCTATCACTGCCCCAGTGCGAATACTAAATATGTACATATCGCCACCCCGGTGCGATTGCTGAATACATACCTATCGCAACCCCGGTGCGAATGCTAAATACGTAGCTATAGCCACCCCTATGCACTACTATATAGTACCTATTGCCACCCCGGTACACATACTATATATAAACCTATCGCCGACCCGGTGTGCATACTATATTCGTACCTATCGCGGCTCTGGTGCGCATACTACATACTTACCTATCTCTGCAAGGGTACACATACTATATATGTACCAATCTCCAGCCCAGTTCGCATACGTAAGAACTTATATTTATTCGGCCCTGTCGTGTTAGAAAAACAAAATAGTGTTCATTTATGTATTGTCACTATCATAAATATAAATATGTTTAGTTACAAACAGAAAAAAATACATTTTTTTGCCTCCCCACAAGAAAATTTTTTTTCTATCCTCCCACATACTTAGAAATATTTTTAATTTAAAGGAAAAAAAAAAAAAAAATTTTGACCCCCTTACACCCCAAAAATTTTATGTTACCCCCATACATAGAAATATTTTTATTTTAAAAAAAGAAAAAAAAAAAAAATTTTTAGCCCCCTCCCCCGAAAATTTTTTTTTTTCATTCTCCCCCATACACATAAATATTTTCAATGAAAAAGATAAAAGACAAAATAAATGTTTTGCCTCCCCCCCAATTTTTTTTATACTCCCGATGCGCATGCTATATACGTATTTATTGCCGCCCATGTGCACATGCTATATACTTCCTATCGCCACCGCTGAATGCTAAATACGTACCTATTGCTGTCGCGGTGCGAATGCTAAATAGGTTTTCAGCGTAGATGCTCTGAAAATATTATCCAAACCTATCACTACAGTAGCTCTATCTAGGACATTGAACAATTTTCTCCCGGACAACGCCGAGTACTTTAAAAATAAAAGAGGCCTCATGAGTACTACTGAAATAACTTTGGTATCCTCTCTCCTTCTGATCTGCCAAATAGTCCAAAGGGAAACGAAGATGGCATTAAAATATTTTCCAAACCTATCACTACAGTAGCTCTATCTAGGATATTGAGCACTTTTCTGCCGGACAACGCCGAGTACTTTGAAAATCAAGGAGGCCTCCTGAGCACTACTGAAATCACTCTTATCGATTCCCCCATCCTTTTCAGCGTAGATGCTGTTAAAATATTATCCAAACCTATCACTACAGTAGCTCGATCAAGGACATTGAACACTTTTCTCCCGGACAACGCCAAATACTTTGAAAATCAAGGAGGCCTCCTGAGCACTACTGAAATCACTAAAGTATCCCTCCTTTTGATCTGATAAATAGTCCAAAGGGGAACGAAGATGGCGTTAAAATATTTTCAAAACCTATCACTACAGTATCTCTATTAAGGACATTCAGCCCTTTTCTCCCAGACAACGCCGAGTATTTGAAAATCAAAGACGCCTCCTTAGCACGACTGAAATAACTCTTATCGATTCCCCCATCCTTTTCAGCGTAGATGCTGTTAAAATATTATCCAAACCTATCACTACAGTAGCTCGATCAAGGACATTGAGCACTTTTCTCCCAGACAACGCCGAGTACTTTGATAATCAAGGAGGCGTCCTGAGGACTACTGAAATCACTTAGGTATCCTCTCTCCTTCTGATCTGCGAAATAGTCCAAAGGGGAACGAAGATAGCGTTAAAATATTTTCCAAACCTATCACTACAGTAGCTCTATCTAGGACATTGAGCACTTTTCTCCCGGACAATGTCGAGTACTTTGATAATCAAGGAGGCCTCCTGAGGACTACTGAAATTACTTAGGTATCCTCTCTCCTTCTGATCTGCGAAATAGTCCAAAGGGGAACGAAGATGGCGTTAAAATATTTTCCAAACCTATCACTACAGTAGCTCTATCTAGGATATTGAGCACTTTTCTCCCGGACAACGCCGAGTACTTTGATAATCAAGGAGGCCTCCTGAGCACTACTGAAATCACTTAGGTATCCTCTCTCCTTCTGATCTGCCAAATAGTCCAAAGGGGAACGAAGATGGCGTTAAAATATTACAGTAGCTCTATCTAGGATATTTTAAGTAGGGATCAACCCACAGAGTGAATGCGGTATTTTGGTGCAAGAATCTAGTTTAGAGTCAGCAAATGTTCTTTTTTATGTTGTTTGTAAAATTTTGTGAAATAAAAAACATTGAACAGCTTGTCTCACTTATCCCCCCCCCCTACATAACGGGCACTATGCCTAAGGTCTGGTGAGTTCCCAAGGTTTGTAAAATCTTCATCTGTAGATAAAGATGAGGGTTGTCCAAAGGAACTCACCTTCCTAAATAAATCGGCCTTTTGGCTAAGATCAAAGTGTAGTATCTGTTCTCGGCATTATTGCCTTGAGATCAAGTGTATATCTAGTCCTATCCGATAGGTGTCGATCTTACACTGTCGAATCAAAAATCAGATTATCATTTTATTTTTTAATCCCTTTTCCTTTAGCTCACTTCCTCTCCCCTAAAGTACCGGTTGATATACCCCCAAGGTCGGGATCTGTCTCACCGATGACTCCCCCCAAATTTCGCCTGAGGAGCTGACACCGGCGAATATCGACACTCCCCCTCCCCCAAATTTCGCCTGCCTCACCGGCGTATGCCAATACGCCCGATCCCCAAATTTCGCCTGAGGCGCCCCACAGGCGATCGCTCATACCGCCGAATGCCGACATTTCCCTCCTCCCCTCCCCAGATTGGCCTGAGCCGCCGAATGCCGACACTCCCCCTCCCCCAAATTTCACCAGAAGCGCTCACACCGGCGAATGCCGACACCCCCCCCGAAAGGAGGAGGGAATGCCTATCATGATAACAGAAGGGCCATAGGGAGGGGGGGGGGAATATTAGCGTCTATTAATAATTAAGAAAGAAAGTGTGGGAGTGAGCGGGAAAAAAGAAAGAAAGAAAAAAATGGTTGTAGTGTGAGTGACTTTCTTCCTGCCACTCTCTGACGTTAGGGTACCCACACATAGTTCGTGCGGTCGCAGGGTACCCACACATACTTCGTGCGGTCGCAGGGTACCCACACATACTTCGTACGGTCGCAGGGTACCCACACATACTTCGTACGGTCGCAGGGTACCCACACATACTTCGTACGGTCGCAGGGTACCCACACATATTCGTGCGGTCGCAGGGAACTCACAAATATTTCGTGCGGTCGCAGGGTACCTATACATACTTCGTGCGGTCGCAGGGTACCCACACATACTTCGGGCGGTCGCAGGCTACCCACACATATTTCGTTCGGTCACAGGGTACCCACACATACTTCGTGCGATCGCAGGGTACCCACACATACTTCGTGCGGTCGCAGGGTACCAACACATACTTCGTCTGGTCGCAGAGTACCCACACATACTTCGTCCGGACGCAGAGTACACACAAATACTTTGTCCGGTCGCAGGGTACCCACACATACTTCGTGCGGTCGCAGGGTACCCACACATATTTCGTTCGGTCGCAGGGTACCCACACATACTTCGTGCGATCGCAGGGTACCCACACATACTTCGTCCGGTCGCAGGGTACCCACAAATACTTCGTGCGGTCGCAGGGTACTTATACATACTTCGTGCAGTCGCAGGGTACCCACACATACTTCGTCCGGTCGCAGGGTACCCACCAATACTTCGTGCGGTCGCAGGGTACCCACACATACTTCGTGCGGTCGCAGGGTACCCACACATACTTCGTGCGATCGCAGGGTACCCACACATACTTCGTCCGGTCGCAGGGTACCCACACATACTTCGTCCGGTCGCAGGGTACCCACACATACTTCGTCCGGTCGCAGGGTACCCACACATAGTTCGTGCAGTCGCAGGGTATCCACACATACTTCGTCCGGACTCAGGGTACCCACAAATACTTCGTCCGGTCGCAGGGTACCCACAAATACTTCGTGCGGTCGCAGGGTACCCACACATACTTCGTGCGGTCGCAGGGTACCCACACATATTTCGTTCGGTCACAGGGTACCCACACATACTTCGTGCGATCGGAGGGTACCCACACATACTTCGTCCGGTCGCAGGGTACCCACACATACTTCGTGCAGTCGCAGGGTACCCACACATACTTCGTGCGGTCGCAGGATACCTATACATACTTCGTCCGGTCGCAGGGTACCCACACATACTTCGTCCGGTCGCAGGGTACCCACACATACTTCGTGCGGTCGCAGGGTACCTATACATACTTCGTGCGGTCGCAGGGTACCCACACATACTTTGTGCGGTCGCAGGGTACCCACACATACTTCGTGCGGTCGCAGGGTACCCTACATATTTCGTTCGGTCACAGGGTACCCACACATACTTCGTGCGATCGGAGGGTACCCACACATACTTCGTCCGGTCGCAGGGTACCCACACATACTTCGTCAGGCAGCAGGGTACCCACACATACTTCGTGCGGTCGCAGGGTACCTATACATACTTCGTCCGGTCGCAGGGTACCCACACATACTTCGTCCGGTCGCAGGGTACCCACACATACTTCGTGCGGTCGCAGGGTACCCACAAATACTTTGTGCGTTCGCAGGGTACTCACACATACTTCGTCTGGTCGCAGGGTACCAACACATACTTCGTGCGGTCGCAGGGTACCCACACATACTTCGTGCGGTCGCAGGGTACCCACACATACTTCGTGCGGTCGCAGGGTACCCACACATACTTCGTCAGGCAGCAGGGTACCCACACATACTTCGTGCGGTCGCAGGGTACCCACAAATACTTCGTTCGGTCGCAGGGTACCCACACATACTTCGTGCGATCGCAGGGTACCCACACATACTTCGACGGGGGCAGGGTACCCACACATGCTTCGTGCGGTCGCAGGGTACCTATACATACTTCGTCCGGTCGCAGGGTACCCACACATACTTCGTCCGGTCGCAGGGTACCCACACATACTTCGTTTGGTCGCAGGGTACTCACACATACTTCGTCCGGTCGCAGCGTACTCACACATACTTCGTGCGGTCGCAGGGTACCCACACATACTTGGTCCGGTCGCAGGGTACCTATACATACTTCGTCCGGTTGCAGGGTACCCACACATACTTCGTGCGGTCGCAGGGTATCCACACATACTTCGTGCGGTCGCAGGGTACCAACACATACTTTGTCCGGTCGCAAAGTACCCACACATACTTCGTCCGGACGCAGGGTACCCACAAATACTTCGTCCGGTCGCAGGGTACCCACAAATACTTCGTGCGGTCGCAGGGTACCCACACATACTTCGTGCGGTCGCAGGGTACCCTACATATTTCGTTCGGTCACAGGGTACCCACACATACTTCGTGCGATCGGAGGGTACCCACACATACTTCGTCCGGTCGCAGGGTACCCACACATACTTCGTCAGGCAGCAGGGTACCCACACATACTTCGTGCGGTGGCAGGGTACTCACAAATACTTCGTGCGGTCGCAGGGTACCCACACATACTTCGTGCGGTCGCAGGATACCTATACATACTTCGTCCAGTCGCAGGGTACCCACACATACTTCGTCCGGTCGCAGGGTACCCACACATACTTCGTGCGGTCGCAGGGTACCTATACATACTTCGTCCGGTTGCACCTATACATACTTCGTCCGGTCGCAGGGTACCCACACATACATCGTCCGGTCGCAGGGTACCCACACATACTTCGTCCGGTCGCAGGGTACTCACACATACTTCGTCCGGTCGCAGGGTACTCACACATACTTCGTGCGGTCGCAGGGTACCCACACATACTTCGTCCGGTCGCAGGGTACCTATACATACTTCGTCCGGTTGCAGGGTACCCACACATACTTCGTGCGGTCGCAGGGTATCCACACATACTTTGTGCGGTCGCAGGGTACAAACACATACTTCGTCCGGTCGCAAAGTACCCACACATACTTCGTCCGGACGCAGGGTACCCACAAATACTTCGTCCGGTCGCAGGGTACCCACAAATACTTCGTGCGGTCGCAGGGTACCCACACATACTTCGTGCGGTCGCAGGGTACCCTACATATTTCGTTCGGTCACAGGGTACCCACACATACTTCGTGCGATCGGAGGGTACCCACACATACTTCGTCCGGTCGCAGGGTACCCACACATACTTCGTCAGGCAGCAGGGTACCCACACATACTTCGTGCGGTCGCAGGGTACTCACAAATACTTCGTGCGGTCGCAGGGTACCCACACATACTTCGTGCGGTCGCAGGATACCTATACATACTTCGTCCGGTCGCAGGGTACCCACACATACTTCGTCCGGTCGCAGGGTACCCACACATACTTCGTGCGGTCGCAGGGTACCTATACATACTTCGTCCGGTCGCAGGGTACCCACACATACTTCGTGCGGTCGCAGGGTACCCACACATACTTCGTCCGGTCGCAGGGTACCCACACATAGTTCGTGCGGTCGCAGGGTACCCACAAATACTTTATGCGGTCGCAGGGTACCACACATACTTTGTTCGGTCGCAGGGTACCCATACATACTTCGGTCGGTCGCAGGGTACCCACAAATACTTCGTTCGGTCGCAGGGTACCCACACATACTTCGTGCGATCGCAGGGTACCCACAAATACTTCGTGCGGTCGCAGGGTACCCACAAATTTTTCGTGCGGTCACAGGGTACGAACACATACTTCGTCCGGTCGCAGGGTACCCACACATACTTCGTGCGGTCGCAGGGTACCTATACATACTTCGTGCGGTCGCAGGGTACCCACACATACTTCGTGCGGTCGCAGGGTACCCACACATACTTCGTCAGGCAGCAGGGTACCCACACATACTTCGTGCGGTCGCAGGGTACCCACACATACTTCGTGCAGTCGCAGGGTACCCACACATACTTCGTCCGGTCGCAGGGTACCTATACATACTTCGTGCGGTCGCAGGGTACCCACAAATACTTCGTCAGGCAGCAGGGTACCCACACATACTTCGTGGGGTCGCAGGGTACCCACACATACTTCGTCCGGTCGCAGGGTACCCACACATACCCTACTTCTACACTGCTCAAAAAAGGAGGAGGTAATGCATGGGAATAGTGCATCATGACAACGGAACCGATACGACCCTACCTCAACACTTCTCAAAAAAGGAGGAGGTAATGCATGGGAATAGTGCATCATGACAACGGAACCGATACGACCCTACCTCAACACTTCTCAAAAAAGGAGGAGATAATGCATGGGATGAGGGCATCATGACAACGGAACCGATACGACCCTACCTCAACACTTCTCAAAAAAGGTGGAGATAATGCATGGGATGAGGGCATCATGACAACGGAACCGATATGACCCTACCCCTACACTTCTCAAAAAAGGAGGAGGTAATTCATGGGATGAGCACATCATGATAACGGAACCGATACTATTCTACATCTACACTTCTCAAAAAAGGAGGAGGTAATGCATGGGATCAGTGCATCATGACAACTGAACCGATACTACCCTACCCCTACACTTCTCAAAAAAGGAGGAGGTAATGCTCACACCGGCGAATACCGACCCCCCCCCAATTTGGCCTGAAAGGAGGAGGTAATTCCTATCATGATAACAGAACGGCCACAGGGAGGGAGGGGGGGGAATATTATCGTCTATTAATAATTAAGAAAGAAAGTGTGAGAGGGAAAAATTCACAGAAAGGAAAACTGCCACTCTCTGACGTCATGATGACCTGATATAACCGGACACAATTTAGGGCAAGACCGGGTACATCCGGCAAGGGATTATGGGACAGGTGCGGATGTGATTGAGCAACCCTTGTTTCACTACACACTCTTAACGTAGGATTCCTATGTTGTGATTGATGCAACCGGACAGAAGTTATTGGATGATCTGATACAACCGGACACAATTTAGGGCAAGACCGGGTACATCCGGCAAGGGATTATGGGATGTTTACAATGACTCTGCATTTTTATCGGATTAGTACATAAATACATTAGATTATTTCGAATTTACTACATATTAACGTTGAAATTTCGTGAAAAATACGAAAAAACTGCTACCTTTTGACTGTCAGCGAGTGAATCGATTTTCGCGATTTTTAGATATTTTACATCCAGGATTTGTGCGGTCCTGTAGATGTCAACTTTTTGACATGTCGTCGGGTAGAGGAGATACTGGACATACAAACAAACAAACAAACAAACATACAAACAGACAACTGCCCTTTATATAAGAGACTAGCGGGGCTACCCGGCGTTGCTCGGGGTCATAAAAACATATATTTGAAGAAAGATCGTGTGTGTAACATCTTTATATTCAAACTTCTATGTCCGCCCCCTCTCTCTGTAGCCGTCTCTTTATCTGCTACCTTTCTCTTCCCTGGTCGCCCCATTTCGCCGCTACTTTCTAATTTTGCCTTTTGCAAAAGCTGTTTCTTCCCCACCATTTCTCCTATTGCCCAGGGTAATAGTATGACATATTTCTATAAAAAGTAACACCTTTATCTGCGCCTTCTATATAGGTACTTATCTCCCCCCCAGTGTTCATACTATATACGTATCTATCATCACCCCGGTGCGCATACTATATACGTACCTATCGCCGCCCCAGTGCACATACTATATACGTACCTATCGCCGCCCCGGTGCAGATACTATTTAAGTACCTATCGCCGCCCCGTTGCGAATGCTAAATAGTACCTATCGTTGCCCCGGTGTGAATGCTAAATACATACCTATTGCGCCCCGGTGTGCATGCTACATAAGTACCTATCGCTGCCCTAGTGCGAATACAAAAGACATACCAATTGCGCCCCGGTGTGCATGCTACATAAGTACCTATCGCTGCCCTAGTGCGAATAATTAATATGTACATATTTCCGCTTTGGTGTGAATGCTAAATACGTACCTATCGCCGGCCCAGTGCGAATGCTAAATACGTACCTATAGCCGCCCTGGTGCGAATGCTAAATACGTACCTATAGCCGCCCCGGTGCGAATGCTAAATACGTACCTATCACCACCACGGTGCGAATGCAGAATACATACCTTTCGCCGCCCCGGTGCGCGTGCTATATATGTACTGATCGCCGCCGCAGAGCGCATGCTATGTACGTACTTATTGCTGCCCATGTGTACATGCTATATACGTAGCTATCGCCACCCCTGAATTCTGAATACGTACCTATCGCCGCCCTGGTGTGGAAGCTAAATACGTACATATCGCCGCCCCGGTGCGAATGCTAAATACATACCTATCGCCGCCCCGGTGTGAATTCTAAATACGTACCTATCGCCGCCCCGTTTGAATTCTAAATACATACCTATCGCCGCCCCGGTGCGGAAGCTAAATACGTACATATCGCCACCCCGGTGCGAATGCTAAATACATACCTATCGCTTCCCCGGTGTGAATGCTAAATACATACCTATCGCCGCCCCGGTGTGAATGCTAAATACGTACCTTTCGCTGCCCCGGTGTGAATTTTAAATATGTACCTTTCGCCGCCCCTGTGCGCGTGCTATATACGTATCTATCACCGCCCCGGTGCGCGTGCTATATATGAACCGATCGCTGCCTCAGTGCGCATCCTAAATACATACCTATCACTGCCCCGGTGCGCATACTATATACGTACTTATTACCGCCCATGTGCACATGCTATATAAGTACCTATCACCACCGCTGAATGCTAAATAAGTATGTATCGCCGCCCTGGTGTGGAAGCTAAATACGTACATATCGCCGCCCCTAAATTTGGGCGAACCCCTAAAAAATTTGGCCTGACCTCTAAAATTTTCCCCGACCCCTAAATCTCTCCAGCCCCTAATTTTTGACTCTCCCCCAACCATGAGAAATATTTTGACTTCAAAACTAAAAAAAACAAAAAAATTTGGCCTGACCCCTAAAAAGTTCGACCTGACCCCTATAATTTTCCCCGACCCCTCAATCTCTCCAGCCCCCTAATTGTTCACTCTCCCCCAACCCTGAGAAATATTTTGAGTTCAAAACCTAAAAAAAAGAAAAAAATTTGGCCTGACCCCTAAAAAGTTCGTCCTGACCCCTAAAATTTTCCCCGACCCCTCAATCTCTCCAACCCCCTAATTTTTCACTCTCCCCCAACCCTGAGAAATATTTTGAGTTCAAAACCAAAAAAAAGAAAAAAAATTGGCCTGACCCCTAAAAAGTTCGTCCCGACCCCTAAAATTTTCCCCGACCCCTAAATCTCTTTATTATAGATACAAATAAATGCACATTGGCCTTTATTATAGATGCAAATAAATGCACATTGGTCTTTATTATAGATGCAAATAAATGCACATTGGTCTTTATTATAGATACAAATAAATGCACATTGGTCTTTATTATAGATACAAATAAATGCACATTGGTCTTTATTATAGATACAAATAAATGCACATTGGCCTTTATTATAGATGCAAATAAATGCACATTGGTCTTTATTATAGATACAAATAAATGCACATTGGTCTTTATTATAGATACAAATAAATGCACATTGGTCTTTATTATAGATGCAAATAAATGCACATTGGCCTTTATTATAGATACAAATAAATGCACATTGGTCTTTATTATAGATTGCTTAATATCCCCCCCAAGAAAAAATTTGGCCTGAGGCGCTCACACCGGCGAATGCTGACACTCTCTCCTCGCAACAGATACTACACTATCTCCACCCTTTCAAAAAGGTGTGAGCGTCGGAGAATGCCGACACTCCCCCTCCCCCAAATTTGGCCTGAGGCGCCCATCCGGCGAATACCGAAACCCCCTCCCCCAAATTTGGCCTGAGGCGCCTACACCGGCGAATACCGTCACCCCCCCATAATTTGTCATGAAAGGAGGAGGTAATGCCTATCATGATAACGGAAGGGAGGGGGAGGAATATTAGCGTCTATTAAAAGGTTGTAGTGTGAGTGAATTTATTCCCGCCACTTTGCATTATTTTTCAAATTATCTGCCACTCTCTGACGTCATGATGACCTGATATAACCGGACACAATTTAGAGCAAGACCGGGTACATCCGGCAAGGGATTATGGGACAGGTGCGGATGTGATTGAGCAACCCTTGTTTCACTACACACTCTTAACGTAGGATTCCTATGTTGTTATTGATGCAACCGGACAGAAGTTATTGGATGATCTGATACAACCGGACACAATTTAGGGCAAGACCGGGTACATCCGGCAAGGGATTATGGGATGTTTACAGTGACTCTGCATTTTTATCGGATTAGTACATAAATACATTAGATTATTTCGAATTAACTACATATTAACGTTGAAATTTCGTGTAAAATACGGAAAAAACTGCTACCCGGCGTTGCTCGGGGTCATTAAAACATATAATTGAAGAAAAATCGTGTGTGTAACATCTTTATATACAAACTTCTATTTCTCGCCCCCCTCCCCTTCTCTATAGCCGTCTCTTTATCTTTCTACCATTCTCTTCCCTGGTCGCCGCATTCAACCGCTACTTTCTAATTTTGCCTTTTGCGAAAGTTGTTCTTTCCCCACAATTTCTCCTACGTTGCCTAGGGCAATAGTATGATATATTTCTATAAAAAGTCGGTCGCAGGGTACCCACACATATTTCGTCCGGTCGCAGGGTACCCACACATACTTCGTACGGTCGCAGGGTACCCACACATATTCGTGCGGTCGCAGGGTACCCACACATACTTTGTCCGGTCGCAGGGTACCCACACATACTTCGTCCGGTCGCAGGGTACCCACACATACTTCGTCCGGTCGCAGGGTACCTACACATACTTCGTCCGGTCGCAGGGTACCCACACATACTTCGTCCGGTCGCAGGGTACCCACACATACTTCGTCCGGTCGCAGGGTACCCACACATACTTCGTCCGGTCGCAGGGTACCCACACATACTTCGTCCGGTCGCAGGGTACCCACACATACTTCGTCCGGTCGCAGGGTACCCACACATACTTCGTCCGGTCGCAGGGTACCCAGAAATACTTCGTCCGGTCGCAGGGTACCCACACATACTTCGTCCGGTCGCAGGGTACCCACACATACTTCGTGCGGTCGCAGGGTACCCACACATACTTCGTCCGGGCGCAGGGTCCCCACACATACTTCGTCCGGGCACAGGGTACCCACACATACTTCGTTCGGGCGCAGGGTACCCACAAATACTTCGTCCGGGCGCAGGGTACCCACACATACTTCGTCCGGTCGCAGGGTACCCACACATATTTCGTTCGGTCACAGGGTACCCACACATACTTCGTGCGGTCGCAGGGTACACACACATACTTCGTGCGGTCGCAGGGTACCTATACATACATCGTCCGGTCGCAGGGTACCCACACATACTTCGTGCGGTCGCAGGGTACCCACACATACTTTGTCCGGTCGCAGGGTACCCACACATACTTCGTCCGGTCGCAGGGTACCCACACATACTTCGTGCGGTCGCAGGGTACCTATACATACTTCGTCCGGTCGCAGAGTACCCACACATACTTCGTGCGGTCGCAGGGTACCCACACATACTTCGTGCGGTCGCAGGGTACTCACACATACTTCGTGCAGTCGCAGGGTACCTATACATACTTCGTGCGCTCGCAGGGTACCTATACATACTTCGTGCGGTCGCAGGGTACCCACACATACTTCGTCCGGTCGCAGGGTACCCACACATACTTCGTGCGGTCGCAGGGTACCTATACATACTTCGTGCGATCGCAGGGTACCCACACATACTTCGTCAGGCAGCAGGGTACCCACACATACTTCGTGCGGTCGCAGGGTACCCACAAATACTTCGTGCGGTCGCAGGGTACCCACACATACTTCGTGCGGTCGCAGGGGACCCACACATACTTCGTGCGGTCGCAGGGTACCCACACATACTTCGTGCGGTCGCAGGGTACCCACACATGGTTTGTGCGGTCGCAGGGTACCCATACATACTTCGTCCGGTCGCAGGGTACCCACACATACTTCGTCCGGTCGCAGGGTACCCACACATACTTCGTGCGGTCGCAGGGTACCTATACATACTTCGTCCGGTCGCAGGGTACCCACACATACTTCGTGCTGTCGCAGGGTACCCACACATACTTCGTCAGGCAGCAGGGTACCCACACATTCTTCGTGCGGTCGAAGGGTACCTATACATACTCTGTGCGGTCGCAGGGTACCCACACATACTTAGTCAGGGAGAACGGTACCCACACATACTTAGTCAGGGAGCAGGGTACCCACACATACTTCGTGCGCTCGCAGGGTACCCACAAATACTTCGTGCGGTCGCAGGGTACTCACACATACTTCGTCCGGTAACAGGGTATCCACACATACTTCGTGCAGTCGCAGGGTACCTATACATACTTCGTCCGGTCGCAGGGTACCCACACATACTTCGTGCGGTCGCAGGGTACCCACACATACTTCGTCAGACAGCAGGGTACCCACACATACTTCGTGCGGTCGAAGGGTACCCACAAATACTTTGTGCGGTCGCAGGGTACTCACACATACTTCGTCCGGTCGCAGGGTACCCACACGTACTTCGACCGGTCGCAGGGTACCTATACATACTTCGTCCGGTCGCAGGGTACCCACATATACTTCGTCCGGTCGCAGGGTACCCACATATTATTCGTCCGGTCGCAGGGTACCTATACATACTTCGTGCGGTCGCAGGGTACCCACACATACTTAGTGCGGTCGCAGGGTACCTACACATAGTTCGTGCGGTCGCAGGGTACCCACAAATACTTCGTCCGGTCGCAGGGTACCCACACATACTTTGTACGGTCGCAGGGTACCCACACATACTTTGTACGGTTGCAGGGTACCCACACATATTTCGTGCGGTCGCAGGGTACCTATACATACTTCGTGCGGTCGCAGGGTACTAACACATACTTCGTGCGGTCGCAGGGTACCCACACATACATCGTCCGGTCGGAGGGTACCCACAAATACTTCGTCCGGTCGCAGGGTACCCACACATATTCGTGCGGTCGGAGGGTACCCACAAATACTTCGTGCGGTCGCAGGGTACCCACACATACGTCGTCCGGTCGCAGGGTACCCACACATACGTCGTCCGGTCGCAGGGTACCCACAAATACTTCGTCCGGTCGCAGGGTACCCACACATATTCGTGCGGTCGCAGGGTACCCACAAATACTTTGTGCGGTCGCAGGGTACCCACACATACGCTGTCCGGTCGCAGGGTACCCACACATACGTCGTCCGGTCGCAGGGTACCCACAAATACTTCGTCCGGTCGCAGGGTACCCACACATATTCGTGCGGTCGCAGGGTACCCACAAATACTTCGTGCGGTCGCAGGGTACCCACACATACGTCGTCCGGTCGCATGGGAATAGTGCATCATGACAACGGAACCGATACGACCCTACCTCTACACTTCTCAAAAAAGGAGGAGGTAATGCATGGGAATAGTGCATCATGACAACGGAACCGATACGACCCTACCTCTACACTTCTCAAAAAAGGAGGAGGTAATGCATGGGAATAGTGCATCATGACAACGGAACCGATACGACCCTACCCCTACACTTCTCAAAAAAGGAGGAGGTAATTCATGGGATGAGCATATCATGATAACGGAACCGATACTATTCTACATCTACACTTCTCAAAAAAGGAGGAGATAATGCATGGGATCAGTGCATCATGACAACGGAACCGATACTACCCTACCCCTACACTTCTCAAAAAAGGAGGAGGTAATGCTCACACCGGCGAATACCGTACCCCCCCCCCCTAATTTGGCCTGAAAGGAGGAGGTAGTACCTATCATGATAACAGAACGGCCACAGGGAGGGAGGGGGGGGGGAATATTATCGTCTATTAATAATTAAGAAAGAAAGTGTGAGAGGGAAAAATTCACAGAAAGGAAAACTGCCACTCTCTGACGTCATGATGACCTGATATAACCGGACACAATTTAGGGCAAGACCGGGTACATCCGGCAAGGGATTATGGGACAGGTGCGGATGTGATTGAGCAACCCTTGTTTCACTACACACTCTTAACGTAGGATTCCTATGTTGTTATTGATGCAACCGGACAGAAGTTATTGGATGATCTGATACAACCGGACACAATTTAGGGCAAGACCGGGTACATCCGGCAAGGGATTATGGGATGTTTACAATGACTCTGCATTTTTATCGGATTAGTACATAAATACATTAGATTATTTCGAATTTACTACATATTAACGTTGAAATTTCGTGAAAAATACGAAAAAACTGCTACCTTTTGTCGGAAAGTGGTCCGGTTGACTGTCAGCGAGTGAATCGATTTTCGCGATTTTTAGATATTTTACATCCGGGATTTGTGCGGTCCTGTAGATGTCAACTTTTTGACATGTCGTCGCGTAGTTTTTGAGGAGATACTGGACATACAAACAAACAAACATACAAACAGACAACTGCCCTTTATATAAGAGACTAGCGGGGCTACCCGGCGTTGCTCGGGATCATTAAAACATATAATTGAAGAAAAATCGTGTGTGTAACATCTTTATATACAAACTTCTATTTCTCCCCCCCCCCCACTTTCTCTATAGCCGTCTCTTTATCTTTCTACTTTTCTCTTCCCTGGTCGCCGCATTTCACCGCTACTTTCTAATTTTGCCTTTTGCGAAAGCTGTTCTTTCCCCACAATTTCTCCTACGTTGCCCAGGGCAATAGTATGATATATTTCTATAAAAAGTAACACCTCTATCTGCGCCTTCTATATAGGTACTTATCTCCATCCCGGTGTTTATGCTATATACGTATCTATCATCACCCCGGTGCGCATACTATATACGTACCTATCGCCGCCCCAGTGCACATACTATATACGTACCTATCGCCGCCCCAGTTCAGATACTATTTAAGTACCTATCGCCGCCCCGTTGCGAATGCTAAATAGTACCTATCGCCGCCCCAGTGTGCATGCTACATAAGTACCTATCGCTGCCCTAGTGGGAATAATTAATATGTACATATTGCCGCATTGGTGCGAATTTCTAAATACGTACCTATCACCACTTTGGTGCGAATGCTAAATACGTACCTATCGCCGGCCAGATGCCAATGCTAAATACGTACCTATAGCCGCCCTGGTGTGAATGCTAAATACGTACCTATAGCCGCCCCGAAGCGAATGCTAAATACGTACCTATCACCACCCTGGTGCAAATGCGAAATACATACCTTTCGCCGTTCTGGTGCACGTGCTATATACGTATCTATTGCCGCCCCGGTGCACGTGCTATATATGTACTGATCGCCGCCCCGGTGCGCATGCTATGTACGTACTTATTGCTGCCCATGTGTACATGCTATATACGTAGCTATCGCCACCCCTGAATTCTGAATACGTACCTATCGCCGCCCCGGTGTGGAAGCTAAATATGTACATATCTCCGCCCCGGTACGAATGCTAAATACATACATATCGCCGCCCTAGTGTGATTTCTAAATACGTACCTATCGCCGCCCCGGTGTGAATTCTAAATACGTACCTATCGCCGCCCCCGGTGCGGAAGCTAAATACGTACATATCGCCACCCCGGTGCGAATGCTAAATACATACCTATCGCCGCCCCGGTGCGAATGCTAAATACATACCTGTCGCCGCCTCGATGCGAATGCTAAATACATACCTATCGCCGCCCCGGTGCGAATGCTAAATACATACCTATCGCCGCCCCGGTGTGAATGCTAAATACATACCTATCGCCGCCCCGGTGTGAATGCTAAATACATACCTATCGCCGCCCTGGTGTGAATGCTAAATACGTACCTTTTGCCGCCCCGGTGCGCCTGCTATATACGTACCTACTGCTGCCCCGGTGCGCGTGCTATATATGAACCGATCGCTGCCCCAGTGCGCATGCATAATACATACATATCACGTACTTATTGCCGCCCATGTGCACATGCTATATACGTACCTATCGCCACCGCTGAATGCTAAATAAGTACCTCTCTCCGCCCAGGGATGAATGCTAAATACGTACATATTGCCGCCCAGGTGTTCATAGACCATATGTACCTATCACTGCCCCAGTGCGAATACTAAATATGTACATATCGCCACCCCGGTGAGATTGCTGAATACATACCTATCGCAACCCCGGTGCGAATGCTAAATACGTAGCTATAGCCACCCCTATGCACTACTATATAGTACCTATTGCCACCCCGGTACACATACTATATATAAACCTATCGCCGACCCGGTGTGCATACTATATTCGTACCTATCGCGGCTCTGGTGCGCATACTACATACTTACCTATCTCTGCAAGGGTACACATACTATATATGTACCAATCTCCAGCCTAGTTCGCATACGTAAGAACTTATATTTATTCGGCCCTGTCGTGTTAGAAAAACAAAATAGTGTTCATTTATGTATTGTCACTATCATAAATATAAATATTTTTAGTTACAAACAGAAAAAAATACATTTTTTTGCCTCCCCACAAGAAATTTTTTTTTCTATCCTCCCACATACTTTTTTTTTGACGCCCTTACACCCCAAAAATTTTATGTTCCCCCCATACATAGAAATATTTTTATTTTAAAAAAGAAAAAAAAAAAAATTTTTTAGCCCCCTCCCCCGAAAATTTTTTTTTCATTCTCCCCATACACATAAATATTTTCAATGAAAAAGATAAAAGACAAAATAAATGTTTTGCCTCCCCCCCAATTTTTTTTATACTCCCGATGCGCATGCTATATACGTATTTATTGCCGCCCATGTGCACATGCTATATACTTCCTATCGCCACCGCTGAATGCTAAATACGTACCTATTGCTGTCGCGGTGCGAATGCTAAATAGGTTTTCAGCGTAGATGCTCTTAAAATATTATCCAAACTTATCACTACAGTAGCTCTATCTAGGACATTGAACAATTTTCTCCCGGACAACGCCGAGTACTTTAAAAATAAAAGAGGCCTCATGAACACTACTGAAATAACTTAGGTATCCTCTCTCCTTCTGATCTGCCAAATAGTCCAAAGGGAAACGAAGATGGCATTAAAATATTTTCCAAACCTATCACTACAGTAGCTCCATTTAGGATATTGAGCACTTTTCTGCCGGACAACGCCGAGTACTTTGAAAATCAAGGAGGCCTCCTGAGCACTACTGAAATCACTCTTATCGATTCCCCAATCCTTTTCAGCATAGATGCTGTTAAAATATTATCCAAACTTATCACTACAGTAGCTCGATCAAGGACATTGAACACTTTTCTCCCGGACAACGCCAAATACTTTGAAAATCAAGGAGGCCTCCTGAGCACTACTGAAATCACTTAGGTATCCCTCCTTTTGATCTGATAAATAGTCCAAAGGGGAACGAAGATGGCGTTAAAATATTTTCCAAACCTATCACTACAGTAGCTCTATCTAGGATATTGAGCACTTTTCTACCGGACAACACCAGGTAATTTTTAAATCAAGGAGGCCTCATGAGCACTCCTTAAATAACTCTTATCGATTCCCCCATCCTTTTCAGCGTAGATGCTGTTAAAATATTATCCTAACCTATCAATACAGTAGCTCTATCTAGGACATTCAGCAATTTTCTCCCGGACAACGCCGAGTACTTTGAAAATCAAGGAGGCCTCCTGAGCACTACTGAAATCACTTAGGTATCCTCTCTCCTTCTGATCTGCCAAATCGTCCAAAGGGGAACGAAGATGGCGTTAAAATATTTTCCAAACCTATCACTACAGTAGCTCTATCTAGGATATTGAGCACTTTTCTCCCGGACAACGCCGAGTACTTTGATAATCAAAGACGCCTCCTGAGAACTACTGTAATAACTTATATCGATTCCCCCATCCTTTTCAGCGTAGATGCTGTTAAAATATTATCCAAACCTATCACTACAGTAGCTCTATCTAGGACATTGAGCAATTTTCTCCCGGACAACGCCGAGTACTTTGAAAATCAAAGAGGCCTCCTGAGGACTACTGAAATAACTTAGGTATCCTCTCTCCTTCTGATCTGCCAAATACTCCAAAGGGGAACGAAGATGGCGTTAAAATATTTTCAAAACCTATCACTACAGTATCTCTATTAAGGACATTCAGCACTTTTCTCCCGGACAACGCCGAGTATTTGAAAATCAAAGACGCCTCCTGAGCACTACTGAAATAACTCTTATCGATCCCCCCATCCTTTTCAGCGTAGATGCTGTTAAGATATTATGCAAACCTATCACTACAGTAGGTCTATCTAGGACATTGAGCACTTTTTTCCCGGACAACGCCGAGTACTTTGAAAATCAAAGAGGCCTCCTGAGCACTACTGAAATAACTCTTATCGATTCCCCCATCCTTTTCAGCGTAGATGCTGTTAAAATATTATCCAAACCTTTCTCTACAGTAGCTCTATCTAGGACATTGAGCACTTTTTCGCGGACAACGTCGAG
This sequence comes from Sepiola atlantica, assembly GCA_963556195.1. Taxonomy (NCBI): domain Eukaryota; kingdom Metazoa; phylum Mollusca; class Cephalopoda; order Sepiida; family Sepiolidae; genus Sepiola; species Sepiola atlantica. Next base: position 51,399,038 of record OY744539.1, on the reverse strand, counting down.
TACTTTGATAATCAAAGAGGCCTCCTTAGGACTACTGAAATTACTTAGGTATCCTCTCTCCTTCTGATCTGCGAAATAGTCCAAAGGGGAACGAAGATGGCGTTAAAATATTTTCCAAACCTATCACTACAGTAGCTCTATCTAGGATATTGAGCACTTTTCTCCCGGACAACGCCGAGTACTTTGATAATAAAGGAGGCCTCCTGGGGACTACTGAAATCACATAGGTATCCTCTCTCCTTCTGATCTGCCAAATAGTCCAAAGGGGAACGAAGATAGCGTTAAAATATTTTCCAAACCTATCACTACAGTAGCTCTATCTAGGACATTGAGCGCTTTTCTCCTGGACAACGCTGAGTACTTTGATAACAAAGGAGGCCTCCTGAGGACTACTGAAATCACTTAGGTATCCCTCCTTTTGATCTGCCAAATAGTCCAAAGGGGAACGAAGATGGCTTTAAAATATTTTCCAAACCTATCACTACAGTAGCTCTATCTAGGACATTGAGCACTTTTCTCCCGGACAACGCCGAGTATTTGAAAATCAAAGAGGCCTCCTGAGCACTACTGAAATAACTCTTATCGATCCCCCCATCCTTTTCAGCGTAGATGCTGTTAAGATATTATGCAAACCTATCACTACAGTAGGTCTATCTAGGACATTGAGCACTTTTTTCCCGGACAACGCCGAGTACTTTGAAAATCAAAGAGGCCTCCTGAGCACTACTGAAATAACTCTTATCGATCCCCCCATCCTTTTCAGCGTAGATGCTGTTAAGATATTATGCAAACCTATCACTACAGTAGCTCTATCTAGGACATTGAGCACTTTTTCGCGGACAACGCCGAGTACTATGACCTGATATAACCGGACACAATTTAGGGCAAGACCGGGTACATCCAGCAAGGGATTATTGGACAGGTGCGGATGTGATTGAGCAACCCTTGTTTCACTGCACACTTATAACGTAGGATTCCTATGTTGTTATTTATTTATCCGGACAGAAGTTATTGGATGATCTGATACAACCGGGCTGAATTTCGGGCAAGACCGGGTACATCCGGCAAGGGATTATGGGATGTTTACAGTGACTCTGCATTTTTATCGGATCAGTACATAAATACATTAGATTATTTCGAATTTACTACATATTAACGTTGAAAAAGTGGTGTAAAATACGAAAAAACTGCTACCTTTTGTCGGAAAGTTGATAAATAGCTGAATTTCGGATGTTTCTCGGCCTTTTGGCTAAGATCAAAGTGTAGTATCTGTTCTCGGCATTATTGCCTTGAGATCAAGTGTATATCTAGTCCTATCCGATAGGTGTCGATCTTACACTGTCGAATCAAAAATCAGATTATCATTTTATTTTTTTATCCCTTTTCCTTTAGCTCACTTCCTCTCCCCTAAAGTACCGGTTGATATACCCCCAAGGTCGGGATCTGTCTCACCGACGACTCCCCTCAAATTTCGCTTGAGGCGCTGACACCGGCGAATACCGACACTCCCCCTCCCCCAAATTTCGCCTGCCTCACCGGCGTATGCCAATACGCCCCATCCCCAAATTTCGCCTGAGGCGCCCCACAGGCGATCGTTCATACCGCCGAATGCCGACATTTCCCTCCTCCCCTCCCCAGATTGGCCTGAGCCGCCGAATGCCGACATTCCCCCTCGCCAGATTTGGCCTGAGGCGCTCACACCGGCGAATGCCGACACTCCCCCTCCCCCAAATTTCACCTGAAGCGCTCACACCGGCGAATGCCGACACCCCCCCCCCCCGAAAGGAGGAGGGAATGCCTATCATGATAACAGAACGGCCATAGGGAGGGTGGGGGATATTAGCGTCTATTAATAATTAAGAAAGAAAGTGTGGGAGTGAGCGGGAAAAAAGAAAGAAAGAAAAAAATGGTTGTAGTGTGAGTGAATTTCTTCCTGCCACTCTATGACGTCAGGGTACCCACACATAGTTCGTGCGGTCGCAGGGTACCCACACATACTTCGTGCGGTCGCAGGGTACCCACACATACTTCGTCCGGTCGCAGGGTACCCACACATACTTCGTACGGTCGCAGGGTATCCACACATACTTCGTACGGTCGCAGAGTACCCACAAATATTTCGTGCGGTCGCATGGTACCCACACATATTTCGTGCGGTCGCAGGGTACCTATACATACTTCGTGCGGTCGCAGGGTACCCACACATACTTCGTGCGGTCGCAGGGTACCCACACATACTTTGTGCGGTCGCAGGGTACCAACACATACTTCGTGCGGTCGCAGGGTACCAACACATACTTCGTGAGGTCGCAGGGTACCAACACATACTTCGTGCGGTCGCAGGGTACCCACACATATTTCGTGCGGTCGCAGGGTACCCACACATACTTCGTCCGGCAGCAGGGTACCCACACATACTTCGTTCGGTCGCAGCGTACCCAAACATACTTTGTCCGGTCGCAGGGTACCCACAAATATTTCGTGCGGTCGCAGGGTACCCACACATACTTCGTTCGGTCGCAGGGTACCCACACATACTTCGTGCGGTCGCAGGGTACCCACACATACTTCGTGCGGTCGCAGGGTACCCAGACATACTTCGTCCGGTCGAAGGGTACCCACACATACTTCGTCCGGTCGCAGTGTACCTACACATACTTCGTCCGGTCGCAGGGTACCCACACATACTTCGTCCGGTCGCAGGGTACCCACACATAGTTCGTGCGGTCGCAGGGTTCCTACACATACTTCGTGCGGTCGCAGGGTACCCACACATACTTCGTGCGGTCGCAGGGTACCAACACATACTTCGTCCGGTCGCAGGGTACCCATACATACTTCGTCCGGGCGCAGGGTACCCACAAATACTTCGTCTGGTCGCAGGGTACCCACACATACTTCGTCCGGTCGCAGGGTACCCACACATATTTCGTTCGGTCGCAGGGTACCCACACATACTTCGTGCGATCGCAGGGTACCAACACATACTTCGTCTGGTCGCAGGGTACCCACACATACTTCGTGCGGTCGCAGGGTACCTATACATACTTCGTCCGGTCGCAGGGTACCCACACATACTTCGTGCGGTCGCAGGGTACCTATACATACTTCGTGCGGTCGCAGGGTACCTATACATACTTCGTCCGGTCGCAGGGTACCCACACATACTTCGTGCGGTAACAGGGTACCTATACATACTTCGTCCGATCGCAGGGTACCCACACATACTTCGTGCGGTCGCAGGGTACCCACACATACTTCGTCAGGCAGCAGGGTACCCACACATACTTCGTGCAGTCGCAGGGTACCCACACATATTTCGTGCGGTCGCAGGGTACGCACACATACCTCGTCCGGCAGCAGGGTACCCACACATATTTCGTGCGGTCGCAGCATACCCAAACATACTTTGTCCGGTCGCAGGGTACCCACACATACTTCGTGCGGTCGCAGGGTACCTATACATACTTTGTCCGGTCGCAGGGTACCCACACATACTTCGTGCGGTCGCAGGGTACCCACACATACTTCGTCAGGCAGCAGGGTACCCACACATACTTCGTGCGGTCGCAGGGTACCAACACATACTTCGTGCGGTCGCAGGGTACCAACACATACTTCGTGCGGTCGCAGGGTACTCACACATATTTCGTCCTATCACAGGGTACCCATACATACTTCGTGCGATCGCAGGGTACCTATACATATTTCGTCCTATCGCAGGGTACCCACACATACTTCGTGCGGTCGCAGGGTACCCACACATACTTCGTGCGGTCGCAGGGTACCCACAAATACTTCGTGCGGTCGCAGGGTACCCACACATACTTCGTGCGGTCGCAGGGTACTTATACATACTTCGTCCGGTCGCAGGGTACCCACACATACTTCGTGCGGTCGCAGGGTACCCACACATACTTCGTCCGGTCGCAGGGTACCCACACATACTTCGTCAGGTCGCAGGGTACCCACACATACTTCGTGCGGTCGCAGGGTACCCACACATACTTCGTGCGGTTGCAGGGTACCTACACATACTTCGTGCGGTTGCAGGGTACCCACACATACTTTGTGCGGTCGCAGGGTACCCACACATACTTCGTCTGGCAGCAGGGTACCAACACATACTTCGTGCGGTCGCAGGGTACCTATACATACTTCGTGCGGTCGCAGGGTACCCACACATACTTCGTCCGGTCGCAGGGTACCCACACATACTTCGTGCGGTCGCAGGGTACCCACAAATACTTCGTGCGGTCGCAGGGTACCCACACATACTTCGTGCGGTCGCAGGGTACCCACACATACTTCGTGCGGTCGCAGGGTACTTATACATACTTCGTCCGGTCGCAGGGTACCCACACATACTTCGTGCGGTCGCAGGGTACCCACACATACTTCGTCAGGCAGCAGGGTACCCACACATACTTCGTGCGGTCGCAGGGTACCCACACATACTTCGTGCGGTTGCAGGGTACCTACACATACTTCGTGCGGTCGCTAGGTACCCACACATACTTCGTGCGGTTGCAGGGTACCCACACATACTTCGTCCGGTCGCAGGGTACCCACACATACTTCGTCCGGTCGCAGGGTACCCACACGTACTTCGTGCGGTCGCAGGGTACCCACACATATTTCGTTCGGTCACAGGGTACCCACACATACTTCGTCCGGTCGCAGGGTACCCACACATATTCGTGCGGTCGCAGGGTACCCACAAATACTTCGTGCGGTCGAAGGGTACTCACACATACTCTGTGCGGTCGCAGGGTACCCACACATACTTCGTCAGGTCGCAGGGTACCCACACATACCCTACCTCTACACTGCTCAAAAAAGGAGGAGGTAATGCATGGGAATAGTGCATCATGACAACGGAACCGATACGACCCTACCTCAACACTTCTCAAAAAAGGAGGAGGTAATGCATGGGAATAGTGCATCATGACAACGGAACCGATACGACCCTACCTCAACACTTCTCAAAAAAGGAGGAGATAATGCATGGGATGAGGGCATCATGACAACGGAACCGATACGACCCTACCTCAACACTTCTCAAAAAAGGAGGAGATAATGCATGGGATGAGAGCATCATGAAAACGGAACCGATACGACCCTACCTCAACACTTCTCAAAAAAGGTGGAGATAATGCATTGGATGAGGGCATCATGACAACGGAACCGATACGACCCTACCCCTACACTTCTCAAAAAAGGAGGAGGTAATTCATGGGATGAGCACATCATGATAACGGAACCGATACTATTCTACATCTACACTTCTCAAAAAAGGAGGAGGTAATGCATGGGATCAGTGCATCATGACAACTGAACCGATACTACAGTACCCCTACACTTCTCAAAAAAGGAGGAGGTAATGCTCACACCGGCGAATACCGTACCCCCCCCCTAATTTGGCCTGAAAGGAGGAGGTAATTCCTATCATGATAACAGAACGGCCACAGGGAGGGAGGGGGGGGGAATATTATCGTCTATTAATAATTAAGAAAGAAAGTGTGAGAGGGAAAAATTCACAGAAAGGAAAACTGCCACTCTCTGACGTCATGATGACCTGATATAACCGGACACAATTTAGGGCAAGACCGGGTACATCCGGCAAGGGATTATGGGACAGGTGCGGATGTGATTGAGCAACCCTTGTTTCACTACACACTCTTAACGTAGGATTCCTATGTTGTTATTGATGCAACCGGACAGAAGTTATTGGATGATCTGATACAACCGGACACAATTTAGGGCAAGACCGGGTACATCCGGCAAGGGATTATGGGATGTTTACAATGACTCTGCATTTTTATCGGATTAGTACATAAATACATTAGATTATTTCGAATTTACTACATATTAACGTTGAAATTTCGTGAAAAATACGAAAAAACTGCTACCTTTTGTCGGAAAGTGGTCCGGTTGACTGTCAGCGAGTGAATCGATTTTCGCGATTTTTAGATATTTTACATCCGGGATTTGTGCGGTCCTGTAGATGTCAACTTTTTGACATGTCGTCGCGTAGTTTTTGAGGAGATACTGGACATACAAACAAACAAACAAACATACAAACAGACAACTGCCCTTTATATAAGAGACTAGCGGGGCAACCCGGCGTTGCTCGGGGTCACAAAAATATATATTTGAAGAAAGATCGTGTGTGTAACATCTTTATATTCAAACTTCTATGTCCGCCCCCTCTCTCTATAGCCGTCTCTTTATCTGCTACCTTTCTCTTCCCTGGTCGCCCCATTTCGCCGCTACTTTCTAATTTTGCCTTTTGCAAAAGCTGTTTCTTCCCCACCATTTCACCTATTGCCCAGGGTAATAGTATGACATATTTCTATAAAAAGTAACACCTCTATCTGCGCCTTCTATATAGGTACTTATCTCCACCCCTGTGTTCATACTATATACGTATCTATCATCACCCCGGTGCGCATACTATATACGTACCTATCGCCGCCCCAGTCCACATACTATATACGTACCTATCGCCGCCCCGGTGCAGATACTATTTAAGTACCTATCGCCGCCCCGTTGCGAATGCTAAATAGTACCTATCGTTGCCCCAGTGGGAATGCTAAATACATACCTATTGCGCCCCGGTGTGCATGCTACATAAGTACCTATCGCTGCCCTAGTGCGAATACTAAAGACATACCAATTGCGCCCCGGTGTGCATGCTACATAAGTACCTATTGCTGCTCTAGTGCGAATAATTAATATGTACATATTGCCGCTTTGGTGTGAATGCTAAATACGTACCTATCGCCAGCCCAGTGCGAATGCTAAATACGTACCTATAGCCGCCCTGGTGCGAATGGTAAATACGTACCTATAGCCGCCCCGGTGCGAATGCTAAATACGTACCTATCACCACCACAGTGCGAATGCGAAATACATACCTTTCGCCGCCCCGGTGCGCGTGCTATATATGTACTGATCGCCGACGCAGAGCGCATGCTATGTACGTACTTATTGCTGCCCATGTGTACATGCTATATACGTAGCTATCGCCACCCCTGAATTCTGAATACGTACCTATCGCTGCCCTGGTGTAGGAGCTAAATACGTATATATCGCCGCCCCGGTGCGAATGCTAAATACATACCTATCGCCGCCCCGGTGTGAATTCTAAATACGTACCTATCGCCGCCCCGGTGTGAATTCTAAATACGTACCTATCGCCGCCCCGGTGCGGAAGCTAAATACGTACATACAGCCACCCTGGTGCGAATGCTAAATATATACCTATCGCTACTCCGGTGTGAATGCTAAATACATACCTATCGCCGCCCCGGTGTGAATGCTAAATACGTACCTATCGCCGCCCCGGTGTGAATTTTAAATATGTACCTTTCGCCGCCCCGGTGCGCGTGCTATATACGTACCTATCGCCGCCCGGGGGCGCGTGCTATATATGAACCGATCGCTGCCTCAGTGCGCATTCTAAATACATACCTATCACTGCCCCAGTGTGCATACTATATACGTACTTATTACCGCTCATGTGCACATGCTATATTAGTACCTATCACCACCGCTGAATGCTAAATAAGTACCTATCGCCGCCCCGGTGTGGAAGCTAAATACGTACATATCGCTGCCCTTAAATTTGGGCGGACCCCTAAAAAATTTGGCCTGACCCCTAAAATTTTCCCTGACCCCTAAATCTTTCCAGCCCTTATTTTTCACTCTCCCCCAACCATGAGAAATATTTTGACTTCAAAACCAAAAAAAACAAAAAAATTTGGCCTGACCCCTAAAAAGTTCGTCCTGACCCCTAAAATTGTCCCCGACCCCTAAATCTCTCCAGCCCCCTAATTTTTCACTCTCCCCCAACCATGAGAAATATTTTGACTTCAAAACAAAAAAAAAGAAAAAAATTTGGCCTGACCCCTAAAAAGTTCCGCCCGACACCTAAAATTTTCCCCGACCCCTCAATCTCTCCAGCCACCTAATTTTTCACTCTCCCCCAACCATTAGAAATATTTTGACTTCACAACAAAAAAAAACAAAAAAATTTGGCCTGACCCCTAAAAAGTTCGTCCTGACCCCTAAAATTGTCCCCGACCCCTAAATCTCTCCAGCCCCCTATTTTTTCACTCTCCCCCAACCCTGAGAAATATTTTCAGTTCAAAACCAAAAAAAAGAAAAAAATTTGGCCTGACCCCTAAAAAGTTCGTCCTGACCCCTAAAATTGTCCCCGACCCCTAAATCTCTCCAGCCCCCTAATTTTTCACTCTCCCCCAACCATGAGAAATATTTTGACTTCAAAACAAAAAAACAAAAATAATAATTTGGCCTGACCCCTAAAAAGTTCAGCCTGACCCCTAAAATTTTCCCCGACCCCTAAATCTCTCCAGCCCCCTAATTTTTCACTCTCCCCCAACCATGAGAAATATTTTGACTTCAAAACAAAAAAAAACAAAAAAATTTGGCCTGACCCCTAAAAAGTTCCGCCTGACCCCTAAAATTTTCCCCGACCCGTCAATCTCTCCAGCCCCCTAATTTTTAACTCTCCCCCAACCATGAGAAATATTTTGACTTCAAAACAAAAAAAATAATAATAATTTGGCCTGACCCCTAAAAAATTCAGCCTGACCCCTAAAATTTTCCCCGACCCCTAAATCTCTCCAGCCCCCTAATTTTTCACTCTCCCCCAACCATGAGAATTATTTTGACTTCAAAACAAATAAAAACAAAAAAATTTGACCTGACCCCTAAAAAGTTCCGCCTGACCCCTAAAATTTTCCCCGGCCCCTCAATCTCTCCAGCCCCCTAATTTTTAACTCTCCCCCAACCCTGAGAAATATTTTGAGTTCAAAACCAAAAAAAAGAAAAAAATTTGGCCTGACCCCTAAAAAGTTCGTCCTGACCCCTTAAATTGTACCCGACCCCTAAATCTCTCCAGCCCCCAAATTTTTCACACTCCCCCAACCATGAGAAATATTTTGACTTCAAAACAAAAAAAAAGAAAAAAAGTTGGCCAGACCCCTAAAAAGTTCTCCCGACCCCTAAAATTTTCCCCGACCCCTCAATCTCTCCTGCCCCCTAATTTTTCACTCTCCCCCAACCCTGAGAAATATTTTGAGTTCAAAACCAAAAAAAAAAAAAAAAATTTGGCCTGACCCCTAAAAAGTTCGTCCTGACCCCTAAAATTGTCCCCGATCCCTAAATCTCTCCAGCCCCCTAATTTTTCACTCTCCCCCAACCATGAGAAATATTTTGACTTCAAAACAAAAAAAAAGAAAAAAATTTGGCCTGACCCCTAAAAAGTTCCGGCTGACCCCTAAAATTTTCCCCAACCCCTAAATCTCTCCAGCCCCCTAATTTTTCACTCTCCCCAAACCATTAGAAATATTTTGACTTCACAACAAAAAAAAACAAAAAAATTTGGCCTGACCCCTAAAAAGTTCGTCCTGACCCCTAAAATTTTCCCCGACCCCAAAATCTCTCGAGCCCCCTTATTTTTCACTCTCCCCCAGCCCTGAGAAATATTTTCAGTTCAAAACCAAAAAAAAGAAAAAAATTTGGCCTGACCCCTAAAAAGTTCCGTTTGACCCCTAAAATTGTCCCCGACCCCTAAATCTCTCCAGCCCCCTAATTGTTCACTCTCCCCCAACCCTGAGAAATATTTTCAGTTCAAAACCAAAAAAAAGAAAAAAATTTGGCCTGACCCCTAAAAAGTTCGTCCTGACCCCTAAAATTTTCCCCGACCCCTAAATCTCTCCAGCCCCCTAATTTTTCACTCTCCCCCAACCCTGAGAAATATTTTGACTTCAAAACAATAAAAAAACAAAAAAAAGAAAAAAATTTGGCCTTACCCCTAACAAGTTCGTCCTGACCCCCAAAATTTTCCCCGACCCCTAAATCTCTCCAGCCCCCTAATTTTTAACTCTCCCCCAACCCTGAGAAATATTTTGACTTCAAAACAATAAAAAACCAAAAAAAAGAAAAAAATTTGGCCTGACCCCTAAAAAGTTCGTCCTGACCCCTAAAATTTTCCCCGACCCCTAAATCTCTCTAGCCCCCTTAGTTTTCACGCTCCCCCAACCATGCGATATATTTTGACTTCAAAACAAAAAAAAGAAAAAAATTTGGCCTGACCCCTGAAAAGTTCGTCCTGACCCCTAAAATTTTCCCCGACCCCTCAATCTCTCCAGCCCCCTAATTTTTCACTCTCCCACAACCATTAGATATATTTTGACTTCAAAACAAAAAAAAACAAAAAAATTTGGCCTGACCCCTAAAAAGTTCGTCCTGACCCCTAAAATTTTCCCCGACCCCTAAATCTCTCTAGCCCCCTTAGTTTTCACTCTCCCCCAACCATGAGAAATATTTTGACTTCAAAACAAAAAAAACAAAAAAATTTGGCCTGACCCCTAAAAAGTTCGTCCTGACCCCTAAAATTTTCCCCGACCCCGAAATCTCTCCAGCCCCCTAATTTTTCACTTTCCCACAACCATTAGATATATTTTGACTTCAAAACAAAAAAAAACAAAAAAATTTGGCCTGACCCCTAAAAAGTTCGTCATGACCCCTAAAATTTTCCCCGACCCCTAAATCTCTCCAGCCCCCTAATTTTTCACTCTCCCCCAACCCTGAGAAATATTTTGACTTCAAAACAAAAAAAAACTAAAAAAAAACAAAAAAATTTGGCATGACCCCTAAAAAGTTCGTCCTGACCCCTAAAATTTTCCCCGACCCCTAAATCTCTCCAGCCCCCTAATTTTTCACTCTCCCACAACCATTAGATATATTTTGACTTCAAAACAAAAAAAAACAAAAAAATTTGGCCTGACCCATAAAAAGTTCGTCCTGGCCCCTAAAATTTCCCCCGACCCCTAAATCTCTCCAGCCCCCTAATTTTTCACTCTCCCACAACCATTAGATATATTTTGACTTCAAAACAAAAAAAAACAAAAAAATTTGGCCTGACCCCTAAAAAGTTCGTCCTGACCCCTAAAATTTTCCCCGACCCCTAAATCTCTCCAGCCCCCTAATGTTTCACTCTCCCCCAACCCTGAGAAATATTTTGACTTCAAAACAATAAAAAACCAAAAAAAAGAAAAAAATTTGGCCTGACCCCTAAAAAGTTCGTCCTGACCCCTAAAATTTTCCCCGACCCCTCAATCTCTCTAGCCCCCTTAGTTTTCACTCTCCCCCAACCATGAGAAATATTTTGACTTCAAAACAAAAAAAAGAAAAAAATTTGGCCTGACCCCTAAAAAGTTCGTCCTGACCCCTAAAATTTTCCCCGACCCCTAAATCTCTCCAGCCCCCTAATTTTTCACTCTCCCCCAACCCTGAGAAATATTTTGACTTCAAAACAAAAAAAACACAAAAAAAACAAAAAAATTTGGCCTGACCCCTAAAAAGTTCGTCCTGACCCCTAAAATTTTCCCCGACCCCTAAATCTCTCTAGCTCCCTTAGTTTTCACTCTCCCCCAACCATGAGAAATATTTTGACTTCAAAACAAAAAAAACAAAAAAATTTGGCCTGACCCCTAAAAAGTTCGTCCTGACCCCTAAAATTTTCCCCGACCCCTAAATCTCTCCAGCCCCCTAATTTTTCACTCTCCCCCAACCCTGAGAAATATTTTGACTTCAAAACAAAAAAAAACACAAAAAAAACAAAAAAATTTGGCATGACCCCTAAAAAGTTCGTCCTGACCCCTAAAATTTTCCCCGACCCCTAAATCTCTCCAGCCCCCTAATTTTTCACTCTCCCCCAACCCTGAGAAATATTTTGACTTCAAAACAATAAAAAAACAAAAAAAAGAAAAAAATTTGGCCTTACCCCTAACAAGTTCGTCCTGACCCCTAAAATTTTCCCCGACCCCTAAATCTCTCCAGCCCCCTAATTTTTAACTCTCCCCCAACCCTGAGAAATATTTTGACTTCAAAACAATAAAAAACCAAAAAAAAGAAAAAAATTTGGCCTGACCCCTAAAAAGTTCGTCCTGACCCCTAAAATTTTCCCCGACCCCTAAATCTCTCTAGCCCCCTTAGTTTTCACGCTCCCCCAACCATGCGATATATTTTGACTTCAAAACAAAAAAAAGAAAAAAATTTGGCCTGACCCCTGAAAAGTTCGTCCTGACCCCTAAAATTTTCCCCGACCCCTCAATCTCTCCAGCCCCCTAATTTTTCACTCTCCCACAACCATTAGATATATTTTGACTTCAAAACAAAAAAAAACAAAAAAATTTGGCCTGACCCCTAAAAAGTTCGTCCTGACCCCTAAAATTTTCCCCGACCCCTAAATCTCTCTAGCCCCCTTAGTTTTCACTCTCCCCCAACCATGAAGAATATTTTGACTTCAAAACAAAAAAAACAAAAAAATTTGGCCTGACCCCTAAAAAGTTCGTCCTGACCCCTAAAATTTTCCCCGACCCCGAAATCTCTCCAGCCCCCTAATTTTTCACTCTCCCACAACCATTAGATATATTTTGACTTCAAAACAAAAAAAAACAAAAAAATTTGGCCTGACCCCTAAAAAGTTCGTCATGACCCCTAAAATTTTCCCCGACCCCTAAATCTCTCCAGCCCCCTAATTTTTCACTCTCCCCCAACCCTGAGAAATATTTTGACTTCAAAACAAAAAAAAACTAAAAAAAAACAAAAAAATTTGGCATGACCCCTAAAAAGTTCGTCCTGACCCATAAAATTTTCCCCGACCCCTAAATCTCTCCAGCCCCCTAATTTTTCACTCTCCCACAACCATTAGATATATTTTGACTTCAAAACAAAAAAAAACAAAAAAATTTGGCCTGACCCATAAAAAGTTCGTCCTGGCCCCTAAAATTTCCCCCGACCCCTAAATCTCTCCAGCCCCCTAATTTTTCACTCTCCCACAACCATTAGATATATTTTGACTTCAAAACAAAAAAAAACAAAAAAATTTGGCCTGACCCCTAAAAAGTTCGTCCTGACCCCTAAAATTTTCCCCGACCCCTAAATCTCTCCAGCCCCCTAATGTTTCACTCTCCCCCAACCCTGAGAAATATTTTGACTTCAAAACAATAAAAAACCAAAAAAAAGAAAAAAATTTGGCCTGACCCCTAAAAAGTTCGTCCTGACCCCTAAAATGTTCCCCGACCCCTAAATCTCTCTAGCCCCCTTAGTTTTCACTCTCCCCCAACCATGAGAAATATTTTGACTTCAAAACAAAAAAAAGAAAAAAATTTGGCCTGACCCCTAAAAAGTTCGTCCTGACCCCTAAAATTGTCCCCGACCCCTAAATCTCTCCAGCCCCCTAATTGTTCACTCTCCCCCAACCCTGAGAAATATTTTCAGTTCAAAACCAAAAAAAAGAAAAAAATTTGGCCTGACCCCTAAAAAGTTCGTCCTGACCCCTAAAATTTTCCCCGACCCCTAAATCTCTCCAGCCCCCTAATTTTTCACTCTCCCCCAACCCTGAGAAATATTTTGACTTCAAAACAATAAAAAAACAAAAAAAAGAAAAAAATTTGGCCTTACCCCTAACAAGTTCGTCCTGACCCCCAAAATTTTCCCCGACCCCTAAATCTCTCCAGCCCCCTAATTTTTAACTCTCCCCCAACCCTGAGAAATATTTTGACTTCAAAACAATAAAAAACCAAAAAAAAGAAAAAAATTTGGCCTGACCCCTAAAAAGTTCGTCCTGACCCCTAAAATTTTCCCCGACCCCTAAATCTCTCTAGCCCCCTTAGTTTTCACGCTCCCCCAACCATGCGATATATTTTGACTTCAAAACAAAAAAAAGAAAAAAATTTGGCCTGACCCCTGAAAAGTTCGTCCTGACCCCTAAAATTTTCCCCGACCCCTCAATCTCTCCAGCCCCCTAATTTTTCACTCTCCCACAACCATTAGATATATTTTGACTTCAAAACAAAAAAAAACAAAAAAATTTGGCCTGACCCCTAAAAAGTTCGTCCTGACCCCTAAAATTTTCCCCGACCCCTAAATCTCTCTAGCCCCCTTAGTTTTCACTCTCCCCCAACCATGAAGAATATTTTGACTTCAAAACAAAAAAAACAAAAAAATTTGGCCTGACCCCTAAAAAGTTCGTCCTGACCCCTAAAATTTTCCCCGACCCCGAAATCTCTCCAGCCCCCTAATTTTTCACTCTCCCACAACCATTAGATATATTTTGACTTCAAAACAAAAAAAAACAAAAAAATTTGGCCTGACCCCTAAAAAGTTCGTCATGACCCCTAAAATTTTCCCCGACCCCTAAATCTCTCCAGCCCCCTAATTTTTCACTCTCCCCCAACCCTGAGAAATATTTTGACTTCAAAACAAAAAAAAACTAAAAAAAAACAAAAAAATTTGGCATGACCCCTAAAAAGTTCGTCCTGACCCATAAAATTTTCCCCGACCCCTAAATCTCTCCAGCCCCCTAATTTTTCACTCTCCCACAACCATTAGATATATTTTGACTTCAAAACAAAAAAAAACAAAAAAATTTGGCCTGACCCATAAAAAGTTCGTCCTGGCCCCTAAAATTTCCCCCGACCCCTAAATCTCTCCAGCCCCCTAATTTTTCACTCTCCCACAACCATTAGATATATTTTGACTTCAAAACAAAAAAAAACAAAAAAATTTGGCCTGACCCCTAAAAAGTTCGTCCTGACCCCTAAAATTTTCCCCGACCCCTAAATCTCTCCAGCCCCCTAATGTTTCACTCTCCCCCAACCCTGAGAAATATTTTGACTTCAAAACAATAAAAAACCAAAAAAAAGAAAAAAATTTGGCCTGACCCCTAAAAAGTTCGTCCTGACCCCTAAAATTTTCCCCGACCCCTAAATCTCTCTAGCCCCCTTAGTTTTCACTCTCCCCCAACCATGAGAAATATTTTGACTTCAAAACAAAAAAAAGAAAAAAATTTGGCCTGACCCCTAAAAAGTTCGTCCTGACCCCTAAAATTGTCCCCGACCCCTAAATCTCTCCAGCCCCCTAATTGTTCACTCTCCCCCAACCCTGAGAAATATTTTCAGTTCAAAACCAAAAAAAAGAAAAAAATTTGGCCTGACCCCTAAAAAGTTCGTCCTGACCCCTAAAATTTTCCCCGACCCCTAAATCTCTCCAGCCCCCTAATTTTTAACTCTCCCCCAACCCTGAGAAATATTTTGACTTCAAAACAATAAAAAAACAAAAAAAAGAAAAAAATTTGGCCTGACCCCTAAAAAGTTCGTCCTGACCCCTAAAATTTTCCCCGACCCCTAAATCTCTCTAGCCCCCTTAGTTTTCACGCTCCCCCAACCATGCGATATATTTTGACTTCAAAACAAAAAAAAGAAAAAAATTTGGCCTGACCCCTGAAAAGTTCGTCCTGACCCCTAAAATTTTCCCCGACCCCTCAATCTCTCCAGCCCCCTAATTTTTCACTCTCCCACAACCATTAGATATATTTTGACTTCAAAACAAAAAAAAAACAAAAAAATTTGGCCTGACCCCTAAAAAGTTCGTCCTGACCCCTAAAATTTTCCCCGACCCCTAAATCTCTCTAGCCCCCTTAGTTTTCACTCTCCCCCAACCATGAGAAATATTTTGACTTCAAAACAAAAAAAACAAAAAAATTTGGCCTGACCCCTAAAAAGTTCGTCCTGACCCCTAAAATTTTCCCCGACCCCGAAATCTCTCCAGCCTAATTTTTCACTTTCCCACAACCATTAGATATATTTTGACTTCAAAACAAAAAAAAACAAAAAAATTTGGCCTGACCCCTAAAAAGTTCGTCATGACCCCTAAAATTTTCCCCGACCCCTAAATCTCTCCAGCCCCCTAATTTTTCACTCTCCCCCAACCCTGAGAAATATTTTGACTTCAAAACAAAAAAAAACAAAAAAAAAACAAAAAAATTTGGCATGACCCCTAAAAAGTTCGTCCTGACCCCTAAAATTTTCCCCGACCCCTAAATCTCTCCAGCCCCCTAATTTTTCACTCTCCCACAACCATTAGATATATTTTGACTTCAAAACAAAAAAAAACAAAAAAATTTGGCCTGACCCATAAAAAGTTCGTCCTGGCCCCTAAAATTTCCCCCGACCCCTAAATCTCTCCAGCCCCCTCATTTTTCACTCTCCCACAACCATTAGATATATTTTGACTTCAAAACAAAAAAAAACAAAAAAATTTGGCCTGACCCCTAAAAAGTTCGTCCTGACCCCTAAAATTTTCCCCGACCCCTAAATCTCTCCAGCCCCCTAATGTTTCACTCTCCCCCAACCCTGAGAAATATTTTGACTTCAAAACAATAAAAAACCAAAAAAAAGAAAAAAATTTGGCCTGACCCCTAAAAAGTTCGTCCTGACCCCTAAAATTTTCCCCGACCCCTAAATCTCTCTAGCCCCCTTAGTTTTCACTCTCCCCCAACCATGAGAAATATTTTGACTTCAAAACAAAAAAAAGAAAAAAATTTGGCCTGACCCCTAAAAAGTTCGTCCTGACCCCTAAAATTTTCCCCGACCCCTAAATCTCTCCAGCCCCCTAATTTTTCACTCTCCCCCAACCCTGAGAAATATTTTGACTTCAAAACAAAAAAAAACACAAAAAAAACAAAAAAATTTGGCCTGACCCCTAAAAAGTTCGTCCTGACCCCTAAAATTTTCCCCGACCCCTAAATCTCTCTAGCTCCCTTAGTTTTCACTCTCCCCCAACCATGAGAAATATTTTGACTTCAAAACAAAAAAAACAAAAAAATTTGGCCTGACCCCTAAAAAGTTCGTCCTGACCCCTAAAATTTTCCCCGACCCCTAAATCTCTCCAGCCCCCTAATTTTTCACTCTCCCCCAACCCTGAGAAATATTTTGACTTCAAAACAAAAAAAAACACAAAAAAAACAAAAAAATTTGGCATGACCCCTTAAAAGTTCGTCCTGACCCCTAAAATTTTCCCCGACCCCTAAATCTCTCTAGCCCCCTTAGTTTTCACGCTCCCCCAACCATGCGATATATTTTGACTTCAAAACAAAAAAAAGAAAAAAATTTGGCCTGACCCCTGAAAAGTTCGTCCTGACCCCTAAAATTTTCCCCGACCCCTCAATCTCTCCAGCCCCCTAATTTTTCACTCTCCCACAACCATTAGATATATTTTGACTTCAAAACAAAAAAAAACAAAAAAATTTGGCCTGACCCCTAAAAAGTTCGTCCTGACCCCTAAAATTTTCCCCGACCCCTAAATCTCTCTAGCCCCCTTAGTTTTCACTCTCCCCCAACCATGAAGAATATTTTGACTTCAAAACAAAAAAAACAAAAAAATTTGGCCTGACCCCTAAAAAGTTCGTCCTGACCCCTAAAATTTTCCCCGACCCCTAAATCTCTCCAGCCCCCTAATTTTTCACTCTCCCCCAACCCTGAGAAATATTTTGACTTCAAAACAAAAAAAAAAAAAAAAAAAAAAAAAAAATTTGGCCTGACCCATAAAAAGTTCGTCCTGGCCCCTAAAATTTCCCCCGACCCCTAAATCTCTCCAGCCCCCTAATTTTTCACTCTCCCACAACCATTAGATATATTTTGACTTCAAAACAAAAAAAAACAAAAAAATTTGGCCTGACCCCTAAAAAGTTCGTCCTGACCCCTAAAATTTTCCCCGACCCCTAAATCTCTCCAGCCCCCTAATGTTTCACTCTCCCCCAACCCTGAGAAATATTTTGACTTCAAAACAATAAAAAACCAAAAAAAAGAAAAAAATTTGGCCTGACCCCTAAAAAGTTCGTCCTGACCCCTAAAATTTTCCCCGACCCCTAAATCTCTCTAGCCCCCTTAGTTTTCACTCTCCCCCAACCATGAGAAATATTTTGACTTCAAAACAAAAAAAAGAAAAAAATTTGGCCTGACCCCTAAAAAGTTCGTCCTGACCCCTAAAATTTTCCCCGACCCCTAAATCTCTCCAGCCCCCTAATTTTTCACTCTCCCCCAACCCTGAGAAATATTTTGACTTCAAAACAAAAAAAAACACAAAAAAAACAAAAAAATTTGGCATGACCCCTAAAAAGTTCGTCCTGACCCCTAAAATTTTCCCCGACCCCTAAATCTCTCCAGCCCCCTAATTTTTCACTCTCCCCCAACCCTGAGAAATATTTTGACTTCAAAACAATAAAAAAACAAAAAAAAGAAAAAAATTTGGCCTTACCCCTAACAAGTTCGTCCTGACCCCTAAAATTTTCCCCGACCCCTAAATCTCTCCAGCCCCCTAATTTTTAACTCTCCCCCAACCCTGAGAAATATTTTGACTTCAAAACAATAAAAAACCAAAAAAAAGAAAAAAATTTGGCCTGACCCCTAAAAAGTTCGTCCTGACCCCTAAAATTTTCCCCGACCCCTAAATCTCTCTAGCCCCCTTAGTTTTCACGCTCCCCCAACCATGCGATATATTTTGACTTCAAAACAAAAAAAAGAAAAAAATTTGGCCTGACCCCTGAAAAGTTCGTCCTGACCCCTAAAATTTTCCCCGACCCCTCAATCTCTCCAGCCCCCTAATTTTTCACTCTCCCACAACCATTAGATATATTTTGACTTCAAAACAAAAAAAAACAAAAAAATTTGGCCTGACCCCTAAAAAGTTCGTCCTGACCCCTAAAATTTTCCCCGACCCCTAAATCTCTCTAGCCCCCTTAGTTTTCACTCTCCCCCAACCATGAAGAATATTTTGACTTCAAAACAAAAAAAACAAAAAAATTTGGCCTGACCCCTAAAAAGTTCGTCCTGACCCCTAAAATTTTCCCCGACCCCGAAATCTCTCCAGCCCCCTAATTTTTCACTCTCCCACAACCATTAGATATATTTTGACTTCAAAACAAAAAAAAACAAAAAAATTTGGCCTGACCCCTAAAAAGTTCGTCATGACCCCTAAAATTTTCCCCGACCCCTAAATCTCTCCAGCCCCCTAATTTTTCACTCTCCCCCAACCCTGAGAAATATTTTGACTTCAAAACAAAAAAAAACAAAAAAAAAACAAAAAAATTTGGCATGACCCCTAAAAAGTTCGTCCTGACCCCTAAAATTTTCCCCGACCCCTAAATCTCTCCAGCTCCCTAATTTTTCACTCTCCCACAACCATTAGATATATTTTGACTTCAAAACAAAAAAAAACAAAAAAATTTGGCCTGACCCATAAAAAGTTCGTCCTGGCCCCTAAAATTTCCCCCGACCCCTAAATCTCTCCAGCCCCCTAATTTTTCACTCTCCCACAACCATTAGATATATTTTGACTTCAAAACAAAAAAAAACAAAAAAATTTGGCCTGACCCCTAAAAAGTTCGTCCTGACCCCTAAAATTTTCCCCGACCCCTAAATCTCTCCAGCCCCCTAATGTTTCACTCTCCCCCAACCCTGAGAAATATTTTGACTTCAAAACAAAAAAAAACACAAAAAAAACAAAAAAATTTGGCCTGACCCCTAAAAAGTTCGTCCTGACCCCTAAAATTTTCCCCGACCCCTAAATCTCTCTAGCTCCCTTAGTTTTCACTCTCCCCCAACCATGAGAAATATTTTGACTTCAAAACAAAAAAAACAAAAAAATTTGGCCTGACCCCTAAAAAGTTCGTCCTGACCCCTAAAATTTTCCCCGACCCCTAAATCTCTCCAGCCCCCTAATTTTTCACTCTCCCCCAACCCTGAGAAATATTTTGACTTCAAAACAAAAAAAAACACAAAAAAAACAAAAAAATTTGGCATGACCCCTAAAAAGTTCGTCCTGACCCCTAAAATTTTCCCCGACCCCTAAATCTCTCCAGCCCCCTAATTTTTCACTCTCCCCCAACCCTGAGAAATATTTTGACTTCAAAACAATAAAAAAACAAAAAAAAGAAAAAAATTTGGCCTTACCCCTAACAAGTTCGTCCTGACCCCTAAAATTTTCCCCGACCCCTAAATCTCTCCAGCCCCCTAATTTTTAACTCTCCCCCAACCCTGAGAAATATTTTGACTTCAAAACAATAAAAAACCAAAAAAAAGAAAAAAATTTGGCCTGACCCCTAAAAAGTTCGTCCTGACCCCTAAAATTTTCCCCGACCCCTAAATCTCTCTAGCCCCCTTAGTTTTCACGCTCCCCCAACCATGCGATATATTTTGACTTCAAAACAAAAAAAAGAAAAAAATTTGGCCTGACCCCTGAAAAGTTCGTCCTGACCCCTAAAATTTTCCCCGACCCCTCAATCTCTCCAGCCCCCTAATTTTTCACTCTCCCACAACCATTAGATATATTTTGACTTCAAAACAAAAAAAAACAAAAAAATTTGGCCTGACCCCTAAAAAGTTCGTCCTGACCCCTAAAATTTTCCCCGACCCCTAAATCTCTCTAGCCCCCTTAGTTTTCACTCTCCCCCAACCATGAAGAATATTTTGACTTCAAAACAAAAAAAACAAAAAAATTTGGCCTGACCCCTAAAAAGTTCGTCCTGACCCCTAAAATTTTCCCCGACCCCGAAATCTCTCCAGCCCCCTAATTTTTCACTCTCCCACAACCATTAGATATATTTTGACTTCAAAACAAAAAAAAACAAAAAAATTTGGCCTGACCCCTAAAAAGTTCGTCATGACCCCTAAAATTTTCCCCGACCCCTAAATCTCTCCAGCCCCCTAATTTTTCACTCTCCCCCAACCCTGAGAAATATTTTGACTTCAAAACAAAAAAAAACAAAAAAAAAACAAAAAAATTTGGCATGACCCCTAAAAAGTTCGTCCTGACCCCTAAAATTTTCCCCGACCCCTAAATCTCTCCAGCTCCCTAATTTTTCACTCTCCCACAACCATTAGATATATTTTGACTTCAAAACAAAAAAAAACAAAAAAATTTGGCCTGACCCATAAAAAGTTCGTCCTGGCCCCTAAAATTTCCCCCGACCCCTAAATCTCTCCAGCCCCCTAATTTTTCACTCTCCCACAACCATTAGATATATTTTGACTTCAAAACAAAAAAAAACAAAAAAATTTGGCCTGACCCCTAAAAAGTTCGTCCTGACCCCTAAAATTTTCCCCGACCCCTAAATCTCTCCAGCCCCCTAATGTTTCACTCTCCCCCAACCCTGAGAAATATTTTGACTTCAAAACAATAAAAAACCAAAAAAAAGAAAAAAATTTGGCCTGACCCCTAAAATTTTCCCCGACCCCTAAATCTCTCTAGCCCCCTTAGTTTTCACTCTCCCCCAACCATGAGAAATATTTTGACTTCAAAACAAAAAAAAGAAAAAAATTTGGCCTGACCCCTAAAAAGTTCGTCCTGACCCCTAAAATTTTCCCCGACCCCTAATTCTCTCCAGCCCCCTAATTTTTCACTCTCCCCCAACCCTGAGAAATATTTTGACTTCAAAACAAAAAAAAAAAAAAAAAAAACAAAAAAATTTGGCATGACCCCTAAAAAGTTCGTCCTGACCCCTAAAATTTTCCCCGACCCCTAAATCTCTCCAGCCCCCTACTTTTTCACTCTCCCCCAACCCTGAGAAATATTTTGACTTCAAAACAAAAAAAAAAAAAAAAAAAAAAAAAAATTTGGCATGACCCCTAAAAAGTTCGTCCTGACCCCTAAAATTTTCCCCGACCCCTAAATCTCTCTAGCCCCCTTAGTTTTCACTCTCCCCCAACCATGAGAAATATTTTGACTTCAAAACAAAAAAAAGAAAAAAATTTGGCCTGACCCCTAAAAAGTTCGTCCTGACCCCTAAAATTTTCCCCGACCCCTAAATCTCTCCAGCCCCCTAATTTTTCACTCTCCCACAACCCTGAGAAACATTTTGACTTCAAAACAAAAAAAAACACAAAAAAAACAAAAAAATTTGGCCTGACCCCTAAAATTTTCCCCGACCCCGAAATCTCTCCAGCCCCCTAATTTTTCACTCTCCCACAACCATTAGATATATTTTGACTTCAAAACAAAAAAAAACAAAAAAATTTGGCCTGACCCCTAAAAAGTTCGTCCTGACCCCTAAAATTTTCCCCGACCCCTAAATCTCTCCAGCCCCCTAATTTTTCACTCTCCCCCAACCCTGAGAAATATTTTGACTTCAAAACAAAAAAAAACAAAAAAAAAACAAAAAAATTTGGCATGACCCCTAAAAAGTTCGTCCTGACCCCTAAAATTTTCCCCGACCCCTAAATCTCTCCAGCCCCCTAATTTTTCACTCTCCCCCAACCCTGAGAAATATTTTGACTTCAAAAAAAAAAAAAAAAAAAAAAAAAAAAAATTTGGCATGACCCCTAAAAAGTTGGTCCTGACCCCTAAAATTTTCCCCGACCCCTAAATCTCTCCAGCCCCCTGATGTTTCACTCTCCCCCAACCCTGAGAAATATTTTGACTTCAAAACAATAAAAAACCAAAAAAAAGAAAAAAATTTGGCCTGACCCCTAAAAAGTTCGTCCTGACCCCTAAAATTTTCCCCGACCCCTAAATCTCTCTAGCCCCCTTAGTTTTCACGCTCCCCCAACCATGCGATATATTTTGACTTCAAAACAAAAAAAAGAAAAAAATTTGGCCTGACCCCTGAAAAGTTCGTCCTGACCCCTAAAATTTTCCCCGACCCCTAAATCTCTCCAGCCCCCTAATTTTTCACTCTCCCCCAACCCTGAGAAACATTTTGACTTCAAAACAAAAAAAAACACAAAAAAAACAAAAAAATTTGGCCTGACCCCTAAAAAGTTCGTCCTGACCCCTAAAATTTTCCCCGACCCCGAAATCTCTCCAGCCCCCTAATTTTTCACTCTCCCACAACCATTAGATATATTTTGACTTCAAAACAAAAAAAAACAAAAAAATTTGGCCTGACCCCTAAAAAGTTCGTCCTGACCCCTAAAATTTTCCCCGACCCCTAAATCTCTCCAGCCCCCTAATTTTTCACTCTCCCCCAACCCTGAGAAATATTTTGACTTCAAAACAAAAAAAAACAAAAAAAAAACAAAAAAATTTGGCATGACCCCTAAAAAGTTCGTCCTGACCCCTAAAATTTTCCCCGACCCCTAAATCTCTCCAGCCCCCTAATTTTTCACTCTCCCCCAACCCTGAGAAATATTTTGACTTCAAAAAAAAAAAAAAAAAAAAAAAAAAAAAAAATTTGGCATGACCCCTAAAAAGTTGGTCCTGACCCCTAAAATTTTCCCCGACCCCTAAATCTCTCCAGCCCCCTGATGTTTCACTCTCCCCCAACCCTGAGAAATATTTTGACTTCAAAACAATAAAAAACCAAAAAAAAGAAAAAAATTTGGCCTGACCCCTAAAAAGTTCGTCCTGACCCCTAAAATTTTCCCCGACCCCTAAATCTCTCTAGCCCCCTTAGTTTTCACGCTCCCCCAACCATGCGATATATTTTGACTTCAAAACAAAAAAAAGAAAAAAATTTGGCCTGACCCCTGAAAAGTTCGTCCTGACCCCTAAAATTTTCCCCGACCCCTAAATCTCTCCAGCCTCCTAATGTTTCACTCTCACACAACCATTAGATATATTTTGACTTCAAAACAAAAAAAAAACAAAAAAATTTGGCCTGACCCCTAAAAAGTTCGTCCTGACCCCTAAAATTTTCCCCGACCCCTAAATCTTTCTAGCCCCCTTAGTTTTCACTCTCCCCCAACCATGAGAAATATTTTGACTTCAAAAAAAAAAAAAAAATTTGGCCTGACCCCTGAAAAGTTTGTCCTGACCCCTAAAATTTTCCCCGACCCCTAAATTTCTCCAGCCCCCTAATTTTTCACTCTCCCACAACCATTAGATATATTTTGACTTCAAAACAAAAAAAAACAAAAAAATTTGGCCTGACCCCTAAAAAGTTCGTCCTGACCCCTAAAATTTTCCCCGACCCCTAAATCTCTCCAGCCCCCTAATTTTTCACTCTCCCCCAACCCTGAGAAATATTTTGACTTCAAAACAAAAAAAAACAAAAAAAAAACAAAAAAATTTGGCATGACCCCTTAAAAAGTTCGTCCTGACCCCTAAAATTTTCCCCGACCCCTAAATCTCTCCAGCCCCCTAATTTTTCACTCTCCTCCCACCATGAGAAATATTTTGACTTCAAAACAAAAAAAAAACAAAAAAATCTGGCCTGACCCATAAAAAGTTCGTCCTGACCCCTAAAATTTTCCCCGACGCCTAAATCTCTCCAGCCCCCTAATTTTTCACTCTCCCCCAACCCTGAGAAATATTTTGACTTCAAAACAATAAAAAACCAAAAAAAATAAAAAAATTTGGCCTGACCCCTAAAAAGTTCGTCCTGACCCCTAAAATTTTCCCCGACCCCTAAATCTCTCTAGCTCCCTTAGTTTTCACGTTCCCCCAACCCATAGAAATATTTTGACTTCAAAACAAAAAAAAACACAAAAAAAACAAAAAAATTTGGCATGACCCCTAAAAAGTTCGTCCTGACCCCTAAAATTTTCCCCGACCCCGAAATCTCTCCAGCCCCCTAATTTTTCACTCTCCCACAACCATTAGATATATTTTGACTTCAAAACAAAAAAAAACAAAAAAATTTGGCCTGACCCCTAAAAAGTTCGTCCTGACCCCTAAAATTTTCCCCGACCCCTAAATCTCTCCAGCCCCCTAATTTTTCACTCTCCCCCAACCCTGAGAAATATTTTGACTTCAAAACAAAAAAAAACAAAAAAAAAACAAAAAAATTTGGCATGACCCCTAAAAAGTTCGTCCTGACCCCTAAAATTTTCCCCGACCCCTAAATCTCTCCAGCCCCCTAATTTTTCACTCTCCCCCAACCCTGAGAAATATTTTGACTTCAAAACAAAAAAAAACAAAAAAAAAACAAAAAAATTTGGCATGACCCCTAAAAAGTTCGTCCTGACCCCTAAAATTTTCCCCGACCCCTAAATCTTTCCAGCCCCCTAATGTTTCACTCTCCCCCAACCCTAAGAAATATTTTGACTTCAAAACAATAAAAAACCAAAAAAAAGAAAAAAATTTGGCCTGACCCCTAAAAAGTTCGTCCTGACCCCTAAAATTTTCCCCGACCCCTAAATCTCTCTAGCCCCCTTAGTTTTCACGCTCCCCCAACCATGCGATATATTTTGACTTCAAAACAAAAAAAAGAAAAAAATTTGGCCTGACCCCTGAAAAGTTCGTCCTGACCCCTAAAATTTTCCCCGACCCCTAAATCTCTCCAGCCCCCTAATTTTTCACTCTCCCACAACCATTAGATATATTTTGACTTCAAAACAAAAAAAAACAAAAAAATTTGGCCTGACCCCTAAAAAGTTCGTCCTGACCCCTAAAATTTTCCCCGACCCCTAAATCTCTCCAGCCCCCTAATTTTTCACTCTCCCCCAACCCTGAGAAATATTTTGACTTCAAAACAATAAAAACCAAAAAAAACAAAAAAATTTGGCCTGACCCCTAAAAAGTTCGTCCTGACCCCTAAAATTTTCCGCGACCCCTAAATCTCTCTAGCTCCCTTAGTTTTCACTCTCCCCCAACCCTGAGAAATATTTTGACTTCAAAACAAAAAAAAACAAAAAAATTTCGCCTGACCCCTAAAAAGTTCGTCCTGACCCCTAAAATTTTCCCCGACCCCTAAATCTCTCCAGCCCCCTAATTTTTTACTCTCCCCCAACCCTGAGAAATATTTTGACTTCAAAACAAAAAAAAACAAAAAAAACTAAAAAAAATTGGCAAGACCCCTAAAAAGTTCGTCCTGACCCCTAAAATTTTCCCCGACGCCTAAATCTCTCCAGCCCCCTAATTTTTCACTCTCCCCCAACCCATAGAAATATTTTGACTTCAAAACAATAAAAACACAAAAAAAAGAAAAAAATTTGGCCTTACCCCTAAAAAGTTCGTCCTGACCCCTAAAATTTTCCCCGACCCCTAAATCTCTCCAGCCCCCTAATTTTTCACTCTCCCCCAACCCTGAGAAATATTTTGACTTCAAAACAATAAAAAACCAAAAAAAAGAAAACAATTTGGCCTGACCCCTAAAAAGTTCGTCCTGACCCCTAAAATTTTCCCCGACCCCTAAATCTCTCTAGCTCCCTTAGTTTTCACTCTCCCCCAACCCTGAGAAATATTTTGACTTCAAAACAAAAAAAAACAAAAAAAATTGGCCTGACCCCTAAAAAGTTCGTCCTGACCCCTAAAATTTTCCCCGACCCCTAAATCTCTCCAGCCCCCTAATTTTTCACTCTCCCCCAACCCTGAGAAATATTTTGACTTCAAAACAAAAAAAAACAAAAAAAATAAAAAAATTGGCAAGACCCCTAAAAAGTTCGTCCTGACCCCTAAAATTTTCCCCGACGCCTAAATCTCTCCAGCCCCCTAATTTTTCACTCTCCCCCAACCCATAGAAATATTTTGACTTCAAAACAAAAAAAAACACAAAAAAAACAAAAAAATTTGGCATGACCCCTAAAAAGTTCGTCCTGACCCCTAAAATTTTCCCCGACCCCGAAATCTCTCCAGCCCCCTAATTTTTCACTCTCCCACAACCATTAGATATATTTTGACTTCAAAACAAAAAAAAACAAAAAAATTTGGCCTGACCCCTAAAAAGTTCGTCCTGACCCCTAAAATTTTCCCCGACCCCTAAATCTCTCCAGCCCCCTAATTTTTCACTCTCCCCCAACCCTGAGAAATATTTTGACTTCAAAACAAAAAAAAACAAAAAAAAAACAAAAAAATTTGGCATGACCCCTAAAAAGTTCGTCCTGACCCCTAAAATTTTCCCCGACCCCTAAATCTCTCCAGCCCCCTAATTTTTCACTCTCCCCCAACCCTGAGAAATATTTTGACTTCAAAACAAAAAAAAACAAAAAAAAAACAAAAAAATTTGGCATGACCCCTAAAAAGTTCGTCCTGACCCCTAAAATTTTCCCCGACCCCTAAATCTTTCCAGCCCCCTAATGTTTCACTCTCCCCCAACCCTAAGAAATATTTTGACTTCAAAACAATAAAAAACCAAAAAAAAGAAAAAAATTTGGCCTGACCCCTAAAAAGTTCGTCCTGACCCCTAAAATTTTCCCCGACCCCTAAATCTCTCTAGCCCCCTTAGTTTTCACGCTCCCCCAACCATGCGATATATTTTGACTTCAAAACAAAAAAAAGAAAAAAATTTGGCCTGACCCCTGAAAAGTTCGTCCTGACCCCTAAAATTTTCCCCGACCCCTAAATCTCTCCAGCCCCCTAATTTTTCACTCTCCCACAACCATTAGATATATTTTGACTTCAAAACAAAAAAAAACAAAAAAATTTGGCCTGACCCCTAAAAAGTTCGTCCTGACCCCTAAAATTTTCCCCGACCCCTAAATCTCTCCAGCCCCCTAATTTTTCACTCTCCCCCAACCCTGAGAAATATTTTGACTTCAAAACAAAAAAAAACAAAAAAAAACAAAAACATTTGGCATGACCCCTAAAAAGTTCGTCCTGACCCCTAAAATTTTCCCCGACCCCTAAATCTCTCCAGCCCCCTAATTTTTCACTCTCCTCCCACCATGAGAAATATTTTGACTTCAAAACAAAAAAAAAACAAAAAAATCTGGCCTGACCCATAAAAAGTTCGTCCTGACCCCTAAAATTTTCCCCGACGCCTAAATCTCTCCAGCCCCCTAATTTTTCACTCTCCCCCAACCCTGAGAAATATTTTGACTTCAAAACAATAAAAACCAAAAAAAACAAAAAAATTTGGCCTGACCCCTAAAAAGTTCGTCCTGACCCCTAAAATTTTCCGCGACCCCTAAATCTCTCTAGCTCCCTTAGTTTTCACTCTCCCCCAACCCTGAGAAATATTTTGACTTCAAAACAAAAAAAAACAAAAAAATTTCGCCTGACCCCTAAAAAGTTCGTCCTGACCCCTAAAATTTTCCCCGACCCCTAAATCTCTCCAGCCCCCTAATTTTTTACTCTCCCCCAACCCTGAGAAATATTTTGACTTCAAAACAAAAAAAAACAAAAAAAACTAAAAAAAATTGGCAAGACCCCTAAAAAGTTCGTCCTGACCCCTAAAATTTTCCCCGACGCCTAAATCTCTCCAGCCCCCTAATTTTTCACTCTCCCCCAACCCATAGAAATATTTTGACTTCAAAACAATAAAAACACAAAAAAAAGAAAAAAATTTGGCCTTACCCCTAAAAAGTTCGTCCTGACCCCTAAAATTTTCCCCGACCCCTAAATCTCTCCAGCCCCCTAATTTTTCACTCTCCCCCAACCCTGAGAAATATTTTGACTTCAAAACAATAAAAAACCAAAAAAAAGAAAACAATTTGGCCTGACCCCTAAAAAGTTCGTCCTGACCCCTAAAATTTTCCCCGACCCCTAAATCTCTCTAGCTCCCTTAGTTTTCACTCTCCCCCAACCCTGAGAAATATTTTGACTTCAAAACAAAAAAAAACAAAAAAAATTGGCCTGACCCCTAAAAAGTTCGTCCTGACCCCTAAAATTTTCCCCGACCCCTAAATCTCTCCAGCCCCCTAATTTTTCACTCTCCCCCAACCCTGAGAAATATTTTGACTTCAAAACAAAAAAAAACAAAAAAAATAAAAAAATTGGCAAGACCCCTAAAAAGTTCGTCCTGACCCCTAAAATTTTCCCCGACGCCTAAATCTCTCCAGCCCCCTAATTTTTCACTCTCCCCCAACCCATAGAAATATTTTGACTTCAAAACAATAAAAAAACAAAAAAAAGACAAAAATTTAGCCTTACCCCTAAAAAGTTCGTCCTGACCCCTAAAATTTTCCCCGACCCCTAAATCTCTCTAGCCCCCTTAGTTTTCACTCTCCCCCAACCATGAGAAATATTTTGACTTCAAAACAAAAAAAACAAAAAAATTTGGCCTGACCCCTAAAAAGTTCGTCCTGACCCCTAAAATTTTCCCTGACCCCGAAATCTCTCCAGCCCCCTAATTTTTCACTCTCCCACAACCATTAGATATATTTTGACTTCAAAACAAAAAAAAACAAAAAAATTTGGCCTGACCCCTAAAAAGTTCGTCCTGACCCCTAAAATTTTCCCCGACCCCTAAATCTCTCCAGCCCCCTAATTTTTCACTCTCCCCCAACCCTGAGAAATATTTTGACTTCAAAACAAAAAAAAAAAAAAAAAAAAAAAAAAATTTGGCATGACCCCTAAAAAGTTCGTCCTGACCCCTAAAATTTTCCCCGACCCCTAAATCTCTTCAGCCCCCTAATGTTTCACTCTCCCCTAACCCTGAGAAATATTTTGACTTCAAAACAATAAAAAACCACAAAAAAATAAAAAAATTTGGCCTGATCCCTAAAAAGTTCGTCCTGACCCCTAAAATTTTCCCCGACCCCTAAATCTCTCTAGCTCCCTTAGTTTTCACTCTCCCCCAACCCTGAGAAATATTTTGACTTCAAAACAAAAAAAAACACAAAAAAAACAAAAAAATTTGGCATGACCCCTAAAAAGTTCGTCCTGACCCCTAAAATTTTCCCCGACCCCGAAATCTCTCCAGCCCCCTAATTTTTCACTCTCCCACAACCATTAGATATATTTTGACTTCAAAACAAAAAAAAACAAAAAAATTTGGCCTGACCCCTAAAAAGTTCGTCCTGACCCCTAAAATTTTCCCCGACCCCTAAATCTCTCCAGCCCCCTAATTTTTCACTCTCCCCCAACCCTGAGAAATATTTTGACTTCAAAACAAAAAAAAACAAAAAAAAAACAAAAAAATTTGGCATGACCCCTAAAAAGTTCGTCCTGACCCCTAAAATTTTCCCCGACCCCTAAATCTCTCCAGCCCCCTAATTTTTCACTCTCCCCCAACCCTGAGAAATATTTTGACTTCAAAACAAAAAAAAACAAAAAAAAAACAAAAAAATTTGGCATGACCCCTAAAAAGTTCGTCCTGACCCCTAAAATTTTCCCCGACCCCTAAATCTCTCCAGCCCCCTAATGTTTCACTCTCCCCCAACCCTAAGAAATATTTTGACTTCAAAACAATAAAAAACCAAAAAAAAGAAAAAAATTTGGCCTGACCCCTAAAAAGTTCGTCCTGACCCCTAAAATTTTCCCCGACCCCTAAATCTCTCTAGCTCCCTTAGTTTTCACTCTCCCCCAACCATGAGAAATAGTTTGACTTCAAAACAAAAAAAACAAAAAAATTTGGCTGACCCCTAAAAAGTTCGTCCTGACCCCTAAAATTTTCCCCGACCCCATAATCTCTCCAGCCCCCTAATTTTTCACTCTCCCCCAACCCTGAGAAATATTTTGACTTCAAAACAAAAAAAAACAAAAAAAACTAAAAAAAATTGGCATGACCCCTAAAAAGTTCGTCCTGACCCCTAAAATTTTCCCCGACGCCTAAATCTCTCCAGCCCCCTAATTTTTCACTCTCCCCAACCCATAGAAATATTTTGACTTCAAAACAATAAAAAACCAAAAAAAAGAAAAAAATTTGGCCTGACCCCTAAAAAGTTCGTCCTGACCCCTAAAATTTTCCCCGACCCCAAAATCTCTCCAGCCCCCTAATTTTTCACTCTCCCACAACCATTAGATATATTTTGACTTCAAAACGAAAAAAACAAAAAAATTTGGCCTGACCCCTAAAAAGTTCGTCCTGACCCCTAAAATTTTCCCCGACCACTAAATCTCTCCAGCCCCCTAATTTTTCACTCTCTCCCAACCCTGAGAAATATTTTGACTTCAAAACAAAAAAAAACAAATTAAAACAAAAAAATTTGGCATGACCCCTAAAAAGTTCGTCCTGACCCCTAAAATTTACCCCGACGCCTCAATCTCTCCAGCCCGTAATTTTTCACTCTCCCCCAACCCTGAGAAATATTTTGACTTCAAAACAATAAAAAACCCAAAAAAAGAAAAAAATTTGGCCTGACCCCTAAAAAGTTCGTCCTGACCCCTAAAATTTTCCCCGACCCCTAAATCTCTCTAGCCCCCTTAGTTTTCACGCTCCCCCAACCATGCGATATATTTTGACTTCAAAACAAAAAAAACAAAAAAATTTGGCCTGACCCCTGAAAAGTTCGTCCTGACCCCTAAAATTTTCCCCGACCCCTAAATCTCTCCAGCCCCCTAATTTTTCACTCTCCCACAACCATTAGATATATTTTGACTTCAAAACAAAAAAAAACAAAAAAATTTGGCCTGACCCCTTAAAAGTTCGTCCTGACCCCTAAAATTTTACCCGACCCCTAAATCTCTCCAGCCCCCTAACTTTTCACTCTCCCCCAACCCTGAGAAATATTTTGACTTCAAAACAAAAAAAAACAAAAAAAAGAAAAAAATTTGGCCTGACCCCTAAAAAGTTCGTCCTGACCCCTAAAATTTTCCCCGACCCCTAAATCTCTCCAGCCCCCTAATTTTTCACTCTCCCCCAACCCTGAGAAATATTTTGACTTCAAAACCAAAAAAAAAAAAAAAATTTGGCCTGACCCCTAAAAAGTTCGTCCTGACCCCTAAAATTTTCCCCGACCTCTAAATCTCTCCAGCCCCCTAATTTTTAACTCTCCCCACACCATAAGAAATATTTTGAGTTCAAAACAAAAAAATGTTATTTAACATGTATACAAATATTAGTGAAAACAATGGCGGAGCATAATTATTTCTCTTTTTACTTCACTTATTGAGACGTTATTTAACATGTATAAAAATATTAGTGAAAACAATGGTGGAGCATAATTATTTTTCTTCTTCCTTTACTTATTGAGACGTTATTTAATATGTATACAAATATTAGTGAAAACAGTGGCGGAGCATAATTATTTCTCTTTTTACTTTACTTATTGAGACGTTATTTAACATGTATTCAAATATTAGTGAAAACAATGGCGGAGCATAATTATATTTCTTCTTACTTTACATATTGAGACGTTATTTAATATGTATACACATTTTAGTGAAAACAGTGGTGGAGCATAATTATTTTTCTTCTTACTTTACTTATTTAGACGTTATATCATATGTATACAAATATTAGTGAAAACAATGGTGGAGCATAATTATTTTTCTTCTTACTTTACTTATTGAGACGTTATTTAATATGTATACAAATATTAGTGAAAACAGTGGTGGAGCATAATTATTTTTCTTCTTACTTTACTTATTGAGACGTTATTTAATATGTATACAAATATTAGTGAAAACAATGGTGGAGCATAATTATTTATTACTTTAATTTTACTGATACTACACTAACTTCACACCTCTCAAAAAGAAGGAGGTTATACCTGGGAGGATGGTACCATGTCAACAGAAGAAATGCAGTTAGGATTAAGCAACCCTGGCTTCACTACAAACTCGTGTTCAAAAAAGTGCCGTTATTGATTAAGCAACCCTGGCTTCACTGTGGATTCATGTTCAAAAAAGTGCCGTTAGGAATTAAGCAACCCTTGCTTCACTATGGACTCATGTTCCAAAAAATGCCGTTAGAGATTAAGCAACAGTTGCTTCAATAAAAACTTATGTTTCGTTGGGATAAGGCAACCCGTGCTTCACTATAAACTCATGTTCAAAAAAGTGCCGTTAGGGATTTCCTCTGACGTCATTTCCTGCTAAAATCGTGACTTTGCATTATGCCGACAATCCCCCATCTCCAAATTTGGCCTGAGGCGCACCACCGGCGAATGCCGACACTCCACCAAATTCGGCCTGAGTCGCTCACACCGGCGAATGCCGACACTCCCCCAAATTCGGCCTGAGGCGCTCATACTGGCGAATGCCGACACTCCTCCCCGAATTTCGCCTGAGGCGCCCCACCGCCGAATGCCGACACTCACCCTCCCCAGATTTGGCCTGAGGCGCCCCACCGCCGAATGCCGATACCCCCCCCCTCTTCCCCAAATTTCTCCTGAGGCGCTCACACCGGCGAATGCCGACACCCCCCACACCCACCCCAAGTTTTCAATATGTATACAATATGTATAGAAATATTAGTGAAAACAATGGGGGAGCATACAAATATTAGTGAAAACAGTGGGGGAGCATACTTATTTATTACTTTAATTTTACTGATACTACACTAACTTCACACCTCTCAAAAAGGAGGAGGTAATACCTAGGAGGATGTTATCATGTCAACAGAAAAAATGTGGTTAGGATTAAGCAACCCTTGCTTCACTATGAACTCATGTTAAAAAAAGTGCCGGTATTGATTAAACAACACTTGCGTCACTATAAACGCATGTATCAAAAAGTGCCGTTAGGAGTTAAGCAACCCTTGCATCACTATGGACTCATGTTCAAAAAAGTGCCGTTAGTAAGTAAGCAACCCATGCTTGACTATGGACTCGTGTTCAAAAAAAGTGCCGTTTGTGATTAAGCAACACTTGCTTCACTATAAACTCATGTTCAAAAAAGAGCCGTTAGGGATTTCCTCTGACGTCATTTCCTGTTAAAATCATGACGGTGCATTATTTCTCAAATTCTTTGTTTTTTTCTCAAATTAGTACTAAACAACGTTGAAAATCGAGGAAAAAGGCACCCCCCCATTGGAGAAAAGTGCTCAGTCGACCCTCGAAGAGTCCATTTTTTTTTCCGGTTCTGAGATATTATACGTCCCGGGGCTGGCCGGTTATAATGATGTCAACCGTGTGACTGTTTGTTGGGTCCTGTCGGAGGAGTATGTGGACATACAAACAAACAAACAAACAAACAAACAAACAAACATACAGACAAGTGCCCTTTATATAGGAGACTAGCGGGGCTACCCGGCGTTGCTCGGGGTCATAAAAACATATATTTGAAGAAAGATCGTGTGTGTAACATCTTTATATTCAAACTTCTATGTCCGCCCCCTCTCTCTATAGCCGTCTCTTTATCTGCTACCTTTCTCTTTCCTGGTCGCCCCATTTCGCCGCTACTTTCTAATTTTGCCTTTTGCAAAAGCTGTTTCTTCCCCACCATTTCTGCTATTGCCCAGGGTAATAGTATGACATATTTCTATAAAAAGTGACACCTCTATCTGCGCCTTCTATATAGGTACTTATCTCCACCCCGGTGTTCATACTATATACGTATCTATCATCACCCCGGTGCGCATACTATATACGTACCTATCGCCGCCCCAGTGCACATACTATATACGTACCTATCGCCGCCCCGGTGCAGATACTATTTAAGTACCTATCGCCGCCCCGTTGCGAATGCTAAATAGTACCTATCGTTGCCCCGGTGTGAATGCTAAATACATACCTATTGCGCCCCGGTGTGCATGCTACATAAGTACCTATCGCTGCCCTAGTGCGAATACTAAAGACATACCAATTGCGCCCCGGTGTGCATGCTACATAAGTACCTATCGCTGCCCTAGTGCGAATAATTAATATGTCCATATTGCCGCTTTGGTGTGAATGCTACATACGTACCTATCGCCGGCCCAGTGCGAATGCTAAATACGTACCTATAGCCGCCCTGGTGCGAATGCTAAATACGTACCTATAGCCGCCCCAGTGCGAATGCTAAATACGTACCTATCACCACTACGGTGCGAATGCGAAATACATACCTTTCGCCGCCCCGGTGCGCATGCAATATATGTACTGATCGCCGCCGCAGAGCGCATGCTATGTACGTACTTATTGCTGCCCATGTGTACATGCTATATACGTAGCTATCGCCACCCCTGAATTCTGAATACGTACCTATCGCCGCCCTGGTGTGGAAGCTAAATACGTACATATCGCCGCCCCGGTGCGAATGCTAAATACATACCTATCGCCGCCCCGGTGTGAATTCTAAATACGTACCTATTGCCACCCCGGTGTGAATTCTAAATACGTACCTATCACCGCCCGGTGCGGAAGCTAAATACGTACATATCTCTGCCCCGGTGCGAATGCTAAATACATACCTATCGCCGCCCCAGTGTGAATGCTAAATACGTACCTATCGCCGCCCTGGTGTTAATTTTAAATATGTACCTTTCGCCGCCCGGTGTGAATTTTAAATATGTACCTTTCGCCGCCCCTGTGTGCGTGCTATATACGTACCTATCGCCGCCCCGGTGCGCGTGCTATATATGAACCGATCGCTGCCTCAGTGCGCATGCTAAATACATACCTATCACTGCCCCGGTGTGCATACAATATACGTACTTATTACCGCCCATGTGCACATGCTATATAAGTACCTATCACCACCGCTGAATGCTAAATAAGTACCTATCGCCGCCCTGGTGTGGAAGCTAAATACGTACATATCGCCGCCCCTAAATTTGGGCAGACTCCTAAAAAATTTGGCCTGACCCCTAAAATTTTCCCCGTCCCCTAAATCTCTCCAGCCTCTAATTTTTCACTCTCCCCCAACCATGAGAAATATTTTGACTTCAAAACAAAAATAAACAAAAAAATTTGGCCTGACCCCTAAAAAGTTCCGCCTGACCCCTAAAAGTTTCCCCGACCCCTCAATCTCTCCAGCCCCCTAATTGTTCACTCTCCCCCAACCCTGAGAAATATTTTGAGGTCAAAACCAAAAAAAAGAAAAAAATTTGGCCTGACCCCTAAAAAGTTCGTCCTGACCCCTAAAATTTTCCCCGACCCCTAAATCTCTCCATCCCCCTAATTTTTCACTCTCCCCCAACCATGAGAAATATTTTGACTTCAAAACAAAAAAACAAAAAAATTTGGCCTGACCCCTAAAAAGTTCGTCCTGACCCCTAAAATTTTCCCCGACCCCTAAATCTCTCCAGCCCCCTAATTGTTCACTCTCCCCCAACCCTGAGAAATATTTTGAGTTCAAAACCAAAAAAAAAGAAAAAGATTTGGCCTGAACCCTAAAAAGTTCGTCCTGACCCCTAAAATTTTCCCCGACCCCTAAATCTCTCCAGTCCCCTAATTCTTCACTCTCCCCCAACCATGGGATATATTTTGACTTCAAAACAAAAAAAAACAAAAAAATTTGGCCTGAACCCTAAAAAGTTCGTCCTGACCCCTAAAATTTTCCCCGACCCCTAAATCTCTCCAGCCCCCTAATCTTTCACTCTCCTCCAACCATGAAAAATATTTTGACTTAAAAACCAAAAAAAACAAAAAAATTTGGCCTGACCCCTAAAAAGTTCGTCCCGACGCCTAAAATTTTCCCCGACCCCTAAATCTCTCCAGCCCCCTAATTTTTCACCCTCCCCCAACCCTGAGAAATATTTTGACTTCAAAACAATAAAAAACCAAAAAAAAGAAAAAAATTTGGCCTGACCCCTAAAAAGTTCGTCCTGACCCCTAAAATTTTCCCCGACCCCGAAATCTCTCCAGCCCCCTAATTTTTCACTCTCCCACAACCATTAGATATATTTTGACTTCAAAACAAAAAAAAACAAAAAAATTTGGCCTGACCCCTAAAAAGTTCGTCCTGACCCCTAAAATTTTCCCCGACCACTAAATCTCTCCAGCCCACTAATTTTTCACCTTCCCCCAACCCTGAGAAATATTTTGACTTCAAAACAATAAAAAACCAAAAAAAAGAAAAAAATTTGGCATGACCCCTAAAAAGTTCGTCCTGACCCCTAAAATTTTCCCCGACCCCTAAATCTCTCTAGCCCCCTTAGTTTTCACTCTCCCCCAACCATGAGAAATATATTGTACTTCAAAACAAAAAAAACAAAAAAATTTGGCCTGAGCCCTAAAAAGTTCGTCCTGACCCCTAAAATTTTCCCCGACCCCTAAATCTCTCCAGCCCCCTAATTTTTCACTCTCCCCCAACCCTGAGAAATATTTTGACTTCAAAACAAAAAAAAACAAAAAAAAAGAAAAAAATTTGGCCTGACCCCTAAAAAGTTCGTCCTGACCCCTAAAATTTTCCCCGACCCCTAAATCTCTCCAGCCCCCTAATTTTTCATTCTCCCCCAACCCTGAGAAATATTTTGACTTCAAAACCAAAAAAAAAAAAAAAAATTTGGCCTGACCCCTAAAAAGTTCGTCCTGACCCCTAAAATTTTCCCCGACCCCTAAATCTCTCCAGCCCCCTAATTTTTAACTCTCCCCACACCATAAGAAATATTTTGAGTTCAAAACAAAAAAATGTTATTTAACATGTATACAAATATTAGTGAAAACAATGGCGGACCATAATTATTTCTCTTTTTACTTCACTTATTGAGACGTTATTTAACATGTATAAAAATATTAGTGAAAACAATGGTGGAGCATAATTATTTTTCTTCTTCCTTTACTTATTGAGACGTTATTTAATATGTATACAAATATTAGTGAAAACAGTGGCGGAGCATAATTATTTCTCTTTTTACTTTACTTATTGAGACGTTATTTAACATGTATTCAAATATTAGTGAAAACAATGGCGGAGCATAATTATATTTCTTCTTACTTTACATATTGAGACGTTATTTAATATGTATACACATTTTAGTGAAAACAGTGGTGGAGCATAATTATTTTTCTTCTTACTTTACTTATTTAGACGTTATATCATATGTATACAAATATTAGTGAAAACAATGGTGGAGCATAATTATTTTTCTTCTTACTTTACTTATTGAGACGTTATTTAATATGTATACAAATATTAGTGAAAACAGTGGTGGGGCATAATTATTTTTCTTCTTACTTTACTTATTGAGACGTTATTTAATATGTATACAAATATTAGTGAAAACAATGGTGGAG
This sequence comes from Sepiola atlantica, assembly GCA_963556195.1. Taxonomy (NCBI): domain Eukaryota; kingdom Metazoa; phylum Mollusca; class Cephalopoda; order Sepiida; family Sepiolidae; genus Sepiola; species Sepiola atlantica. The sequence goes on along the minus strand of OY744539.1, from coordinate 51,361,521 downwards.
CATAATTATTTATTACTTTAATTTTACTGATACTACACTAACTTCACACCTCTCAAAAAGAAGGAGGTTATACCTGGGAGGATGGTACCATGTCAACAGAAGAAATGCAGTTAGGATTAAGCAACCCTGGCTTCACTACAAACTCGTGTTCAAAAAAGTGCCGTTATTGATTAAGCAACCCTGGCTTCACTGTGGATTCATGTTCAAAAAAGTGCCGTTAGGAATTAAGCAACCCTTGCTTCACTATGGACTCATGTTCCAAAAAATGCCGTTAGAGATTAAGCAACAGTTGCTTCAATAAAAACTTATGTTTCGTTGGGATAAGGCAACCCGTGCTTCACTATAAACTCATGTTCAAAAAAGTGCCGTTAGGGATTTCCTCTGACGTCATTTCCTGCTAAAATCGTGACTTTGCATTATGCCGACAATCCCCCATCTCCAAATTTGGCCTGAGGCGCACCACCGGCGAATGCCGACACTCCACCAAATTCGGCCTGAGTCGCTCACACCGGCGAATGCCGACACTCCCCCAAATTCGGCCTGAGGCGCTCATACTGGCGAATGCCGACACTCCTCCCCGAATTTCGCCTGAGGCGCCCCACCGCCGAATGCCGACACTCACCCTCCCCAGATTTGGCCTGAGGCGCCCCACCGCCGAATGCCGATACCCCCCTCTTCCCCAAATTTCTCCTGAGGCGCTCACACCGGCGAATGCCGACACCCCCCACACCCACCCCAAGTTTTCAATATGTATACAATATGTATAGAAATATTAGTGAAAACAATGGGGGAGCATACAAATATTAGTGAAAACAGTGGGGGAGCATACTTATTTATTACTTTAATTTTACTGATACTACACTAACTTCACACCTCTCAAAAAGGAGGAGGTAATACCTAGGAGGATGTTATCATGTCAACAGAAAAAATGTGGTTAGGATTAAGCAACCCTTGCTTCACTATGAACTCATGTTAAAAAAAGTGCCGGTATTGATTAAACAACACTTGCGTCACTATAAACGCATGTATCAAAAAGTGCCGTTAGGAGTTAAGCAACCCTTGCATCACTATGGACTCATGTTCAAAAAAGTGCCGTTAGTAAGTAAGCAACCCATGCTTGACTATGGACTCGTGTTCAAAAAAAGTGCCGTTTGTGATTAAGCAACACTTGCTTCACTATAAACTCATGTTCAAAAAAGAGCCGTTAGGGATTTCCTCTGACGTCATTTCCTGTTAAAATCATGACGGTGCATTATTTCTCAAATTCTTTGTTTTTTTCTCAAATTAGTACTAAACAACGTTGAAAATCGAGGAAAAAGGCACCCCCCCATTGGAGAAAAGTGCTCAGTCGACCCTCGAAGAGTCCATTTTTTTTTCCGGTTCTGAGATATTATACGTCCCGGGGCTGGCCGGTTATAATGATGTCAACCGTGTGACTGTTTGTTGGGTCCTGTCGGAGGAGTATGTGGACATACAAACAAACAAACAAACAAACAAACAAACAAACATACAGACAAGTGCCCTTTATATAGGAGACTAGCGGGGCTACCCGGCGTTGCTCGGGGTCATTAAAACATATAATTGAAGAAAAATCGTGTGTGTAACATCTTTATATACAAACTTCTATTTCTCCCCCCCCCCACCTTCTCTATAGCCGTCTCTTTATCTTTCTACCTTTCTCTTCCCTGGTCGCCGCATTTCACCGCTACTTTCTAATTTTGCCTTTTGCGAAAGCTGTTCTTTCCCCACAATTTCTCCTACGTTGCCCAGGGCAATAGTATGATATATTTCTATAAAAAGTAACACCTCTATCTGCGCCTTCTATATAGGTACTTATCTCCACCCCGGTGTTTATGCTATATACGTATCTATCATCACCCCGGTGCGCATACTATATACGTACCTATCGCCGCCCCAGTGTACATACTATATACGTACCTATCGCCGCCCCAGTTCAGATACTATTTAAGTACCTATCGCCGCCCCGTTGCGAATGCTAAATAGTACCTATCGCCGCCCCGGTGTGCATGCTACATAAGTACCTATCGCTGCCCTAGTGGGAATAATTAATATGTACATATTGCCGCATTGGTGCGAATTTCTAAATACGTACCTATCACCACTTTGGTGCGAATGCTAAATACGTACCTATCGCCGGCCAGATGCGAATGCTAAATACGTACCTATAGCCGCCCCGGTGCGAATGCTAAATACGTACCTATCACCACCCTGGTGCAAATGCGAAATACAAACCTTTCGCCGTTCTGGTGTTATATTCGCTGCACGTGCTATATACGTACCTATTGCCGCCCCGGTGCACGTGCTATATATGTACTGATCGCCGCCCCGGTGCGCATGCTATGTACGTACTTATTGCTGCCCATGTGTACATGCTATATACGTAGCTATCGCCACCCCTGAATTCTGAATACGTACCTATCGCCGCCCCGGTGTGGAAGCTAAATATGTACATATCGCCGCCCCGGTACGAATGCTAAATACATACATATCGCCGCCCTAGTGTGATTTCTAAATACGTACCTATCGTGGCTCCTGTGTGAATTCTAAATACGTACCTATCGCCGCCCCGGTGCGGAAGCTAAATACGTACATATCGCCACCCCGGTGCGAATGCTAAATACATACCTATCGCCGCCCCGGTGCGAATGCTAAATACATACCTGTCGCCGCCCCGGTGCGAATGCTAAATACATACCTATCGCCGCCCCGGTGCGAATGCTAAATACATACCTATCGCCGCCCCGGTGTGAATGCTAAATACGTACCTTTCACCGCCCCGGTGCGCGTGCTATATACGTACCTACTGCTGCCCCGGTGCGCGTGCTATATATGAACCGATCGCTGCCCCAGTGCGCATGCATAATACATACCTATCACGTACTTATTGCCGCCCATGTGCACATGCTATATACGTACCTATCGCCACCGCTGAATGCTAAATAAGTACCTATCTCCGCCCAGGGATGAATGCTAAATACGTACATATTGCGCCCAGGTGTTCATACACCATATGTACCTATCACTGCCCCAGTGCGAATACTAAATATGTACATATCGCCACCCCGGTGCGATTGCTGAATACGTACCTATCGCAACCCCGGTGCGAATGCTAAATACGTAGCTATCGCCACCCCTATGCACTACTATATAGTACCTATTGCCACCCCGGTACACATACTATATATAAACCTATCGCCGACCCGGTGTGCATACTATATTCGTACCTATCGCGGCTCTGGTGCGCATACTACATACTTACCTATCTCTGCAAGGGTACACATACTATATATGTACCAATCTCCAGCCCAGTTCGCATACGTAAGAACTTATATTTATTCGGCCCTGTCGTGTTAGAAAAACAAAATAGTGTTCATTTATGTATTGTCACTATCATAAATATAAATATTTTTAGTTACAAACAGAAAAAAATACATTTTTTTGCCTCCCCACAAGAAAATTGTTTTTCTATCCTCCCACATACTTAGAAATATTTTTAATTTAAAGGGAAAAAAAAAGAAAAATTTTTGACGCCCTTACACCCCAAAAATTTTATGTTCCCCCCATACATAGAAATATTTTTATTTTAAAAAAGAAAAAAAAAAAAATTTTTTAGCCCCCTCCCCCGAAAAATTTTTTTTTCAGTCTCCCCATACACATAAATATTTTCAATGAAAAAGATAAAAGACAAAATAAATGTTTTGCCTCCCCCACAATTTTTTTTATACTCCCGATGCGCATGCTATATACGTATTTATTGCCGCCCATGTGCACATGCTATATACTTCCTATCGCCACCGCTGAATGCTAAATACGTACCTATTGCTGTCGCGGTGCGAATGCTAAATAGGTTTTCAACGTAGATGCTCTTAAAATATTATCCAAACCTATCACTACAGTAGCTCTATCTAGGACATTGAACAATTTTCTCCCGGACAACGCCGAGTACTTTAAAAATAAAAGAGGCCTCATGAGCACTACTGAAATAACTTAGGTATCCTCTCTCCTTCTGATCTGCCAAATAGTCCAAAGGGAAACGAAGATGGCATTAAAATATTTTCCAAACCTATCACTACAGTAGCTCCATTTAGGATATTGAGCACTTTTCTGCCGGACAACGCCGAGTACTTTGAAAATCAAGGAGGCCTCCTGAGCACTACTGAAATCACTCTTATCGATTCCCCCATCCTTTTCAGCATAGATGCTGTTAAAATATTATCCAAACCTATCACTACAGTAGCTCGATCAAGGACATTGAACACTTTTCTCCTGGACAACGCCAAATACTTTGAAAATCAAGGAGGCCTCCTGAGCACTACTGAAATCACTTAGGTATCCTTCCTTTTGATCTGATAAATAGTCCAAAGGGGAACAAAGATGGCGTTAAAATATTTTCCAAACCTATCACTACAGTAGCTCTATCTAGGATATTGAGCACTTTTCTCCCGTACAACACCGAGTAATTTTTAAATCAAGGAGGCCTCATGAGCACTCCTTAAATAACTCTTATCGATTCCCCCATCCTTTTCAGCGTAGATTCTGTTAAAATATTATCTTAACCTATCACTACAGTAGCTCTATCTAGGACCTTCAGCAATTTTCTCCCGGACAACGCCGAGTACTTTGAAAATCAAGGAGGCCTCCTGAGCACTACTGAAATCACTTAGGTATCCTCTCTCCTTCTGATCTGCCAAATAGTCCAAAGGGGAACGAAGATGGCGTTAAAATATTTTCCAAACCTATCACTACAGTAGCTCTATCTAGGATATTGAGCACTTTTCTCCCGGACAACGCCGAGTACTTTGATAATCAAAGACGCCTCCTGAGAACTACTGTAATAACTTATATCGATTCCCACATCCTTTTCAGCGTAGATGCTGTTAAAATATTATCCAAACCTATCACTACAGTAGCTCTATCTAGGACATTGAGCAATTTTCTCCCGGACAACGCCGAGTACTTTGAAAATAAAAGGAGGCCTCCTGAGGACTACTGAAATAACTTAGGTATCCTCTCTCCTTCTGATCTGCCAAATAGTCCAAAGGGGAACGAAGATGGCGTTAAAATATTTTCAAAACCTATCACTACAGTATCTCTATTAAGGACATTCAGCACTTTTCTCCCGGAAAACGCCGAGTATTTGAAAATCAAAGACGCCTCCTGAGCACTACTGAAATAACTCTTATTGATTCCCCTATCCTTTTCAGCGTAGATGCTGTTAAAATATTATCCAAACCTATCACTACAGTAGCTCTATCTAGGACATTGAGCACTTTTCTCCCGGACAACGTCGAGTACTTTGATAATCAAGGAGGCCTCCTGAGGACTACTGAAATTACTTAGGTATCCTCTCTCCTTCTGATCTGCCAAATAGTCCAAAGGGGAACGAAGATGGCGTTAAAATATTTTCCAAACCTATCACTACAGTAGCTCTATCTAGGATATTGAGCACTTTTCTCCCGGACAACGCCGAGTACTTTGATAATCAAGGAGGCCTCCTGAGGACTACTGAAATCACATAGGTATCCTCTCTCCTTCTGATCTGCCAAATAGTCCAAAGGGGAACGAAGATAGCGTTAAAATATTTTCCAAACCTATCACTACAGTAGCTCTATCTAGGACATTGAGCGCTTTTCTCCCGGACAACGCTGAGTACTTTGATAACAAAGGAGGCCTCCTGAGGACTACTGAAATCACTTACGTATCCCTCTTTTTGATCTGCCAAATAGTCCAAAGGGGAACGAAGATGGCTTTAAAATATTTTCCAAACCTATCACTACAGTAGCTCTATCTAGGACATTGAGCACTTTTCTCCCGGACAACGCCGAGTATTTGAAAATCAAAGAGGCCTCCTGAGCACTACTGAAATAACTCTTATCGATCCCCCCATCCTTTTCAGCGTAGATGCTGTTAAGATATTATGCAAACCTATCACTACAGTAGGTCTATCTAGGACATTGAGCACTTTTTTCCCGAACAACGCCGAGTACTTTGAAAATCAAAGAGGCCTCCTGAGCACTACTGAAATAACTCTTATCGATTCCCCCATCCTTTTCAGCGTAGATGCTGTTAAAATATTATCCAAACCTATCTCTACAGTAGCTCTATCTAGGACATTGAGCACTTTTTTCCCGGACAACGCCGAGTACTATGACCTGATATAACCGGACACAATTTAGGGCAAGACCGGGTACATCCAGCAAGGGATTATTGGACAGGTGCGGATGTGATTGAGCAACCCTTGTTTCACTACACACTTATAACGTAGGATTCCTATGTTGTTATTGATTTATCCGGACAGAAGTTATTGGATGATCTGATACAACCGGGCTGAATGTCGGGCAAGACCGGGTACATCCGGCAAGGGATTATGGGATGTTTACAGTGACTCTGCATTTTTATCGGATTAGTACATAAATACATTAGATTATTTCGAATTTACTACATATTAACGTTGAAATTTCGTGAAAAATACGAAAAAAACTGCTACCTTTTGTCGGAAAGTTGATAAATAGCTGAATTTCGGATGTTTCTCGGCCTTTTGGCTAATATCAAAGTGTAGTATCTGTTCTCGGCATTATTGCCTTGAGATCAAGTGTATATCTAGTCCTATCCGATAGGTGTCGATCTTACACTGTCGAATCAAAAATCAGATTATCATTTTATTTTTTAATCCCTTTTCCTTTAGCTCACTTCCTCTCCCCTAAAGTACCGGTTGATATACCGCCAAGGTCGGGATATGTCTCACCGACGACTCCCCCCAAATTTCGCCTGAGGCGCTGACACCGACGAATACCGACACTCCCCCTCCCACAAATTTCGCCTGCCTCACCGGCGTATGCCAATACGCCCCATCCCCAAATTTCGCCTGAGGCGCCCCACAGGCGATCGTTCATACCGCCGAATGCCGACATTTCCCTCCTCCCCTCCCCAGATTGGCCTGAGCCGCCGAATGCCGACATTCCCCCTAACCAGATTTGGCCTGAGGCGCTCACACCGGCGAATGCCGACACTCTCCCTCCCCCAAATTTCACCTGAAGCACTCACACCGGCGAATGCCGACACCCCCCCCCCGAAAGGAAGAGGGAATGCCTATCATGATAACAGAACGGCCATAGGGAGGGGGGGGGGATATTAGCGTCTATTAATAATTAAGAAAGAAAGTGTGGGAGTGAGCGGGAAAAAAGAAAGAAAGAAAAAAATGGTTGTAGTGTGAGTGAATTTCTTTCTGCCACTCTCTGACGTCAGCGTACCCACACATAGTTCGTGCGGTCGCAGGGTACCCACACATACTTCGTCCGGCAGCAGGGTACCCACACATACTTCGTTCGGTCGCAGCGTACCCAAACATACTTTGTCCGGTCGCAGGGTACCCACACATACTTCGTGCGGTCGCAGGGTACCCACACATATTTCGTCCGGTCGCAGGGTACCCACACATACTTCGTACGGTCGCAGGGTACCCACACATATTCGTGCGGTCGCAGGGTACCCACAAATATTTCGTGCGGTCGCAGGGTACCCACACATATTTCGTGCGGTCGCAGGTTACCTATACATACTTTGTGCGGTCGCAGGGTACCCACACATACTTCGTTCGGTCGCAGGGCACCCACACATACTTCGTTCGGTCGCAGGGTACCCACACATACTTCGTCCGGTCGAAGGGTACCAATACATACTTCGTCCGGTCGCAGGGTACCCACACATACTTCGTCCGGTCGCAGGGTACCTACACATACTTCGTCCGGTCGCAGGGTACCCACACATACTTCGTCCGGTCGCAGGGTACCCACACATAGTTCGTGCGGTCGCAGGGTACCCACACATATTTCGTGCGGTCGCAGGGTACCCACACATACTTCGTGCGGTCGCAGGGTACCCACAAATACTTCGTGCGGTCGCAGGGTACTCACACATACTTTGTCCGGTCGCAGGGTACCCACAAATACTTCGTGCGGTCGCAGGGTACCTATACATACTTCGTCCGGTCGCAGGGTACCCACACATACTTCGTCCGGTCGCAGGGTACCTATACATACTTCGTCCGGTCGCAGGGTACCAACACATACTTCGTGCGGTCGCAGGGTACCCACACATACTTCGTCAGGCAGCAGGGTACCCACACATACTTCGTGCGGTCGCAGGGTACCCACAAATACTTCGTCTGGTCGCAGGGTACCCACACATACTTCGTCCGGTCGCAGGGTACCCACACATACTTCGTGGGGTCGCAGGGTACCCACATATACTTCGTGCGGTCGCAGGGTACCCACACATACTTCGTGCGGTCGCAGGGTACTCACACATACTTCGTCTGGTCGCAGGGTACCCACACATACTTCGTGCGGTCACAGAGTACCCACACATACTTCGTCCGGCAGCAGGGTACCCACACATACTTCGTCCGGTCGCAGGGTACCTACACATACTTCGTCCGGTCGCAGGGTACCCACACATACTTCGTGCGGTCGCAGGGTACCCACACATACTTCGTCCGGTCGCAGGGTACTCACACATACTTCGTGCGGTCGCAGGTTACCCACACATACTTCGTGCGGTCACAGGGTACCTATACATACTTCGTTCGGCAGCAGGGTACCTACACATACTTCGTCCGGTCGCAGGGTACCTACACATAGTTCGTGCGCTCGCAGGGTACCTATACATACTTCGTCCGGTCGCAGGGTACCCACACATACTTCGTGCGGTCGCAGGGTACCCACACATACTTCGTCAGGCAGCAGGGTACCCACACATACTTCGTGCGGTCGCAGGGTACCCACAAATACTTCGTGAAGTCGCAGGGTACCCACACATACTTCGTCCGGTCGCAGGGTACCCACACATACTTCGTGCGGTCGCAGGGTACCTACACATACTTCTGTCAGGCAGCAGGGTACCCACACATACTTCGTCCGGTCGCAGGGTACCTACACATACTTCGTCTGGTCGCAGGGTACCCACAAATACTTCGTCCGGTCGAAGGGTACCTACACATACTTCGTCCGGTCGCAGGGTACCCACACATACTTCGTCCGGTCGCAGGGTACCCACACGTACTTCGTCCGGTCGCAGGGTACCCACACGTACTTCGTTCGGTCGCAGGGTACCCACACATATTTCGTTCGGTCGCAGGGTACCCACACATACTTCTTCCGGTCGCAGGGTACCCACAAATACTTCGTCCGGTCGCAGGGTACCCACACATATTCGTGCGGTAACAGGGTACCCACAAATACTTCGTGCGGTCGCAGGGTACCTATACATACTTCGTGCGGTCGAAGGGTAATTATACATACTTCGTTCGGTCGCAGGGTACCCACACATACTTCGTTCGGTCGCAGGGTACCCACACATACTTCGTCAGGCAGCAGGGTACCCACACATACTTCGTGCGGTCGCAGGGTACCTACACATACTTCGTCCGGTCGCAGGGTACCTACACATACTTCGTCCGGTCGCAGGGTACCCACACATACTTCGTGCGGTCGCAGGGTACCCACACATACTTCGTGGGGTCGCAGGGTACCCACACATACTTCGTCAGGTCGCAGGGTACCCACACATACCCTACCTCTACACTTCTCAAAAAAGGAGGAGGTAATGCATGGGAATAGTGCATCATGACAACGGAACCGATACGACCCTACCTCTACACTTCTCAAAAAAGGAGGAGATAATGCATGGGATGAGGGCATCATGACAACGGAACCGATACGACCCTACCTCAACACTTCTTAAAAAAGGAGGAGGTAATGCATGGGATGAGGGCATCATGACAACGGAACCGATACGACCCTACCCCTACACTTCTCAAAAAAGGAGGAGATAATGCATGGGATGAGCACATCATGATAACGGAACCGATACGACCCTACCTCAACACTTCTCAAAAAAGGAGGAGATAATGCATGGGATGAGGGCATCATGACAACGGAACCGATACGACCCTACCCCTACACTTCTCAAAAAAGGAGGAGATAATGCATGGGATGAGCACATCATGATAACGGAACCGATACGACCCTACCTCAACACTTCTCAAAAAAGGAGGAGATAATGCATGGGATGAGGGCATCATGACAACGGAACCGATACGACCCTACCCCTACACTTCTCAAAGAAGGAGGAGGTAATTCATGGGATGAGCACATCATGATAACGGAACCGATAATATTCTACATCTACACTTCTCAAAAAAGGAGGAGGTAATGCATGGGATCAGTGCATCATGACAACGGAACCGATACTACCCTACCCCTACACTTCTCAAAAAAGGAGGAGGTAATGCTCACACCGGCGAATACCGTACCCCCCCCCCAATTTGGCCTGAAAGGAGGAGGTAATTCCTATCATGATAACAGAACGGCCACAGGGAGGGAGGGAGGGGGGGGAATATTATCGTCTATTAATAATTAAGAAAGAAAGTGTGAGAGGGAAAAATTCACAGAAAGGAAAACTGCCACTCTCTGACGTCATGATGACCTGATATAACCGGACACAATTTAGAGCAAGACCGGGTACATCCGGCAAGGGATTATGGGACAGGTGCGGATGTGATTGAGCAACCCTTGTTTCACTACACACTCTTAACGTAGGATTCCTATGTTGTTATTGATGCAACCGGACAGAAGTTATTGGATGATCTGATATAACCGGACACAATTTAGGGCAAGACCGGGTACATCCGGCAAGGGATTATGGGATGTTTACAATTACTCTGCATTTTTATCGGATTAGTACATAAATACATTAGATTTTTTCGAATTTACTACATATTAACGTTGAAATTTCGTGAAAAATACGAAAAAAACTGCTACCTTTTGTCGGAAAGTGGTCCGGTTGACTGTCAGCGAGTGAATCGATTTTCGCGATTTTTAGATATTTTACATCCGGGATTTGTGCGGTCCTGTATATGTCAACTTTTTGACATGTCGTCGGGTAGTTTTTGAGGAGATACTGGACATACAAACAAACAAACAAACAAACAAACATACAAACAGACAACTGCCCTTTATATAAGAGACTAGCGGGGCTACCCGGCGTTGCTCGGGGTCATAAAAACATAATTGAAAAAAAATTGCGTATGTAACATCTTTATATTAAAACTTCTATTTCTCTCCTTCTCTCTCTATAGCTGTCTCTTTATCTTTCTACTTTTCTCTACCCTGGTCGCTACTTTTAAATTTTGCCTTTTGCGAAAGCTGTTTCTTCCCCACCATTTCATCCTACGTTTCACAGGGCAATAGTATGACTTATTTCTATAAAAAGTACCACCACTGTCTGCGCCTTCTATATAGGTACTTATAACCGCCCCGGTGTTCATACTATATATTTTGAATCCCCTCATGATATCCTTCATCATTTTAACTCCCCTCGTTATATTCATCATTTTCGATCTCCTCATACTATTAATCATTTTCAATCCCCTCATAATATTCTTCATCATTTTCAATCTCCTCATACTATTAATCATTTTCAATCCCCTCATAATATTCTTGCTCATTTTCAATCCTCTCGTAATATTCCTCATCATTTTCAATCCGCTCATGATATTCTTAATAATTTTCAATCCTCTCATGATATTCTTCATTTTTTCAATCCTCTCATGATATTCTTCATTATTTTAAATCCCCTCATGATATTCTTCATCATTTTCAATCCCCTCATGATATTATTCATCATTTTAAATCTCCTCATGGTATTCTTCATCATTTCCAATCCTGTCAGTCTATTCTGCATCATTTTCAATCCTGTCAGTCTATTCTTAATAATTTTCAATCCTCTCATGATAGTCTTCATCATTTTCAATCCTCTCATGATAGTCTTCATCATTTTCAATCCTCTCATGATAGTCTTCATCATTTTCAAACCTCTCATGATAGTCTTCATCATTTTCAAACCTCTCATGATAGTCTTCATCATTTTCAATCCACTCATGATATTCTTCATCATTTTCAAACCTCTCATGATAGTCTTCATCATTTTAAATCCCCTCATGGTATTCTATATCATTTCCAATCCTGTCAGTCTATTCTTCATAATTTTCAATCCTCTCATGACATTCTTCATCATTTTCAATCCTCTCATGACATTCTTACTCATTTTCAATCCCCTTATGACAGTCTTCATCATTTTCAATCCCCTCATGATAGTCTTCATCATTTTCAATCCTCTCATGAAAGTCTTCATCATTTTCAATCCTCTCATGAAAGTCTTCATCATTTTCAATCCTCTCATGAAAGTCTTCATCCTTTTCAATCCTCTCATCATAGTCTTTATCATAGCTCTATATAGGATATTGAGCACTTTTCTCCCGGACTACGCCGAGTACTTTGAAAATCGAGGAGGCTTCATGAGCACTACTGAAATCCCTTAGGTATCCTCTCTCTTTCTGATCTTCGAAATAGTCCAAAGGGGAACGAAAATGGCGTTAAAATATTTTCCAAACCTATCACTACAGTAGCTCTATCTAGGATATTGAGCACTTTTCTCCCGGACAACGCCGAGTACTTTGAAAATCGAGGAGGCTTCATGAGCACTCCTGAAATCCCTTAGGTATCCTCTCTCCTTCTGATATGCGAAATAGTCCAAAGAGGAACGAAGATGGCGTTAAAATATTTTCCAAAACCTATCACTACAGTAGCTCTATCTAGGACATTGAGCACTTTTCTCCCGGACAACGCCGAGTACTTTGATAATCAAGGAGGCCTCCTGGGGACTACTGAAATCACTTAGGTATCCTCTCTCCTTCTGATATGCGAAATAGTCCAAAGAGAAACTAAGATGGCGTTAAAATATTTTGAAAACCTATCACTACAGTAGCTCTATCTAGGATATTGAGCACTTTTCTTCCGGACAACGCCGAGTACTTTGAAAATCGAGAAGGCGTCATGAACACCCATGAAATCCCTTAGGTATCCTCTCTCCTTCTGATCTGCGAAATAGTCCAAAGGAGAACGAAGATGGCGTTAAAATATTTTCCAAAACCTATCACTACAGTAGCTCTATCTAGGACATTGAGCACTTTTCTCCCGGACAACGCCGAGTACTTTGATAATCAAGGAGGCCTCCTGGGGACTACTGAAATCACTTAGGTATCCTCTCTCGTTCTGATCTGCGAAATAGTCCAAAGGGAAAGGAAGATGGCGTTAAAATATTTTCCAAACCTATCACAACAGTAGCTCTATCTAGGATATTGAGCACTTTTTTCCCGGACAACGCCAAGTATTTCAAAATCAAAGAGGCCTCCTGAGCACTACTGAAATAACTCTTATCGATTACCCCATCCTTTTCAGCGTAGATGCTGTTAAAATATTATCCAAACCTATCACTACAGTAGCTCTATCTAGGACATTGAGCACTTTTTTCCCGGACAACGCCGAGTACTTTGAAAATCAAAGAGGCCTCCTGGGGACTACTGAAATCAGTTAGGTATCCTCCCTCTTTTTCAGCTGCAAAATTGTCCAAAGGGAAACAGAGATGGCGTTAAAATATTTTCTAAACCTATCACTACAATAGCTCTATCTAGGATATTGAGCACTTTTCTCCCGGACAACGCCGAGTACTTTGAAAATCGAGGAGGCTTTATGAGCACTCCTGAAATCCCTTAGGTATCCTCTCACCTTCTGATCTTCGAAATAGTCCAAAGGGAAACGAAGATGGCGTTAAAATATTATCCAAACCTATCACTACAGTAGCTCTATCTAGGACATTGAGCACTTTTATCCCGGACAACGCCGAGTACTTTGATAATCAAGGAAGCCTCCTGGGGACTACTGAAATCACTTAGGTATCCTCTCTCCTTCTGATCTGCGAAATAGTCCAAAGGTGAACGAAGATGGCGTTAAAATATTTTCCAAACAAATCACTAGAGTAGCTCTATCTAGGATATTGAGCACTTTCTACCGGACAACGCCGAGTACTTTGAAAATCGAGGAGGCTTCATGAACACCCATGAAATCTTTCAGGTATCCTCTCTCCTTCTGATCTGCGAAATAGTCCAAAGGGGAACGAAGATGGCGTTAAAATATTTTCCAAAACCTATCACTACAGTAGCTCTATCTAGGACATTGAGCACTTTTCTCCCGGACAACGCCGAGTACTTTGAAAATCGAGGAGGCTTCATGAGCACTCCTGAAATCCCTTAGGTATCCTCTCTCCTTCTGATCTGCGAAATAGTCCAAAGAGGAACGAAGACGGCGTTAAAATATTTTCCAAAACTATCACTACAGTAGCTCTATCTAGGACATTGAGCACTTTTCTCCCGGACAACGCCGAGTACTTTGATAATCAAGGAGGCCTCCTGGGGACTACTGAAATCAGTTAGGTATCCTCCCTCCTTTTCATCTGCAAAATTGTCCAAAGGGGAACGAAGATGGCGTTAAAATATTTTTTAAACCTATCAATACAGTAGCTCTATCTAGGATATTGAGCACTTTTTTCCCGGACAACGCCGAGTACTTGGTAAAATCAAAGAGGCCTCCTGGGGACTACTGAAATCAGTTAGGTATCCTTCCTCCTTTTCATCTGCAAAATTGTCCAAAGGGGAACGAAGATGGCGTTAAAATATTTTCTAAACCTATCACTACAGTAGCTCTATCTAGGATATTGAGCACTTTTCTCCCGGACAACGCCGAGTACTTTGAAAATCGAGGAGGCTTCATGAGCACTCCTGAAATCCCATAGGTATCCTCTCTCCTTCTGATCTGCGAAATAGTCCAAAGGGGAACGAAGATGGCGTTAAAATATTTTCCAAACCTATCACTACAGTAGCTCTATCTAGGATATTGAGCACTTTTCTCCCGGACAACGCCGAGTATTTCAAAATCAAAGAGGCCTCCTGAGCACTACTGAAATAACTCTTATCGATTACCCCATCCTTTTCAGCGTAGATGCTGTTAAAATATTATCCAAACCTATCACTACAGTAGCTCTATCTAGAACATTGAGCACTTTTTTCCCGGACAACGCCGAGTACTTTGAAAATCAAAGAGGCCTCCTGGGGACTACTGAAATCAGTTAGGTATCCTCCCTCCTTTTATTTGCAAAATTGTCCAAAGGGAGACGAAGATGGCGTTAAAATATTTTCTAAACCTATCACTACAGTAGCTCTATCTAGGATATTGAGCACTTTTCTCCCGGACAACGCCGAGTACTTTGAAAATCGAGGAGGCTTCATGAGCACTCCTGAAATCCCTTAGGTATCCTCTCTCCTTCTGATCTGCGAAATAGTCCAAAGGGGAACGAAGATGGCGTTAAAATATTTTCCAAACCTATCACTACAGTAGCTCTATCTAGGATATTGAGCACTTTTCTCCCGGACAACGCCGAGTATTTCAAAATCAAAGAGGCCTCCTGAGCACTACTGAAATAACTCTTATCGATTACCCCATCCTTTTCAGCGTAGATGCTGTTTAAATATTATCCAAACCTATCACTACAGTAGCTCTATCTAGGACATTGAGCACTTTTTTCCCGGACAACGCCGAGTACTTTGAAAATCAAAGAGGCCTCCTGGGGACTACTGAAATCAGTTAGGTATCCTCCCTCCTTTTATTTGCAAAATTGTCCAAAGGGAGACGAAGATGGCGTTAAAATATTTTCTAAACCTATCACTACAGTAGCTCTATCTAGGATATTGAGCACTTTTCTCCCGGACAACGCCGAGTACTTTGAAAATCGAGGAGGCTTCATGAGCACTCCTTAAATCCCTTAGGTATCCTCTCTCCTTCTGATCTGCGAAATAGTCCAAAGGGGAACGAAGATGGCGTTAAAATATTTTCCAAACCTATCACTACAGTAGCTCTATCTAGGATATTGAGCACTTTTCTCCCGGACAACGCCGAGTACTTTGAAAATCGAGAAGGCGTCATGAACACCCATGAAATCCCTTAGGTATCCTCTCTCCTTCTGATCTGCGAAATAGTCCAAAGGAGAACGAAGATGGCGTTAAAATATTTTCCAAAACCTATCACTACAGTAGCTCTATCTAGGACATTGAGCACTTTTCTCCCGGACAACGCCGAGTACTTTGATAATCAAGGAAGCCTCCTGGGGACTACTGAAATCACTTAGGTATCCTCTCTCCTTATGATCTGCGAAATAGTCCAAAGGGAAACGAAGATGGCTTTAAAATATTTTCCAAACCTATCACTACAGTAGCTCTATCTAGGATATTGAGCACTTTTTTCCCGGACAACGCCGAGTATTTCAAAATCAAAGAGGCCTCCTGAGCACTACTGAAATAACTCTTATCGATTACCCCATCCTTTTCAGCGTAGATGCTGTTAAAATATTATCCAAACCTATCACTACAGTAGCTCTATCTAGGACATTGAGCACTTCTTTCCCGGACAACGCCGAGTACTTTGAAAATCAAAGAGGCCTCCTGGGGACTACTGAAATCAGTTAGGTATCCTCCCTCTTTTTCAGCTGCAAAATTGTCCAAAGGGAAACAGAGATGGCGTTAAAATATTATCCAAACCTATCACTACGGTAGCTCTATCTAGGACATTGAGCACTTTTATCCCGGACAACGCCGAGTACTTTGATAATCAAGGAAGCGTCCTGGTCACTACTGAAATCACTTAGGTATCCTCTCTCCTTCTGATCTGCGAAATAGTCCAAAGGTGAACGAAGATGGCGTTAAAATATTTTCCAAACAAATCACTACAGTAGCTCTATCTAGGATATTGAGCACTTTTCTCCCGGACAACGCCGAGTACTTTGAAAATCGAGGAGGCTTCATGAACACCCATGAAATCTTTCAGGTATCCTCTCTCCTTCTGATCTGCGAAATAGTCCAAAGGGGAACAAGATGGCGTTAAAATATTTTCCAAAACCTATCACTACAGTAGCTCTATCTAGGACATTGAGCACTTTTCTCCCGGACAACGCCGAGTACTTTGAAAATCGAGGAGGCTTCATGAGCACTCCTGAAATCCCTTAGGTATCCTCTCTATTTCTGATCTGCGAAATAGTCCAAAGAGGAACGAAGACGGCGTTAAAATATTTTCCAAAACTATCACTACAGTAGCTCTATCTAGGACATTGAGCACTTTTCTCCCGGACAACGCCGAGTACTTGGTAAAATCAAAGAGGCCTCCTGGGGACTACTGAAATCAGTTAGGTATCCTTCCTCATTTTCATCTGCAAAATTGTCCAAAGGGGAACGAAGATGGCGTTAAAATATTTTCTAAACCTATCACTACAGTAGCTCTATCTAGGATATTGAGCACTTTTCTCCCGGACAACGCCGAGTACTTTGAAAATCGAGGAGGCTTCATGAGCACTCCTGAAATCCCTTAGGTATCCTCTCTCCTTCTGATCTGCAAAATAGTCCAAAGGGGAACGAAGATGGCGTTAAAATATTTTCCAAACCTATCACTACAGTAGCTCTATCTAGGATATTGAGCACTTTTCTCCCGGACAACGCCGAGTATTTCAAAATCAAAGAGGCCTCCTGAGCACTACTGAAATAACTCTTATCGATTACCCCATCCTTTTCAGCGTAGATGCTGTTAAAATATTATCCAAACCTATCACTACAGTAGCTCTATCTAGGACATTGAGCACTTTTTTCCCGGACAACGCCGAGTACTTTGAAAATCAAAGAGGCCTCCTGGGGACTACTGAAATCAGTTAGGTATCCTCCCTGCTTTTATTTGCAAAATTGTCCAAAGGGAGACGAAGATGGCGTTAAAATATTTTCTAAACCTATCACTACAGTAGCTCTATCTAGGATATTGAGCACTTTTCTCCCGCACAACGCCGAGTACTTTGAAAATTGAGGAGGCTTCATGAGCACTCCTGAAATCCCTTAGGTGTCCTTTCTCCTTCTGATCTTCGAAATAGTCCAAAGGGGAACGAAGATGGCGTTAAAATATTTTCCAAACCTATCACTACAGTAGCTCTATCTAGGACATTGAGCACTTTTCTCCCGGACAACGCCGAGTACTTTGATAATCAAGGAGGCCTCCTGGGGACTACTGATATCACTTAGGTATCCTCTCTCCTTCTGATCTGCGAAATAGTCCAAAGGGGAACGAAGATGGCGTTAAAATATTTTCCAAACCTATCACTACAGTAGCTCTATCTAGGATATTGAGCACTTTTCTCCCGGACAACGCCGAGTACTTTGAAAATCGAGAAGGCGTCATGAACACCCATGAAATCCCTTAGGTATCCTCTCTCCTTCTGATCTGCGAAATAGTCCAAAGGAGAACGAAGATGGCGTTAAAATATTTTCCAAAACCTTTCACTACAGTAGCTCTATCTAGGACATTGAGCACTTTTCTCCCGGACAACGCCGAGTACTTTGATAATCAAGGAGGCCTCCTGGGGACTACTGAAATCACTTAGGTATCCTCTCTCCTTCTGATCTGCGAAATAGTCCAAAGGGAAACGAAGATGGCGTTAAAATATTTTCCAAACCTATCACTACAGTAGCTCTATCTAGGATATTGAGCACTTTTTTCCCGGACAACGCCGAGTATTTCAAAATCAAAGAGGCCTCCTGAGCACTACTGAAATAACTCTTATCGATTACCCCATCCTTTTCAGCGTAGATGCTGTTAAAATATTATCCAAACCTATCACTACAGTAGCTCTATCTAGGACATTGAGCACTTTTTTCCCGGACAACGCCGAGTACTTTGAAAATCAAAGAGGCCTCATGGGGACTACTGAAATCAGTTAGGTATCCTCCCTCTTTTTCAGCTGCAAAATTGTCCAAAGGGAAACAGAGATGGCGTTAAAATATTTTCTAAACCTATCACTACAATAGCTCTATCTAGGATATTGAGCACTTTTCTCCCGGACAACGCCGAGTACTTTGAAAATCGAGGAGGCTTTATGAGCACTCCTGAAATCCCTTAGGTATCCTCTCACCTTCTGATCTTCGAAATAGTCCAAAGGGAAACGAAGATGGCGTTAAAATATTATCCAAACCTATCACTACAGTAGCTCTATCTAGGACATTGAGCACTTTTCTCCCGGACAACGCCGAGTACTTTGAAAATCGAGGAGGCTTTATGAGCACTCCTGAAATCCCTTAGGTATCCTCTCACCTTCTGATCTTCGAAATAGTCCAAAGGGAAACGAAGATGGCGTTAAAATATTTTCCAAACAAATCACTACAGTAGCTCTATCTAGGATATTGAGCACTTTTCTCCCGGACAACGCCGAGTACTTTGAAAATCGAGGAGGCTTCATGAACACCCATGAAATCTTTCAGGTATCCTCTCTCCTTCTGATCTGCGAAATAGTCCAAAAGGGAACGAAGATGGCGTTAAAATATTTTCCAAAACCTATCACTACAGTAGCTCTATCTAGGACATTGAGCACTTTTCTCCCGGACAACGCCGAGTACTTTGAAAATCGAGGAGGCTTCATGAGCACTCCTGAAATCCCTTAGGTATCCTCTCTCCTTCTGATCTGCGAAATAGTCCAAAGAGGAACGAAGACGGCGTTAAAATATTTTCCAAAACTATCACTACAGTAGCTCTATCTAGGACATTGAGCACTTTTCTCCCGGACAACGCCGAGTACTTTGATAATCAAGGAGGCCTCCTGGGGACTACTGAAATCAGTTAGGTATCCTCCCTCCTTTTCATCTGCAAAATTGTCCAAAGGGGAACGAAGATGGCGTTAAAATATTTTTTAAACCTATCAATACAGTAGCTCTATCTAGGATATTGAGCACTTTTTTCCCGGACAACGCCGAGTACTTGGTAAAATCAAAGAGGCCTCCTGGGGACTACTGAAATCAGTTAGGTATCCTTCCTCCTTTTCATCTGCAAAATTGTCCAAAGGGGAACGAAGATGGCGTTAAAATATTTTCTAAACCTATCACTACAGTAGCTCTATCTAGGATATTGAGCACTTTTCTCCCCGACAACGCCGAGTACTTTGAAAATCGAGGAGGCTTCATGAGCACTCCTGAAATCCCTTAGGTATCCTCTCTCCTTCTGATCTGCAAAATAGTCCAAAGGGGAACGAAGATGGCGTTAAAATATTTTCCAAACCTATCACTACAGTAGCTCTATCTAGGATATTGAGCACTTTTTTCCCGGACAACGCCGAGTACTTTGAAAATCGAGGAGGCTTTATGAGCACTCCTGAAATCCCTTAGGTATCCTCTCTCCTTCTGATCTGCGAAATAGTCCAAAGGGAAACGAAGATGGCGTTAAAATATTATCCAAACCTATCACTACAGTAGCTCTATCTAGGACATTGAGCACTTTTATCCCGGACAACGCCGAGTACTTTGATAATCAAGGAAGCCTCCTGGGGACAACTGAAAGCACTTAGGTATCCTCTCTCCTTCTGATCTGCGAAATAGTCCAAAGGTGAACGAAGATGGCGTTAAAATATTTTCCAAACAAATCACTACAGTAGCTCTATCTAGGATATTGAGCACTTTTCTCCCGGACAACGCCGAGTACTTTGAAAATCGAGGAGGCTTCATGAACACCCATGAAATCCCTCAGGTATCCTCTCTCCTTCTGATCTGCGAAATAGTCCAAAGGGGAACAAAGATGGCGTTAAAATATTTTCCAAAACCTATCACTACAGTAGCTCTATCTAGGACATTCAGCACTTTTCTCCCGGACAACGCCGAGTACTTTGAAAATCGAGGAGGCTTCATGAGCACTCCTGAAATCCCTTAGGTATCCTCTCTCCTTCTGATCTGCGAAATAGTCCAAAGAGGAACGAAGACGGCGTTAAAATATTTTCCAAAACTATCACTACAGTAGCTCTATCTAGGAAATTGAGCACTTTTCTCCCGGACAACGCCGAGTACTTTGATAATCAAGGAGGCCTCCTGGGGACTACTGAAATCAGTTAGGTATCCTCCCTCCTTTTCATCTGCAAAATTGTCCAAAGGGGAACGAAGATGGCGTTAAAATATTTTTTAAACCTATCACTACAGTAGCTCTATCAAGGATATTGAGCACTTTTTTCCCGGACAACGCCGAGTACTTGGTAAAATCAAAGAGGCCATCCTGGGGACTACTGAAATCAGTTAGGTATCCTTCCTCTTTTTCATCTGCAAAATTGTCCAAAGGGGAACGAAGATGGCGTTAAAATATTTTCTAAACCTATCACTACAGTAGCTCTATCTAGGATATTGAGCACTTTTCTCCCCGACAACGCCGAGTACTTTGAAAATCGAGGAGGCTTCATGAGCACTCCTGAAATCCCTTAGGTATCCTCTCTCCTTCTGATCTGCAAAATAGTCCAAAGGGGAACGAAGATGGCGTTAAAATATTTTCCAAACCTATCACTACAGTAGCTCTATCTAGGATATTGAGCACTTTTCTCCCGGACAACGCCGAGTATTTCAAAATCAAAGAGGCCTCCTGGGGATAACTGAAATAACTCTTATCCATTCCCCCATCCTTTTCAGCGTAGATTCTGTTAAAATATTATCCGAACCTATAACTACAGTAGCTCTATCTAGGACATTGAGCACTTTTTTCCCGGACAACGCCGAGTACTTTGAAAATCGAGGAGGCTTCATGAGCACTACTGAAATCCCTTAGGTATCCTCTCTCCTTCTGATCTGCCAAATAGTCCTGAGGCGCTCATACCGGCGAATGCCGACATTCCCCCTCTCAGATTTCGCCTGAAGCGCTCATACCGACGAATGCCGACATTCCCCCTCCCTGGATTTCGCCTGAGTCGCTCACACTTCAACACTGCTCAAAAAAGGAGTAGATAATGCATGGGATTAGGGCATCATGACAACGGAACCGATACGACCCTACCTCAACACTTCTCAAAAAGGAGGAGATAATGCATGGGGTGAGGGCATCATGACAACGGAACCGATACGACCCTACCTCAACACTTCTCAAAAAAGGAGTAGATAATGCATGGGGTGAGGGCATCATGACAACGGAACCGATACGACCCTACCTCAACACTTCTCAAAAAGGAGGAGATAATGCATGTGAATAGTGCATCATGACAACGGAACCGATACGACCCTACCTCAACACTTCTCAAAAAAGGAGGAGATAATGCATGGGATGAGGGCATCATGACAACGGAACCGATACGACCTTACCTCAACACTTCTCAAAAAAGGAGGAGGTAATTCATGGGATGAGCACATCTTGACAACGGAACCGATACTATTCTACATCTACACTTCTCAAAAAAGGAGGTAATGCATGGGATCAGTGCATCATGACAACGGAACCGATACTACCCTACCTCTACACTTCTCAAAAAAGAAGGAGGTAATGCTCACACCGGCGAATACCGTAACCCCCCCCCCCCAATTTGGCCTGAAAGGAGGAGGTAATTCCTATCATGATAACAGAACGGCCACAGGGAGGGAGGGGGGGAATATTAGCGTCTATTAATAATTAAGAAAGAAAGTGTGAGAGGGAAAAATGACAGAAAGGAAAACTGCCACTCTCTGACGTCATGATGACCTGATATAACCGGACACAATTTAGAGCAAGACCGGGTACATCCGGCAAGGGATTATGGGACAGGTGAGGATGTGATTGAGCAACCCTTGTTTCACTACACACTCTTAACGTAGGATTCCTATGTTGTTATTGATGCAACCGGACAGAAGTTAATGGATGATCTGATACAACCGGACACAATTTAGGGCAAGACCGGGTACATCCGGCAAGGGATTATGGGATGTTTATAGTGACTCGGCATTTTTATCGGATTAGTACATAAATACATTAGATTATTTCGAATTTACTACATATTAACGTTGAAATTTCGTGAAAAATACGAAAAAACTGCTACCTTTTGTCGGAAAGTGGTCCGGTTGACTGTCAGCGAGTGAATCGATTTTCGCGATTTTTAGATATTTTACATCCGGGATGTGTGCGGTCCTGTAGATGTCAACTTTTTGACATGTCGTCGCGTAGTTTTTGAGGAGATACTGGACATACAAACAAACAAACAAACATACAAACAGACAACTGCCCTTTATATAAGAGACTAGCGGGGCTACCCGGCGTTGCTCGGGGTCATAAAAACATATAATTGAAGAAAAATCGCGTGTGTAACATCTTTATATACAAACTTCTATTTCTCCCTTCCCTTTCTCTATAGCCGTCTCTTTATCTTTCTACTTTTCTCTTCCCTGTTCGCCCCATTTCACTGCTACTTTTTAATTTTGCCTTTTGCGAAAGCTGTTTCTTCCCCACCATTTCATCCTACGTTTCCCAGGGCAATAGTATGACTTATTTCTATAAAAAGTACCACCTCTGTCTGCGCCTTCTATATAGGTACTTATCTCCGCCCCGGTGTTCATACTATATACGTATCTATTGCCACCCCGGTGCGCATACAATATACGTACCTATCGCCGCCCCAGTGCACATAATATATACATACCTTTCGCAACCCCGGTGCAGATACTATATAAGTACCTATCGCCGCTCTGGGTGCAGATAAAATATAAGTACCTATTGCCGCCCTGGTGCGAATGCTAAATACGTACCTATCCCCGCCCTGATGCAAATGCTAAATACGTACTTATCGCCACCCCGGTGCGAATGCTAAATATATAGCTATTGCCGCTCCGGTGTGCATACTGCATAAGTACCTATCACTGCCCCAATGCAAATACTAAATATGTACATATCGCCGCCCTGGTGCGAACGCTAAATACGTACCTATCGCTGCCCGGTGCGAATCCTTAATACATAGCTTTCGCCGCCCCGGTGCCCGTTATATATATGTACCTATCGCCGCCCCGGTGCGCATGCTGTATACGTACCGATCGCCACCCCGGAGCGCATGCTAAATACATACCTATCACCGGCCCGGTGCACATGCTATATACATACTTTTTGCCGCCCATGTGCACATGCTATATACATACCTATCGCCACCCCTGAATGCTAAATAAGTACCTATCGCCGCCCCGGTGCAAATGCTAAATACATACCTATCGCCGACCCGGTGCGAATGCTGAATACGTACCTATCGCCGTCCCGTAGCGCGTGCTACATAGTACCTATCCCCGCCCCACTGTGCTTGCTATATATGTACCGATCGCCGCCCTGGAGCGCATTCTAAATACATACCTATCACCGGCCGGTGCACATGCTGTATACATACTTATTGCCGCCCATGTGCACATGCTATATACGTACCTATCGACGACCCAGTGTACATACTACATATGTACATATCGCTGCCTCGGTGTGAATACTAAATATGTACCTATCGCCACACCGGTGCGAATGCTAAATACGTACCTATCGCAACCCCGGTGTGAATGCTAAATACGTACCTATCGCCACCCCAGTGCACATACAATGTATATACCTATTGCCGCCCTGGTGCGCCTACTATTTTTTTTTTGCACCACCCAAGAACATTTTTTTTCATCCTCCCACATACTTAGAAATATTTTTAATTTAAATGAAAAAAAAATTTACCCCCCACCAAGTTTTTTTTTATCCTCCCACATACATATAAATATTTTTGATGAAAAAAAAGAAGTTCCCCCCCTTGAAAGAACATTTTTTTTTACCCTTCCCCATACTTAAATATTTTCAGCTAAAGAAAGAAAAAAAATGTCCGAGGTGCCTCGGTCATATCAAAGAACCATACTGCAGAAGCCTCCGGGTCCTATATTGTAGAAGCACCCCTGGTGCTGGGTCCTATACTGTAGAAGAACCCCTGGCTGCTATACTGCAGAAGCACCCATGGTCCCTATTCTTCATAAGCCTCCGGGTCCTATATTGTAGAAGCACCCCTGGTGCTGGGTCCTATATTGTAGAAACACCCATGGTCCCTATACTGGAGAAGCACCCCTAGTCCCTATACTGGAGAAGCACCCATTGTCCCTATTCTGCAAAGCCTCCAGGTCATAACTTGTAGAAGCACCCCTGGTGCTGATCCTATACTGTAGAAGCACCCCTGGTCCCAATAGTGGAGAAGCACCTATATTTCTAGCAACCGTTATACTTTAGAAGCACCACCATTCCTGGGGGGTCCGTCATACTTTAGAAGCACCTATATTTCTAGGGACTGTTATACTTTAGAAGCACCAATATTCCTGTGGACCGTTATACTTTAGAAGCATCAACATTCCTGGGGACCATTATACTTTAGAAGCAACATTCCTGTGGGACCGTTATACTTTAGAAGCACCAATATTTCTAGGGACCGTTATACTTCAGAAGCACTTACATTACTTTGAAAATCAAGTAGGCCTCCTGAGAACTACTAAAATAACTCTTACCGGTTGTCAGGTGCGGATGTGATTGAGACACCCTTGTTTCACTGCACCTAACGTAGCCTTCCTATGTTGTTATTGATGCATCCGGACAGAAGTTATGGGATGACCTGATACAACCGGACACAATTAAGGGCAAGACCGGGTACATCCGGCAAGGGATTATGGAGCATGTTTAGTGAGTCAGCATTTTTATAAAGTTATTACATAAATACATTGGATAATTTCCAAATTACTACTGATTAACGTTGAAAAAATGGATATGTATCATGGATATGTATCATGTATCATGTATATGTATCATGTATATGTAGCATGTATATGTATCATGTATATGTATTATGTATATGTATCGTGTATCATGTATATGTATCATGTGTATGTATCATGGATATGTGTCATGGATATGTATCATGTATAAGTATATATATATATATCGTGGATATGTATATGTATCATGTATCATAGATATGTATCATGGATATGTATCATGGATATGGATATGTATCATGGAGATGTATCATGGATATGTATCATGTATAATAGGTATGTAACATGTATCATAGATATGTGTTATGTATCATAGATATGCATCATGTATCCTGTATCGTGTATATGTGTCATGGATATGTATCATGGATATATATCATGGATGTGTATCATGTATCATAGATATGTATCATGTATATGTATCATGTATCATGGATATGTATATGTATCATGGATATATATATATGTTCATGGATATGTTTCATGTATATGTATCATGGATATGTATCATGTATCATAGATATGTATAATATATATGTGTTATGTATCATGCATCATGGATATGTATCATGGATATGTATATGTATCATGGATATATATATATGTATATGTTTCATGGATATGTATCATGGATATGTATCATGGATATGTATCATGTATCACAGATATGTATCATGTATCATATATATGTGTTATCTATCATGTATCATGGATATCTATCATGGATATGTATTATAGATATGTATCATGTATATGTATCATGTATCATAGATATGTATCATGTATCATGTATCATAGATATGTATAATGTATCATAGATATGTATCATGTATCATAGATATGTACAATGTATCATGTATCATAGATATATATAATGTATCATGTTTAAACCTCTCATGATGTTCTTCATCATTTTCCATCCTCTCATGATGTTCTTCATCATTTTAAATCCTCTCATGATATTCTTCATCATTTTCAATCCTCTCATCCTGTTCTTCATCATTTTCAATCCTCTCATGATGTTCGTCATCATTTTCAATCCTCTCATGATGTTCTTCATCATTTTCAATCATCATGATATTCTTCATCATTTTCAATCCTCTCATGGTATTCTTCATCATTTTAAATCCCCACATGGTGTTCTTAGACATTTTCAATCCTCTCATGGTATTCTTCATCATTTTCAATCTTCTCATGATGTTCTTCATAATTTTAAATCCCCACATGGTGTTCTTAAACATTTTCAATCCTCTCATGGTATTCTTCACCATTTTATATCCTCTCATATATTCTTCATCATTTTCAATCCTCTCATGCTATTCGTCATCATTTTCAATCTCCTCATGATATTCATCATCATTTTAAATCCTCTCATGATGTTCTTCATCATTTTCAATCCTCTCATGGTGTTCTTCATTATTTTCAATCCTCTCATGATGTTCTTCATCATTTTCAATCCTCTCATGATGTTCATTCATCATTTTCAATCCCCTCACAATATTCTTCATCATTTTCAATCCTCTCATGATGTTCTTCATCATTTTCAATCCTCTCATGATATTCTTCATCATTTTCAATCCTCTCATGATATTCTTCTTTCATTTTCAATCCTCTCATGATGTTCTTCATCATTTTCAATCCTCTCATGATGTTCTTCATCATTTTCAATCCTCTCATGATATTCTTCTTTCATTTTCAATCCTCTCATGATGTTCTTCATCATTTTCAATCCTCTCATGGTGATCTTCATTATTTTCAATCCTCTCATGATGTTCTTCATCATTTTCAATCCTCTCATGATGTTCTTCATCATTTTCAATCATCATGATATTCTTCATCATTTTCAATCCCCTCATAATATTCTTCATCATTTTCAATCCTCTCATGATGTTCATCATTTTCAATCCTCTCATGATATTAATTATCATTTTCAATCCTCTCATGATGTTCTTCATCATTTTCAATCCTCTCATGGTGATCTTTATTATTTTCAATCCTCTCATGATGTTCTTCATCATTTTCAATCCTCTCATGATGTTCTTCATCATTTTCAATCATCATGATATTCTTCATCATTTTCAATCCCCTCATAATATTCTTCATCATTTTCAATCCTCTCATGGTGTTCATCATTTTCAATCCTCTCATGATATTAATTATCATTTTCAATCCTCTCATGATGTTCTTCATCATTTTCAATCCTCTCATGATATTCTTCATCATTTTCAATCCTATCATGGTATTCTTCATCATTTTAAATCCCCACATGGTGTTCTTAGACATTTTCAATCCTCTCATGGTATTCTTCATCATTTTCAATCCTCTCATGATGTTCTTCATAATTTTAAATCCCCACATGGTGTTCTTAAACATTTTCAATCCTCTCATGGTATTCTTCACCATTTTATATCCTCTCATATATTCTTCATCATTTTCAATCCTCTCATGCTATTCGTCATCATTTTCAATCTCCTCATGATATTCATCATCATTTTAAATCCTCTCATGATGTTCTTCATCATTTTCAATCCTCTCATGATGTTCTTCATTATTTTCAATCCTCTCATGATGTTCTTCATCATTTTCAATCTTCTCATGATGTTCTTCATCATTTTCAATCCCCTCATAATATTCTTCATCATTTTCAATCCTCTCATGATGTTCTTCATCATTTTCAATCCTCTCATGATATTCTTAATCATTTTCAATCCTCTCATGGTATTATTAATCATTTTCAATCCTCTCATGGTATTCTTCATCATTTTCAATCCTCTCATGGTATTCTTCATCATTTTCAATACTGTCATGATGTTCTTCATCATTTTCAATCCTCTCATAATATTCTTTATAATTTTCAATCCTCTCATGATGTTCATCATTTTCAATCCCCTCATAATATTCTTCATCATTTTCAATCCTCTCATGATGTTCTTCATCATTTTCAATCCTCTCATGATATTCTTCATCATTTTCAATCCTCTCATGGTATTCTTCATCATTTTCAATCCTCTCATGGTATACTTTATCATTTTCAATCCTCTCATGATGTTCTTCATCATTTTCAATCCTCTCATGATGTTCTTCATCATTTTAAATCCCCTCATGGTGTTCTTAGACATTTTCAATCCTCTCATGGTATTCTTCCTCATTTTCAATCCTCTCATGATGTTCTTCATAATTTTAAATCCCCACATGGTGTTCTTAAACATTTTCAATCCTCTCATGGTATTCTTCACCATTTTCAATCCTCTCATATATTTTTAATCATTTTAAATCTTCTCATGCAATTCGTCATCATTTTCAATCTCCTCATGATATTCATCATCATTTTCAATCCTCTCATGATGTTCTTCATCTTTTTCAATCCTCTCATGATGTTCTTCATTATTTTCAATCCTATCATGATGTTCTTCATTATTTTCAATCCTCTCATGATGTTCTTCATCATTTTCAATCCTCTCATGATGTTCTTCATCATTTTCAATCCTCTCATGATGTTCTTCATCATTTTCAATCCTCTCATGATGTTCTTCATCATTTTCAATCCCCTCATAATATTCTTCATCATTTTCAATCCTCTCATGATGTTCATCATTTTCAATCCTCTCATGATATTCTTCATCATTTTCAATCCTCTCATGATATTCTTCATCAATTTAAAAACTCTCATGATATTCTTCATCATTTTCAATCCTCTGATGGTATTCTTCATCATTTTCAATACCCTCATAATATTCTTCATCATTTTCAATCCTCTCATGATGTTCATCATTTTCAATCCTCTCATGATATTCTTCATCATTTTCAATCCTCTCATAATATTCTTCATCATTTTCAATCCTCTCATGATATTCTTCATCATTTTCAATCCTCTCATGGTGTTCTTCATTATTTTCAATCCTCTCATGATGTTCTTCATCATTTTCAATCCTCTCATGATGTTCTTCATCATTTTCAATCCCCTCATAATATTCTTCATCATTTTCAATCCTCTCATGATGTTCTTCATCATTTTCAATCCTCTCATGATATTCTTCATCATTTTCAATCCTCTCATGATATTCTTCTTTCATTTTCAATCCTCTCATGATGTTCTTCATCATTTTCAATCCTCTCATGATGTTCTTCATCATTTTCAATCCTCTCATGATATTCTTCTTTCATTTTCAATCCTCTCATGATGTTCTTCATCATTTTCAATCCTCTCATGGTGATCTTCATTATTTTCAATCCTCTCATGATGTTCTTCATCATTTTCAATCCTCTCATGATGTTCTTCATCATTTTCAATCATCATGATATTCTTCATCATTTTCAATCCCCTCATAATATTCTTCATCATTTTCAATCCTCTCATGATGTTCATCATTTTCAATCCTCTCATGATATTAATTATCATTTTCAATCCTCTCATGATGTTCTTCATCATTTTCAATCCTCTCATGGTGATCTTCATTATTTTCAATCCTCTCATGATGTTCTTCATCATTTTCAATCCTCTCATGATGTTCTTCATCATTTTCAATCATCATGATATTTTTCATCATTTTCAATCCCCTCATAATATTCTTCATCATTTTCAATCCTCTCATGATGTTCATCATTTTCAATCCTCTCATGATATTAATTATAATTTTCAATCCTCTCATGATGTTCTTCATCATTTTCAATCCTCTCATGATATTCTTCATCATTTTAAATCCCCACATGGTGTTTTTAGACATTTTCAATCCTCTCATGGTATTCTTCATCATTTTCAATCCTCTCATGATGTTCTTCATAATTTTAAATCCCCACATGGTGTTCTTAAACATTTTCAATCCTCTCATGGTATTCTTCACCATTTTATATCCTCTCATATATTCTTCATCATTTTCAATCCTCTCATGCTATTCGTCATCATTTTCAATCTCCTCATGATATTCATCATCATTTTAAATCCTCTCATGATGTTCTTCATCATTTTCAATCCTCTCATGATGTTCTTCATTATTTTCAATCCTCTCATTATGTTCTTCATCATTTTCAATCTTCTCATGATGTTCTTCATCATTTTCAATCCCCTCATAATATTCTTCATCATTTTCAATCCTCTCATGATGTTCTTCATCATTTTCAATCCTCTCATGATATTCTTAATCATTTTCAATCCTCTCATGGTATTATTAATCATTTTCAATCCTCTCATGGTGTTCTTAAACATTTTCAATCCTCTCATGGTATTCTTCACCATTTTCAATCCTCTCATATATTCTTCATCATTTTCAATCCTCTCTTGATGTTCTTCATCGTTTTCAATCCTCTCATGATGTTCTTCATCATTTTCAATCCTCTCATGATATTCTTCATCATTTTCAATCCTCTCATGGTATTCTTCATCATTTTACATCCTCTAATGGTATTCTTCATCATTTTCAATCCTCTCATGCTATTCGTCATCATTTTCAATCTCCTCATGATATTCATCATCATTTTCAATCCTCTCATGATGTTCTTCATCATTTTCAATCCTCTCATGATGTTCTTCATTATTTTCAATCCTCTCATGATGTTCTTCATCGTTTTCAATCCCCTCATAATATTCTTCATCGTTTTCAATCCTCTCATGATGTTCATCATTTTCAATCCTCTCATGATATTCTTCATCATTTTCAATCCTCTCATGATATTCTTCATCATTTTCCTCATGATATTCTTCATCATTTTCAATCCTCTCATGATATTCTTCATCATTTTCAATCCTCTAATGGTATTCTTCATCATTTTCAATCCTCTCATGATATTCTTCATCATTTTCAATCCTCTAATGGTATTCTTCATCATTTTCAATCCTCTCATGATGTTCTTCATCATTTTCAATCCTCTCATGATGTTCTTCATCATTTTCAATCCTCTCACAATATTCTTCATCATTTTCAATCCTCTCATTGTAATCTTCATCATTTTCAATCCTCTAATGGTATTCGTCATCATTTCCAATCCTCTCATGGTATTCTTCATCATTTTCAATCCTCTCATGATATTTTTCCTCATTTTCAATCGCCAAATACAAGGAGGCACACAGAGCTATACTAAAATAACTCTCGCTTATTCCCATCACTTTTATCAGGGCAATAGTCCAAAGAAAAAGGCAAAAAAAACAATAATAAAGTGACGATAGCATAAAATAATATCCGAACCTATCACTATGACGTCATCTACCTATCTATGTGTCGTCATGTGCACAAGATAACATTAAAAATCGTGATCACATTAAACGAAAAAATGGCTATTTGACCCCTTAAAAATGAATCTTTTTTTGTAATTTTTCGATATTATTTTCTCGAGGTTATGCCGGTTTAAATAATACCAAATTCGGAGGTGTTTGTTTAGTATTTTAAAAGCCTTAGCGTTACATACATATCACAGATTTTTGCCTTATATATATTGAGATTTGGTAGCTTGATATATAATTTAGGATATAAAATGTAAATTGGAAAGTATAAACTAAAGCGTGATTAAACTATTTAAAAAAATAATTAAGATATATTAACAGATCTCAATTATCATGTAATGTTGTAAGTTTTATATTCACCGATGCACTAGATAAAAAAAAGTGCTCTGTTAAACAGATGTATGTGATTTTAAGATATTTCATTTATTGGCATGAAAAAAAATCTAATACAAATTATTTTGTGTTCACATAGTGTAATATGCATTGGGAAAAATGTTTTAATGCATGAACCATATAATTAACATGTATTTAATTTAACTAGATGGAGTGTATATAACGGTTAAAATACATTATTTAGTATAGTACAACGTTCTATGTCATAGAATGTTATAAGCATTACATCACTATTTTACTATGCAATGTTTTTTTTACTATGCAATGTTGTTTTAACTTGTAATATTGTGAATTATTCATAAATATAAGAAAAACAGCATATCTAATAACTAGAATAACTATATAGAGTATAAAAGTACACAATCTTATAAGACAGCGTACATGACACGATGCGTTTTTTCTGACAACTAACATTACTAATATAATCCAGATGTTCATAGCCGTCGCACCGTTCTGAAGAATGTATGCAACAGTGTTATAATATCGTGTATTACTAATGCAACAGCGATTTTTATGGATGCATTTCATTTGAACTCCCATCACTTACATTATTATTAGTTTCGCATGACGCAATCGATAGATTATCGTTTATTTCGTCGATATCGGATTCTTATGTATAAGATAAATAATACAAGATGCAAAGTGAAGAACATTGGCTTTTTGAATTCCCGATTGTTTTGCAGCTCCTCTAAACTATCGTTACACACGTCTTCCAGAGTTTTGCTGTGAATGTCTGCAATACAACAATAGGTTAGTATTATATGAAGAAAATAATTACTAGTATTAGATTATTGTTATACTGTACGAGCGAATTACACAATACTTTCAATCATTTCTGCGTTTTAAATATAAATTTCAAAGAAATACTATCCATTATGTTGACAACGAAATGGCATGTTGATGCCGAGTTAATCTATTTACTGCTAATAAAATACACCAGCTTACGCACGTATCATTGTTTGTTTGAGGAAATAGCAACATATGTTAAGTTCACTATATATATATATATATATATATATATATATATATATATATATATATATTATACAACAAAATATATCGTAAATAATCCATTATATCTGATTAATAGCAGATAAGGCAGTATCGGATCCATATCTGGGAGGCATACGTAGTTTATATATTTCCGTCTTTTAACACATTTTTTCTGTTTTCATTTTAACTCAGCGAACATGCCCCGATATCCCGGACGGTTTCAACTACGGCAACCACGAACCTCCTTGTAAAAAGAGGTTCACCAGTTCATCTGCGAGAGTATAAACTTTATTGTTTCGTTTTAGGTGTATTAAGTTATTTGCGGATTATCAAAAACATCTTGAACTCGGCTGCTGCCCGATGTGAACATATGGACAAACAGCCGGTAGAAGTAGAATTTGCACTCAGCCAATTAAAATGCATCTTAAGATGTGAACACAAAAAATAAGTAAAGCAAATAAAAACGGTTATGGCGATTCTTTCTTGCTTTAATATCATGTGGTTAAAATTTGTAAGATATTTGAACGAAACGAATGAATTTGCATCAGTTACTTATTAATTCATTTATTAATCGGGTGAATAAATTATTAGGCACTGAAATAGGAGGAGATGAACTAGCACATGGTTGAGTGTTTAAATTCGGAAACGAACCGTTTGCCTTTTTAGGATCACTTCAAGTACTTCTGAGTGTCTCAAAAATACGCATCATTCTTGTTTTTTTTATTAATTTGTAGCTTAAACCAGTTGATATATAATTTTTCCATGAAATTACAATCATAATCCGAGGAATCTTTGATAAAATCGTATCATAAATCTATTCTTGGATTTCAATAGTTAACACATTATCGGAAGTGTTATCATGTGGCATCACCATACTTACCACTCGTCTACAGCTTAAAACACACTTTTATATATATATATATATATATATATAGAGAGAGAGAGAGAGAGAGAGAGGGGGGAATTGACAAAATTATAAAAACACCTTGTGAATTTCAGATCTATTTTAAAACACCTATTTTCTTTAAAAATTACCTAAATATTGATTTCATATTTCTCATTTATGGTTATAATAGTCCTGAATTATATGTGTATATTTATTTTTCATTTCATAATACAATAACTATTTAAATAACACATCTATCAGATGTCTAAAGAACACAAATTGTCAGTGCTCGTATGGCTGGCGCTACTGTAACGGAAGTGGTGGAGATGGTGACCTTATCGAGAGGAATTGTCTCGAAGATTATGCCACCCTAAATGAAAGGGAATACATCTACCTCTAAACGGAATTCTTGAAGAAAGTCCAAGTTTAATTAACGATTTAAGATACACCTGGTAAAGATTGTATAGAAACTGCGGCATCCAAAATGATGGCAGAGCTTGACAACTACCTGAATACCCAAAACTGTTCCACGAGATCTTTACAAATAGGGTCATACACAATGTTAAAATAAATGTATTTTAAATGGCAATTATTCGGTCTAACTCCTATATATATATATATATATATATATATATATATATATATATATATATATATATATATATACACAGAGAGAGAGAGAGAGAGAGAGAGAGAGAGAGATGGATTAGCAAATTCTATAAGTGGCTTATCATTAGCGGCTTTTAAAAAAATATTCAGCTCGGTGAGTGTCAACCAATAATCACAGATCATATATAAATCAGTTAGGTTGACTTTATCTTTCAATAAACATTATTTTCACATTTTCGAAAAACATAACATTCATGTGAGATGTATATTTAAGACTTGTTTCTCTTGAACCATAGCAGTCATAGGGATGATTATAACAAACACTATTCTTTCTTCTACGTTTTTTCATTTCGTCCATGTTCCTGAGGGTCAGATATTTTGTCAATATTGATAGTTTTCGTGGGCCTATTCATATATGTTTTGGTTTTCTTTGCCATTGTAGTATTCATCTGTTTTGTATCCTGTATTGACATGTTGTGTTTGATTATACTAAGATGATTCTTTTTCTGGATAGAGGGATTATTTTGTATTTAATTATATCCTTGTTGTCCGAATTGAGTAGTTCGTTATTATCAAAATGCTGAAGATAGATTGATTAGCAAATAGTTTTGCAATTCTATGAGAAACTGAGGAGACTATTAAATTAATGGTGTAATATATGTGGTTAGATAGCTTATGTACGTATAATAGTGTTAAGTTTGGTTTGTGGTAGATGCTAAAGGTTTTGGAGTGTAGGTATAATGTAAGGTCAAGGAAATTTGATATGGTTCGCAGGTTCTACAATAATAGGTAATCCAAAGTTATTAAATAAGTTCTGCAGAATTATTATGTTGTTATTGTATTGCCTCGATCTATCCCATGATACAAAAAGTGCGTCGTCACTGTATAGCCTACGGTACAAATGCCCAAATTCGGATGAATTCATCTAATAGGTACAAGCCTACAAATCCAGTGACCTAGACAGAGTCCGAAGAACCCATAGTAATATCAATATATATATATATATATATATATATATATATATATATATATATATATATATATATATATATATAGTATCAAATATAAACCAAAGTAAAACTTTTAGTAGATGGAACCTATTGTGAAGAGGATTAGCTCAATATACGAGATAGAGCAATTGTAGAGATAGAAGAAAAAAGAGTCTGTCTCTCTCTCTCTCTCTCTCTCTCTCTCTCTCTATATATATATATATATATATATATATATATATATATATATATATATATATATATTGATAACTTTTTACGCGCGCACTTTTTTTTTCCATTTATTTATATTTTATCTTTTATCTTTTTAAATTTTGAATTTTAACTATTCCCCTTCAAATTTATCAATCTATGTAATTCCCCTGATGATAAGAATTTAATATTTGAAAAGACTGGCTTAAAGAAAGAAAAATAAACATGGTGTATCGAGTACACTTGCATTGCACAATCTAAGATGAAATGGATTTGTCATTCGCGCATCTTTATCTCTCTTCGTCCATGTATATATATATATATATATATATATATATATATATATATATATATATATATATATATATATATATAGATATATATATATATATACATATATATATATATATATATATACATATATATCCATTCATATTTTCTGTAATAATATACGTCGTTAATAGCTTCAGATTTATCTGATTGTTTAACAGTAGCTATTTAGAGCATAATATTTTCTTAGGCATTCGTAAATGCACTAAATAGCCAGCCATGGTTCATTACTGAGTGTGCTGCTTTAATTGCCCAGACATCACTAGTTTAATCTTTATCGAAAGAATACATATGGTGATGCTGAATCCGGTTTAAAACTGCCCGTAATCGCTGTAAATATGTAATACAATAAGTTGAATACTTTTATGAAAAATATTTTATTGCCACAATTGATGAGCAGATGTCTGATTCTTTGGAATGTTTATAAAGAACACCAACGATACACATTTAAAGTCGTATTTAATGTCGTGTGAGTAAATTCTCAGCGTTTTATCAAAAAAAACAATTTTTCATTTGAACTCATGGGATTACACCTATATAACCGCCAATACTGTTTATGATATACACGCATCGGTTTGGGGTGTTACCGAGGTTATCAGCCATCTCAATGCCAGTAAGAGAACTAGACCTGATAATATTCAAGTCATTGCCCTTACTAAGCTGCTACCGGAACTTTCGCCTATCCTAACTGTTACACCGGTCGTTCTAACAGAAGAGATACTACACGGGTTTTCACTACAAATAGTGCGAGTCACCAGAGTCACGGGAGAGAGGAAAAGGACAGACTTGTAACTGTCTAGCCAAGTGCCAGTCAGTTTCCTTACCTTGTACCTTTTATGTTAATACACTTTTTTTATTTTAACCCCACCGCGACTTGACTTCTTCTTTTTACTGTTGGACTACTTCACAACACTAACAAAATTAGATGAATAATGGTTTAATGATGACTGCTTTCCATCTCGTTGAAAAAACATCTTTAGTTTTCCAATGATGTAAAAACACTGGTCATCTATCTTGTAAATCCTAGTACAGACTTAAATTGTGATTAATAAATACATTTATAAACCACGTCAGAAAAAACAGATATAGTCATGCAAGGTAAACACTAGTTTGTTTGCTTAATAGAACATGAAATCAGCAGATATATGTAGACGGTGCGTTGTTTCTATAGCAAAATACTCTCGATATAGTAAAAGCATTTGCTAAAGTGTGACACGCACATTAGTTTAAAAAAACTGACTCGTCTTTGGAATAACTGGCGAAGTCAAATGTGTTATCTCTGATAAGTCAATATATCTAATTTTACTACAACTTGCGCTCTTAAAATATGTGCAATAACTTTAAAAGGAGGGCATAAAAATGCAATATCTGTGAATCCTGAACACAAACACACCAATAAAAAATACATATGTATATGGGGGTATGTACTCAAGTGTATTGCCCTTAATTCAATAACTTTACTTCAGTAAACAGGATTATAAAAACACGTATATATATATATATATATATATATATATATATATATATATATATATATATATATATATATATATTATTAGCGAGACGATCACGTGCAAAGCTGTTTTCTGTTAATGCCATTGCTTTTGCGTGACATATTCTTAAAAATGTGATCAGTTATTTCTCGATAATCGATATATAAAGTAATACCACAAAGTGAAAAACACACTCGTACAGTATTTTTTCAATATGTTTAGTCTTTTTAGATTTGAGAATTAGATTATTACTTTAATATAGTATTACGCGCGTAAAAAAACTAGCATAAATTGTTAAGCTATTACGTACTGTATACCTTCGAAAATAACCCCTCGAAAATAATATATATATATATATATATATATATAGTCATCCACATACAGACTGTTTCGCTGTTTCACAGCTCATCAGTGCGGATAGACCAGTTAGTGTCTCAAGTCGGGATCGAAACGCAACCGTCGAGCTGACAGTCGGCGATGCTAACCCCTACGCCATCATGCGACACTGACTGAATGTAAGAGATATCTCAATGTAACGAAATGTAAACATTGCAAATGCCTGAGCTCGAAATTAGTTTTACCTAATGTCCATTGCCTTAAAGCTAATAGCCGTTGACGATACCCTTACAAAAATAAGCTCTACCCGGAGGGAGCTTTTTATAGTCATCCACATACCAGACTGTTTCACTGTTTCACAGCTCATCAGTGCGGCTAGACCAGTTAGTGTGTCAAGCCAGGATCGAAACGCAACCGTCGAGCTGACAGTCTCTATATATATAACTAGCGGAACCCGTCGCCCGGCGTTGCACGGGAGAAATTAGTATATGTTGCATGACGTCGAATTTAAAAAAAACGGCCTATAGTTCTTTCTACACCCCCACCCCCTATACCGTGTTGGCGAATGTTTTAAATTTAAAAAAAAAGAAAAAAGTGGCAGAGTTGAACGGGATCGAACGCTGAAACCGTCGATCAGTACACCACCGTTCTTACCCAAAGCGCCACGGTTTCGAGTTAAAAATAGATGTGAAAATAAGCTAATTACGCTATGGTTGTTTATTGACATGCGTGTTATGTTAACATTTAGATTCTGCCGACCAAATGGAAAGTTCAAAAATGACACGGTGTAGGTCATTTTTTGATGAAGTAAATTCATTTGGGCAATTATTCTATAATATACGTGTTTAAGGTGTATGATTTTGAAAATGTAAATGTATCCGGGTCTACCAGTATCTTGGTGCTTATTGAATTAAATAGGAAGTCGATTCGATCAAGAAATTTTATCCGCCATGTTGAATCATAAATGTTGCACGAATTGTGTTCGTTAATTTCATTCGCTTAATTCCGGAATGAATATAAATGTAGAAGGTAGAATTAGATAGAACGTAATCTGATATTCGCGAATAATCATCGGAGTGTAAGTTTTTGCGTATTGCTTAATATTATGTAGTAAAATAATGCCAGACAAATACGAAATAACAATGGGTGTTTTGTGAAAATTATACTGTGTTTATTAGTTCCCGGTGTCGATGAGTGTAGTCACAGTACAGAATTGTTAGGGAGAAAAGTTTTTACTACCACCTATATGGAGTTGGTATTTTGGAGAATCGTGGCGGCCGGGCCGAATGTAATATTCAGTGTTAGTTTGGAAAGAAGAATAACATATATACTAAAACACGCTCGAGTGAATAAGTGCAATGTAACTGTGAGTTCAGTAGCCCGTGACGCATGTGGTTATTTTCCTATTCTCCGAGAAGGTACAGGGGGAAAAACGTCTCTACTTTATATATTAGATGTATTATGTATGTATGTATGTATGTATATATGAAAGTTAAGGTAATATGTGATATGCGTAATATTAAACTTGTAGCATGCATATTTTTTATCAAATATATTTTTGGCAGATTAGAGCAATTATCATGCGTAATCTATGGTTTCAAATTGAAATAGTAAACTTAAAAGTTCAGGTGCATTATCACATTTAAACGAATGACAGATCAACGTGTGTTATTAATCGAAAATAAACTATGTCGATCATTTAGAATCGCATCGAAAATAGCTGACATGTAATATTAATTACGAACCTGAAACGAGCCTTATATGTGTATAAGTATAACTAAGTCATCTCATCGAGCGTAGTATTCATCTATTGTGACTGTTTTTTCTGCTTTGTACGGTAAGTTGATTCGCGGATCAGTCGTATAAAACACAGTTTTTCTTTAGCGTCATGTTTATCAAAGAACTATTATGTTTAGTTGTCTTTTGAATGTTGTATTTCAAGGATACTGGGCAATCAATTGATAGACACGTTTCCTATTGGGCGTGTGTGACTTTGCGTCCCACATATATATGTAATATGTTTCCCTTTGTCAAGTGGATTTTCTACTAAGCGTTCTACTACTCACAATATTCATTTAATGTTAAATAGTTCATTAGTTTATCATAATCAAGCGTCGATTCACAAACCAAATCCATCGACTACAGTGGCTAACTATACTTTGCTTGAATGAACAGTTAGCGTAAGTGTTAAGTTTTGTACCGTGTTGAGTACGAATCACACCGTCAATGTTAATCAATTATTAATATTCAACAAATTGAAGACTATTATTTTAATATATTGCTACTGCCTATCAAAGAATGTTTACGTTAATGATAATTTGGGTTTATCAATAAAATATTTCTGAAAATAAACCAATATTTTATTATTTAAATATGTATCGCTCTTACTGTGTTAATTTTCAGTAAAAACATTTTAAATATAAGAACTACCAAAAATGAGCATTCAGCTCGGTTACTCTGCGCTTTGTTTTATATTTTAATTAAACATTCGATTCTCATTGGCTAACATTAACTTTAAAAATTTTTTAAAAAATCGACACATTCGTTAAAACGCTAAAAACTAATCATAGGCACACAATATTTGCTTCGAAGCTTCTGAGATTAGAGCAAACACATCTCTCAGTTTGAAGGAGTCTAAATTGTCACGTCCTGTTTCGGCATTCAAGTCGTATGACAGTGTGTTGTTTTGCTTCCATAATCGAAATCTTTATTTTTAAAAATTCATTTTTATGATCACATAATTTCTTTTATTATATATTTGTTCATATTCCAGGGGTTTGCTTGTGGCGTAAATTCATGTTATGCACAAAATCACTCACCCAAAAGTACAAACTCACGCGCATATATATGCGGTCGTATACTATCACAAAAACACTTACAGATATATCTATACAGAATAACAAAGGACAGCTTAAACTAACACACGATGCAGAAAAGACCATTAATATATGCTAATCTATTCATAAAGTTTTTAACAGTTAGTTTTGTTTGTTTTTCTATTTTTCACTTGTAACTTTTCTTGTTATGACGACAGATGCTGAATTAATTTCATACCCGAGGCAATGTTGCATTTTGCCCCGAGCTGACAACAATATAGTCCCAACCACACTTTCAGCTCGGACCAGGATATTTATTGGTTTGGAAAAGTGTATTTAAAGTAAACCACTTTAGTGATTTTCGATTAAAGAGATAAAAAAAAATAATCAATAGGAACTGAAAGATAAACACATGGCATTGACATATTGAGATAGAGGGTGTTCATAGAAATATACAAATATATATATGTATACATATATATATATATATATATTTATATATATATAGAGAGAGAAAAACAGACAGAGAGAAAGAGATAAATACAAAGTAAGATACATAAACACTGATAGATAGATAGATAGATAGATAGATAGATAGATACATACATACCCACATAAATATGAATATAGAGAGATGGGCAAATATGAACCCTTTTAACATTCACACTCACACACACACACATATATGTGTATATATATATATATATATATAGCATACACATATATTCATAGCAATTAAGCCACATAAAAGCTTTATATCTACGTAGAACATCATCAGGCCTAGTGCACGCATTTATTGTAAGTGATGGTATTTATATACCGACATGGTATTTAGTCTTGCTTAATAGCCAATAAGATTCAGTTATTTCTCTCCCACGAGTTATTTGTATCAGTATCTAACTAATGAGTTTCTATAAAACAAAAGCCCGGCTGACATGTATTTGATATATTCGTTTTGTTTGTTCGTTTTTGGCACATTCAATTGTTTAATATATCATATTTAATGTTCAACTTATTTTAGCACGTACGTTATTTGAACACATATTTTTTATTTATTTTTTAATCCGTTGTTACTTTACATTTTGATTAATTTATCGTTATTCGAATCATTTGTTTAGTATATAGTCATCTTAACCAAAATTAACATTTAAAGTAGTAACGGATAATAAAAGAAGCATACAACAGAAATTATTCTAACACGGACGTGCTAAAATAATGTCAGATGTAAATTCGAAGCATCGCAAGCGAAATAACCAAAACTATTTCAAGTTAAGTTAAGCTGGGCTTTGTTTTGAGAGTAACTCAACCAATGAACATTTTAATATGTGCATGGAACATAACAACTTAACACATTTCTTACTTAGCTTGATTAAACAGAACGTGGATACATAAAAACAATCAGTGACAAAAGTATGTGCATTTAGCCTGGCGTTTCCTTAAAGCGATAAACCGCAACGTCGTTAGGGTTGCTTAATTTACACAAATACTTTGTATACTTTACTACTAAGCTCTATTTAGGAATTACACACTGTTGACGAAAATACAGAAAATCTATAAACCATGCATTATAGTATCTTATAATAGTATACGTGTATACATTATACATTGATAAATCATATATATTTACATACATACATAAGATATATATATATATATATGTATATATAAGTATAAATGTTTATTTATACACACATTATTGGTTACATATGTGCATACATGTTTCGGTTGCACTTTTCCCAGAAAGTCAACCTCATCAGACCAAGAATTTTCTCGAAAATATGTAACCAATAATGTTTGTATAAATAAACATTTATACTTATAAACATCTCTACTTGTTATTGAGCACTTTTTATAAACACTTAAGTTTCTACGGATTTACATTTACAGAAACTAATACAATACATGTACGATATATATATATACATATAAATCAACCCAGCTAAATTATAAATAACACACAATAAAAACATTTAAATGAGAAAGGTATACAATAAATATACGATAGGTGGTGAGTGTACAAATCAATGACACTCGATAAACAATATAACCCCAACGGCCTAATCCAACACGTAGCCTATTATTACAATACATGGTTTTATTGGTTCGGCTTCAATATTTATTAGCTTTTCGGTCATCTTGTCTTGAATCCTTGTAGTTATACTTGCATTTACGACAACTGACTCTTTCCGAACATTTGTTAAAATCTATTAGAAACATAGTTTGTTCCATTAGATAGCTTGATAGTATATGTGGTGTCTTCAAAAACACAATAGTTGATTTAGAATAACACATCATCATCTGTGATTAACCAGACCGAGTGAAGAGACCTAGTCCCTCTTAATACCATAAAAACATTTATATCGAAACATATTTCAGCAGAGAAACATCTTCTGTCATATATTATATTAAATAGTTACTTGACATGTTCGTTTAACAAAATCAACTGCATGCCGTCTTCATCCAACTGTAATCAAATGACAAGACAACATATTAAGACATAGTTTTCCGAACATGGTTGTCTATTTTTGTCGATTCACACTAGGTAATCATATATCACATCTATATAGGTAAAACATTCGCGCGATTAATAGGAAGCGGTGTTGTTTTCTTTATTAATAAAAATGAGATATTCTGTAAAATATAATCTTGGAAAATCTCCAGTAAACACATTGTTAACATAAAAGAAAATGAATAGGACCTGTATCCAATAACAAATAGTCTCGTAAGGAAATTAAATTCAATTCGACAATTTATTAAAAAAAATGATAATTATTTTGAATTAAACTGTGTCCATAACGTCGGCTTCAGGTACACAAGCTGACGCCGAATAATACCAAACTTTAGTAAGAACAGAGAAAATGGACTTTATCAAACAGACTGTATAATAGTACATTTGTATGAGTATATGAGGCGATCATGACCTGAATAAATATATTGAAACTATACAGAAATAATTATATAAAAAGGGGTATGTTATGTAGGGAGTAACATTTTTGGAACAATTATTTTTTCAGTGTTTTTCATTATAACAGTTTACATTCATTAGTGACTACACTGTTTGAGTTATTAAAGCCAATCTACTTTTCGTCTATATACACCTCAGCTTCAATATAATGATTTAGGCATCGTCGTCTATTGAACTGGCTTTATAATAGTGTATGTCTATCGGTTTGTATCTTAAATGTCCTTCTATGGTAGAATGCAGTTATACCGAAAAGGCAATAGAATAGTTTATGTAAAATCGGCATATATTGTCTACGTACTGTACGAAGTATGCACATGAAGCGCATATAAATCATGACGAATAGAAGAATGTATAAGGAAACACATTCATAAACACTTTGTATTAAATTCAAGATG
This sequence comes from Sepiola atlantica, assembly GCA_963556195.1. Lineage (NCBI taxonomy): Eukaryota > Metazoa > Mollusca > Cephalopoda > Sepiida > Sepiolidae > Sepiola > Sepiola atlantica. Next base: position 51,317,367 of record OY744539.1, on the reverse strand, counting down.
GAGACTTGCCACGAGAATGTACATTATTTCAAATATAACGTGAACTGCGTTGCCACCGAACGTAATAACTTAGTGTTTTGCCGCGAGACACCCTTCATATTTTAATTGTATTTCATCGGGTTTGATACACGCACTTCTCTTTAATGAAACCTTTCAACTTGCCGTTTTATTTTATTTCATTTAAAAATATATCATGGAAAAACTTAAGATTAAATGATATGTGATTAAAATAGCAGATCTAATACGAATGCAAGCCATGTGTATATTGCCTTGGGGTATCGCTATTGCAAATACGGTGACATGTTTTTAGACAGAACGTTTAATGATTCATTTTCTGCCCACACTTCGAAGATTTAGCAGTTTTGTACATCACATTACCTACTTCTGCCTTCGTATACTGCATAGCACTTCGTAAAAGAATAAAGCAGGTGTGTCAGATATAATTGGCAACAGAACATTCTCCTGCTAATCTACATTCAATGAAATATGAAGAGAGTTTAAATTACCTACTGGAAAGTGTGAATTAACTATTATCCACCATCCTCAAGTGTCATCGGTTTCTCTGTACAAAGATTTGTCAGAACGAACTGACATGAGGATAATTAACCCTACAACTAAACGCTGACCAAACATTCAAAATACTCTAGTATTCGAAGCACAAAAATACCCCTCAACACGGCTATACACTGGCTCGTATGAGGAATGGTGAACCTTCTCCAACCAATGTTACCTCAAGTAACAGCACTCAGCTGGATACTCCACCACACAAGATGAATTATTGTCCTGGAATCCCGTAACACGAAGAGACCACCAAAAAGATATACTATAACATACTTTACTGGTTAATTGAGGAGAGGACAATTCATGTTCTTCATTTCTTTACTAACACAACGTTCGACAGGTAGAAGTAAACTTTAATGGGATATTCGAATATTTATGTATACTATATATAAATAAAGTGTTCGCCCCCTTATTGCAATAGCCCCCTTGATTTCTGAGAACTTCAACTGAAGTAAACTGACCCGAAAACAAACTGACTCAAAAACTGAAGGCAACAGAGTAATGCATCAAGTTAAAAGACTTGATCATTTGGCCATATGAGAAATGTGCACATGCAGCGAAAAAGCTTCTCTGTAGATAACTGTTAATATATATATATATATATATATATATATATATATATATATATATATATATATAAAGTAATGGGTGTGCACATGTTTACACTTTTCTATGTCAAAGATTCACCGACAAACTATTCATGCGTTTATTATGGATTTGGAAAGTATATATGGTAGGCTTAAAGCTCGATACGGTCATCTATATTAAGTTTAATTAATTTTAAGAACATTGGGCAAATAAAGGGGGTGACTCTTCTTTGAAATTAAGATACTTCTAATATTTACAAGATAAAGTAAACATAAATAAATACTTATTCCACAATTTTAATTGATTTTAGTGAGAGTATTTTCTATGGATTTACTGGGTTATAAAATGAGCACAATTTCCAATTTGAAAATTCCAAAATTTCAGATTAGCTTAAATTTGCTTCATAATTAGTAGCCAGCAGTTAAGCAAGATTCGCTGACATTTATGATGTAAAAACTCATATATTCTCGAAAAAACATCATATAATGGATTTTTATGAAAGTAGAAAATAAGGATTGTATAAATAAAGTTTGGCTGCATTATGTATTGATTCAAATATCTGTAAGGTTACATTAATTTGCTGCGAAATTATTTTGTCTTACTTTTTATTCAATTGAGTCCAAAAATTACCTGAATACGATGTATATGTCACAGGATGAAACACTCAAATTATTATTGAATTAAATAAAGTGCAACAATGTGTGTTAAAGGACCTTAAGAAGATATAAAGTTGTATATATATATATATATATATATATATATGGGCATATATTAATGTATGTAAAGTAAACATGCCCAGGTTACACACCCGAATAATTTAAACTGGGGTTTAAAAAGTGTGTATTATGATGTGAGGTTTGCATTCTCCTGACGAGATCTCTGTTTTGAACAGATATTGATCGATAAAACCGATATGCTAGTGCCGCAGATTTTATAAATGTCTCTATAAATCAACATGATCATATATATATACATATATTAATATATATATATATATATATATATATATATATATATATATATATATATATATATATATATATATATATATATATATATATGTGTGTGTTGGGGGAGGGTATACATATATATGTATACATATGTATATGTATATGTATATATATATATGTGTAGGGGTGTATACATATATATGTATACATATGTATATGTATATGTATACATATATATATATATGTATATATATATATATATATATATATATATATATATATATATATATGAATTAGGAACATCCATTCCAGACAGTAGAAGAAGTTGCTCTATCTAGTTGAAGCGACGTCGTGTCCCTAGATAGAGTGTGTGTGAGAGAGATAGCGAGAGAGAGAGAGAGAGAGAGAGAGAGACATATTTCTCATTTGTGTAATCCATTTTTATAGAGATATCGATTTATTAAATACTCGTTCATAATTATTTTTATTTTTCACTGCTGCTGATCTTCCCTTAGTGAGTTATGTTGTCTCCTGCTAATAATTGGTCCCACAGTCATTACGTTGCATTTATAAAAATAATAATAATAACAACAATAATAATAATAATAATAATAATAATATTAATAATAATAATAAGAATAATAATAATAATAATAATAATAATAATATTAATAATAATGATAATAATAATAATTATAATAATAATAATTATATCTGTACTCACAATTTATCGTCAGTAATTTCTCACTGATAATAACAGGTGGTGTTCACTGGAGTCTGAGTGACAGCAAGTCTCCCCAGATTTCGAGTATTCCTCACCTCTTTTCGATAACCATAGATAATAAATGTGTGGTATAACAACAGCCGCTAGCCATTTATTTCTCGTTTGTAACCACTATTTATTTTCTCTGCACTCTTAGCACTCTTCCAGCGGTTAATGCTCTCTCTTCTCGGGCCTCAAATCCTGGTTGACCCTTCAGGACAATTTTTTTGGGGGGGTATGAAAATCTCTTGCAGTCTCTGTTTCTTTAGTTGTTCTTCCCGTGGTGTGGTGTTCTTCCTATTGTTACTTACATGTGCCTGGTTGCCGTCCATAGCTTCTACTAGTCGGGTTTCGCATTCGATGGGTTTTCTAAAGATTGTGAGTGTTTTAAGCATTGCCATCGTTTGTATGGACTCGATGATCCCTTTGATTCCAATTTATCTCCACTATTTTTCCAGGTTTTCGAGGATCATTCGTAGTGCTCCTACGACTTTTGGCATAATATTGATACTATCATGTACCATGTACATGTTAATTCTCGGGCATTTACATGTTATAATCAATATCATTATTATCAGTATTATTATAATTATTACTATCATTATTACTATTATTATTATTATTATTATTATTATAATTATTATTATTATCATTATTATTATTCTAATTTTGTTATCTTTTACTGGAATAGATATGTAATGAGCGCATATGTTAAATAGAATATACAGGTTGATAATTTTAAAAATCGTTGTGTTCAGTCATTTTAATATGTGTAATAAATTGTGTGTGGGTATGTAAACTTGTTTTTAAAATTAGTACGATGTGTTCAGTTGTAAATAAGTAATGTAATTATTAATTAGTCAGAGCAGGCACTTAATCTAGGAATATAGCCTTTTATGTTTGAACTATTTTGATTGTGTGTCATCTTTCTATTACCCCCCTCCCCGTTCCAGTATGTGACACCGTAAGTAGAAGATCAGCTGTCAAAATACAAAAATATGCAGTTGGTGTTAGTGTGCATCTTCTGCTTAGACTATTTATTAAAAGCACGTGGTCAGCCAAAATGTAAACGCAATATATTAATTCAACGTTAAAACTTAAATTAAACAAATTAACTTCCATAAGTATTTATAAAACATACCACTAATTATTAGAATTGAATACAACTTAATTTAAGAGAATGTTTGCCAACCTATTAGCCCAGATGTAGGCACGTCGTTTCAAAAAGTCTCCAGGCATTACTTTCCTCTCGTATATTAGTAGCAGAGAAATGCGATGCAGAAATGTCCTTGGCCTGCATGAATACCAGCCAAACGTTTAGGGGAATAACTCGCTCATATTTTCACCAGGTAAAACGCCCCGTAAATTTATAAAGACACAATACCATGCTTTATATTCTCTCATTAAAGAACTATTTAACGAGTAACTCATGTTTGGTTTAAAAGCTTCAGTCAATAGACACTAGAAATCATATGGATAATGGGAGAGAGGTGCTTGGATCATTGTGTCAGATTGATACATTCCGAAAACTTTGCTGAACCTTAGTGACCTTAAATATGTTAAGTCCGTGACAAGTTAGCTATAGAATATGATGCCCGTTTTAAATTACCAAACGAAATGACCGAGACAATGTAACAAGCGTTCACTTTCAAAACCAAATGACCAAATGTTTTCCGTATGTTGAATGTGTTAAATCATACTGTTAGCAATCAATTGGTGACAAACGATATTTTAAGTCATCTTTCTATTGTGATACTTTTCAATTATTAATAATTTTACCCCAGTGTGTGCATATTATATATGTTTTTACCCCAGTGTGTGCATATTATATATGTTTTTACCCCAGTGTGTGCATATTATATATGTTTTTACCCCAGTGTGTGCATATTATATATGTTTTACCTCAGTGTGTGCATATTATATATTTTTTTACCCCGGTGTGTGCATATTACATATGTTTTTACTCCAGTGTGTGCATATTATATATGTTTTTACCCCAGTGTGTGCATATTATATATGTTTTTACCCCAGTGTGTGCATATTATATATGTGTTTACCCCAGTGTGTGCATATTATATATGTTTTTACCCCAGTGTGTGCATATTATATATGTTTTTACCCCAGTGTGTGCATATTATATATGTTTTTACCCAAGTGTGTGCATATTATATATTTTTTTACCCCAGTGTGTGCATATTATATATGTTTTTACCCCAGTGTGTGCATATTATATATGTTTGACCGGTTCTTTTGGTGTTAGGATATTACGCGGTCCGCGTGTATGCTCAGTTTGTTCATTTCTTGTATTTTACCAACAATATGTGTTACAACATAAACTAACGTCGGTCAGTCAGATACTGCATTTATATTGTCTGCCACATTTACTCGGTCGGTCAGGTACAACCCTTTACTTAATCTGTCAAAAATGCGGTGTTAACACGTGTATCCCTCATCACCTAAAATGTACTGTACCTGTTAATCTAACAGAATGGTTAGTAAGTCTTAATCCCAGATCAATAATCGTATTGAAGTTAATTATTTTATATGTAAACCATCATTTAATTATTAATTGATATCGTTCACTTTATATTTATTTTATATTTCATATCTAGCGAAGCAATAATGGAACTCAAAAAATGTATAAACATACTGCCACATTTAATATATAGTAATGATGAAAAAATAGATATATTAATATCCAGTTGCACTCGTTATTCGTGAAGTGTTTGGGAATTAATGTATTCCCGCAGGCTAAACTGTAGTTTGCCTTTGGCCAGAAACGCAAACGCCGTGTGGGGTCGAGTAATCGAGAGGAAAAACCAACCAGTCAGTTGAGAAGTCATTATTGCTTCCTGCGTTGCAAATAAGCAATCTTAGATTCCTAACGTTATTTCGCGCCAATTTTATTTATGCATCGCTAATTTTCGCATTTTATAAACTTTTTTTTTTTAAATTACCAGTTAAATTTGTTTTCATATTTAGTTTTGTATGGCAATGCCCTCTATTTTACCTGTGTCCTTCATTTAGTTGCTAATTTGAATGTTCAGTTTTTATCCATTCATTTGTTTTCTTCTTTAAAGCTAATTTAACATCTTGAACTTTTTATTTCTGCCAATTTAGGTAGACGGTACACTGCATCAATTATGTGGTCATACCAAATGCTCTACTACATCTTCCTTTTAAAACATCAAATTATCCTTCCCTCTCTTATCAATCTTGATAATTCTCAATCTATCCAATATACTGCTTGCTCCTTAAGGTACTTATCCGTCTTAGTTATTGTTTACCATCACATGTTTATAGTAATTACCTTCTTCGCAAACGGACGTTGTTAAGTAGTCGTTTTTACTATATCTTATTTCAATTAAATTCTAACTTTTCTGTCTTTTATTTGGCTATTATTTTTTATATATCTTTCCTCCATTTAGTATACTTTTACAATAGTTAATTATTCAACCAAAAAATTAAAGTAGAAAATCATACACACACACACCCACACACACACACATATATATATATATATATATATATATATATATATATATATAGATAGATAGATAGATAGATAGAGAGAGAGAGAGAGAGAGAGAGAAAGAGAGAGAGGGAGAGAGAGAGAGAGAGATAAGTAAACAACGAAGATAAGGATTGTAAAAATACAATATCTAATCGGTGGCTAAAAAAATTAGGTTCACATGAAATATATTTATTTAAAAAATATACAAATCCATCTTTTTTTTATTTTTAACACCTACATTTACTAGATATAGTATGTTTACAATCCGTTGCCTCACCTTTTACTTATTTATATAATAGCTCTATCTTGTCTTTTGGGCATCAATGATTTCATACATTATGTCTTTATTTTCCTTATATATATATATATATATATATATATATATATATATATATATATATAATGAAGTGCAGAAGCGATATTTAATGTTTGATAATACATTTTTTCTGATCTTTTTAAACACTAAAACTAACACCTTTTTTAAAGTTAAAACTTAGGGTTTGGTTATTGTAAGGTTAGGGTGAAAAGAAAAACAGTTTGTTTCGTATTGTGTAGATTTTTCGGTAAACTTCATTATTCTCATTTTTACTTTTACACGGGTATTTTGCATCCTGGTCGATATTTTTTGTGCGAAGTAGTCGCTGAAATCATAATTTCCTCCCCACCAACAGAATAAAAAATCCAAAATTTTCAAAAAGTAAAATCCCTTTCTGCCGCATTTCTAATATAACAGAATAAAAAAAAATGATCAGTTAAATAATGCCTCCACTTTCATTTCCCGTCCACAAAGTGGGAAATCATTATGTTATACCTGTCCGTTTTCCGTTATTGTTCTAAAGAAAATTGATACATTTCTTTTAAATTATAAGATATTAAATACTTTATGTCTTTTGCTGCTGATATTTTTTCAGGCTGTTTACATGTAATCGCATAAAAAGAAGATGTGTCCGAGGAGAGAAAAAGTTAAGTATAGTAGCAGAATAGTTACTACATTTCACGTTAATCTTATTATGAGTAAGTATTATAAAAACAAAAAAAACACCAGTTTAAAACAAAATAAATGTTTATTATATTTTAAAACTAAATTACCAATATAATTTTTTAAAATTTTCTCTGAAAATTTATGAAAGCAAATCAATTATGTATAATTGTTCGTACTTTTTTACAAATAATAATGAAATAAGTTTTAGTACTTACACGTAGCCGTTGTATGAGAACTTTACGTATCTGGGAAAATACCGGGTTGAATAGACCATCGTATGTTAACAGTTTCGAAATCATGGTTAAGCCCAATTCACCCGTGTGACATAATTAAACTTGGTGTACCAAAGTACAATACATTTAAACTATTACCGCTGCGTTCATGTTTTTTCATGTTTACTTATTTTTTACCGAAGAAATTCGAACTAATAATGTATGTTCTTTTTATTGAAGTATATGGGAAAAAATTAAGCCTCTCAGAACTCAGCAAACAATTATAAAGTAAAAAGAAACTTACTTTAACTGACCTAATTTTGCCTGCATGATATTCGGAATATGGCATGGTGTATGATGAACTCGGAAAACTCACAAAGTGCGTTGATATGAATACTACATTTAACGGTTTTAGTATGTAATATTCAATCCGATGTGTCAGCATTTGTCGCCTTTTCTTTATATTTACAAGTAAATACGAACTGGTAAAATGAAATTAAATTCATGAGCATTATTTACGGGGGGTTTTACTGAATAAGTAAATAAAATACGCCGGGTTTTATTTTACACAGAAGTTTTGTAATTTTTCGGCAATTATATTTCTTTATTCTTTAATAGAAATTCAAAAATGTAACAATGACGGTTTCAGCCGGAAAATGTATTCAATGTATGGGAATATCCGGTGATAGATGAGGGAATGAAAGTACACATGTTTATGTTAGTAGGAATTACACCGACTTATTCTAAGTACGATATTTTTTGTGAGAGTCAGCTCCGTCGGAATTAATGTAGGAAATTCTAAAATCAAAAAAAGTTATTGATAATTAACGTAAACACGCATAAGTTATTGGCAGCAAGCGTGACACTATTTGAGTTATATATAGCGCCTGTGGGTGTGCCCGTATAGTGATTGAATTTAGTAGGGGGAATATATATATATATATATATATATATATATATATATATACATATATATATATATATATATATATATTATATACTCATACTTCGAATAATAGTGTTAAGGATATATTATTTAGTATATATTTAAAAAAATATATTGTGAGAAATATAAACTAGCATGTGTGTGTATGTAGAAGAATTCTTAGTTATATTCACATATTAACAAAAAACTACCGGCTGTCCGGGCAGCAATTAATCAAGGTGTAGCAGATAAATCGAAAGTATTATCATTTCACTGTTTATTCAATAAAAAAGTCGTAATTTTAATAGTTTTATTTTATATATTCCAATGTTGAGAACATTTAATTTGTATGAAGCTAGTCACATTGTATTAATTGAAAAAGCACAACAACGTTATGTGTATACTATTTTCCATATTCAAAGCCGTGACATTTTAGTGTGTACAAGTATAAAAATGCAAATGAATACCCATTAAAATCTAGTTATATATTTTAGAAATTCAAAGTTGTCACATTTTATTATGTACAAGCATTACAATACAAATGAATTCCCATTAAAATTTAGTTTTATCATGAAATTAATAAGCTAAATTGCGTATAAACTATTGGTCAAATAACATAATCATATATTACTGAGTCATTTGAAATAGTAAGTTAGTGCTTTTAAACTTCATTATCAGAGAGAGAAAAATGAATACAACATATAATAAAGACGTTGTATATAGTGAAAGCGTGTGCGTATACGAAACTTTAAAAAATATAACATTAAAAAATATCAGTACTTTTGTAGACTAGACCCAAATCTGAATCCACAAATACGTTATTATTTTACGAAGTAATTTGTTAACAACCTGACAAGCGTAGCGAAAAGAAAACATAGAAGACAATAATTAAGGATTTAGGGAGTATCAGTTGCACATATATATTTAATGTGATATTCTCTCCTACTTTCGGGGCATTTCTTTGGGGACTGTCTACTGGTATTTTACAACTAACCTTAAGTGCAAGTGGGACGCTGGTAAACCCACCGGTAAACGCATTAAAAGTAGAATCGCTGTTCCCTAGAATGCGCAATGATATGCCATACAATGTGTTTATTAACAGCGGGTAAACGTGTAAATGGGCCTGAAATGAGGAATAATTCACTATAATATGTATGATTCACCACACTAAATGCTCAAATGATGATTTTTTTTCTCTTATTTCCGCCAAAATTTAAAGTAAGTAATGTAATCACTTAATAATCAAAAAGTGTTTACATTTCGTAAATTAACAAGCCGCGCGTTCGTGGTCACCCTCTGTATCTGACTCGATGTGGCGAGTTAAAAATGCAATACATTTGGGCAATTTGGGGCATTTTTGATCCTCCTTTGACCCCCTGGGGACACGAACCAGAATGTTTCTGAGGTCAAGGATGCTCATTTTAATATCCAGAACAATTGCCTCTACATTTTGGCCAAGTTGCTGAAAAATTGAATAGATGGATCAACCGTTATGGGAGAAAAGAGTCATTTTGTGAATTTTGGGGACTTTTGACCCCCGCTGGCGCGAAGCAGATTTTTTCCAAGGTCAGTGATACTGAGTTTCTATTAGGAACAATTGTCCCCACATTTTGGCCAAGTTTCAGAGAAATTGATTAGATGGATGAAAAGTTATGAGGCAAAAAATGTCATTTTTTGCCATTTCGGGACCTTTTGGCCCCCGGGGGGGCTAACTAGATTTGTTTTCAAAAATCGGAGAATGTCCCTTTCTAGCCTGACCAAAGTTACAACTTCATGCAAAGTTTGAGAGAAATTCAATGGAAGGTTGCGGAGGAAAATCCGGACGGACGGACGGACGGACATGCCTCAAAACATAAGTCCCCCGATTTTATAAATCGGGTGAGCAATTAAGATGTAATTATCGACAAAACTTTTGCATAAATAATAGAATCGAACGTGTTTAAACGATACATATATGCAAATATGGTAATGAAGTAGGTATTGGAAATTAGTGAAGAGAGCCGTGTCCAACCACCATTTTGTGAAATTTATTTGAATTTCAGTGCTTTGCCATGTAACATTTATTAAATAAATTTCGAATACTGATTGGCTGTGTGCGTGTTTAAGAACTAAACTTAGCTAACCTAAGACGAAATGTCTTTTCAACAGTTTTGTGATAAGTCAAAATGAATATCATAATTCTATAAGATTAATGAAACAAAAACATTTGTGTTCGTTTTCAGCGTCTACATTTAATTTATTTCGAAAGCCCCATATTATATACGACTGCATTAATATGAAGTAATGCATATTAATAAACATGTACTTTTAAATTAATTTTCTTTTTGACAGAACTTAGTATTGCTTTATTACTTTAATATTAGCATGAAAAACCCTCTTAAACCACATAGAGAAATGTCCGGTAAATATAAATGCTAACTATATGAAAAAGGTATGTCTTCACTTCAAATGTATCATTATTAAATCAAATATATAACTTTATTACTACATCTAAACTGTTAATATAAAGTTCAACTGTTATACGAAGATAATTTAGTAAACTATAAACGTACACAAAATTAAACATACCAATGAGAATTTGCAAATTTGCCGACAAATTTACAATCGGAAATAGTTTAAATTTGCCATTTCTAGATGTTATCATAAAAATGTTAGTGTTGAACGGATTTAATTGGAAGTGCAACAAAAACAAACATTACTGCAACCCAATAGTTTTAATTTAAATTACGTCTGTTAAAATTTAAGTATGAACTATTTTCATGAATTTTCGCTAATTTATCATTTTATTATTACATCAATTTAATTAATTTCTATACATATCAACGAAACTATTGTAAATTTATAAACATATAGAATAATAAAGTAATACATAAATAGCACAAAAATATACTTTAAAAAAATAAATATGTATATTCGGCGAATAAATGCCTGTGTGTAAATCTTTACTATCATATATATATATATATATATATATATATATATATATATATATATATATATATATATATATAAAGTTAATTAAAATCTATTGAATGTAAATAAAAAAGTACATTCATATATATATATATGTATATATATATATATATATATATATATATATATATATATATATATAGATACATTTAACATTTCAAACCAAAATTTCAAAGTAATTACGTATGTGGTAATGCGAATTCCGGAATGTGACAATCCATGACATTTCAGTAAATACAAATGGTAAGCACATTTATTATTTTACTAAGATTGATCTATAAGTAACTGGGTGATTACTGTGTTCTAATGAATTGGCTACGTTAATTCGGCTTAATAAAGATTTCGGAAATATAATATTTATATTCTATATATATATATATATATATAAACATATATATATATATATATATATATATATATATATATATATATATATATATATATATATATATATATATATATATATATATATATATATATATATAAATATAAAATCTCTGAGTGAATTTAATTACAGGCAGTACTACTAGCTTCATTGCGAGCTCCAACACGATGTGTTGGTGCTGTTGTTGTTTTTGTTGATCACTACTCGCCGCTTGCTGTGGATACACGCCGACTTGGTATTTAAAAAGTTAAATTCCTCCTAAATTCTATGCTAATTTCTGGTGGGCAACTGGTACGTCTATTGACTGCGAATCAGTGGCGATTTGTGATCGGAGTTCGCGCTCGTCGACCGTCGGGAATTACCTACCTGCACTGAAGATTGTGTAAGCATGAAACATTGATGCCTGTAGGTAATACATAATTAATATATATATATATATATATATATATATATATATATATATATATATATATATATGTATAGTCCGGCACCAGGTTAATGCTAAACTTCTTTCTGATACGTATCTAGACAAGCACGATGTACTGCAGATATCCTAACAGTCATCTCTGAACGCATATCTCATACACTGTAGATTGCAGGTGAAGATAGGGCGGTAGCGATTAATATATCCAAGGCCTTTCACAAGGTATGCATGAAGGGTTTCTTTTAAAACTCAACTCATATAGTATAACTGGACAAATGTTCAATATAATTAAATCCTTCATAACAAAAAGAATCATCTAGGTTGGGTCGATGGCCGTTCATCTAAACAACATGACCTAAATGCTGGTGTACCCTAAGGATTCATCATCATACCTCTACTGTTCCTGATTTTTATGAATGACCTCCCTGATGACATTGAGACTGAGATGGGAGTATTGCCTTACACACCGGGTTTTACTCTCGTCATGTAGACACACCGAAGCGTACATATCTGCGGCAATGGCTGAATCCTTTGGAAATGACCTCCAGTCTGTAGTAGATTGGGGTAAAAATGTAACTCCGAAAAGACAAATGTACTTACCTTCATTAACTACAATACTCCTCTTCAACCAAATAACACTATACCTGAGAGTTCATCATTCAAACTCTTCGACCTAACTTTCACAGAAACATGAATTGGAACACATACATTGAAGACATAGCCATGGCTGCTGCAAAAAAAGGCGGGCTTCTTCTACCGTGCTAGTAAACTCCTCACACCTGACATCATCATATATCTCTACAAAGCCAGCATCCACCCATGCATGGAGTATTGTTGTCACATTTGGGCTGCTGCATCATCCACTAGTATCTCCCTCTTAAACAAGTTCCAAAAAGGAGTCGCCAACTTAGTAGGTCCTTCACGGTCCACCAGGATCTAGCCCCTGTCCCATCGCTGCAATGTTGCTTACTTGTGCCTGTTTTACAAGTACTTAAATAGAGTGTGCTCTGATGTACCTGCTGCTCTGGTGCCCTAACGACGTAAATTCACTTGACAAACCCGACGATATGTTAAATCCCATCCATTCACTGTAGAGGTCCTCAGATGCCGAAGAGGTTTTTACTCCAAAAGCTTCTTTCCTCATTCTGCTGGACTCTTGAAATCCATCGATGTTCTCTGTTTTCCTGACGGTACTGACATGCAGAAATGTAAAACTAATGTAAACAGACATCTCGCTGGACAGATCCCAATTTGGGTTGACTTCCCCCCCCCCCTCCACAAAAACTCTCACTCTTTTTCTCAGTAGCCCCGTACGTCTACGGTGGCGGCCTGCCTTGTTTCGGGTGAACTATGTTAACCAAAAAGAGAAAAGCACGCGCGTGACTAAATATATCTGAAACTTTTTTTTCGCTTCGAATCCATGTTCGCCAGTTCATATAGTTGACTTAAACATATCTTTTATAATTTCGTTTTTGAAATCGTCGTCCCTTGCTGATAGAACTTGGTTAGAAGTTATAATAACAATATAACCACAGTGTAAGGCCTTTTAAAGAGGATGGTTTATTACAAGATATATCTTGTACAAAACAATAGTCCTACAGTCTACCCAATAGTATTAACCTAATTAACTCGAATACAGTTTACTATACGTATTACTGTTTCTAATATATATATATATATATATATATATATATATATATATATATATATATATATATATATATATAAATATATATATATATATATATATATACTAAATAATAGTACACTTATCAGCTTTTAGGAGAGGCAGGCATCCCATCACAACAGAATGTGTGTAAAATATATTGTGGGGTATTAAATTTGAAATAATATCAACTTACTACATAATATATAACTTCACTTAATTCAGTCTAAAACCGGCGAATATCATATATTAATACACACTACCAATGTGTGTGATATTCTTGTGTAATTAGTTAAGATATTAATAAATATTCAAATAAAATACTTATTCTGTATTTTCACCTTTTTCTAGAATAATTCAATCCCATTGGCATGATAGTAAGATTATATAAATCACAAAAATACGTAAAAGTGTAAAGTGCCGGTTATGGTAGGAAGAATTCATATTGATATATTTTTTCTGCACATTGTTATTTTTCTTTAAGAAAAAACTTATCCATAACAGTTAATATATAGAAATGTTAGTTTAGTAATTTATATAATTTTTCTTTGATTTTTAATGCAGGTACGAAATTGAATTTTGCTTCATTTTGTTTCGTGCAACTATTGAGTCTCTACACTTTAAATTCCGTTACTTATATTATGAGAATTATTTATATATAATGAGTATTATTTATATATAATGAGTATTATTTGTATATAATGAGTATTATTTATATATAATGAGTATTATTTATATATAATGAGTATTATTTATATATAATGAGTATTATTTATAAATTGATTAAGGTATTTTGTTATTAAAGATGCTATTGATCTTTTACCAAGTTAGAAAATCATATGGCAGTTTTTATTGTGTATATCTTTTTCATAGCTTTTCAAAAATTACAAAGTTGCCATTTCTGAATCGATGGAGATGAATTCGATGTAAGTCGTTTGTTTATTGGATTATTGTTTGGGGCATCGGTATGTATATGTTATGCTTGAACACCTGTCTGTCTGATGAGTGAATGGAAGAGATATCCAGGAGTGATAGGTGTATACCGGTTGTGTTTTTGTTGAGAGAAACGGATCTGTATTGTACCAAACATATTTTGGGGGTTTAAAATGGATGACTGTTAGAATAAATAAAATGTTGTAAATTGTTGTGTGCTTATACATGATATGTTGTTATATGTAAAGAATCATCGAGCATGTAAAAGGTTAATTTATATATCGTATATTACGCGCATGCAAACACATATATTTTCACACAAGTTTTGGAGATATGTCTATTGTGAACTTAGCTTCTCTCTATATAAAAACTGATAATATAATGCGCACTTCTTTGTTGTTGTATGCGACTGCCTGTTAGTATTTTGTTACGAATATCTACACATCTTCTAGAAATATAAAATATTACATTAATATTAAACAACAAATTTCCAACAAATACAGAGGACACCATGACCGGAAATGTTTACTTAAACCTTGTAATAGCCAATATACAAGTGCATTATTATGTAAAATTAGCTGGGGAGGATAATAGAAGTATTACTGAACACCTAAATACACGCCTAAGGGTGTAGATTTTCTGTAAGTTTTAATAACGTTTCAATGTAAATGTGTAATAATTAAGCTGTTATCAGTAGCGATCTTGATGTCTTTTAAAAACAAGAGCAAAAAATGTAAATTGCATATAGTAATCCAAAAATGCTGAACGTTCTAGATAAGGCAATTGTTTTTATAGACGGGTCAATATTCTGCCAGATTACCCCTAACTGAAAGAAATGCAACAATTTTATGTTTTGTTTGTTTTACGTAATGCCGGGTTTTGTCTACAACACACTAAAAAGTGAACAAGATCGGAGCATGAGAAAGTGTCACTTATCAAATATGACTTGTTTTGGTTTTCAAGTCATTTTCCATTTACATCTGAATCATTAACTCAGTCAGTTTCATGATTAATCAATACACTTGTGATGTTAACTTGTCTTCAGGGTCAATCTTTCACATGAAAACTGTTATCAGTGATGCCAAACAACTCTTTATACCATATCTAGGGGTACCCTTCTACTAAAGCCCTCATTACATTCACATTGGTATTGTACCCCTAAACCTCTTATTGCATAAACCCAGATTAACAATATTAGGCATATAGGTGATTATATTTATATGGGCACCAGTGGTGAATTATTATTTTCTTCAATTAATCGGACCCCTTACCTTCCTCTACTAATTACATTTTCATAGGATATATGATGCCTAGAGAAAACAACTGAAAAATAAAAAAGACCAAGTTTTAGTCCATCAAAAATGCACTCACAAACAAGTCACTAACTCCATACTAATCACTATGTAATAATACACATATATTGTCGTATATTTTAATGGGCAAACATTAGTCAAGCCAACAGTAGAAAAAGTTGTATTTTATGCGAACGTAATTTAGACCGTAGTTATTTGAGTACAGGGTGCTGCAGGTGGCAACTGTGCAAGTATCGAAGGAGGTGTCAAAGTCATTGTTGAAGCTGAGTCTAGTGTTCAAAGCATTAAAAAGGACATTTCTTTAACCTAGAAAAGGGGTGATTCTGCTCGGCCAATAACACAGGGCGCTTGTGTTTCTCTGCGATGTTATTAAAGTAACCCGGATTGCTTTTTCTGTTGATCTGATACCACGAATAAAGACTATAAATGAAAAAGTGAGGGAAAGAGTGGCTATGTGAAGACATGCATTTGCTGAAACTTTCATGGTTCATTGCAAAACAAGAGGGGATGAGTGGGCCACTGTTGTACAAGCTCGGATCGAATATTTTGGTGAGGGTCTTCATGCGCAAGACTGTGTGTACCACAAGTAATGTAACGTCGACTTTCATACAATGCGAAGTCTTCCAAATCAAATTTAGTCCTGGAAACTGCGACTAAGTGCCGTCTTTGCTTGCCTGACAATATTCGCAGCCACTGGTTATCAAAATTATCTGAAGTCGGCTCGTCTGTATCTTCAGAAGATGTATACCTTGAAAGATGGCTACCCTTCAGTAAATCATAAGTTCCAGTTAGGTGTTTACGTAATCAGACGCAGTAGTCAATACTGGACTAGTCTAGGCTCCGAGCAAACACTAATGCGCTCACTCAAAAGTCATGGTGGGCTCACACGGGGAAGTGATATGACCGAGCACCAGAGAACAGTTTGGGCCAGATCGTCCACTATGACATCCGCTTACAAACTTGCCATGCAATAATTTACCACACAAAGTTACACAACAAGCGAACAACATAAAGAGTTGTCTAGACCTCGGGTGAGAAGAGATGAGACAGACCTTGAGAATGTTGAAGTAAAACTAGTCAGCTGTAAGCCGTGTTAATGCGATGTATCATTACGCAGCATTATCACAGGGATTACTGCGAACAAAGATTTAAATGTTCAGTACCTTTTAAAATGGGAAAATTAATTGTACAAAGATGAATGGACAATCAGTTTCCTCTACTCTCACGAACGGAGTTTGAAGGCAAATACTCAAGTATCGAGCAAGAATATGAAAGTTTCCGCAGATTGTTGCATTGACCCAGTATTTTTAGGTTTCTCGTGGTCTCACAGATAGGTGATCTAAAGCTGGGTGATCTCATGTCTTATGAACTATATCTCTACCCGATGTCTTTGTTTGAAGAAAAGCCCATCTTAAGTCAAGCGGATAAACTGCAGCTGGCAGCAGTTTTCATAAATTATGTTGAAACAAAATTGGGCAATGCTGTGACACAAACCGTTCCAGTAACAGAGCACAATGTACGAAACGGATGATCTCTTCTTCACCGTCTGAAATGGAAAGCGGAGAGTATCAACAGCTTGATTGGAAATGATTATGCCTCATTAACTGTTGAACACTATGGGAGAGCAACGGTCGTGTTTGATGATTATCAAATTGGACCAAGTATAAAGGACTGCACTCATCAGCGGCGAAGTTGAAAGCTGAATGCAAGAATGGTGAACATTACCGATGTAACACAATTTTCTGGGGAAAAGGAGAAATGTGGCAAACAAGCAGGCGCTGATCATGAAACGAATGCGGCAGAAAAGCATTGCCGTTATTGAAGCGAAAAGGCAAGCCGATGTTGAGATTGCAAATGCATCAATCAATATGTCTGCTTCCAAATCTACCACGAGAAAACACGAACCTTTTCTTGTTGTTCCGTCCATATATTTCTAAATGTACTGCATTTTATTTTTGCTCTGACAAGGGGAAATCTTACATCTACAATATCAAAGTTCTCAAGCAGGTGCTTAGCGAAAAAGGTTGTATTGATATGTTGTTCCTTCATGCTTTTACGGGGGGCGATTCGGTATGCAGGGTATTCGGAATAAGAAAGACGTTGGGGTACCAACGAATCGGCAAGAAAGAACAGACAATGACAGCCTTTTCAAAAGCATGTCCTCTACCAAAGCCAATCCAGGAGGTTGTGGAAAGTAATGGTTGTAAGACAATAGTAGCTTTGTTCAATGTAAGTAATATCTTCGATAGAGCAGGTGTGTCGAATAATACAATTGTACAAGACACATGTTGTCCGAGAAAACATGGAAATAAATATAGGTTTCATGATATTATTAAGGCGGAGAATAAGTTTAGAATCTCGGCATTGCGCGGAATATATTCAAACAAATATAGATTTCATTATTTTCTGAGTAGGTTGGTGGAGAAGAACCTCAGCGTTGTCCGATAGCAATAACTTTAAAACTAAAAGCTCAGATGAATAACTTAAATCGTGATTATTTTAATCCATTCAAACAATCAAAACAAATGGGGTTCGAAAAAGTAAGAGGAACGGGAATGTACATAACGGAGAAAGCAGAAATAGAAGAAAATAGAAAGACGAATTGAAATAGTTAGAGAGATAGAAGTGTTTATATAAATATGTTACACATTTGTAACCTCTCATATTGTTTTTTGTATGCCCCTTGGCAATACTGGGTAGCCCTGTTTGCATATATATATATATATATATATATATATATATATATATATATATATATATATATATATATATATATATATATATATATATATATTCGTAAAACTAGACAAGATACCGCGGAGGAAATAATTAGCTCAACCCTTATTTCAGCTTGGATTGTTGTCTACTTCCCTTTGATGATTCACACACAATTCTGAAAATGTGTGGGTAGTCGTTCGGAAGCAATATATTCTGCTGCGTCTAAAGATACCTGAATTGATTAATATCCCGAGAAACGTAAAACTAACCTAGTACATGCTTCTTCTCGAATCACTTATTTGATGCTTTGGGGCATTGGCATGCTACAACACTAAACCATGGCATATCTTAAGTGTTATGGCTGAGACCAGGAACTTTTTTACTTAAGATGTTCATGTAATAGCCCCTATCCATTTCTATTTCGAACTAGTGTATCCGTCATGCCGCCTTTAGTAGAGAAACAGCGTCACTAGTTTCCCGACCATGCTCAATTGTTAAAATATCGTTCCTGTGACCCGACACAGCTTTTTTATTCTTCAAATACGTCGTTGAATAATGCAACAACACGGGCTTCTAGTTCCATCTTACCCCTGCAATTACTCACAACCTAATTTTTAAACTTGCAGCTGCTACATTTCAAACTTTATACCGCGGTCTTGAAAGCGGCTCAAATTTGTATTTTCGCCACTGTGTAATTGCTGCGTATTTATTAAAATATTGCATGCAATACAAGCAAATATATAAGAATTTACAAAAACTTGTTAATGAAATAGCCTAGTCGTATTATATGAAACAAAGACAAAATAATGTGGAATCGTTCGGTTTTATTGAGTTTTACGCATTTCAGCGTAGCAATTTTTATCTAATTTATTGATTCTGCTAAAACATATATAAACTAAACCAATTGAAAAAAAATAATATTTTCGTTAATATCAGTACTATATTGATGACCAAATAATAAAAGTAAGAATTTAATTTTAGCTATGAGTGCTTAAGGATGTGGACAATGATCGCAAAGAAAACTATTGAACTCTTAGTTTTAAATCATGTTAAAGAAACCACCACCAAATAAAAAAGATTTAATTCTCATTTGTCATGTAATAGAAATTTGCCACATCATTTAAACTTCAAAATAATTACTATTCCAGATAGTATTTTTATACGTAAACGATTTCTTAGAAATAATCACAAAAGGAATAGAATGTACTAAGAATATACCGCTCTCCAATGCCGTTTCCACGAAATGAAGAATCTCGGCCTCTTCTGC
The DNA here is from genome assembly GCA_963556195.1 of Sepiola atlantica. Lineage (NCBI taxonomy): Eukaryota > Metazoa > Mollusca > Cephalopoda > Sepiida > Sepiolidae > Sepiola > Sepiola atlantica. The sequence goes on along the minus strand of OY744539.1, from coordinate 51,297,193 downwards.
TAAGCAACATTCTTATTTTAAAGGTACAGCAAGAAGTAAATATATTTTATTTATTTGTATAATAAAAATACTGTTATATTGTATAATTTACACTGTAAAAATGTGTTATGCACACGTTCATGTTAACCTTTCAATTAACTTACTGATATCATTTGAATGTGAGTTGAATGCATATGCTATGATATAAAGAATACTATATTCTAACATCGGAAACATAAGTTCTGTCCATACTATTTATCTAATGAAAACTAAAGAAGTAAACCATAAAAATAAAAGATGTAAAATTATTTCTTAAAACCTCCCTTTTCGCAAGTATTCTAGTATATAGATTCGATGATATTAGCTATTATAGATAATATTGTTAATCCAAATATATCCGTTGGAGAAGACTTCAAGCTCAAGGTAATCAGTGTTGAATGAACAAAGTAAATACAAATTAGCGCTCATTAAAAACTAGTAATTGCACGCTAATAATTGTATTCATAAACTGAACGTACTATGAATAAAATAAAATCTATATTCTCCGTTGGATGTGTAACATTGAGCAATTTAACAAACATTTGTTTTTTTCAATCTTAACTCACTTCATTCAACGAGTTCCGAAGATTACAGACAATACGTTATTCCGCAAATAACAGGAGAAATATATCGCGTGTCAAAAAATTGATAAACTTCAAAACAAATGATAACTTCAGGAGAGAAAAGCAAATACAAATAAGTAAATATTACATAAGTAATAATTCGGATCAACGCAATTTAAATTTGAAAATGCTACCAAATTTAATAAAGTATTATAAAAATAGCACATGCATATTATACACACACATCTCCCCTCTCTATCGCACTATCTCTATCTCTCTCAATATATATATATATATATATATATATATATATATATATATATATTGTTTTTTTGTTGACATTATTCGTATAAAATATAGCTTTTATGCTCTATTGCCTCATCATGCATATCTGTGCTATTTGTTTTGCCAATTCCAAAGAAAACGCATATATTGGCAAAATAAGTGTTGATTATGATTTATTTCCAATTTCTTTCAGATTTAATCATATTTTCTTTAACAAGCAGCTAGTATTGCACGTAAACTAAACGCCTATTTTTTTTAAATATAAATATTTATATAATACATTTATACATCACCGATTACACACCGATCACTAAAATTAAATTAATAGTTAATATATTTTGTGATAACATTACATTTTTTTTATTACAATAATAGTGTCCTTCTCAATCTTAAATACTGACCAGCTAAATACTATAGAAATAAATGTCACTTTGCAGACGACGGTATAAGAACTCGATTTTTGACACACTGTTTGACTTTAGTACGGTTACATTTGAAATTGCCAATATATTAATTTCTAGGACCTTAGAACAATAGATATTTCTGAAATAGTTTTTTTTTTCGTTTTATGGTTAATGATGAGACGATCTTAATGTTAAAGGTGTACAAGAAGTGATACTTAACATATAAACGCAGGTCACTTGTATCAGCATACATATATTTAAAACTGAGACTCTACAAATAGATATTTAAGTATATGGCTGGCAATTTTTGGGGTTTATATATATTCCATGAAAGTTCGTGTTTAAAAATTGTGTCTGTATGTGTGTGAAAAACTGAAAAGGTCATTGAAGTATTTTTTTATTTTATTTCACATGAGTCTTTATTTTACTTTGGAAATTATTGTATATTAATGCAGGTTCATTAATAAATAAAATTAAGTAAATCGCTATATATTCCATTTATGTAACTATATATATATATATATATATATATATATATATATATATATATATATATATATATATATATATATATATAAAGTGATGTGCATTATAATTGTGTGTCTGAACTTTAATATGGTTCGTCTATATTATTTAATTCATTATTCGTTCATATGCTCCCCATGAAAAGTTACTCAAAGTAACGGAAGCCAACGATATATATATATATAGACTAATTTTATAATTTCATATATTAATTATTTAAATATTTTGTGATAGCTGTTAAATGTTTTGAGACACATCAAAAGAGAAAAGTAGTTGGATCCATTTTCATAATTCTAAAGCAGGTGTTTGCAAGTATATCGATGTAGACCCATGCATTTCTGAAAAGAAAAGTAAACATGGTTCTATGATCTTCTGAGAAATTCATTGGCCTACCCTACTTCCGTTAATGGTTCAAAATATGAATCTATATATTCATATCCAGCAGTTATTAATACGATATTAGTGCCAACGATACACCCCAGTTCATGTTCCACAGTTAATGTAGAGTAACAACTCGAGAATAAAACCCGTTTTCTTCGTTTAAACTGGAGTGATTTCCAGTCTTCATGGAATTGTTCTATTGATGTCGGTTTAAAATAATCCGGATTACAACAAATGTGGTAGAAAAAGTCATACTTTATTCTTCTCAGTATTTCCCAGCGAATATCTAGTTTCTCCTTTCATAAAAACGTAGAGTATAACTTATTGTGCTTTTTTATATATTTATATATGGGTTAATTTGAAAGTAATATTTATTTATGAATAATTTTCCAAAGTTCTCGCTAAATAGATAACTTTAAGTAAGTTAAAAAATGTTGTCATTTACTGCGTGATGAACATCTCTGTGCCCTGTCTATTAAGTGATTTCGACAACCTGCTTAATTTGCATTTCGACTTTAATTTACTCTCCCTTTCCTACGGTCATATGTGGTGGTTGCATGTGTACGCGCTCCGACCACTGAGTCAAATATGAATTTGATTTTGGGATTGGTATCGTGTAGCCAACATAACTGTTCTCCTCCTATACTTATGAGTGCAGGGTGGCATAAAATACATGTGTACATTGCTTCATTCGAAAATAATAGTAGTTTCTTAATGATACATATATATATATATATATACATACATATATATATATATAAACATATATATACATATGTTTATATATATATGGGTTTATATATGCGTATATATATATATATATATATATATATATATATATATATATATATAAAAGTTTAATGAAAACTAGTGACAATATGTGTCCAATATATAAGCCGATGAGAAAAAAAAACTAATAAAGTCATTCATTGTTAACATAAAACATATCAAATGTATATGAGTATACCTACTATTTCTTATCATGCGATAGATACACGCGATCCGTGTTACTGGTAAAATAATGCTGGGTATGAAGTTTACCTTTTAACAAATAGCTTCGCCTACCCACAGTGCCTAGCGTGGTGACTATGGCAAACATTCTCGAATAACATTCACTAATAAGGTGGACGAAAACCAAGGAGAGGGCTCCTTCTTTAAGAGTTAGCGTTAGGGCTAATGTTAGGGTTATGGTTATCATGATCTTATCATGGTGATGGTCATGGTGCTTACACATAACCAGTGAAACTATAAAAAGTGGTACCAAACCGATATAACATCTGTGTTGCTCAGTAGAAACATATGACCATGACGATTGGCAGAGACTTTTGATTTGAGGTAAACCAATACACAATACAAAATAAAAGCCCATGGATATATAGATGAAGAAATTGATTCCAAAGAAAATTAGACTTGTGTAAAGTTTTATACTACAAAAGAGCTCTCACACACAGTCCATGTTGTAATGTAGTGGACATATTTACGACGTTATGTCAGATATATTTCAAACATTCTGCATATTACCTTCACTATTATCCAGTTGAATATATTATCACATTTTGCATCTAAAAGTTAGACAATTTTCTACCACGTGTAAAAGTCTTGAATCCGTATTTAATTGTATTCTTTCTTATAAAGTGTGTCCTTGTGTCTTATTATTTATACGCAATAATTTGAGTTTCAGTTTTCTTCACAAAAAGGCATAATTAACTATTCTGCCTCATGTCAGATAAATGTAATAAAGAAAGTGACTTTCAAATACTCGCTGTGATTCGTCATTAAATACATTTTTTTTTGAAAATGTATCTTTTACATTGCATTGGCGAAATAAGTTGCCTTAAGTGAGATATAAGTTTGATAAAAAGAAAGCATGAATAATTACCTAACAGCAAGAGTTTATTTAGTTACCTATAAATAGTGTTTATCTCAGTATGTTCATACTGGCAAACACTCCAAAAATAGCATTGACTTCACTCCGCTCGATCGTGGCAAGTGTGTCTTTCATTTAAGAGGAAGTGTGGGAGAAAAGGTAGATAACCAAAGTAAGGGCGTCAGGTAGAACGTGATAAAATAGCTAATGTTAGGATATGTTAAAGCGAAAAGGAACGCAATGTATCTGGAGTGTCGATTATTGGTCTTTGGGAATTAGACACGTTACATGTGATGTCACATTGCCAGGAGAGCTTCCGTCGTTAGTGGAATTATCAGTGAAAAATGGCAACAGAAGGCACGATAAAATTGATTGGAATTTCCAAGGATGGAAACTTAACAGGATAAGGATTGCAAAAGGAAAACAAATTAAGGCCAATAAGAGATATATTCGGTTAAAGAGAGAGTACTCCTAATATGTACATAGTTGTCGAAACTAAACAGGAAGAATGATATTCTTTGTAGAAAACACACTCGCATATGCAAATGCATTACAGATGCAATATATATATATATATATATATATATACATATATATATATATATACATACAGATCGATATATGATGCGGTGTTTTGCATTAGAATTGGATTCTCTAAAGGCTTTTTTGAATATAAATAAATTAATGTTTGGTTGAGTAGAAAAAAGTTATTCAAAATATGTGTGGTCATCAACGTGAAGGATAACGCTCCCTCCATTGCCTTTGAATCAGCTTAACATTTTTTTAAATTTAAAACAAATATGTATTTTGTTGATACCAAACATGTAGCAAACAGCACAATGGAATCTAAAACTATAGATATCTTGAAAAAGTTTTATGATATGAAAGTGTTGAGCAGCTTACACTGACAAAAGTGCTTAATGAGTAGCTGCTCATGCTCTTTAACTCGAGATGACTTTTGAAAGTATAACTTTAATTTTATGATATAAACATAGAAATGTAGAACTCGATGAGCTGATTGTGAATATGTAAGTATTAAAAGGATTCGGGCTATAGAAACAGAGTTGTGTGATTTTAGTTTAAAGAAAAATAAAAGTAATTATTGACTTGTGAAGCTAAATTTTTCAGAAAAAAAAGTCAAAAAAGGCCAAATGAATACTTAAGCAACACTTTTAGGAGAAACAAAGACAAACAATTCTAAATTTAAAATTCTCTTTATTAATGTACAACAAGTGACTATATTAAAAATATTAACTATTGCGTATGTTGAAAATGTAAACTTTTCGATACTTTGCAGCATCTGTTATACACCAAAAGCGCGTTCGAAAGTTTCGATGCGTTTGTATAGTGCGGGCGTGTCCGGAAACTTTCGATTACACTTTCGGTTGTTTGGTACAACAGAGACGTGTCATTGAACTTTCTATTTTTGATTCTTTTGTATACCAGAGGCGCGCCCTTAACCTTTCGATTATTTTTGTGCACCAGAGGCGTATCCGTAACGTTTCGATTGGTTTGTACACCAGAGGCGTGTCCGGAAACTTTCGATTCTTTTGTACATCAGAGGCGCGTCCGGAAACTTTTGATTACATCGTCTATTTTTTATAGAAGAGAGGCGCGTCTCTGAATTTTTTATTCTTTTGTACACTAGAAATACGTCCATAAGCTTTCGATATGTTTGTGTGCACAAGAAGCGCGTCGATACACTTTCGATGTTTGTACACCAGAGGCGCGTCCAGAAACCTTCGATTATTTAATACACTAGAAACGCCTCTTTTAACTTTTGTACTGTTCTGTACACCAGAGAGGTGGTCGTAAACTTCCAATTCTTTTTTACACAATAGGCGCATCTGGAAACTTTTGATTATTTCTTAGATCCTTTTTTACAACATAGGCGCCTCTCTGAATTTTCCATTAATTCGTAAACCAAATATATGAAACTAATCTTACGTTAAAACTGCATTCTTTATGATAGAGCATCATCCTTGGCAATCATTATACTTGTTTAGTCAAAGATTGCACCGAGAATTGGGATAAAATTAGTGACAACATTATCAAAAATAAAAACGGTAATTTTTCCAAAATTACCTAATGTGGTTGTATTTCTCATTGAAAAAAAAATTAAACTTGAAATTAAAAATATATTTTAACATTTATTTTAGAAAATATTTATACTAAAATCAATTATCATATAATGTTACTAAAATAAAAATATTTGAATGTATTCTGATATTTTAAGAATGATTTTTTAAATATAAACTTTATTCTTATTTTTAATGTAACTTTAACTTCATAGGAACTCTGAAAATTATGTTTTATTTTGAAATTAATTATTGATTTTGAATTAATAAACTTATTTTTTGTAAACTTGTTTTGAATTTTTTCTAAAATAATTTACAATTTTTAAGAACTTACTAGAAACCTAAAAAATGAAATATATTCTTATTATTCTGAAACTTATTCTGAAAATCTTAGTTTTTGATAAACTTATTGAATATTTCAAATTAAAACATATTTAACATATTTGATCTTGTTTTACGTAATTCTGAATATAGATAGCACTCCCTAATTGTCAGCACCATGTTGTTCCATCTTCTATTGTTCTTAACTTTTACTAAATGTAGTAATATTTGCATTTCTTTGAAATTATTGACATGATAAAAATGTTCAAAATAAGTTAGCCTTACTTGTTTATTTGGTTATGTCGTTACATTTGCTGTTTACTTTAGCTGACTATCTACACGAAATCTACTGTATAATTAATGAAAAAATATACGGTGCTTTCTCTTTTGAAAATATTCTCCGGTGTATTTTATAGTTAGCTTGACGTGTAATGAAGCGCTGAGTTGTATTTTGTATGTTTTTCGTTTTAAATTTTTTGTAATTATTTTCATAATTTTTAGGCGCAACAATGTATTGATATATATATATATATATATATATATATATATATATATATATATATATATATATATATATGAATATATATATATTTACTCTAAATTTATTTAGCATGTCTGCGTCATTTTCCTCTTACAGATTACTACATGTTTTTTTCGAAACTAAAATGTATTTATTTATATATTACTAGCAGGGCTACTGAGAGTTGCCCGGTGCACGAATAAAATAGATTTAATAAGGACTCACATGTATATCGGAATATTAATATTGTGGTCTCATCAAGATTACAATTAAAGTAAGTTTATTTTAAAATATCATTATTATTCATAAAAATAATGTGTGTTTTCCATTAAGCTTTTAATATAACCGTCATGAAAGTAAACTAAAAAATAAATTATGATTATGAAATAAAAATGAAAATGTTCGAAAATAATTTTTATATGTTATTAGAAAAAAACAAAAAGATAATATATATATATATATATATATATATATATATATATATATATATATATATATATATACACCTTCGATATGAAATTGACTAGACCTTTTCCGGTCTATATTCTCTTAGGTTAGCCAGAACAAATAATACCGCCTACGCTTAGAAAATCGCGTCTTTCTCGTGAATTTTACAAGAACTTTGAATAAATTCAATAATCGCACATTAAAAACTATTTTGAAACCCCCCAAGTCTTACTGTCGTAAAAACGTATTCAATTGAGAGGGGAACACACATATTTCCCCCTATCATTTTACTCTTGTGAGGCGACTGGTTTAACTTATGAAATTATTTCACGCGGTAATATTACATATAACTTTGCTTATGATTTTTTTATACAACACAAAAGCTTATTTTATAACATAATAAACATAAGCTAATCATGAACCGCGTCCTTATTCCATTTTAACGAATAACATAATACTGACTTTAAGCATAGTCACTCTTCAATGGTTGATGAACATTGACCCACGTTCCGAATTAACAAAATCAATGAACAAAGATGTCACTTTAAAGCAAAAGCTAATCAACGTGGCGAGATCTATTTGAAGACTGTTGGTAATATTCCTTAAAATGATTACTTCTTTTCTATTTCTAATTCATATTTTAAACTTTCATAATTTATAACATCCACTAATACCATTCAATACACATTCGAGGTAACACCATCAACTTAGAACACAGTACGCCCGACCGTATCGGCATCCGGAGTATTTTGATTTGTTTGTGTATGTGTGGGTTACACTAGCCCATAACGTCAAGGTATTGCTCACAGCTACATTACATTTCGTATTGTAGCTGTCAGCAACACATTAACAAAATAAGCCTGTGTACACTACGTATTTTGAAGTCTGTCATCTGTCGCAGTATATCTATATATATAACTTGTTACAAATATCCAGGGGGTATAAATCCGAAGGAAGTTAAAACCGGGTTAATGAGAGTGCTCAATGAAAATTCAGAGCAGAATGCATTTTTTGTTGGTGATTTTATTATTCCATTAATTTTTGATTCCATTGTCGCTTGAAGAGTTGACGCTCATTGCGGCCGCTAATGAACCAGCATATATTTTGTCGCAATTAATGGAATAATAAAATCACCAACTATATATATATATATATATATATATATATATATATATATATATATATATATATATATATATATATATTTATCTAAGTGTTATAGTCCCGTACTTATTTGACGAACAGTTGGACTTGTCCATTCCTAATGCATTACTTGAAGTTTCACAGGAAAGGAACAACAAATGATTTTTCTTCAATCGTCGACAACAGGACACCCTGAAAATCGTTTCAATTTGAACGCTACAAAAAGCGGCAGATTAAATTAAAGAAAAACTTTTAAAACACTTTTAAAAATGGATAAATTGCTTACAAACATGTCTGAAAACTGGAGAATAAGGTAACACGTGAAAACAAACTTATTTTTTCTTGTAATTGAAGAACGGTAAGTGTGTTTTTCTTTCTACGTTGCTATTCTGACTCTGTTAAAATACTAAACAATGAAGAAAGAAAGTTAATTCTGCCAAAAGAAAAAACAATATAAACCGTACTTTTTCCTTTTCTTACAAAAAACGCGCATAAACATACTAAAACTCAAAAACATAATTGAAAAAAAAGAGAAGGTTTATACTATGTTTTACTACTAAGAGTCCATCTAGCAAGTGTAATCTAAAGAAAATTACAAGCTATACTCTAAAGAAAACATTTATTTTCTAAAATATGAAAGATTTGGTAACATTTCAAATGCAACAACAGCAGAAAATTGAAGAGAAATATATAAATGCTTATACTCGAGCAAAAGTTATACTGACGACAACCATTTAAAACAACATGAAGCGAACATTTCTAAAGCTTCTACTCGAACAAATTGAAAAATACTACAACAGCAGAAAGAAGCTGACGAAAGACTTATCGAACAAAGCAAAGAAACTTTCGGATTAAAGTAACGAAAATGATGATGTTTTTTCGCATAATACCGTGTGGACTGCTATCAACTTCACATATTCTCCTGATAAACTAAAACGATTTGTGTCGTATTTTAGTAGATACAAAGACTCATATAGAATTGATTGCGAAAATTGAGCTGACTCTATAAAGGTTCGCCTGCTACTTAGAAAAGTGGGTACTACCGAACATACGAAGATCGTGGATTTAATTTTGCTCCGAAAAACTATCGATTAAACATTTGCATAACGGTAAAACTGTTAATAGAGTGGTTCAGTCGCAAGACTGCGTTATTACCAAAACGCTGGAAGTGTGTAAACCTGGTAAAAAGACTAGGAAGATTAGTCTACGTTCGTATCAGTAGTGAATAAGCACTGCGATGGGTTTAAATAATCCGAAATTAGTGCTGGGGATGTTAAATGCTAAATATTCGTTCAAAGATTGGTATAAAAAAGACGCTTACATTGGGCATAGAGGTTTAAATTTATTATAAAATGAACCAAGTCTAACACAAGAGAAATGAGCCGAGGTCTACCAGAGATTGATAAGTTAAAGCACGAATTTAAAACGAAAGCTAGAATTAAAATAATCTTTTTCCGTAGTGTTGCTGGCGGTCTTGCTCGATGTACAAATATGGCGCCTTAATTTCAACTTAACGAAAGCGTCCAACCAGTATTTAGGAGAAAAATATGCTTTTCTTTGATAGACAAAATAAACAATGAATTGGACTGACTTGTGATTACCGGGATCTTGTCAAAAGTGGAGTACAGTCAGTGGGAATAATCCACGGTCTATATGAAAAAGAAATCAAAATAGATTCGCGTGTGTGCAGATTTTCCGATTGCATAAAATGCAGCACTAAACGATTATCATTACCCATGACACAGCACGGACGAAGGATACTCAAAATTAAATGGAGGTAGATGTTTTTAAACATAGATCTGAGTAAAGTGTTTCTCCAAATATCCGTGAAAGATAAGAGTTAAAAACTGTTGTGTATAAATACGCATCACAATTTATACAAGTTCCATAGGCTAGCTTTCGGAGTAAATGTTGCTCCAGCTATTTTTTAGCAAGTAATAAATACAATGCTGGGCGAACCTGATATACATGACGAACGATAAGGCGTTAATTCCCATCGAAAAGTACCGGTGTATGTGGCAATTACATTATAGGGAACGATTTTCCTGAACTATAATTTACAAATTTAGTATTCGCTCTAAAAAAAAATATATATCACGTGGGTAGATTAACTAGACTCGTGTCAAGACCGAGAGAGCCACTAGAAAACACAGTGATCGTTTCCTTGTAAGCAGAAGAGGATATTAAAGCAATTTTGTGCAACGCGGTTAGAGAGCTCCCGGGGACTATATTAAATAAAACAGAAACCTCCGATGAGGAATTCATCAACAGTACAAAAGCTAAAAAGGCGGACGAGGGCGCACATCTTGCGGAGAGCTTTTTATTCTGCGATGATGTAGTCATGTACAACAAGATAGTTCTCATTCCTAAGAAATTACAAAAGAGAATTTTAAGGGATTTCCACGTTGGCCATCCGGGGGCAAACAGGATGAAGAGTTTGATGCGGAGCTTCGTGTACTGACCTAGAATGGACATTGCGTATATCGTAAATACGTGTAAAGGTTGTGCCTTTGCGGCAAAGGCACCTCATATCAAACATAGTATGTGCCCAAAGACAGACCGACCTTGGCTAAGAGTACACGTGGATTTTGCTGGTCCATTGGAATAAGTCTACAATGTAATCGCGGTCGATAGTTTTTCCAAGTGGCTCGAAGTATTACGTTGTGATAAACACCCTACAGAGGTTACAATAAACTGCGTGTATGACTTGTTCGCCCGTATTGGGGTGGTCGATTGTATGGTTAGCGACAACGGAACGCAGTTTATGTCATCTGACTTCAAAGAATTCTGCGAGATTGTTCATATCAGAAACATCACGACTCCCCCGTATCATCCGCGGTCAAATGGCTAAGTGGAACGCTCTGTCGACATTCTAATAAGAGTCGTAAAATAGCTCGCGATACTCCCACGGAAAAGGCCAAACTAGGTCGAGTCTCAACTGTACCAGAGAAACAATATGTCCCAGGAGACAGGGGGTATTTTAAAATGTTTATAAGAACACCTTTTTGGGGAACCTAGTACAATAGTGAAAATGATTTGATCTATGGATTACATAATTTACGGACCTCAGTTCTCTCATAAGAGACAACTAAATCAGATTAGTAAAAAGACTGTCAGGTGACACTGAGAGCTCCCCCAGGTAGAAGTGATAAGCGTAACATACCACACCTTCAACTTACCAGTACCTCAAGCAGACACAGAAAAGCCGCAGTCTAAATGGAAACGGATGGCTCCGGATTATATCGAAATAAATCCAAAACGTAAACGATATTAAGACTTCTGAAGAGGTTAGGCTTATGAGATGGGGGGGGGGGTATGGTGCCGTATTATAAACAGTTGTGCTCGTCCATTCCTAATTAAATACTGGAAGCATTTAGGCTTCTCGTAGCAATAGTAATCAACTCCAGTCTACCCTGGCAGTCAGGACTGACATACAACTTCTCTTGTACTCTGTGCATATCTTTTATTCAATATATATTGTTCATCTAACACCGTGCTCCGTATCTTCATTACGGCACCTTAACAGCGTTACACCACTAAATATATATATATATATATATATATATATATATCTGTCAATATTTCTAAGTCTGTAAACGTATCTATCTATATTTCATACTATCTATCTAGCTATCTATATTTTTTATCAATCTATCTATCTATATGTGCTACCTATTGATACCTTTCAATGTTAATGTGTGTATTAAAAATTAAAAACAAATTTGAATGCATATACAGAAAACATGGTTTGGAAAAATCTATGAGTCCACAAACAAAAATAAAAATTGCCGCATTATAGAAGGAGTTACGTTCACTAACTGAATACATTACTTATGCACTTTTCGTACATACTATTTTGAAAGCATTTGAAAGTTACATTCTGTCTCTACGGTATCCACTGTGCATTTAATTGTTACGTAAAAGTATATAATAGAATAGAATAGTTAAAAAAACGATTCCTATGTAAAGAATGTGTTTGTAAATGATAATGTGATCATTTTAGCACAATCTGTAAACTGCAGAACTACCGAGAAAATATAAAGTATAGCGGTCTGTCCGTTTTTTTAAAAGAGTTAAATCCTTTTTTTAAATATTTGTACCAGTCAATGCCGGGTCACAGGTCATGCTAGTATATATATATATATATATATATATATATATATATATATATATATATATATATATATATATAAAACATGCCATTTTCCTTAATCTTCCATTGACAGGTGTGCTGATTGTATAGTATATTTGCCCAAACATACGCGCCTTCTCTCTATGTGTGTGTGTGTGTACGTATGCATATATGTATGTTTACATTGTGCTTAGTTAACGTGTTTACTCGACTAAATGATTCATTCATACATCCATGATTTACAAGCTGTGCACGATGGTGTACATGTTTATTTCTGTGTTTTTTTTTTCAAAACTGCTCTTGCAAAAAATCATGGTTTCCTCTTTTTGATTCTGATTTCCAAAAACATCAAAGACAGTAGAGAGGATTGCCTGGATAATTTTCAAATAAAACACTTCGATCTGAATCGCCCACAGAAAAGCAAAATGACTTTATCGAGAATGAAAACATAAAAAAAAACATTCGAAAGTGAAGGAAACGCTATCGATAGAAAAATGCAGACCGGAAAAAACAAGTCAATATATATATATATATATATATATATATATATATATATATATATATATATATATATATATATATATATATGCCATTGAAACTATTCAAATGTTTTCCCGCTTGCGATTATATGGAATAACAATATAGATAAACACGCACTCACACGAATATAATCACACATAAACACACTATAGAAATACACATACATACGCACACACGTACATATAGTGTAAGTGGGTATATATATATATATATATATATATATATATATATATATATATATAAGTATATATGTATGTAGATAGATATATATGTCAAATATTTTTTTACTGTATATATACATATTTATATAATATATATATATATATATATATATGAATATACATATATATATACCTCTTCTCTTTCCCTTTATACATATATATATATATGCATTATACATACCCACATGTATACATACACACACATATCTCTCTCTCTCTCTCTCTCTCTATATATATATATATATATATATATATATATATATATATATACATTTTTATATATATATATATATATATATATATATATATATATATATATATATATCTTCTATATAAAACTAAATGGCTGTATGTGAAACAAAGTGAGAGGACATAGATAACATCTAACAGTGTATTCTGATGTAAAATTCACAGAGTAAGTGTGTGAGCGTATTACCGAATCTCTAAACCCGCTCTTTAGGCGTCTAGGGGCAGATTTAATCGGGGGTCGTTTTCAGTTATTTTTCATTCTATTTTATAGTAATTAGAAAATGCTGAGTCATATTTTGCTTTATTTACGTAATACTTTGCGATAACTTTAATTTTATTTGACGTTTCTTAGCGTCAATTCTGTTTACATGGAGGGGGGTAAGACACTTGGGGAATGTCAGCACTAGCCGCCACTGTCCACCACTCTGTACGTACACAAATAAATGTGCATGTACATTTTATGATATCTGATATGAGAAAAGTATTCGGCGTTGTCCGGAAAATTATACATCAATTACATAAAACAATTCATGTTTTTAATGAAATTTATTTGTTAGAGGATAGCTAAAGAAGAACGATAATTCACGTCTAAAAACACACTTTAGGTTTGTATAAAAAAGGTTCGAGAATATAGATAACATATAAAAATGTATTCTTATGTAAAATTCACAGTGCAAGATGATGGGATTATTGCCGAGTCTCTACACTCACCCCTTAGCAGTCTATGGGGCAGCTTTTTTTCAGTTATTTTTCATTTTTGTTTTATAGTTATTTTTATATAAAGATGTTACACACACTATTTAATTTCTACTACTTTGTTATTTATCGCTCCTGGCAACGCCGGTGTACCCTACTAGTATATATATAAAACATAATGTCTGCATGTATGTGTTTGTGCGTATGCCTTATAGAAAAACATGTCAGCGCTAGTAGATAAAATCTAAAAATGTATTCTAATACAGAATTCACTAAGAAAGTTAATTAGCGTATGCGCAAATCTCTAGATTCAATCCTGTGGGGGGGGGGCTATGGAGTAGATTTCGTCTTGAGGGGTCGATTATTCTAGCTATTTTCAGTTGAATTACAATTTAATTACGTAATGATTTGAGAAATAATGGCAGTCATTATTCAACCGGAAATGACATCAGAGGAAGGGATTGTCGGGAAGAAATTCACTCCCACTACACCCTTCTTGTCCTCCCTTCTTATTTTTCATCTCACTTTCACCCTTTCTAACTTCCTTTCTTAATTAATGGACGCTAATATTTCACCTACGTCCGTCCGTCAATCCGTCCACCTACGCCTGTTCTGTTGTCATGACACCATCCTTCAAAGTATTTACTCCTTTTTTCAGAGGTATGGAGGTAGTGTATTATCCGTTCTTTTTGAGAGGTATGGAGGTAGTGTAGTATCTGTTCTTTTGTCATTATACCATCCTCGCAGTTATTAAGTACTCGTTTTTGCGAGGTGTGGAGGTAGTGTATTATCTGTTCTGTTGTCATGATACCATACTCCTATTTTGAGAGTTGTGGAGGGAGTGTAGTATCTGTTCTATTGTCATAATACCACCATACCAGGCATTCCTCCAGTCTTATTTTGAGAGGTGTGGCGGTACTGTATTATATGTTCTGTTGTCATGATGCGATCCTTCCAGGCATTAACTCCTCCTTTTTAGAGGTGTGGAGGTAGTGTAGTTTCATTTCCGCTTCTAACTAGCAAGGTAGTTTATTTTTGTTCTATTCTAATGATACGATCCTCCCAATAAATCCCTCTTTTTTAGAGTTGTGGAGATAGTGTAGTATCTGTTCTGTTGTATTGATAACATCTTTCCAGGCATTACCCCCTCCCTTTTTAGAGGTGTGGAGGTAGTGTAGCATCATGTCTGCTTTCTAACTAGCAAACATATTTCTTTGAGTGGGGAAGAGTAATTTTATTTGAGGGGGACAATTTTTTTTTTTACTATAACTATTTTTTGAGTATGATAAAGTAACAGAAGAAAAACATGCGGCGAGATATTTAGTTTTCTGACTAAAACATAAATATTTTTAGGCGGTTTGGCGTTATTACATGTTTCTTAGGATGTGTGCAGGTGATGTAGTATCAATTAGCAAAACTATGCGACCGGAAGCATGTGCAGTATGCCGCTCCTATAGAATATATTTTTAGGCCGCTTGTACTATATATGCCCCTATTGAATACGTTTACTTCTTCTTCTTCTTCTTCTTCTTCTTCTTCTTCTTATTATTATTATTATTATTATTTTTCATGAACACGACACAAAGGAACTATATTGGATCTTTGATATGACAGATGCGCATGTATATGAGTTCATTTTTATGATACCGACGCTACATAAATGAACTTGAATTTTGTTTTTTGATAAGACAGGGGCGACTAAATACGAGTTGTTTATGATAGTGACACAACATAAACGAACATTATGTTGGTTCTTTGATACGACACGGGCACCTTAATATGAGTTCTGATATATGCGCACCGGGGTCGCGATAGGTATGTATATAGTGTGCGCTCCGGGGAAGAAATAGGCACGTATATAATATGCGGACCTGGCCGGCGATAGGTACATATATAGTATACACACCAAACCGGAGATCGATACGTATATAGTATATACACTGAGGCGGCTATAGGCACATACATAGTATGATCACCGAGCGGCGATAAGTGCCTATATAGTATTTTCACCAGGGTAGAGATACCTACGCATATAGTATTCTAACCAGGGCGGCGATAGGAACGTATATAGTATTGGCACCGGGGCTGCGATATGTACGTATATAGTATGCGTACCGGAGTAGCGATAGGTACGTATATAGTATGCGCACCGGGCGGCAATAGGTACGTATATATGTGTACCTGGGTTGAATAGGTATGTATATAATATTCGCACCGGGACAGAGATAAGTACGTATATAGTATGAGCACCAGAGCGGAGATTGGTACGTATATAGAATCCGCACTTGGACGGAAATAAGTACATATATAGTAAGCGCAGATAGAGCTGGTGATTTTGATAAAAAATATGTCATACATTTGCACTGGGCAACAGAGGAGGAGAGGTAGGGAAGACACAGCGTTCGCCGAAGGCAACAGAGAGAAGGTAGCAACGGGGAAAAGTAAGCGGAGGGATGGGGCGACCAGGGAAGAGAAAGGGAGACATATAAAGATACGGCTATAGAGAGAGGTAGATAAATAGAAATTTGAATGTAAAGATGTTACACACACTATTTTTCTTTTATGTTGTGTCTTTATGACCCCAAGCATATTCTCTCTCCAACTCTTTCTCTCTCTCTCTCTCTCTCTCTCTCTCTCTCTCTCTCTCTCTATATATATATATATATATATATATATATATATATATATATATATATATATTCAACTCTCTTATAAATTGTCTATATATATATCAATATAAATCTATACGATCACACACATGTTAGAGAGAAAATGACGTGTTATTTTAAAGGCACTGGATTAAAGCATTTAAAATTAGTTAGTGAAGCAAGGAAGCATATGGTAATCACCGTACACCCTCAGCTTAAATTACTTCATTTTACATATCCATCAACCCTTTTTTTCTTCTTGTAGGCCTTCAGTAATTATTTCAATAATGTATTCATTAAAATGGAAGTTATCAACCTAACTTTACGATTTCATATACATTTAGTACTAACATTCGCGAAATAAATGAATACCTGTATATATATATATATATATATATATATATGTATAATCTATATATATATATATATATTTATATATATATATATATATATATATATATATATATATATATATATATATATATGCAAACATTGTTAAAATTATTTGATTTGTTTTTAAACATTATATTTTTTTATTCAGCAATAAAAAAAGGAAAAAGTCTCAGCTTAACTCTTGGAGTTATTATTTCAACTATACCTCTGCTAAATGTATATTAGATGGGGAGAGAGGGAGAGAGGAAAGGAGATAGGAAAGGAGAGAGAGGTAGAAAGAAAGAGAGACTTACACATGGTAACACAACACTGAACTTCTCAGGGTTTTTTCACATCTACATGGTCCATTTTTTATAGGACAGTTTTCTTAAGGCAAGAGACAATTTGGAAACAAATTTCTTCAAATGCGCCAGTGAGTCTATACATGTCTTTGAAGTTGTTTGTTTTAAGATTTGAACTTTTTGTATGTATGACTAGGATTTTTATTGCTGATTTAATGAATAAGCCAGTTTTTCTTTTCATGTTAATTGAACTTTTATGCCATATTTTTACCGTAGTCTGTTGTCTTTTTGGCGACATTTTACCATTCTCTAATTCACAACTAGTATGTTTTAACCTTTTTATGTTTGACTTTGAATTCGTTTAATTCCATGTAACGTTCAAAGTGTTATTAGTGTTTAATAAAATGTTAAAGAAGTAAAAACTATATTCAGTCCAGAGAAAAATATCTTTCGTTTAAGGAAAAATATCTTTAGGTCAGGGAAAATAAAAACAATCAAAACCAACATGGCTGCTAGCGATTAAACCTGGAATACAAGTTAGACTCTCAACACTTTAAAAGTAAATGAGAATTTTATTTCAGGAACAAAAACACAATTAAGCCCAACGATCAGTTTCATCCAAAATGGTGGCGAATACCAAGCGAAATGAGCGAGAAAAAACAGCGGCCTCTATTCTATAATTACACTGATGTTTAAACTTAATTAAATTAAAAAATATCTTAAAGTATAATGTAAAAAAAAAATAATAAGACTTTCTGACTAATGGGGTGTTTGTTATAACCGAAAGTAGATTAGATAACTTTCTTAATATTGAAAAATCTATTATCAAATATTAAAATTGTAAACAGTTTGTTTTTATCATAGATTTTAAATATAGACGTGTTCACCTTTTTTATTTCAATTTTTAATTTTAATAAATGTTTTTGCCCGACCTAGGAATCTTGCTCCAGTAATTTTCTTTGGGGGGGGGGGGCGGTCGCGGTAGGAAAATTTGACCCGATATTTTTTCAACTCCCAAATTCTAGGCCATATATTTTGTATGAAATGTTAAGACAACTTATAAAAATTTTATTTTATCAATCTTTAAAAAATCAACTTCATGGTTTTTGCGTCCCAAATTTTACAATTGAAAAAGAAATGGATTACTCGAGTTGTTTGAAAGTAATTGCGCGTTTCTCTGTAGTAAAAAATAACATAAAGTTTACAATATAGTTACCTTCTTTAAAACAAACAAATATTAAACAACCACACGACGATTAATGTTGGGCTGGATGTCTCTCCTCTCATAGGGAAATGTTTTCTTTTAAAAGAAAATATTCAGTAATAATTTTTAAAAGTAAAACTTTATTTATTTAAAATAAATCTAAATTCCCTTCCAAAATAAATAGAAAAAATATCGGGTCTAATTTTACTCCCCTAGAAAACATAGGTTGTTTATTGTAATGAAAAAGTAAAATTGTTTTGAAATATTTCAGGGATTTATCTATTTTAATTTTATACATCAGGAAACGAAAATGTACGTAGCACATCTCAAAATATTAGCGAGATTTTGTTAAATATCAGCTTACGGTTGTACACTTTATGTTGCATCCCCACCCATATTGACGAAATCATTTAATACCCACCCCTATCCTTCGACCACTTATTGGCAGAATAGAATATTTATGAAAAAAGTACATTTTCATTATAGAGGTCTGAAAAGAACTGCTCCATTTTGATAGGAGTTTGAGCTGGAGTGGCGCGTGTTTAAAAGTGGGGTACGTGCGATGAGCCAGCTTCAATTTTAGGGCGTTGGAGCAAAAGCGGGATCATCTCCAAGTGTAGTGGATCGCGTAAAGCCCTCTCTCTCTCTCTCTCTCTCTCTCTCTCTCTCTATATATATATATATATATATATATATATATATATATATATGTAAATTATAACTAAAAAGGTAAACTTTTAGAGGCAGCATTGCAAATATATCCATATATATATACCTATTTTTAAATCCTATTACCTATTCTTTGTTTTTCACTATTTATTTTTTATTTTTTATTCTATTTATTATACATTAGTCTAAGTTGCTTTGCATCTGCTTAACACCCCATCTTCTGCCTATTTTTAACCACCTACATTGTCGATTTATTTATAGATTGACAATTGATTCAACATCCCGTAGCACCCCTTTAACCTCTTAAAGAAATTTACTCAGACCTTAAGAATTATAATAAGACAGACAATTCCCATTTCTCGTTAAAACAAGAAATGGGTTTTAATATTATTAGCGACACCAGTTACTCTTCCTTCATTTCATGCCCATAAAATAAATCCTGCCCCTATATTCTTTCCCTATCCAAAATTATCTTAACTTAATCTTCCTTAAAAGACAGTTTTTGTTTATTATCTGTATTTAATCTACTTACATCCCCCCTGGGAACATAACTTCACTGAGCTGACCAGACATTTGGTATTTCTGTATACGGCCACCTTGGAATTTATTTTTTATTACTTTTTATCTTTACTTTTATCTTCTGCTCCATCTTTTCTACCTAAATATCATCTTGATTTGAATCCCTGCTAGATTACAGTCTATTTTCGATCGTTTTTCCTTTTTCTTTTTTTTTCTTCTTTTCTTTTTTCTTTTTTTCTTTTTTTTTTTTCTTGTTTCCTTCTTTACTTTTTTCTTTTATTATTTCTCTTCCATTTCCTTTTCTCTTCCCTAACTTTATGCTATCCCACAATTCCCAAGTAATTTTAATATATTGCAACAATTCGTTTTTGATTCCATTGAGATTTTTATCGTTGTTTTTTGCCTTGGAATACGCTTAACTGAAAACAGGAAGAATATTGTTTTCCTTGACATTGCCAAACTTATTTGATCCCTCTCCGAGGACAACAGACCTGAGTGGAATCGTCGTCGTTGGATTTTTATACAGATTCCTCTAAATTTACCAATATTTCTGAGCCCCACGTTTTTTTTTTTTGGATTTCGTTATTGGAGATTCCCATGCCCGTTTGAACTTTTACATTTTTTTTAAAAACTCTTTCAAATTTGACACTTTGACAGTCCTATCCTGTCAACTTATCAATCATAATGTTTCCTCTAGTGATAAGATTTAAATCTTTGAAATACCTGGTTTAAGGAATGAAAGAGACGAAAAATAAATGTTTTTTTTAAACTGCTCCTTGTTTTGAACAACTGAAGATATCGATTTGCTTCCATTTGCAGGTCTTATCAATGTTCATTGACTTACCATATATATATATATATATATATATATATATATATATATATATATATATATATATATATATATATAAGATGATTTAATGAATCAGAACATTCCAATTGTTCAAAGAATTAGAACCACAAGTCTAGTATGGCGTATAGTCGTTTCGAAAACATTCTGGAAATACTTTAATTTTTATTTTTTTTCATATTTCAATTTAAACATTTTTTACAAAGCCACTCCAGAACGTACTTCATCAGCGCCTTTAGCAGCACCTCTTACAGAAAAGTCAAGAAAAAAATAACAAGTTCGTCTTAGAACAACATCTATTGACAGGAGGCGACGCAGAGACAAATATTAGAAAAAGGATTAAGTTACAAATATAAAATTAAAATATAAAGATGAACTGATAATAATAATGATAAATAGACATTATAAACATTATCAAGATAATTAAGATAACATGAAAATAAAATAAAGGGATAAAATAAAGTAAAATATAATATAAAATATGAAAATTATAATAGAATATATAAGAGAAAAAAGGATAAGAGATACAAATTAAAAATACAAAATACCATATACAACAAAAAAGAAAAAAGGAAAAAAACTATGAAAAATAATAACATAAATAATAACAAAATCATAAATAAATCAAAATCAAACATATATAAAAAAATAAAAATAAAAGGTGTAGCAAAATAAAATAAAGTAAAAAAAATAATAATAATGAAACAATAAAAAATAAAAATAAAAATGAAAAATGAAAAAGTAAATTTATTAATGAAAATAAAATATAATAAGAAATAAGATATAAAATTAAGTATAATAGTAGACATATAGGGAAATAACATATATATATAGACAAAGAAAATAACCAAGAGGAGAAATAAGGGGAGGTTATGATAATGGAATCATCTAACTCTATAAAATAGATGTTCTGTAAAATAGTAAATACTCACTTTGAAAGGTACAACACAGGTAAGGAGAAACTATAGTTTAATACTTTAGAAAAACAGATCTGGAGGCAAAACAAAATTAAATATTTGTAAACTTTTTAAATTAAAAAATAATTATTAAATAGGGAGGTGGTGTCTGATCAACACTGCTGGGATGCCATCATAAATAAATACTGTTTTGTTTTTAAAATCCCGAAACAGTTTTCATGGTAAACAACTGACGATCCCTTATATAAAAAAACATATATAAAAATAGAGTTATATTAAAGTAAATTCTTGGAAGTTAACTAAAATAGTGATTGCAGTAGATTGATTGACTTACTATACTAAAATCTTTCAACAAAGATGTTTTTTACAGTTTTGAAGGTTAAAAATCTTCCGAGACTATATATATATATATATATATATATATATATATATATATATATATATATATATATATATATATATATATATATATATAAAGAATATATAAACAAAATTTCATAAGATTAATAAAATTATAAATAAGTAAATACAAATAAAGAAATGAAATGAAATAGTTAACTAATAATTTAGAATTAAGGAAAAATTAGATATGATGAAGGTATAATTAAAAATAAAAATTAAAACAAGTGCATGAGTACATGTTAGATAAGAGAGATGAGAAAAGAATTTCTTATTAATTCGGCTGGTTCTTCAGTAGGAGAGAACATGCTTTAGAGGAAATAATTATCCTCCATCTCTCATCGTGGTTATCCACCAATTTGGCGTTTGAACCAATAAGTCAAACTGGAATGACATTAGATGTGGGAGGGTGAATTATATCAGGAAAAGTTATAAATTTAGTCTGGCGGTTATGCGTTATTTAGGAGAAAGTCGAAGTAAACAGAGTCTGTGCTTCGAGGATCAGATATATTTTCCTGGGTGAATTGGTTGGATGAAATGAATAAATTGATTTTAACCCACATTTCATTTGAAAAAGGATGTCGTCATACCTCCGAGGCGTTAGTCTTATATCCTTAGAATTCCCTTTTACATACGTTTTATGTATGTAATTCAGTTGGTTAGTAGTTTCCAAACCGCAATTGGTAGATATTTGTTCACAGTATATTTTCCGGCGGAAGTCAAAAACGAGTGTTACTGTTACTGTTACTGTTACTGTCTACAGCGCTCGAATGAGAGTGTTTACGTTTGCGATTTTTGGGTTACTAAGGTTAAGTTAGGAGTGGAAGTTAAATGTGAACAGTTGGGTGCAGATTCATTTAGATTACTCACATAGTACCACAGAAGGAATTACCAGAGACGCTTTAGATTGGAACTCGTTGAAAAGTGGAGTTGGGCGATAACATCACAGTTTTATGGCATATAGATGAGACGACTTATATTTGTGAATGTGTGTTATTTATAGGTTAGGGTCATTGGGTATTTTTTTAGATGTGGCGCCTGATTCTGGTTGGATTTGTTTCTTATATTTGGGGACACGGACACCCGCACACGGATACACACATATCGAATTACATTCAAAGACTTAGAGCCCCGTCGAAGCACAGTCCCTGTACACTTGAAAAAACTATTTTTAGAAATTTGGCAATAGCAAGAGACATATTTGGGGGTATTAGGTAGTACTTCTATAGATCGACGAAAACTCGACAATATTATAGAAAAAGGGTGGGGGGAATTTAATTTATTATATTTTAACTAATTATAGTCCTTAAAAGGTAAGTAGGCAATGGTCTTGATTGTGCCATCAGTTAGTGCTTTTATTTTTTTAGAGGGAAGGGGGTTGTATGAGTCATATACGATTCGATGGTAGAAGCGAAGGACCGAGACAATAATGGTCCTTTCTGTTGTCATGATACCACCCTCCTAGGCATTACCTCCTCCTTTTTGACAGTTGTGGAGATAGTGCGGCTGTGTGACTGCTTCAGGTCAAATTAGGGGAAGGTGTGTGTCGGCATTCGCCGGAGGAGCGCCTCAGGCCAAATTTGGAGATGGGGTATTGTCGGCATAATGCATAGTCACGATTTTAACAGGAAATAACATCAGAGGAAATCCCTAACGGCACTATTTTGAATATGAGTTTATAGTGAAACAAGGGTTGCTTAATTCTGACGAAACATAAGTTTATATTGAAGCAAGTGTTGCTTAATCCCTAACGGCACTTTTTGAACATAGGTCCATAGTGAAGCAAGGGTTGCTTAATTTCTAACGGCACTTTTTTGAACATGAGTCCATAGTGGAGCAAGGGTTGCTTATTCCATAACAGTATTTTTTGAACATGAGTTTATAGTGAAGCAAGGGTTGCTTAATCTATACTTGCACTTTTTTGAACACGAGTTTATAGTGAAGCAAGAGTTGCTTAATTTCTAACGGCACTTTTTTGGAACACGAGTCCACAGTGAAGCAGGGGTTGCTTTATCAATAACGGCACTTTTTTGAACACGAGTTTATAGTAATCCATCCTCCCAGGTGTTACCTCCTTCTTTTTGAGAGGTGTGAAGTTAGTGTTGTATCAGTAAAATTAAAGTAATAAATAATTATGCTCCACCATTGTTTTCATTAATATTTGTATACATATTAAATAACGTCTAAATAAGTAAAGTAAGAAGAGAAAAATTATACTCCGCCATTGTTTTCAATTATATTTGTATACATATTAAATAACGTCTCAATAAGTAAAGTAAGAAGAGAAATAATTATGCTCCACCACTGTTTTCACTAATATTGTTATACATATTAAATAACGTCTCAATAAGTAAAGTAAGAAGAAAAATAATTATGCTCCGCCATTGTTTTCACTTATATTTGTATACATGTTAAATAACGTCGACAAAAGTAAAGTAAGAAGAGAAATAATTATGCTCCACCATTGTTTTCACTAATATTTGTATACATATCAAATAAGGTCTCAATCAGTTAAGTAAGAAGAGAAATAATTATGCTCCGCCATTGTTTTGACTAATATTTGTATACATGTCAAATAATGTCTCAATAAGTAAAGTAAGAGAAATAATTATGCTGCCCCACTTATATTCGTATGAAAATTTTAGGGGTCAGGCCGAACTTTTTAGGGGTTAGGCCAATTTTTTTTCTTTTTTGTTTTTGTTTTGAACTCAAAATATTTCTCAGGGTTGGGGGAGAGTGAAAAATTAGTTGAGATGAGGGGGCTGGAGAGAATGAGGGGTCGGGGAAAATTTTAGGGGTCAGACCAAATTTTTTTTTTTTTTTTTGTTTTGAAGTCAAAATATTTCTCAGGGTTCGGGGAGAGGTAAAAATTAGGGGGCTGGAGAGATTGAGGGGTCGGGGAGAATTTTAGGAGTCAGGCCGAACTTTTTAGGGGTCAGGCCCAATTTTTTTTTTCTTTTTTTGGGTTGTGGGAGAATGAAAAAAAGTTCGAGGGGCGGGCTGGAGAGATTAGGGGGTCGGGGAAAATTTTAGGGGTCAGGCCAAATTTTTTGGGGGTCAGGCCAAATTTATTTCTTTTTTTTGTTGTTTTGAACTCAAAATATTTCTCATGGTTGGGGGAGAGTTAAAAATTAGTTGGGATGGGGCGCTGGAGAGATTAAGGGGTCGGGGAAAATTTTAAGGGTCAGGCCAAATTTTATTTTTGTATTTTTTTGAACTTAAAATATTTCTCAGGGTTGTGGGAGAGTGAAAAAAAATTGGAGGGGGGGGGCTGGAGAGATTAGGGAGTCGGGGACAATTTTAGGGGTCAGGCCAAATTTTTTAGTGGTCGGGCCAAATTTTTTTTTTTTTTTTGAACTTAAAATATTTCTCAGGGTTGTGGGACGCAGAAAAAAAGTTGGAGGGGGCTGGAGAGATAAGGGGGTCGGTGAAAATTTTAGGGGTCAGGCCTAATTTTTTAGGGGTAAGGACAAACATTTTATAGGTCGGGCCAAATTTTTTTTGTTTTTTCATTTTTTTAACTAAAAATATTTCTCAGGGTAGGGAGAGAATAAAAAAAAGTTGAGGGGGGGGGGGTTCTGGAGATAGTGGGGCTCGGGGAAATGTTTAGAGGTCAGGACAAACTTTTTAGGGGTCGGGCCAAATTTTTTAATTTTTTGAACTAAAAATATTACTCAGGGTTGGGCGAGAGTAAAAAAAAGTTGGGGGTCCTGGAGAGATTGGGGGGTCGTGGAAATTTTTAGCGGCGATATAAACGTATTTACCATTCGTACCGGGGCGGCGATATGTACCTATTTAGCCTCTGCACCAGGGCGGCTATAGGTACGTATTTAGAATTCACACCGGGGCGGCGATAGGTACGTATTTAGCATTCGCACGAGGGTTGCGATAGGTACGTATTCAGCAATCGCACCGGGGCGGCGATATGTACATATTTAGTATTCGCACTGGGGCAATGATAGGTACATATGGTGTATGCACACCGGGGTGGCAATATGTACGTATTTAGCATTCACTCCTGGGCGGAGATAGGTACTTATTTAGCATTCAGCGGTAGCGATAGGTACTTATATATCATGTGCACATGGGCGGCAATAAGTACGTATATAGTATGCGCACCGGGCGGTGATAGGTATGTATTTAGCATGCGCACTGGGGCAGCGATCGGTTCATATATAGCATGCGCACCGGGGCGGCGATAAATACGTATATAGCACGCGAACCGGGGCGGCGAAAGGTACGTATTTAAAATTCACACCGAGGCGGCTATAGGTACGTATTTAGCATTCACACCGGGGCGGCGATAGGTATGTATTTAGCATTCACACCGGGGCAGCGATAGGTATGTATTTAGCAATCGCATCGGGGTGGCGATATGTACGTATTTAGCTTCCGCACCGGGGCGGCGATAGGTACGTATTTAGAATTCACACCGGGGCGGCGATAGGTACGTATTTAGAATTCCCACCAGGGCGGCGATAGGTATGTATTTAGCATTCGCACCGGGGCGGCAATATGTTCGTATTTAGCTTCCACACCGGGGTGGCGATAGGTACGTATTTAGAATTCAGGGGTGGCGATAGCTACGTATATAGCATGTACACATGGGCAGCAATAAGTACGTACATAGCATGCGCTCTGCGGCGGCGATCAGTACATATATAGCACGCGCACCGGGGCGGCGATAGAGGTACGTATATAGCACGTGCACCGGAACGGCGAAAGGTATGTATTTCGCATTCGCACCGTAGTGGTGATAAGTACGTATTTAGCATTCGCACCGGGGCGACTATAGGTACGTATTTAGCATTCGCACCAGGGCGGCTATAGGTACGTATTTAGCATTCGCACCGGGCCGGGGATAGGTACGTATTTAGCATTCGCACCAAAGCGGCAATATGTACATATTAATTATTCGCACTAGGGCAGCGATAGGTACTTATGTAGCCTGCACACCGGGGCGCAATAGGTATGTATTTAGCATTCACACCGGGGCAACGATAGGTACTATTTAGCATTCGCACCGGGGCGGCGATAGGTACTTAAATAGTATCTGCACTGGGGCGGCGATAGGTACGTATATAGTATGTGCACTGGGGCGGCGATAGGTACGTATATTATATGCGCACCAGGGTGATGATAGATAGTATATAGTATGTACACCGGGGCGGATATAAGTACCTATATAGAAGGCGCAGATAGAGGTGTTACTTTTTATAGAAATATGTCATACTATTGCCCAACGTATAGAGAGAGGGGGGACACAGAAGTTTGAATATAAAGATGTTACACACACGATCTTTCTTCAAGTATATGTTTTTATGACCCCGAGCAACGCCGGGTAGCCCCGCTAGTATATCATAAATTACCCCACAAACACACAAACACCCACAATGAGGTCATGTTTTAATCATCGTTTATTAATGTGTTTGTTTGTTTGTCCGTTTGGTAGAAACTTTATGCAAAAAATACTCACCAGATGTCAATGCTTTTTTTACCTAAGGTGCATCTTAGCCCAGGAAAGTGTCACTAACATTTCTGAATCTTATCCAATTCAGTACTTGAATGCGAAGCTTTTGTGAATTCGATAAGTCCCTACTTTTCAACATTGTCAAACTTTTTTTAAAAAGTAACATCTCAGTAAATGTTCTTGTCTATTCTTTTTAAATTGGAATCGTCGCTACCAGATTGAATAACATATCACCAGATCAAATTAAACTAAGATCTAAAACAGATTTAAGATTTGCCACAGTTTTCATTTCAACGTAAAATATCCCATTTAACCACTAGATATGAATCTCCGTTAATGTTCAT
This sequence comes from Sepiola atlantica, assembly GCA_963556195.1. Lineage (NCBI taxonomy): Eukaryota > Metazoa > Mollusca > Cephalopoda > Sepiida > Sepiolidae > Sepiola > Sepiola atlantica. The sequence continues at coordinate 51,269,109 of OY744539.1, read as the reverse complement.
TTCTCAATAAGTATGTGTAAACTATTCTTTGTTTATATAGTGTTTCCTTTTTAAAAGGATTAGACAGTTTTAGCCGCATAGTAGGGTAACACAATACACCTTCTTTTTTTATTCACTAATTTTCCAATCATTAGAATAATTGTTATCTTCAGAAAAAACAAATTAGCGCAAGATGTACCAGAACACTCTCCAACTGTGTGTTAAACAATTATGTCACTACTTATTATATATATCCCGTGTTGTATAGAAATATTTGTTTGTTGTTGCACCTGATCAAGTTAAGAAGACGTTTTGATGCTGTGTGCATGTCATGCATTGTTGGTATAATGACACCATTGGTCACCTGCCATCCCCGATTGATGTGATTGAGAAAACGAGTTATTAACAATATATGCACTTAAGTATGAGGCATATACTATAATTTTGTCAGCAGCTGTTATTAGAGGTAAGATATTTAATCAACTGTGATGCATTTTTTTGTATCTTTTGGGAAAGTAGATGCTGTTGCAATTTGTTGACGTTCCCTGCTTGATTTTCCAGATGCAATAATGCTTTTACTTTATACAACACACTGACAGATGACCTCATCACGACGATGTAAGTTTTTTTTACAATTTTAATAGCATTTGCTTTGTCTGCATTCGATAAGGATGAAGTTGTGTCACATCTAAGTAAGGCATGGAAACATTGTAAATGTAAGACTATGCTGGGGCAAAGATAATATTTCTAACAATGTATATTTTAACAGAACTTTCAATAATATGACAGCATTATAATTGGCGCACATGCACAAACATTCTGATTGTTCCAAACATTTAGAATACAGTATAAGTATATGTTTATTAGAATAATTTGGCAAGTAAGTGCCCTTTTTGTTTATGGTAAATATGTAATACTCAGTGTACAGATAAACTATTTAGTCTTCTTTCCAAATAAATTAGGTATTTGACTGTGGGTTGTTGACTAGAACCATCAACTATGATAACGCATTTGTCATATTTGCACAGTACGTATTTGATATATACATAATATATTAATCTAAATGTAAGCACATGATGCGAAATGATCCGAAGTAGTAGTTACTATCGATCCAAAACAAGTCGTCTACTAGTTAGAAGTGCATGTTCTTAGCATTAAAACTGGCCTCATAGCCACTTTCTAGAATTGTGTTGCTTCCAGAACTGGGAGAAGCAATGGATGCACACGTATATGTTGTTTAACATCACAATTCATATTTAAATACATCTTGTATATGAAAGTGTTATTTTGTTGCAACTAATGTGAGGCGTTGAAAAAGTGCTTGTGCATGAATAGGCACTACTTTTTTGCATATCATCATCTGTTTTTAATTGAAAAGTAACTGCTTGTTTACTTTTCACTTTAATACATTGTAAGCTATCTCATTGATTACCATGGATTGAATAGTCTCATAGCAAACTTTTTATTTTTGATTTAAATTAACTTAATCCTATATAACCATACCGTAGATAATTGAGTGCATTAACATCAGATTTACTGAAGGGAAGTCTGGCTTTAAGAAAGCTTATATGCGTGTTTGTATCGGTGTAATGTGTCTTTTGTCGGGTGTCACTTACTTCTTTGTGCTGTTTACTGATGTTATAATTGTCACCAGTAAACTGCTGCATAATATGATTTAGTGCAGAATACACCATACAGATTTAAACATGATTCACTATTTTTCTATTTCCTGTGAGTCTGCCAGTTTTTTTATTACGCATAAACAAACAGTCCAGTGCAAAATCCTGTCCACTATCACTATAGCCCCAATATGTAAACTATTTTAAAAACGGAATACACAACAAGAGGAACTCTTAAAAAGGTAGCCATGAGTTTCAGTGCCAGGTACAAAAGTGGGTGGCACAGTGATGTCCAATGTGTCTGCATGAACTAATATTCCAAGTGCACCATATATAAATAAATGACCTATTCATACTTTCGCAAGTGCATTTCCACTAAGCATATTTGGCGCTGAGTTGTGGCTATATGTATTTTCCCAGACTTCTTGCAATCCTGCTTTTTCCATTTGATTGTCTGTACTCCTATTAAAACTCATCTTCTATATGCACTCCTTTGATTCTAAGTACTACATATTTAAGACAGCTACTATATAGCTTATTAACTAAAAGTGTGAGCCTTTCAATACAGTTGATAGTAAAATGTGGTAACATTAGTTGTGTTATTAGATTTTTACTTGTGCAACCAGGAATATATATTTATAATATACACATGATATATTTGAGAGATCTAAGTCAACGAAAGACAGAATCACAACAGTTGCATTTACCAGATGATTGTCTTTGTATACCATTTGCATGAATTCTGACAACATTGGGCATGCCCATTTCAGAAACAGGAAACCGCCCACAGAATGTCAAGTAAATATTGGGATTTAGGAGAATGACTGCGAAGAATTGAAACGAATAAGTTCACCAGAATAGTATAGATAGTATTTGTGATAATGGTAATAATTAATTGTTACTTCCCAGGCTTATAATCTTATTAGTCGTTACTATATGCTGGGAATAACATGCGTTACAAATTTAGTTGCTGTTACTATAGCAACCATACACATCCGATGAAAGGTGTCATATCCGTCAATGGTGTGTATATTATGATATTATAGTCAATAGTAGCTGCTGAATGTAGCACAAATTTACCTTCTGTAATACTTTCATAACAGTTGAAATAGCATTTCGTTCAAATGTTTGGACTATGTCATATCACCTACACAATCTATGTTGTAATTCATGTATCAACAACGTAACACATAATGGTGATGCATTTTTATAACTTACGATAATTGTAATGGTGGAATAGCTTAAATGGTTACATGTCCCAGGGATGCCTGCTTCTTCTCTGCATTTTCCTGTCGTAATACTCTGCATAAGGAAGACCACATCATCAGGGAGAGCTACAAAGGTTTTATCTGAAGTGAGTTCATATCTGGATGGATAATTTGTGTTGAAGGCATACATATATTACATTGTTTGCCTGCCCTAAAGTGTATAATGCACTATTGGGTATATACTGCATCATAGGCATGTATCTCAGTTGCAGAGACTAATATTCCTAATACTGTATAACTCCACTAACCATTGTATCTATAGTGTTACAAATGTCACTTTTTTCACATGATAACCCTTACATATTTGACTTCCTTGGTATTAAATTGATGTACTACAAACAACGCAGTAATTCTTGAAATCTAAAGTTCTGGTTCGGGAGTGTAACTTACAATTAAATGATTATATATCGACGCATTCCATGTTTTGAATCTGCTTTCATGATGTTATGGCTACACTATGGTGTTCTACAGATCTTAGTAACACGTTGATTTGCAAATATACAAAAACAACTCGCATATGACCTACATGCAGTGGTGATGTTATCACTTTCTTTTTGGGGTTATTGTCACTGTATACTAAAGAGTGTTACGATAATACCTTCTTTACAAATTATTCACGTGTATCTAGTACTTGCATTAGATATCATTCAAGTTGTAGCAAAAATGAAATTGACAGTAAAAACCAGCAGGGTATAGTAGACTACACATTTATTTGAATAAGTTATTCTTAACTTCTGATCTATTGTATATATTTTAAGGATTTCTTAAACATCGGCCAGTATGTTTTAGCTTTAACTTCTTCATATTGTTTCCAACATATTTTTCTTTTTTGTGTCAAAAATAAATTATTTTGTATGAAAAACTTAGTTTTTTGTATGTAATAAAATTTTTTCGTCGTAAACATATGTTGGTACATGGAAACACGTAATGGTCGCAAACGATTCATTGAAGTAAAGTTTGATTCTAAGAACTTTACAAAATAAATTATGACTTCATTTTAATCAATCAATGGTATCGAGACACAGCGGCAAAACGAAAACGAGTTTGTATACATTTCGTTGTCATCAACACACGCAATTTTACCAGATCGATAATTTTAAAATGTTCATAATTCGCATCGGTAGATTTTTCTAGATGTTGTATATGTTCATATAGACACATTAACTGATTTGACTGGACTATTTTTTTAAAATAAATGTATTGTGTGAATTAATTAATGTAAAGGATATATCGCATTGATAAATTATATAAATGTAAGCTCATCCAGCTTTAAATTTATAAATTTAAGGGGAAACCCTGCGGAGACAAATAGAACATGAAATCAACATTTTAACATACGTGTAAAGATGTAAGACCGTCATTTTGTTAGGTTAGTTATTATATCCATAAAAAATATTACAACATGTAAAGCAGTAAGACCGTCATTTTGTTAGGTTAGTTATTATATCCATAAAAAATATTACAACATGTAAAGCAGTAAGACCGTCATTTTGTTAGGTTAGTTATTATATCCATAAACATATTACAACATGTAAAGCAGTAAAGCCGTCATTTTGTTAGGTTAGTTATTATATCCATAAAAATATTACAACATGTAAAGCAGTAAGACCGTCATTTTGTTAGGTTAGTTATTATATCCATAAAAAATATTACAACATGTAAAGCAGTAAGACCATCATTTTGTTAGGTTAGTTATTATATCCATAAAAATATTACAACATGTAAAGCAGTAAGACCGTCATTTTGTTAGGTTAGTTATTATATCCATAAAAATATTACAACATGTAAAGCAGTAAGACCGTCGTTTTGTTAGGTTAGTCATTATATCCATAAAAAATATTACAACATATAAAGCAGTAAGACCGTCATTGTGTTAGGTTAGTTATTATATCCATAAACATATTACAACATGTAAAGCAGTAAGACCGTCATTTTGGTAGGTTAGTTATTATATCCATAAAAATATTACAACATGTAAAGCAGTAAGACCGTCATTTTGTTAGGTTAGTTATTATATCCATAAAAATATTACAACATGTAAAGCAGTAAGACCGTCATTTTGTTAGGTTAGTTATTATATCCATAAAAATATTACAACATGTAAAGCAGTAAGACCGTCATTTTATTTAGTTAGTTATTATATCCATAAAAATATTACAGCATGTGTCCGTACATAATAATGCATTTATATTTCTCCATACAGACAGAGCTATAAAATGTATAAACCATATAACTTGTTAATATCATTAGTTATAATTTCAACAATACCAATCTGCACTCCTGACTTTCAGGATACGATCAAAGTGTAGTGTATGTTCTGTCTTCAGTCGAATAATTGAGATATTCTTCTTGAATAGGCCATTTGTATTTTACAACTTTGTGTCTCGTTTGTCGCTTAGTAAATAAGGCATAATCACATACGTTCTTTTGTTCCCCAATACGAATTACGTTTTTAACACTAACCATGTGTACATTTGCTAATAAGAAGAACACTCTACAACGTTATTTGAATGAACGAAACTATAATATCGACAATATCGTGATTAACAGAACATGAACAGTATGTAAACACGGGTTCAATGTCCACTAAAATGTCTTTAAAAAATGCAGACCTGCACTAGAGATTGCCCGAAGCACACAACGTGATATTTAAGCATGACTTAGCATTAAAGAAAATTATGCTAATTCAGACTCCATTGGAGGGCGCATGATAATATCATTGACTATTAAGCCATATTTGTTTTACACAGACATGCAGAGAAAACTCTTATATATATGTATATATGTATATGCATCAATATATATATATATATATATATATATATATATATATATATGTATATGTATATATGTACATGCATCAATATATATATATATATATATTTATATATATATATATACTTATACATACATATATATATATATATATATATATATATATATATATATATATATATATATATAGGCATAGGTCTAACGTTACAAAATATAAACGATTCATCCGTCAATGTTGTTATTGTGTAACACTATATGAGTTAACGCGACGCAAATAAGAATATGTCTAGGGTAAGCCTAACATTTGGATATACGTATAATATGTTTATATATGGAACATATAAATATGCATATACAGTTATTACTATAGTAAGCTATACATAAAACATATTTATAACACATGGACATTGGAAAAAAGTCTCACGTGGTTACAATCGTAATGCAATCGTTTAATAACGTTCGATCAGCATCAAGTTTAAACGAACCACACTTACTTAGTTTCTGACCATAATAAAAACATACTTGCTAAGTGCGAGTGTGATTACATAAATATACAGGCTCACATCAATATCCTTAAATTTTAGTCGTCACCTTAAAAAAACAAAAACTTATAAAAAAAGTTATAATGCGTGGGACTAAAAGTAGGAATTTTTCGAAAAGTAAATTATACAAAATCAAATTACATATGAAATAAAGTCTAAAAATAGGGATAGAACCATATTAAAAAGTACAGAACTCTATTTCATGTTAAAAAAGGATGTATTAATAACACGTCATAATAAAATATGCTATAAATGACGATATTAATGAAACAGCTGGTATGTAATCTATTTCCCTCCCACGGTGGTTAGATTAGGAACAAGGTCAGACATTTGAAACTTCGATAGCCAGCGCTCTAGAGGATGAACATGGTATCTTTTAATGCTTACATTTGGGCACATTGTGAGTTGACACAGATGAACAACAGTGCAAGTGAAATTAGATGACATTGAGACCAAACGCAACTATTCGTAGATAGGGTTCCTATTATAATGAATGCAACGAAATGGGAGTATCTGCGTAAACATATAAGAAAACATTATCAGATTAATCTAATCTAAAATAATGCAGAGTAACTTACATTCAGTGTGACAAAGAAATATATCATTTTAGTGTCTGAAAAGGTGCAGAGAAAAAGAATAGACAACACCAGGAAGATCGCAACTTGAAAAGTATAGAAAGCACCGGACTTTTGAGTGGGACATATTCTTACTGAATTTTAAAACGAAAACAACACGACGATGTCAGCATGGACATCACTAGTAAACTAATGGTAGAGAACCCTAATGGATTTTAAGTGGGATAAAAGAGAAGAGTGATACCAATTATACTTGAAGTGGGTGCTTTCTTAGAAGCCAGGGAAGACAAGATGTTTGAACTAGCGATAGACAACTAATAATAACTCATATAAAACATTGTACTGAGTGAGAAATTATCACAACACACCAAAAATAGTTATTATTATGAAACGAATGATAATATATTATAATAATGAAATAATAATACAATAATAATAATAAACTATGCTAATACTACGAATAAACTAATAATAATAAAAATAATAATAATAATAATAATGATAAAATAATAATAATAATAATAAAAATAATAAACTATGCTAATACTACGAATAAACTAATACTACTAATAATCATGATAATAATAATAATGATAATAATAATAATAATAATAATAATAATAATAATAATAATAATAATAATAATAATAATAATAATAATAATAGACTAATAAGATATGGAGATGACTTGAGGTTGCTAGAAATTAAAATGTGAAAGACAATAAAATGACACAGGCGCTTTTGCGGTAGATGAGGATGGCGAGATAAAGGAGATGCTCACTTAGATGGAAAAAAGATGGGAATGATGTGTATAATGATACGTGCCTTGAATGCAGAACCTCGGAGAATAAACGGAATTAAATGTATTGATCGCAAATGATAATCATCAGTAATTAGCTTATCGTTTTACAATTTTTACTTCCGAACAGAAAATCTTAAACACGTTTCGCTTGTGAGAACCGATTGATCTATTTGTTTGGAAAGGACGCCTCACGGGCTTCAACAGCGAGAGAATTCAATTAGTTCGATAATATCAGAGCAGATACACATCGTTTGTAAAACAGAGCAACTTAATTATCCATGTATTACAAAAAAGAAAAATATTATATAAAATATTAAAACGTATGAAATATCAATATAATATTATTTTCTGAAATGTTGAATTACAAGAGCATCGTCTCATTTTCTTTTAGGTCCTATAACCAGTATACTCCCACATTTTTTGCTGTATACGTACCCGACGATCAGTCTAACAGAAATTGGGCCGCTCTCGCATCTTTTGACCTTTCACTGTGGTGTTGAGGTATTAATTCTGGGTGGTTCTAGGGATTCTAACCTACCAGGCGTTCCATTCTCTCTTTAGAGGCTTCTTTATAACTAACTACATGATGTGCACTTGCAAGAGAATAGCCTCGAGGCTGGTCAGAACTTTTTTGCAGGGAAAGAAATCGCTATCTCTTGTGCTCTAGCCTACTATCCTTAGCTTCCGGTAATCTATCAGATCTTCCCGCGTGACGGTGAAGCACAATATTTGGCATATACTGACTTATTTGGAATGATCATTATCGAGCCCACTGATGATTCGCGAAACCGGGGTTCAATCCTCAGTCGACTCATTCTAAAGACAGAAAAATGTAGTTGATGTTCTTTTATACAACATTCAGAAATGTAAGGTGAGTATAAAGGAAAGTGGAGTAATCCTGCGAACGGAATAGACGCGTCTCCTATATATTGCCGTCGCAGCATCCCCTATATATTACCGTCGCAGCATCCCCTATATATTGCCGTCGCAGCATCCCCTAAACATTGCCGTCGCAGCATCCCCTAAACATTGCCGTCGCAGCATCCCCTATATATTGCCGTCGCAGCATCCCCTATATATTGCCGTCGCAGACTCTCCTATATATTGCCGTCGCAGCATCCCCTATATATTGCCGTCGCAGCATCCCCTAAACATTGCCGTCGCAGCATCCCCTATATATTGCCGTCGCAGCATCCCCTATATATTGCCGTCGCAGCATCCCCTATATATTGCCGTCGCAGCATCCCCTAAACATTGCCGTCGCAGAATCCCCTATATATTGCCGTCGCAGACTCCCCTATATATTGCCGTCGCAGCATCCCCTATATATTGCCGTCGCAGCATCCCCTAAACATTGCCGTCGCAGCATCCCCTATATATTGCCGTCGCAGCATCCCCTATATATTGCCGTCGCAGCATCCCCTATATATTGCCGTCGCAGACTCCCCTATATATTGCCGTCGCAGCATCCCCTATATATTGCCGTCGCAGACTCCATAGATATTGCCGTCGCAGCATCCCCTATATATTGCCGTCGCAGCATCCCATATATATTGCCGTCGCAGACTCCATAGATATTGCCGTCGCAGACTCCCCTATATATTGCCGTCGCAGCATCCCCTATATATTGCCGTCGCAGACTCCATAGATATTGCCGTCGCAGCATCCCCTATATATTGCCGTCGCAGCATCTCCTATATATTGCCCTCACAGCATCCCCTATATATTGCCGTCGCAGCATCCCCTATACATTGCCGTCACTGCATCCCCTATATATTGCCGTCATCGCTTTAGAGTTGCTATTGGTTAGATAACTTCCTTACTTTTACACATATGACTAAGTACCAATTCAATTACGGTTCTTTTTATACTGATACAATTTTGTTAGACATAGTAGGGCACTTCAGATTACTATATACAAGTATATATAATACAAATTTTGTCGAACTTAAAGCGTGTGTGTTGGATATTACGTTTCATAATCTAAGCAAACTCTCCTCGTTTATACATCATCCGCAGAAACAACTGCCACTTTAAACAACAATAAAAATATGATACTATGATCTCTCTCACACACACGCATATATATATATATATATATATATAAATAAATATATATATAAATGTATATATATATATATATATATATATATATATATATATATATATATATATATATATAACCTTTTTTACATCACCCGTCTTCTTTATTGCACCATTCATTCTTTTTCATTGCAACATTTATATCATCTCAAATTATGACTTGCAATGATTCTCCTACCAGCGTATCTCTCTTTATTTTTCTGATAATAATATTTTATTATTTCGAAATGCATGGGTAAAAAAACGAACATCCATTCATTTTATTCGAAACACCTTGTTTTGACTACGGAGTATGTAATAGATATTGCATTTTTACAATTGTTATTTCATCTTTTACTTTCTCTCTCTTTCTTTCTCTCTCTCTCTCTCTCTCTCTCTCTCTATATATATATATATATATATATATGTATATATATAAATAAAATATTTGTTGTTGTTTTTTATCTATGTACGTATACGTTTCGTCTCTTTTCAATCAGGACTCATCAGCATAGTGATATGACTATTCACTACCGGTCGTACGATTCGAAAACCCTGGATTACAAGTATTTTTCAACTTACATCCAACGTCGTTAACCGCGCGCCCAATATTTGAATAGCCGATAAACAATGATAATTTAACACATATAAAAGCGGCTTGATGTCGAGGCATTCTACTTCTATTAAAGAAGGAATGATGCATATAAAGCAAGTGACGTCATGCTGTGTTTGTACTACCATTTAGAGTGCTCTACTTATTTTACGAGGAGCGACAAATATAAAATATTTGTTGTTGTTTATTATCTATGTACGTATACGTTTCGTCCCTTTTCAATCAGGACTCGTCAGCATAGAGATATGACTATTCACTACCGGTCGTACGATTCGGAACCCTGGATTACAAGTATTTTTCAACTTACATCCAACGTCGTTAACCGCGCACCCAATATTTGAATAGCCGATAAACAATGATAATTTAACATATATAAAAGCGGCTTGATGTCGAAGCATTCTACTTCTATTAAAGAAGGAATGATGCATATAAAGCAAGTGACGTCATGCTGTGTTTGTACTACCATTTAGAGTGCTCTACTTATTTTATATATATATATAACTTGTGTCTCAGGGTATCGAACTCTGCGACAGATATGCATTACTATCGTTGACATTCACAATTCCGAAAAGAATGATACGTATACGTATGTAAATAAAAACAAATAGTTATAATGATCAGTCGCCGCCAAATCTTTGCTGGAAACTATAGTGACTAGTATCAACACAGCCTCATCGTAGCTTTAATGCGTGTTCTTTCAGCAATTAAACACTCTTTACAACAGCTGACATTAATGGGTTTAATATCTCGCTGGTTTATCAGAACGCGTATGGTGGGTTAAAGCGTCGGACTTTGAGTTTAAAACATGGCTCGTGTTGCAGGGTTTCAAATCATGCGTCCAGTATGAATACTAATAATTTCTACGCTGACAATTCCCGAACGGAAGAAACGTATACGTATCTAGATAAAATACAATAGTAATAATTATATGTATGTATATATATATATATATTAATATATATATATATATATAATTATTAAGCTTTTAAATAGGATAAACGGAGTCATAGTGAGACAACATAACAAGAACAAAAAGAGAGGACAATTATAGTAATATAGTTAATCGCCGAAAGACATTTGATAAAAGGAAATGAAAAATATCCACACACACTAAATCCCAAGGTACCTTTCAACCGATACATTTTCAAGGGAAACGTCGGCGAACATGACTTTATAACGGGGAAAAGAGCAACGTGGAGAGAAAAAAAACAGGGAGGTTGAATATCGCCATTATAATCCGAAAAATAATATATGGACGTAATAGTCAAAGTATTTTTTTAAGTCTTCAAATTAGTCTGCATTTCTGAGACAACTCTTTATTGGACTTATTTAGAGACTTCTAAAATAATACTTTGCCTATTACGTCCATATATTACTGTTCGGTTTATGATGGCGATATTCAATCTCCCTGTTTTTTATTTGTTTTTAAAGGTTTTTAATCGAATGTATTCCGACAATTCAATATATTACTATAATTTTCCTCTCTTTTTTGTTTCTTGTGATATTCTTCTCGATTCGCTATGACTTCTATTTCATAGATTGATAACATTATGTACCACAAAACAATATGTTCATATATATATATATATATATATATATATATATATATATATATATATATATATGTGTGTGTGTGTATATATATATATATGAACTGACCAGGCTTTGTCGTTTTACCCAGTTATTTCCTATTTCTGTAGGGTTTTTAGTAATCTTATTCTGCCGTTATGCTTATATAGTAAAGATATTTAGTTAGAAAATACAAAAATAATACGAAAATGAGATTGTAACTATGTATAATTATAAAAGTAATTGTAACAACTACATAAAATGTACATATGATGAATTTGATAGATTGATTAAATAAATAAAAAAAATAGAAATAATGTTATATACATTCATGATAATAATGTAATTAGATACATCGACATAAATGTAAAGGTTATAATATGAGATCTAACAAAATAAATAACCAGCAGTATATTGAATTGATAAAAACATATACATAATAATAGTGGAATATGATTAAAAATTAGATAAGGTATACATAAAGAAATCTGCATATAACATTACTGAACTAGAACGATTACGGACTCGACAGACGGGTGTATTCCCATAGGAAGTTAAACATGATTATTTTAAATAAACAATCGTAGTAAAGGAAACATGGTAGGCGAAAGTTTCTGTTTTCCTTATTCGATAAAACGATTGTGAATGTGGTATATATAAAATCATAACGGTCTATTACATTAAAATTGCATTAATATAAGACTGTAATACAATTTAATAAGCATAAAGGAATATCCAATTAAATTACCAACGACGAAAACAAAACATGTATGGATATGATACCTAATTTTATTAGTTATATAAAAGTTTGTATACTTAAATATATATATATATATATATATATATATATATATATATATATATATATATATATATATATAGTAAGCAATGGAAATATATATGTCAATCAAGCTACACAGAGGCTCTCATCCCCGGTGGGAATCGTCCGGCTAAATCATTTAGCCTGACGATTCCCCCCCCGGGGATGAAACCCGGGAGCCTCTGTGTAGCTTGATTGACATATATATTTTCATTGTTTACTACTTAGCTTTACTTACGTATCGAGCACTGTTGAAGTAAACACTGAAAACTGACACATAAAAAATGATATCTCCTTATAATATTTTATGTGGATACATGAAGTACTAATATATATATATATATATATATATATATATATATATATATATATATATATTAATATTTTCAATCCCACGGATAATCTTGAAAAGTGTGTAGATGTACTTTGTCATTAATGTGTTAGAAATAGATAAGTCGCTGTACTTCAGGTAGTACAGGAAAACGGAAGCAACCTACATTTACGAGTATAAAAATATATGGTAACAAAGAAAAAAGATAAGATGCCTAAAACCCGCAGAAAATAGCAAACACACGTACAGTTCAAATACATATTTTAATGTAGGAATGATTTCAAATACAAAAAAGATAAAAGGATAAGATATATGTATATATATATATATATATATATATATATATATATATATATATATATATCTTATCCTTTTATCTTTTTTGTATTTATATATATATATATATATATATATATATATATATATATATTACCACATTGATATAATGGGACCATACATTATTAGATATACTATATATATATATATATATATATATATATATATATATATAAATATGTGTGTGTGTGTGTGTGTGTGTGTGTGTGTGAGTGCGTTATAATGAGGAGTGATGATCATGTTCATGTGTATTTGCTTGTTTGCTTTGTTTTGTAAAATTAGCACTGAAGATAATTATCCCAAGAACTTAATGCACAGGAGTATTTTACAAATATGTAAATTTTTGCCAAAACCATTGCATGCTTGATTTAAGAAAATAGTTTAATTAAATGACGTGAATCCCTCCTTTATATGATTGAAATGGTATAACGTAACGTAAACAAATATTGAATATATCACGGCTCTGGCCTTACACTATTGAGCTATGATAATTATACCATGTTATAACATTTATGGCGTAATGAAAACAATTCTAAATATAAAGTACACATAGTTATAAATAAAGTACACACCCACACACACGTATATATATATATATATATATATATATATACTATATATATAGTCATCTTCAACTCACTCAAACAAATGCCGGTTTTGCTCATTTGCATATTTTTTTAAAAAGTGTGTTTAATAAATTAATATTCTGTAATATATCTTTTAACTTTGTATTGTTAAATTGTCTTCTACATACACAATTGTTTTATCGATAGTACTTTTATTATAATGGTAAAATAAAATAAGAGATAGAAACTTTATTTAAAAATTATAGCGTATTTTGAATGTAATTTTACAAGTGAGATAATTTACTCCCAGGGTCAGTAATGTGTCAAATATCGCTGAGATGTCGAGAACAGATACTACACTTTGATCTTCGCTAAAAGGCCGATAAACCATAACAAATATCTTTGACTAGTCATTTTTAAATTTTAAAAGAAACAAAAAGAGTAAATTAGAATATTTTTAATGGGCAGTGTAGTATCGCTTCTGTTTTCATAAGAATAACCTCCTCCGTTTTAAGAGTGTGGAGAGGGAATCCTCGCAAAATGAAAAGAAAACAAGACTCGATTTAGTTAGAATATCTTTTAAGAGGGGTAGTACCGGTTCTGTTCTCATAAGACCATTCACGCCAGAATGGCTTCCTCCTTTTTTGGGTGGATGGAAGTAATGTTCGCTCATTATGATATTATCACCTTTCAGGGAGACAGTGTACTATATTTTCGCACACAATAATGCTGGCTAAGGAAGTACGATAACTCAAATTTATAATAAGCATGTATTTTTCACTAGAAAATTATGAAAGTTATCGCTCTTCTTTAAGTCGCATATAAATCTTTGTTTATAAAGATGGCGACTATATTTTTCCAGACAATTTTAATTTAAACTTTTAACGTGGACAATGAAACTTGCCATTGTTTTTAATGTTATCAAAATAAACTTATGCAAAAGTGATTTCCACCTGTTTTAGCCATATGGACATTAAAACGGTGTATGCTTCTTTAATTATCTGTAGTAAATATTCATTCGTCATGATGCATTCTTCTCATGCATTACCTCCTTTTCTTACAGTTTACATACTTGATACTATTTCCTCAATATTACCAGTGTGTGTGTGAGGGAGAGTGTACTATCTATTATGTTGACATGATACCTATCATTCTCCCAGACACTAACCCCTCCTTCGGGGGGGGATTACTGTACATAGTTCATTCATCATGATATCATCCTCTCAGCCTCTCATTTGCATATTTTTAAAGTTTCTAATGAATTAATATTTTCTAATCTGTTAATTACTAAATAAATGCGTCTATTATTTTTTTAATAAATCTGTTGTTGTTGTTGTTGTTGTTGTCGTTCCTTTTTACTTCCGGCTACGGAGCAGAGTCGGATACAGTGTCAATATTTTACGATGAAAGAATCAAGATCTCCCAAACTTGGTACGCTGAATAGGAAAAAGATCCAATTGCCTCAGTCTAGAAAGAGGTTCCATTCACTGAAAAAGAACATGAAACTAAGTGCAGATTCAATACATATACTGCATTCTCCTCCTAGCCAAAAGGCCAAGGAGTTAACATGTGATGATGATGATGATGATGATGATGATATGATGATGATAATAAATTAAACATTTATTATAGAAAAGAAATAAACTTCTCCTAATCCTTCTTAATTACAAAAAAGTATTTTCTTTAATATGTTTTACGTATTTTTTTGTATTTTATAATAAAGGTGAAAAGTGCAAAGTACCCATTTAGAATTACGCAGTTGTGGAGTATTTGAATAATCAACGTTTCACCTTTATGTTTATTCATTTTATTATATAACCAGTTTAAATTCATTATCATTTTCAGTTTTATGCTGAAACAAAATAAAATTTATCGACGTTGAATATTTTAAATACCATATCAATTTTGTTTTTTTTATCCTAAAATCAAAATTTAGCGATGTTCATGCACAGTGTATTCCCCCCCACCCCCACATAACACCACGCTAATAACCATTTATTTAAATTTCCTGTCAATCAACAAAATGTCAAATGAAAATTACTTATTTGGTTTCTGAAAAGAAGACCACATCGTCAGCAATTGTCGCCCGGACGACGGTTAGTTTCTGCTAGAGATTGCTAAAAATGAATTACTATTCAACCGCGCAACATCGTGTAGCGTGTTATCTTTGAATGTTAGACTATTCAGCATTACTTGGTTGTAAACACGAATGCATTAACAAGTTTGTAATTTGGAAATATATTTTT
The DNA here is from genome assembly GCA_963556195.1 of Sepiola atlantica. NCBI lineage: Eukaryota > Metazoa > Mollusca > Cephalopoda > Sepiida > Sepiolidae > Sepiola > Sepiola atlantica. The sequence goes on along the minus strand of OY744539.1, from coordinate 51,252,986 downwards.
TCCTTTTTTTAAATGTGACTTAAAGAAAGGAAACGAAAGAAGAACTCAATTTGCTTTTAACTTGAAATTTCGAAAAATCAAATCGATCTTCTATAAACATTTTCACGCAAATGATCAATATTTGTCCGGAAATTCAAACAATAGTACGAAATAGAATCATTTGTCATATGCCAACCAAAACAACCATTAAATTGAAATAATCAATAACAGAAAATAGTTTATTAATGAATTTTTTTTTCAAAAAACAATATGCAAAGTAGTTAAACTGGAGACTCTGATATTGATGTATGCCTTCACTAAATGTAGAATCTATAGCATATTCACATCTGATATTGATGTATGCCTTCACTAAATGTAGAATGTATAGCATATGCACATCTGATATTGATGTATGCCTTCACTAAATGTAGAATCTATAGCATATGCACATCTCACCCACCAACTGAAATATAACTTACACTCTTAACTCGTTATTCTTTCCTATAAAAAGAACATGAATTATTAGATATCGCATCATATACATTTGTTTATAATTTCAAACATTTTAAATATATTGAATATATTAATTTGTACTAGTAAAATAGCTAGACAAATATTTATCGAATACGTTTAATTAAACAATAAATATTAATTTATGACCAAAATGTAAGCCTAATCGATTAAAACGGACACTCTGATAGTCTTTTAAACGTTATTAGATAAAATGTTACAGAATTAATTTAAAACAAATACCCCCACTAAGCAATACACGCACCAAACGTATCCGGATGATAGCAAGCCGATATTGACACATTCACTTAATTGTATACCCCTTAGGACACCTTTTTGCTTATAAATATACCCCTTCATTAACACCAATCGCTTGCATAGCTAATACACTACAATAATAACAATAGTTTTTCTCCCAAATTTAAGCCCACCCCTCTAAATATAAATATAAAACTTAAACACTTTAAAGACAGGAATATACCAACACGCAGATATAACCCATTAACTGACGAATAAACTACACTACACCCAATAATAACAATTAGAGCAGGGACGCATACATCATCTGTTATCAACACCACTTAAATTATTCTAAATAAGACTCCGTTAGGATTAAGACCAACATAAAAATACCGTCCGTTACTATTGACTCGGTACTTTATCCACCAGTGACGCTTAAATGCATTAAGCTGGAGGTGATCGTTAATCCTTGGTATTTGGTGAGACTTATATGATTTGGAAAGACCCACACTTTTAAAACGGTGACAGATCAATGTACGTCGATGAAACAATGGTACGCCTCTGAAATATGTAACATGTACTTTGAAATAAATGATTTGTTTTCAAGCTTTCACATTTTTGCGATCGAGCACTTTATTGATTTCTTTTCAACATAAATTGGCGCACAACACAAGCATATATATATATATATATATATATATATATATATATATATATATATATATATATATATATATATATATATACCTATATTTATGAGAATTTATAACTAAAAGGTAACTTTTAGAGAATTAGACCTATTGTGAGGTGAGGAAAGCTCAATATACTAGATAGAGCAAAAATATGATTTAATTCGTTGCTTTTGCCTTTGGATCTACTCACTTGAAAACAGGAAGAATCGCGTTTTCTTGATATGGCTATTTTTGTCTGATCCACTCGTCTAAGAACTGTGAGCTTGGGTGGAATCGTCGTCGTTGGATTTTCACACATATTCTTCTGGATTTACCAATTACATTTGAACGCCATACCACTTGGAGTTTCGTTTTTGTTGACTTTCATTTACATTGAGACTTACCCGTTTAGAACTTTTAAAACCTTTTAAAAAACTTCTTTCAAATTTCTAATATTGACTGTCCTTATCTGTCAACTTATCAATCACTACCTCCTCTGATGATAAGATGTTAATCTTTGAAAAGCCTCGCTTAAGGAATAAAATTCAAAGAGAAGAAGAAGAAATATTTTTATTTACTAAATGCTCCTTGTTCTGAACAACTGAAGGTATTGATTTGCTTCCCTTTTCAGCTCTAATTATTTTTCATTGACTCATCATATGTATATATTTATATATATATATATATATATATATATATATATATATATAATGAGAATATTGGGAATTATTCTTGGTAAGGATCGTATATAAGTTTATGACATTGATATTGAAGATTACAACGAATAATAACATTTATCTATACCACTGAAATTAATGCATATATAACTTCCATTAAAAATAAAAGCAATTACCAATATGTTTTATTAATCCATCACTAATTATTACTTATAATCGAAATACATAAATTTATACTCCAAAATAATTAAAACTAAACATAATAGTATAATCCATCAATATCAATGTCATAAACTTATATACGATCCTTACCAAGAATAATTCCCAATATATTTTAACTCATTATTATCTAGAACTAAATCTACTAATATTACTGCCACTAATCCATATATGAATCTTCTAAAAATAAAGATAATTACCACTATGTTTTATTAATTAACTGATAAATACTATTTAAAATACATTTAACTATCCATCAAAATATACAAAATTAAATGCCAATTGATCAAAATATAACAGCATAATTTATTAATATTAAGGTCATAAATCAATCACTAATAATAATTAAAACTAAAATATCACCGTAAGCTTTTTGTCATGTGATTGTTATATGTGTGCATTGAAATAAATTGAGACAACGCAATATACAGGAAGCAGACACAACAACCTTGACACCTCCCCTTCTTCTCTTTCTTTATCTTCTCTTTCTCTCTTGTTTCATCTCCCCCGACCCCCCTTTTTATCCAGCTCAGCGCTGGATAAAAATAAATATGAATTTAACTCGAATCTTACATTAAACATTCTCAGCCCGCAACAAATCCTAAATGGCTATAGACATCCACCCCTAACACCCCTCTACCTCTCCCCCTTTTCCCTTTCTTTTTCTTTTTCCTTCAACCCCCCTACCCTAGCTAGGCGTTGGATAAAAATAAAAAAATAAAAATATTAATAGCTGTAAATTAAACTTTTCTAACGGCAATTATATTTTTCTTCCTTTTCCTTCTCTTCTCTTTTTCTCGCCCCCCCCCCTTTCTACCCCAGCTCAGCGTTGGATATAACAAATAAAAAAAATTTTAAAAATGAAAATATTAATTTCTAACGGCAATCATATTTTTAAAATCGGTCACATGACTTTTATTTCTTTCTACTCTTTTTTTTTGCATGACTTAATTCTCCCTGGAATTCAGCAACCAGGTTGGATCAAAAAATGATTATCTGCCTGATGAGACCTCAGCTCTTGAGAGCTGTAGATCGATAACATCGACATGCCAGTGTAGCAGACCTTGTAAATTTTGAATAAAAGCATTCACTATATATATATATATATATATATATATATATATATATATATATGTGTGTGTGTGTGTGTGTGTGCGTGTGTGTATGTGGGTGTGTGCTCGTGTTTGTTTGCATGTATATAATTAGATGCGAGTTTGTATGAGTGTACTTGACAGATTTAGCCTTAGGACGTTTTTTGTTTCGTGTAATTAGTAGTTCAATATACTAACGGAGAATAGCTGACATACTTGTGATGCAGTGTAGTTAAATATACTCGGGCGATGACTGCATTGTAAATTTTACTTTATACACTGAAACTGAATAAAGTGTATGGCTTTAGTCTCATTATTTTGTAAAACCTTTTAAAGTAGAGAAGCACACTTGACCCATGAGAACAAATAAAATAATCGTAAATTTGGACTGGTTTCTAATGTTAAACCTTTTCTCTTTTTTTTGGCAAATTTCCCCATGCGTTTGTTTGTTTTGCCTGAATAGGAAAACGTGCAATATCCTTCCGTGCTGTTTATGACCCTGTTACTTCACTCTAGTGTATTCTCCGCAAAGCTTTCCAACGATGATTAATGTCTTATAAAACCTATATTCCTGATTCCAGTAGCTTTAATGCATTGTAGAGTCGGCATTTTTTATTGATTTGCTGTTCTGTGTTTGAAAGATCTCGAGTACATGTATTAGTCTTCAAGTGATTGAACAAGTTTGTTTCTACAAATGAAACGCGACATATCTCGTAAATCTAAAACAGATGAGAGTGAAAATGATACCTATCACGATTCCAGATGTTCATTATGTTTCGCCGTTTACTTGAAAATAAAGTAGGCCTTCAAAAAAAGTCAAACAATTAGTTTTATAGCATGACCATTTCAAATCAGTAGAATTTAATTATGATTGTTTTTGACGTGTTTATGTATTCATAAAACAGTTAACATCATAGAATGTTTACTTTATTCACATAAATGATTATACGCGGACTTTTATGAATGAGATGCAACATCATATTACTACATAAATACAGACCAATATCTAAAGGTAAATGTTATTTAAAGAAACTACTTCTCATCAGATGCAATATTATATTACTACATAAATACACACCAATATCTAAAGGTAAATGTTATTTAAAGAAACTACTTCTCATCAGATGCAATATTATATTACTACATCAATACACACCAATATCTAAAGGTAAATGTTATTTAAAGAAACTACTTCTCATGAGATGCAACATCATATTACTACATAAATACAGACCAATATCTAAAGGTAAATGTTATTTAAAGAAACTACTTCTCATGAGATGCAATATGATATTACTACATAAATACAGACCAATATCTAAAGGTAAATGTTATTTAAAGAAACTACTTCTCATCAGATGCAATATTATATTACTACATAAATACACACCAATATCTAAAGGTAAATGTTATTTAAAGAAACTACTTCTCATGAGATGCAATATTATATTGCTACATCGATACACACCAATATATAAAGGTAAATATTATTTAAAAACTACTTCTCATCTATTGCAATTACTTACTGTAAGTGTGTATTTAGTCAACAAGTTTTCCTCTATAATTTCATAACACAAAATACATCCATAAATATGCCTGCATTGTGCGATTGAGTTATGTTTGAAAATTCATCCTGTTTTTTTTTGTTGTAATTACCTATGTATCTGCAACACCTCTATTATTCTGTTCTTTTTTTTTCAATCATTCTCTTAGGTTACTTAATAGTGTGTTTTAATGTTTTATTTATCTAAGCAGACAATTATTTAGTGTGCAGTGCAGTTTGTAGTTATTTAATATTTTATCTTAAAATTCAAATTCAGACTGAGAATTTTTTAAGGCTTAGATTACAAGTTTGTTATTTTAACTTGCATATACGGTTGTATTAATTGTTTTCATATTGGCACTGCATATTATTACTGTAAGCCTATGTATAAATACATGTGTACATGTAACAGATATGCATGTGATTATTTGAAAGCATTTTGGTTGCCAATTACGTATAATCACGCATATTGGTGTAAGATATCTGATTGTAGTTTATGTGTTTTAATGATGTTGTAAATGATGTATTAAGATCTTTACAATCTCAAACATTTTTTATTAGGTCTGGTCTTAATTGGCGATTCTTTGTTACTGCTGTATTTATTTCGTTACCGTTTTTAAATATGCACTCATTCTCTAGTCCATATTTTAAAAAAATAATTCATAATTACTCCGTAAATTCGACTTCTGTTTCTAATTTTTATCGATAGGGTCGTGCATTTGCACTTTCAAATGTATGTTCTGTTTTTATAGTATCATCAATGTTTTGTAAGCGATATAGTATTTCGTCAATGTCCTGTATAAGTATCACATGCCTGTGATAGTGTCACACAGCCAAACATATATATATATATATATATATATATATATATATATATATATATATATATATATATAGAGAGAGAGAGAGAGAGAGAGAGAGAGTGAGATAGAGAGGGAGATAGATATATGTGTGTGGGTGTGTGTATGTGTGTGGATGTGTATTTTTTTTAATTTGTTACCCAAAGTACTTATAATAGCTCAATAGTGTAAAGCTACAGTTATGCTATATTTAGTATTTTTATGTAGTCCAATACCACATCATCGTCACAGATTCACGTCATTTTTTCCAACTTATTTCTTGATTTCGCAGACAATTGTTTCGTCTAACATCAAGATATTTGTAAATTGCTCGTATGTATTTATGTATTTATCTGTGTGTCTATCCTCCGTGCAATTTGTAAAAACAATGTTAAAACACTTTAAACATCTTGCAGATTATAGCCCGAATTACAGTCAATATTAATTATCAATTTTTTGTACATGGAATTATGGTCCCTTTTACCACTTAAAAAAAAAAAAAACCTGTACGTGTCCTATCTTTTTATATTTCTAATATTTCATTATCGGCTATCATTATTAATTAAACTATTTATAAAATTAAAGTATATATATATATATATTCACAATGACCGTCTTTTTATTTTCGTCCGGTTATTTTTCATTTTTTTAGTGTTTCTAGTTATTATTTTTCTTCTTTCATTTTGTTATTGTTCTTTTGTTTTTTCGCACGTGTTCTGTCGGTAAATTTAGATGACTTCCGTGTTGCCCATATTACCGGAAGTATGCCGACGTTTCTATTTTCTAGCCAACCAATAATAAATAATCTTAATCATTCAATATATGCTATAATTATTATTCTAAATATTCCTTAATTAAGTACATAACATCAAACATATCAATCCAAAAACATACTTTTGTTGAATCCATACATGGATGGACTGTATGGATTCAACAAAAGTATGTTTTTTGATTGATATGTTTGATGTTATGTACTTTTATATATTTGTGTATATAATTTTATATATTTTCAAAGCGTAATTTTATTGCCTGTAGTAGTATAACTGCGGTAATGGTCCTCTGAAGAGAAGAATTATCTTTGAAAACTCATGAGCTAAGGACTTAAGGATGCTTTGCATGAACTTTGAATTCTAATAAAATTTGATTGACACCTTATTTTATTACTTCATTTTATATTATAATATTAATGCTCTATCCAGTATATTGAGCTTCAGTTTTTTATCCGGATGTTTCACTAATTATAAGATATTAGTTGACGCTTATATCTTTTGTTGGATTGCTTCATATATATATATATATATATATATATATATATATATATATATATATATATATATATATATATATATATATATATATATATACAGGGTGGGCAAAAATAAGGGTCCTATTTTTAAAAATTCATAACTTTTTTATTTATTGATTTTTTTTTTTTTTTTAGAATAAGTAAAGGACCCCTTCCGAAGCAAGCATGAGCCGTATTAGCCCTAAGGAACGTACCCTCATTTAGAAAACATTATTTTTGCTTAAAAAACTCAAAACAGTGTAAAAAACAATACTTTAGTTTTTGTAAGTTTTAAGAAGTGTTTTTCGGCTAAAATTTGTTTTGTTTATTTCAAAAAATCTCGGAAGGGTCAGTCTACACACACATAAAGTTTGGTGAGTTTAACTTTTATTTTGTAGAAGTTATTCAAATTCAAGTTATTCAAATTTAAAGATAGGACCCTTATTTTGGCCCACCCTGTATATATACAGTTTTCCCAATAGCAAACATTTGTAGAGTCCGTCGATTACATGACATGACTAGAATAGAGTATATAGCCATTGCAGATAATTGTTGAACAGCGATCAAGAACAACTAATATATTTTTTTAGGTTATGAATGGATCTTATTATAGTAGTTATTCATCCAGTAATACTATATGATTATTTTTATAGAGAATCCCGTTATGCCAGATTTGGTCTAAGGCGTTAGATATATCACTGGCAAAGCTAAAAAAAAACAAAAAAGTAAACTAAACTTAAAATTATATAGATTTTAATGAGATAGAGCAGTTCTCTGATACAAATTATTTCACTTCAAACTTGCAGACAAAGTGTTTCGACTTTAACCTTCATCTTTATTAAATACATTTAAAAACCTTTGTTTTTACTATTGAAACCAAAATGGACAAACACATCAAAGCAAGAAAATATAGCGATGAACATCAATATAAATGACACACTCACATCTGATGAAAGGGGTTTAGCCTCAAGATGCAGAAGTATTAAGAATATAATTAAGCTTCATTTAAATTTGAAGAATATATGAAGTATGATGACAACTACCCTAATAGAAATGATCGTAGGAGAAATATTAATAGATACAATTTTAACTAGATTGATATTTTACGCTATGCAATATGACAATGATGAAAACGCGTTAATATTTAAAAGAAACATTATTAAATATATAGGCTGATTTACATAACATACAGTGTGTAATTTGAAATAGAAATATTGCCATAAAAATAGAAATAATTGTAAATATACTATGTAAAAAGAAATTAAAATTGCTAGGACAATTGATGAAAAATATATGAAAGTTATCTAACACTCCTTCGCTTCTCTAAAATCGTTTAGAATAAAACAACATTGTATTGACGTGCATGGGAAACGATACTGATATAACAGGGGGAATCTTCACTAGAATGAAAACTTATAAGGTGTATTGTTACTTAAATTCAAGGTGCACTCGCGTGCTGTATTCAAGGGAAATATGCCAATTCTACAAGTAATCTAAAAATGCATATTATCTGGTCTTGTTAATCGTACTCTATGGGATGTCGCATGGGTTCTTCACTGTATGATCACCGCTTAGTGTCATGGGAATAATTTCTAATGCATAATAATTAGTAATATATGTTTATTCTTATCATCATTCTGTTTTTATTGTGATGAATGATATCCTTAATCTGATTTTAACTAAATCATTTAGTCAAGTGAAATGAATACCACTGATGTAAAACAACAGTTCAAAGATAACTTGAAAAATAGCGAAGTAAAAAAACTAAAAAAAACATATGCTATCAAAGACAAACATTCCGCTTTTTAGATATAGATATAAGCTAGCAAATCGCTCTGAAACAAGAAATTAGATTAAAATAGATAATGTAGCGGTGATGCAGGGGGAAACACGCAGATTCAGTCGACATAGATTTTAGTCAGCTTTGCTGCAGCCATGCAAATGTAGGGCAGTGGCACGCGCTTGATATTCCGCCAGCATTTATAGAATATTTGCTGTTTGTGGAATTCACAAATGTAATGGAAAATAATCAATTCAAGTATCTCGACCGGAGCTTACCATTTCGAACAAGGTTATATATAATTGACAATGTATCAGATATTAGGTGGTGTTACAATTTTTAGTATTTATGTACGTAGAATTGTGGTCCCCGTCTTGATTGTATTTAATATTCAAAATATTTAACTCAGTGTACAGCGTCTTACATTTGCAGCTGCCTCAACACGTTGTTCGTTACTTTACAAAACTAAACTCTTTATTTAATTAGGCCTCATTAACTGTCCAATGAATGTGTAACATATATTATAGTATGCTTTTTATCTCCACATGAATTTAAATAACAACATCGGATTATTATAAATTGAATTTACAATGTATCTCACCCATTGCAATAACATGACAAATCGTATTGTGTATGTTGTACTTCGTCATGCGCACTTGGAAATCATGTAGTGTAATAACAATCCGGCATGCATAATGGATTGAATAAAAGCGATTACTGTGTAAAAACATGTCAATTGTATACCGGCCTTACATGTGACAAATAATGTTTAATCATTATATTGTGTGTGCCATTAATACTAGTATTGCCTCTACACCTACTCGACATTATTACAGCTAATTTATTATACACTTATGTGTGTGTAATTAAAGCTAATAATTTAAATCGTACCGTCGCGTTTAAACTTACACTGTTAATAGTAAATATTATAAACAATGTGACTCCTAAAACGTAAGCCGCAAAACTCTACATTAATTATTTTTTTCAAATTATAGTGCAATACCGGACAACAGTTCTCATGTAAACATATTCATATGGAATAGTGTAATTCTAATACATGATTAGCGAACTTAGAAAAATACGTATACGGCTATACGGAGCTATATAATAATACAAATAATGCACTCTAAAAAAAAACTACCAACACAATATATCGTAAACTGTATATCCTTATTATATGTAATAAACTTAACTTTACATGCGTCTGAACGTAAAGCGACCCCACCAACTGGTAAATATTGGTAGGCACGTGATATTTATCATGTTAACAGTATGTAGGCTTAGCCAGATTCAGACGATTGGCGCTTGCAGGCAATCGCCTAATATGGTAACGTTTATGAGGTCGACGTGTGTGAGGTGCGACCGCGTCAGTCTGCGTGCGGGAAACGCTGCGATCAAAGCTGAGATGACCGAACAGAGTTTGAATGCTGCTCTGCGAATCTAATCAAAGAACGCATCTGCACAAATCGCTTCTTGGCACTTATTTTCTGTTTAGAGAGCGACCCGAAGTTTGCTTAATAAACATAGTTTATTTTATTAATAAAATATTTTTTGATTAATATCGTCTGTGTTTTCTCTGTTCAACTTTGATTCAAGATAGTTATTTCCCCGTTTATGTAAGCTGTTCATAACAATAGATTTACTGTATTTTTTCAATCACATTTTAAGATGAATAAACTGGGAGCATTGATACGCAGGTATTATTTTAATAAATTTATTTTAATAAATTAAATTTAATAAATTTATTAAAATAAATTTGATTTGAATAATTTATTTTAATAAATTTATTTTAATAAATTTATTTTTATAAATGTTCATTTTAATAAATTTTCATTTTAATAAATTTATTTTAATAAAATTATTTTAATAAATTCATTTTAATAAATTTATTTTAATAAAATGTGGTTTCAACTGTTGGTCTCCCGGATAACCAAGTAAGTATCGAACTTCCTGTATACGCGTTAACATATGTAACGTAACAGCAGTGGCACCGATATCGTTAAGCAGGATGGAAATCGTGGTGACATTACTCGAAGATTATGGAAATATCTAACACAAATCTTCTACGACTTGAATGAAAACAGGAGAGTTTTAACATCACTGATGAGAACTGTTGCGCATACTTCAAGGAAAACCACTTGTCGTTATCAGCTAAAAGTAATGCAGATTATTATAGCAACAACAAAAGTACGACTACTACTATTATTACTGGTAATAAAAATACTAAAAAATACCAATGGAGAGTGAATTACATCCGCATCTACACTTGTCGATCAGGAATTGTAACAACGAATTTTATTGGAAATTTCACGTCAATTTAAGAACACAGAAAACGCTATATTACGAACGACATTTGAATGTAAAAAATGATGATAGCAAATATGAGTAGGTTAAAAGTAGGTGTCTTATTGTCTATATGTTTAGACAATAAAGCACATGATTGCAACAGGAATTACTTAAACAGGAAGGAAAGCGCAGCATCACGATCAGTCTCCCTTGTCACGACTAATATCCTTTATTCTGCGTAGATATTGTCTTTTTACTATATATTTTATTTCATGGCATTATTCATTTATTCATTAAAGTTCATTGTTAATGTGATTTTGCCGTTATTGTACAATTTTCATATTCCGTTCTAATAATATATTATGGTCTAGATTTAGTTGACATTTAGCAACTCAATATAATGGCATTATCACTTAAGAAAAATAAATGTCGTTTACACCTATTTATTATATTTGATTGATAGCAAAATAAACATTTTATAGAATCACAATCACGCGCCGATGTGCATTGAACGACACTTTCACACACACCCACACACACACACATATATATATATATATATATATATATATATATATATATATATATATATATATATATATATATGAAGATAGAGAGAAAGAGCAATATGCATTTTGAAATAAAGTTAAATAACGTTTCCCCTCCGTTCATTTATTTCTTTTATTTCAACTATTTTACGAATGAAAACAGAAAACCCATAAAAAAAGAGGTAGTTGATCCCCTTTATTCGTGTTTTCTTTTTAATTTAGGTATATATATATATATATATATATGAAGAGTTCGAATGCAAAACGCGATAAACGCCATTTTGAAAATTACAAAACTGTCCCTACAAAAAGTGTTGCATTTCAACACTCGACGACATCCGAAAACTATGTGTTGCATAATATGATACCGAAATAATTTATTTTTGATTTCAATTAAAGTCTACTTCAATTTGAAGTCTAGATTTAGTATATTCGTATTTTGATTGTTTAAGGTCTCAATTTAAACGAATGGGATTTATCGCGTTTTGCGTTCGAACTCTTCATATATATATATATATATATATATATATATATATATATATATATATATATATATATTAGTGAAATAAAACTGAATTGCTTTTTCATTTAGATATTGGGAAAGTGGTCATCGAATTAGTACCACGAGAGAGCCATGTTTTTTATAACTGTATTTTTTTAAAATTTCCGACACATTCACATGGAAACCAACTGATCATCCCTGTTTAATATTACACAATGAACGGCTTATCTAAGTGATAAGACTGCGATCTTTTGATGTAGTTAGTATCGATGTGAATTTAAAATGCATTTGCTTTTTTTGTGTAAAATAAATCAAACCTTCTTGGGAATATATATATATATATATATATATATATATATATATATGTATATATATATATATATATATATATATATATATATATATATATATATATATATATATATATATACTCTCAAAAGGTTAGAAGCGAATCTTATTATTCATGACAAACAATTTCCAAAATTTCAACGAAATGACACCGATATGAACCAATAACAAATGTTGTCGGAAAGAAAATCGAAAGGTTACACCTTTAGTGAACTTCAAATCCATGTTATAGCTCTGAACTACCTTGCCTCCTAACCTTGTTTATTGAATACTGTTTCGAAGTAACTTTCAAATTTATTTATAAAAAAAGGCACACATAACCCCTCCCCCAACACACACACACACACACTCACATTTCGGAGGACGTCCTGAGTGGTGGGCTGAAAGCGCAAATCGTAAATGATGTCATTTCCGTTCGAGGCTGATGCTAACTCTTGTCTTTGTACTCCCAACCGAAACTGTTGTGAAAAATGTGCGCACGTGCCAGTAAACGAGGATTGGTGGGCGAGCAGTGGCGCAGATGGCCTAAATATTTTTTACCTTACTCATTCGTGTAAAAGACCCCAATATGTGTCTTCTATTTAATGTGTAAATAAAACTTGTTAAAACAAGACCAGCGGTAGTGTTTTCGTTAAGCACCCGAGCCACACAGAACAACAAGACGAAATCAGGTAACCCTAACCCGATACCGTAAGCAGTAATGTTACACACTCCATTTGACGTATCTAAAATATTGATCGAGGTTTTGGATAATTAATACTGTGTTGATATAATATTGCTATTTATTACTGATAATTGTTTTATTCCTATATTACAATGCCATCAGGATGGTAAAACATGTTTATATTAAAGATGTTCATATACTTTCTTCAATATATACATCTGAAATACGGACATGTTATACTAGCCTGATAAAATTGCAGCTTATTAAGACTATGATCGAACCATTGTCAACATATGTTTGTATAAATAAATATATTATTATATACATATATATATATATATATATATATATATATATATATATATATATATATATATATATATATATATATATAGTGTAGTATTTGTTCGATGTTAATCGTGTGTTGCCATTTTGTGTGTAATTACATTTAAATGTTAGGTCGTCTAGATAAGGGGTTATTTCTGTATTCAATGTTATCAGTGTATCTCGAATTAAGTAGTGCGCTATTGTAGAAGTTTGAATTTTGTACGAAGATAGATTTATCAGCAGATAACTTAGAAATTATATTAGAGACTGAAAGGAATATTGAATTAATGATGGATTTTGTGTGGTTAGATGACTTAGAAGAGGGTTACATTTGGTGTGTGGTAGCGGCTAAAGGGTTCGGAGTTATGGTCCAGTGTGAGGTCAAGGAAGTTAGAGAGTTTTTTTCTCAGGTTCTATAGTGATAGTTAATCGGAAGTTTTTAAAGAAGTTGTGAAGACTTTTAATTGTATAGTTGTATTGTCTTGATCTCTCGCTAGAAACAAAATGTGCGTTTTCCCTATATAGGCCACCGCGTAAATCTTAATTCTCTTAATAAGTCAGTAACCTGGGAAGAGTCCGAAGCTACCATAGTGATATCGAAATTATTAGGGGGTTTCCTTCATAGTCCAGAATTTATTGTCAAATTCTAATAGGGATCTTCTAGTCAGTATTCTTAGTTCGACCTCTAAGTCTGTGGTGTATGAGTGATTCTTAGCGAAGAAAAAAGCTTTGCTTAGTAGGATAGGATAAATTAACTGATAACAATTGTTTATGTCGAAAGTTATGAAATTCAGATTTAAGTTGTCACTTGTTTTGTAGGAACCAATAGCTAATCTTATCAGAGGATTGCCATGAGGGGCATGAAGTTATTTCTTTTAAGTGATGGAAGATTCTATCTAAAAAAAATACTTATAATATCTAGGTCCGATTTGGATGGGCATATTAGTCTAATGGAGCAGTTTTCCTGAAATGTTCTTGTGTGTTCTTTTAAGATGAGTCTCAGTGTATCTGGGGTATATATTTATGTGTAATTAAGGATATTTAAAGAGGCTAGCAGGAATTAAACTTCATTGTTTATTCCATTGAGAATATTACTAGAGGTTGATTTATAGGATTGGTTCAGTACTTTAGAGATTAAACTTTTGTAATCATTTTTTTATTTTATCTGCAGGGACAATTATATTAGGGTGTTAATCTTGTTGGTGGATTTACTGATTTTGTTGATGAAGGGGTTGGGATGTTTATTGCATTTTTTAAATTTGATACATCTAATGAGGTCGAATGAATCGTTTTCGAAGTTGTTGAAGTGCTCATTTTGCTTAGGAAGAAAATATGTTTTAAGGCCGTACCTGCATGCAGTTGACTTTTCTAATCTCTTTAGTTCTCTGGGAGAGTTCATGTGGAATGTAAATCTATAGTGCGTTGGAGGTGAAATATTATTTGTGTCATTTTGGTAGTTGTAGTCATGGTTGAAAGCTTTCCATCTTACGTTGGTAAGCAATATTTCATGGACTTTATGAGCTTGCAAATGTAAGCTCCATTTGAAGGGATAAGTATTTTTTTGATGAGTGCGGGAGGAATTCCTTGTTGAACATGTAACAAACAGGAAGGGAAAGCTAACTTTTTGAAGGAGCTTAGAATAAAATATGAAAGTAAAAGTATACTTTTAGTAGAAAGAACCTATGGTGAGATGGTTCAAGCTCAATGTACGAGAAAGAGCAATTATAAATATAAATGAAAGTAGAGGGATAAACATGTACCAATGAATAATATATTTCAACTTAGGTTGTTCAATGCAAGGTATACTCGGTAAACATATGTGTATTATTCTTTCCTTAAGCCTAGACTTTTCAAATATCAAAACTTTATCATCAGAGGAATTACATAGATGGATAAGTTAGCAGTAGAAAAAAGAAAATTCAAAATTTGAAAAAAAATATGAAGTAATGGAGAGTGTCAGTGTGCGGGTAAACTATTAGGTAAGCTGTCCAGTTGGTACATGTCCGTTGATAAGGGGTCCAGTGGAAAGAGATTTAAAGATGTTATATATATATATATATATATATATATATATATTTACAAACACTATGTGTACAATTCTTTTGGGGGGATGGGAGTCTTAAAACAACATATATTGATTAAAACGTAAATACTAAGTGTGGGGATTAGTAAAATCATCCCAAATCTGTTTAGGTATGAACTGGTCACTGTTTTCCGGGTTGTTCGAATAGCCGAAATTATGAAATACAGTTTCTAATTGAGGAAAACAAAGTGGCAAGTTATCATTTTTACGACTGTCTAATAGGCTTTGCTAAATGGAGTTGCGTATTATGAAGCCTCAGATCGGCGTGAACTATGCGTCGACATGGAAAGCGTACTCAACCATGGTTAATCCAACCACGCATAAGCTTGAAGGGTGTATCCACCTTCTTTTTAATAGTTCGAAGTACAATATCTTCTTTTATTACATTTGATTTTGAATTGAAGCTTATGTTTATAGTGCAAAAAACAATCGTAATCAGTAGGCGGTTCTTAACAACTTTATATGTTAACATTAGGTCTACACCTGGCCTATGAAAGTATGACATTGTACACTACATATTTCACATCTAGAGGTACCAACTGCTCGGGGACGGTGCGTTCTTCACCAAGTTTATATACTTCTAAAATTTATGCAGCTTGCTTCAGTTGAAAAAGTGGTGCAAGACTGTGTTTTCAACGTCCGCACAGCGCAGGCAACAACGGTTTAAGCTTGTTTTTGTTTTAAATGTTTTGCCATAAAGACGCACCGCACTGCGGACGAATCGCCAGGTCATGAAAAGTATCATAGTTATTATCCCCGCCGCTAGCATCCGATATAACTTAATTTTACACCGTGAATAGTAACTGGACCTCGGAGGTAATCTGGGCGCAGCTCGACACACGTTTAAGAACTGCTGTTGACCCCTTGGTCTACGCCTGTCTTCAACCAAGTGGTCGTGAAAGAGGTCGTGAAAGGTCGTCTCAACCCCAGGGGTCCACGCAGACTCTTTTATCAAGCTTCGGTTTAGCAATGATATTCTCTGGCATGTCGTTGACTTGCTATGTCAGGCATCCTCACTCATTCTAACGTTAAGTACAGTCCTCTATACGAAATAGCGGCTTCTTGCCCTAAAATAAAAACGCGAAGAGCTGATGCGGAAGTATATAATCGGTAAAAGATGCGGGAAAAAACGTAAGCGGGGCACACCTCGGCTCTACCTTTAAGAAAATTATTACCGATCCTTCGACGTTCCACTGTACTTCGGACGACTTCTTTTAATGTAGAGACCCGGTCCGAGCCATACGCAAAGGAACTGAACTGGAACAGTTTAAAAAATCCGGTAGTGCACCCGCGCCAGACCAAGCTGACAATCCATGGACATTTGATTTGCCGATGTTGACCACGGCCCCTTGACTTCTTCGTACCGTTTAAGTGACTTAGTCCCGGCGATGATGTCTCGAAAGCTCGTTACGCAAACGGTGACATAATCATCATATGTGAATATATCGGCTCACATACTTCCACAGTGCGATACCACGTAGGCCTGGTGTAACCAGCCTGTCTATTAGTTAGCGCAAGCATGGCACTAGTGCAAGCACATGAAGTAGACAAGACGACTGCCACCCCTGATAAACTGACCAAGAAACGGCGAACGACCCTGCACACATACAGTTTACCTGATCCACTGCCGTTGGCGGGCTGTACAGAATGGAGATCAATTGGCGGAAGTCCGCATTAAAACCGGTGGCGTCTAGAACCGATCCCAAGAAAACGATGACCGACACTGATGACAACCTCGGACTAGTTTTAATTCATATAAGGTCTTGTCTTCTAATCCCTCTATGATCGTGTGGATTGGATGCAAATTGTTCTGAAACGATCCCTCTTTGACAACAGAGTTCTGATCGGATTAAACCAAGTCCCCAATAACGACCTGCAAACGATTTGCATAACCTCCTTTCAGAATTATTAACTGTGTGTTGTGCAGAGTCATGCCCCTTACTTTTCTAAAGTCTATCCGTGCTTGCCCTTTTTATTAAGACAGATTATCCCACCTTTGGTGATTTTAACAGAGATAGATCCCTGATAAAACAAATGGTTGAACACATCAGTTTGAAAAAGAACAATATATGAGACAGCATCAAGAACAATTCGGAACTCAAACCATCAAGTCCCTACGATTTGTCAGAGCCGGCCTGCCTCAACAAAGCCAGGACCTAACACTCTGTGACCCGACCATAACAACCAGCTGCTCGCGTCTTCTCCCGGCGGAGAATGTCAACCAGATCGCTGTTAAACCCCTAGACGTGGATCATTTGTGGTTGGGTGACGCGATGCGCGATTACTTCCGAAATCCCTCACAGATTTCCTGCATCGATATGAGTGTGTGTCGTTCGAGGTTTCTCACTTCAAGAATGTAATAATTCAGTCAGAAACGGTTTCGTAAGACACTAATTCTAATTGAAACATGAATTGGTGGCCTCAAAACTACTCATTAGCCGAACTTTTCAGGCCCCCTTAGCCTAGGGTTATGGTTAGAGAGTCCCCTTACAACCCCCACCCTTGCAACCTATTTTCTAACCGCTTTTGTGATCTAGCCTCATATAAGGCTGGTATCTGCCTATATTGAACAGTAAAGGGAATGATTTTAAATTGTATATTTATTTACTTCTCAGAGCCGGTAACTGCCTTCCTCTAGAGTCCGCTGGATGATAAACACTAGCTTTTTCCAGATGCCATGTATCTCCAGCAAAGAGGTATTACTCTCCCAGTGCCAGCTTTGTGAGATGTATCTCCTGAAGTAAAATGGTCTACATTTAATTCATTGTTCTAGTGTCATAACCAGCGGAACTTATGACAACATGGAAAACATCTCCTCTTCTGAATAACATCATGTCCAAGTAGATACTTTACAACCAAGCGCATGGTATGACACGCATACCTGCCCCGCCCATTGTGATCAAGACGGAAGCTGTCATCCAAATATCACGAGGCAATCAGGATATACAGACAGCGCTTACACTTATCCGACCTTCAAGTCCCGCCCACCTTATACATAGTCCCGCCACCTTATCTATCTTGAGATCAAATATGGAATTCTAATAACCCTGTACACAACTGACGGACCTTTATTAGATTTTACATTTTAGTTGGCATTGCTCGGCAGTGCTCTCCAGTGCCCGCCAGTGCCCGCCAGTTTTCGCCCTTGTAAGCTCTATGAAAAAATATTCAACTCATAATTTAAAACAGGAAATGAGTAAGCATTTATAAGATTTTACATTTCAGTAGACACTACTCGCCAATGTCCGGCAGTATCGGTCAGTGTCGCCCAGTGTCCGCCAGTGTCGTAAAGAAATCATGAACTCACAATTAAAAACAGGAAATGAATCTGTAATTTTATTATTTTACGTTTTAGTTGACGATACCACCTTCGACCTGCTCATACCCGCCACTTTTTGTCAATGCCCGTCACTATCAGCTATGTAAAGAAATCGCCAACTCATAATTGCTGTGAGTTTTTTGTATGTATCGGTTACATAAAGGAACATACTTTATGAGTTATTTCATATCACATAAGCGCCACATATATAAACATTATTTTATATAATAAGGACGCTAAACGAGTTGAAATGGATGATGAGAGAGAATAAAGAATTGACAGTAGCTATTTCAGCTATTCGGTGTTGCCTGCGGTCAAAAATTGTAAAGCCATTGCACTGGAGTTCGATTTAGAAGTCTTTAAAAATAAAATGTTAATTGATTATAAACGGTATTGAGAAAATTATTCTCACTGGTTGTGACAAAAGTAAAATTGTTTTTATTCCAGGAATACCGATTATACCATCAAATATAACAGCGTACAACTTTGTTTCGCTATGCCCATCAATAAAAGTGTAGGCCAAACACTAACAGTTGCCGGATTGTTACTTGAAGAACCATGATTTTCACATGATCAGCTTTATGTTGGAGCATCACGTGTTGATGCCAAAAATCTTTTTGTGTATCCACATCAAAATAAAACAAAATTACATTGTTTATTAACAGATTTTCAATCTTAATGCCAGATGATTATCTGATTATTATTAAATGATTACAGTTTGTATTTCCTTAAACTTTCTTTAAAGTTATGAAACTTTCCATATCAGCTTAAAACCTTTACTCATGAAATATATTATTTATAAACAGCATATGATAATTATGCATTTTATTTAATTGTATATTTGGTTTTGTAAACTGGAAGCATGTTTTCAAAATATACACTAAAATAAAAAAAAATAGGAATTATCCTCTGAATGAGTAAAGCTGTAACACACCATGTGATGAAAAATAAAATAATTAAATCGACAATCATGGTTTTGTGGTTCGTATTTAGAGAAAAGGAGCTAAAATGTTATTATCTTTACCTGGTTTCATTCGTCTGGGGAAACCATGTATAAAACATTCCCCTACCTGTAGATAGAACAAGCTGTACTGATCTTGCTATTAAGCTATGAGATTGTAATCTACTATTTATTGTGTGCACTACCCCCACTATTTGAGATATTAGGAAATAAGAGTGTTTAAAACTATACAATTTAGTTATTTAAGAACAGTGATGAAAGTGATAACTTAATCTGCCAACCAATGTAGTCAACAAACATTGCTTTTGGATTATGCACCCGGGCATTGCCAAGTCGCTCTGCCAGTATATAAATATACGCGACCGTTTTCAACCGTCACTCTAACCCTAATGAGGCTCAGAGAGCCAGAAACAGTGTAGTCTGTAGATGAAAAACACTTTAATATTTTAAGAAATCATATCTATAGTGTCGTATATATATATATATATATATATATATATATATATATATATATACATACATATATATACATATATATATGTATATATATATATATATATATATATATATATATTTACATATGTATGTTTAGTGTCTTACCTTGAAAACGCCTATGGAAAGTACTTCAGTATATTTTGGGAATATGCACATGTGATGGCATAACAACAAACTAAACAATAATCCCAGACACCTCTTACTTGTTTCGAAAGTTGTTTCTCAGGAATGTGACAAAGCTCTGACTAAGTATAGACATACTTACTAAACGTGTTTAATAGTCGTCATATTTTATTTATAGGTCAGATGTCTATATATATATATATATATATATATATATATATATATATATATATATATATATATATATATATATATAATTCAATATATGTATGTATCTGTGTGGGTGCTTTATAGGAAACATGTAAGCAAATCTAGATAAAATGTAAAAGTGTATTTCAAATGTAAAATCCACCGAGAAAGTTAATAGGCGTATTCCTGTATCTCTAAATGAACTTATAAGGCATATTTCGTTAGAGTTGTTGATTATTTCATCTATTTTAAGCTTAATTTTCATTTAAGTATGTATCAATTTAAATAGAAAACAATTATATAATGTAGTCCTTAAAAAAAACAAGTTGAAAGTCATTTCCGAAAAAAAATGCAAGTCATTTTCATCAAATTCAACCGCAAATGAAATCAGAAGGATAGTGTGGTGTGTAGGGTGGGGAATACAAAATACGATAATTCTAGGAAGAAAGAGGAGGGCGAATAACACAGGCTTTACTTATCCAACTAATAATACAAAACATGGAAATGAGCCAGCATTTTTTAGATTTGAAATTTTAGTACAAACTGCACGCAAGTTTCGGCAACTATCCGCCAGTGCTCGCCACTGCCTGCCACTGTGCGCCTTATAAAGAAATAGCCAACTCATAATTAAAAACAGGAAATTAGTCAGCATTTTTAGATCTTACATTTTAGTGGGCACTGCTAGCCAGTGCTCACCACTATCCTTAAGTGCCCGCCACTGTCCGCCACTGTCAGCACTATAAAGAAATCGCCAAATCATGATTCCAGACAGGAAATGAGTCAGCATCTTTGAGATTTTACATTTTAGTGGACACTGCCCGCTAGTTGTTGGCAGTGTCCGTAAGTGTCTGCCACTCTCATCTCTATAAAGAAATCGCTAACTTACACTTCAAAACAGGAAATGAGTTAGCGTTTCTTATTCTTTAGTAGGCACTGCTCGGCAGTGTTCGCCAGTGCCCGCCAGTGTCTGCCATTGCCAGCCCTGTAAAGAAATAGACAACGCATACTTCAAAATAAGAAATTAGTCAGCATTTATTAGATTTTACATTTACGAGGACATTGCCCGCCACTGCCTGCCACTGCCCGTAATGGTCATATATATATATATATATGATTGATATGTATAAAAATCCCCCTACCGGTACACAGAACAAGCTAAACTAATCGTATTATTGAGCTATCAGATCGTAATCTTTTTTGTTCACGTGTGCACTACCTCCGCCATTGCAAATATGAGGTGATAAGATTTGTAAAGCGTATAAAAACAAGTAGCGTTTGAACAGTGATCAAAGTGAAAACTTAATCTTCAAACCAATTGAGTATACACACATTGCTTTTTGAGTGTGCACATGGGCATCGCCGTGTAGCACTGCTGGTGTTTTATAAATATTTAAAGGATATACATTAAAATATTAATGATGTATTACAACCAGTAACAATGTGAAAAACAGTAAATTATCACGACTGCTGAGAAAGTATTTCTTAAATAAATGTAGTTTAAATATTGAATATAATGTTGCTTAGTATTTTAGAATTTTGTTCGTTTTAAATTTAGATATTAAACATTTGTATGCATAATTCATAATCTGACGCATCAGATTGAAACAAAAGAAAAATAGAAATATTAGAATGTATATATATATATATATATATATATATATATATATATATATATATATATATATATATATATGCGTTTGTGAGTACAGACATATATTCGCAGATTACTATTTCAGGAATCTGCCCAAAGACAGGGGAAACATCTCAAGAAACCATGAAGTGCCAATCATAGATGACGTATCTTCCGACTGTAACACTGCTACTAATATTAGTCTGTATATCATCTGAAGAAATAAATAAAACAATAATAGTAGCTAAATACGTCATGCGCTTCAAAATCAATACTTTTTTAGACATCGTGTATGGGGCATTATTACCAGATATCGATGTGTACACAGGCTTATTTATTTATTGATACTGTTACAGAAGATGATGGCATAATATATGTGAATTAATTTTAAAAGTATTGTTATATAACTTCATACTTACCTCAGAATCATACATACATTACAGATCTGCTTAAAGGGAAGTTGTAACTTAAGCAATTTTAATAATAAAAAACAATCTGAGAAACCAGACAAACCGGTGGAAAGTATTTAATTGAAAAATCAAAGATTACAGAATTAGAATTAGAATTATGGAAGCCGTTTTTATGTTCTCAATCTGATACGAAAGTAATTTTGAATATTTCGGTAGGTTTTAACTGCCATACTTTATTGGAAAAATCATATATGAAACCAACTCCTTCATTTATGACAGTGGAATAACATATTAATTCGTCTTAGAGACCTGTCGAGCCATATGTTGTGATTACGCGGCTACTGTAATAATATATTCACTTTATTTGATTGTTTTACGTTGGTATTGGATTGTTCTATAACGAATGCAGATGTATACATTTTATTTATCTTGGAAGCTTGATGTATAAAATCTAGTAGGTTCAGTGTATACACCGTTTCGTAAGAAAATTAAATAAATCTATATAGATGATGATAGTGTGTTTTTCTGTAATGCGCGTAAATGTATATATATATATATATGTATGTATATATATATATATATACATATATATATACATATATATATATATATATATATATATGTGTGTGTAGGTATATATATATATATATATATATATATATATATATATATATATACATAAAAATATATATACATATATATGTATATATATATATATATATATATATATATATATATACATGTATATACAGGATGTTTCAAAAGTCTTGGGAACATTACAAATGCGTATATCTCATGAACTATTCCAGGTAGAAAAATGAAACTGGTGCCATTTTAAAGCTTGCTTAATCAAGTTTTTGGTCATACTAATGATTTTCGTGTTATTATTTCAGGTGCAGTAATGGCGTTCTCTAAACAAGACAAGGCATTTTGCGTCCTCCAATTTGCAAAGACTGAATCGTGAACATGTGTTCAGCGTGCATTTCGCAGGAAATTTAAAGAAGAAGCCCCTGAAAGGAAATCCATTGTCAGATGGCATGCTAAATTTGTGAAAGATGGGTGTTTGTGC